>JANHMN010000002.1:219048573-219127803 GCA_030674055.1 Rhabdomys pumilio
CTTTGGTGTAAACAGAGACAAACCCACAAGGATGTATGTGAGTGCACCAATTAAATGTTTTAAAAACCACTCAACTTGTGCACATTTTTGTATATCATAACTCTTGTCTCTGTTTACACCAAAGGCAACTGTTCTTACCTTAAAATAATCTTGTGGTTTATGAAGATGTAGCATTAAGCAAAAGGCCAGGCATAAAGGCTATACCTATAATCCCAGTACTTTAGAGGTGGAGTCAAGATGGGGAGTTGAAGACAGTCTTGTCTACAAAAGGAGTTGAAGGCTAACCTGAGCTACATCATGAGACCCTGTCTTAAAGAAGCCAAAAAAGACCAGTGAGATGGCTCAGTGGGTAAAGGTACTTGCCACTAAGCCTGGTGTATTGCTGAAAAAGTAATGGCATTTAAATCGTGCTTTTGCTTTTACTTTTCTCTCTTGAAAAGTGTGACTGTAAAGTTGTTTTGCTATTTGATAATTAGCTTATTCCTCAGAAGTAGGTTGTGTGTGTGTGTCTGTGTATAGGTCAGTGAGTTCTGAAAGGCACTAATTCAAGTATTAGGGTTCTCTCAGCCAGTGATAATATATGAAGATTAGGTGAATGTTTTCAGTGCTGTACGTTAGGACTTCTGATTTAGTCTTCTATTACTAGAAGTTTTCAGTTTAAAAATTTTAGCTAGTTCATCAAATTGTCATCAGAGCTTACTTAATTAGTTATTTTTATATAAATTGATTCTCAAAGTGGAGGAAACTGCCTTTACCTTGTGCTAGAGATTAAGTTAATATGATTTCCTCTTTTGCCCATTAGTTTGATATTTTTTTCATAAATGAAGAATGTGTTATCTGTTGAAATTGATTGGAGTTTTAATTGCTTAGATATACTACATTATAAGAAATGCAGTATCTATTTTTCCTGGTCCCTGTGTTCATGTCTCCTAAAGCAGTGGTCTACTTGTTTTTTCCTTTTTTTTTTCCTGTAAAAAGCTAGCTGATGTTTCTCCTCAGATCTGTGGTAGAGCAGGAAAGCAGATATTAAATTATGACTACTATATTAAGAAATAAGAGCTTTACTTACAAGGGCAGCTGAGGAGATGACTCAGCAGTTAAGAGCACTGGCTGATTTTCCCACAGACCTGCGTTTGATTCCCAGCACTCCACTTGGTGGCTCACGACCTTCTGTATAACTCTAGTCCAGGGTGTATACTGGGTTTTTCTGGCATCTATGGGCAAGACACACACTTGGTACAGAGACATACCTGCAGGCAGGATGCCATCATAAAAATTAAACAAACAAACACACAAACAAACACATAAATAGAGTGTAACAAAGGCAGGTGTTAAAGATCTGACTGGTTCACTAGCCCCTGTTTGAAAGTTTTTCTGAAAACTACAGTCACTTTTGAGATTGAAGAAAATCTCCTTTGTTTAGACATCATTTTTTATATAAAGACTACTCTATTTCTTCTAGTTTTAGAAACTTGGATCCTGTTCCTGAATTTAGGCTTTTTGAGTGAGGTTAAGGAAGCAAAGAAGGATTGATTTCCTCCTGCTACCAGGCAGGCTTTACACCTGGAAAGAGTGGCTTCTGTGGGAACATGCACTACATTAACCACCTTAGAAGAGTGTCAGCTCCAGACCTGCAGTGCTTTTGTTTCTTATTTTGGGCTCATATATTCTATGGGTGAATAAACCTTGAAGGTAGTTCTTTATTCTTTGTTCTTCCTCAAGTAAGATGGAACAGACACATGCTTGAGCTGTGTGATATCTATGAACTAGCTTCAGCTCTAGATGGATGTGGGATGGATACCCCTTTCCTGTGTGTGTCTTTGTGATCCATGCACAGGTGTAGGTGTGTCCACGTGCAGAGGTCAGAGGAGAAAATTGAATGTTTTCCTCTATTGCTCTCTACCTCACTCAGGAGACAGGGCTTTTTGCTGAACCAGAAGCTTGCCATTTCAGCTTAGCTGCCTGGCAAGCAAGCTTTCAGGCTCCTCCTGTCTCTATCCCACAGTACTGGGCTTCAGGTACACAGAGCCATGCCCAGCTTTTATGTGAGTGCTAGGGATTTGAACATAGGTCCTTATATGTTTGTACAGTGAATGGTCTTCTCCATTAAGCCATTTCTCTGGCCCAGTTTTGACTTCTTTAGGGAACATTTGGTTACTGTGTGATTTGTCTGTAACTTTAGGGTAGGGTTCTGCTTCCTGGGTCATGACCCAGGTCTAAGGACTAGGCATTCTAGGAGTAGATGATTTGCTGACATTTCTTCAAGACTCTCCAGCTCTTTGTGTCAAGTCACAATTTATAGAAATTTGACTTTATAGTTTATATCAGTTTTGTATTGAGTTTAATGGGAAATCTAGAGACCAGCTCACCAGTTCTTAAAATTCTCAGGTTAGGCATCTTGGAAAGAGAGGCAAGGGCTAGGCCCTGGATCTCTAACTTTTCCTTTCTACCCCCATTTTATTGAATAGTTTTCTTCTCTTAAGGAGCAAAAATGTCTAAAGAGAATGTTGCAGCTGTTGATGAGGAGCCCTTGGGCCCTTTGGAATGCCTGTGTTTTTGTTAGAGCAGTAGTAGTAGGCATCCTCTCTGAGGAGATGCTGACATGTTCCGTCAATTTTGGATACACCATTGGGCCTCTTCACAGAGGTTGTCTTGGGGGTGACTGTGAATAGTGTAAACACTTGAAGAATTCTTGTGAATGTATGTTTCAGAAAATTGAAAAAGAATATAAAGGCTTTTCTGCTCCAGTATGAAGAGCAGAGGTAACTAGGCATGTACTCATCTATCAGGATCTAGTTGAACATCTGCTATTCTGTGCCAGACACATTTCAGAAAGGAAATCCAGAGGTGAAGTTTACATTCTAGTTCTTCTATTTTCTCACAGAAGACAGTTTTTCACAGAAGAGGTGGATAGAGATCTCAGGGTGCTTAACTAAATAGTGGGGGAAATTAGCTGTTAACTGAGGAGGGTTGTGCTATCCACCAGTGCTTAGGCAGTGTCACTGGACAACTCTACATCAGTAAGTTTCCTGTTCTTTGGCTGTTGCTGTCTCTCTTCCAGGCCTGTCAGTGATATCTGTCTGTCTTCTTCAGACAGGAACAGGGCTCCAGTCAAATCCGACTATGCTTACAAGTTCTAAGAGCCATTCAGAAACTGGCCCGTGAGTCATCCATCATGGCTCGAGAAACCTGGGAAGTCTTACTGTTGTTTCTTCTGCAAATTAATGACATACTTCTGGCCCCACCAACTGTTCAAGGTTTGTTAATGAATTTTACCCATATATTTCTGAGCTCCAATATAGTTTACATTTAAACTTAGTGAATGATAGACTCTGGAAATTTCAAATTTGCTAAGAATGTTGACAAACCAAAGTTAACAAATTTAGGCTGGAAAGATACAACATGGGTTGGGGGCGGTGACACTTCCATTTAATCCCAGAGCTCAGGAGGCAGAGACAGGCAGATCTCTAAGTTCAAGACCGGCCTGGTCTACAGAATGAGTTCCAGGCCAGCTAGGGTGACACAGTAAGACTCTGTCTTAAAAAGAGGTCAGGGATTGTATGTGTGTGTGTGTGTTTGTGTGTCTTAAGTTATTTTACCTTTGGTGATTATTTTGCTACTGTAGAAAACTGTAACTGCAAGTTTTTCCACCCGTGCCCCAGTTCCCAAAGAACAACTTGGAGGCTTATTTATTTACGAATAAATCCATAGACCATAAGCTTCGGCGTGTTCTCTAACTAGCTTATAACTTATTAAACCATTTATATTATTCTATATCTGTTACAAGGCTAGTTACCTCTCCCAGTTTTATGCTCAGAGTCTGGGTGATAAATCTCCCTTGACTGACTATCCCAGAGCTTCTGTCTCTCTGTCTCTCTGTCTCTCTGTCCCTCTGTCCATCCGTCCCCTTCTCTCTCTCTCTCTCTCTCTCTCTCTCTCTCTCTCTCTCTCTCTCTGTTTCTCTGTCTGTCTGGTTGTCTGACCTTCTAATCCTCCTTCAGCTCATTGGCCATTAGCTTTTTATCGACAGGTGATGCTTTTACACAGTGCACAAGAAAACATGAGCACCCCCTCATGCTTCTAATCAGAAAACATAGTTATAAACTGAGAGGTGAGGGCTCGCTGGAAACAGGCTGAACTGCTGAACAGAGAAGCCACCACCATCCCACCTGTGCACACTTCACTCAAGCCCAGCAAAGGTGTGTGTCCTGCAAGGAGAGATGGGGTGGGAGCTCCAGAGCTGGAGAACACAGAAAGCCAGGTCTGCAGGAGCATGGTGGAGAGATAATAAGACCTACAGAAAAGGACCTGTTGATAGGAACAATAGTTTGTTTTGTGCAGTAGTATAGAGCCTGTCTAGGAAACAGCAAATGCTAAATTAGAGTCTATGGATAATGTATTGGATAGCAAAGTTGTTATCAAAGTACTGTTTAAAAACTGGATAGTGATGATAGTGAGATATCTTGTTCTTAGCAATGACCCAGGGCCTTGCCCTTGGTAGGCAAACACTTAATCACTGAGACTGAGCTCTGCCTCCAGCCCAGAAAACATCTTGTTTGGCAAATAAAACCTCCAAAGTCTTAATGTGTTTGATTTGGAAGTATGACATTCATTAGCAACCCATAAAAAGCCTCTATTTTTGTACAGTTTTACAGTGTATTTCAGAAACCCAGCTTTGTACATTAAACCAGAATATACATAAAGGATGAATTGATAGTTGAGTTCCAGGGTCTATTCTTATTCTCTGTGTATCCTGGCATGCTTCTGTTGTCAGATAGATGCAGTGACCAAGGAATGTCTAGAAGGAATCATGGAGTTGTGATATGGGAAAGGACCTATGATAGGAATACAGTCTGGTACTGACAGTAGCTTGCCAGTCAAAGCACTGATTCATTGACTCTCTGCTCTTGGTTCCCCATGCTAGTGACTGACCTCAGCAGTGGGAATCAAGCAGTTTGCCCCCTCCTTTATTACTGGAACTTTGATTTTGCTTGTTTGATGTGCACATTCCAATTACTTTCCCTTCTAGTCCTAACTTTATTTTCTTGAGCTGTGCATGCTCACTGCCCCTTCTGGTTTCAGGACTTTAACTAGAAGGACAGCTCTGCCTTCTGTTTAAGGTTTGGCCTTACTTGGTACTAGTGCTTAGCTTTCTCTTTGTCTTTCTTCACTGAAAGGCAGCTTTAGGCACCTGGAGCAATTTGTTGCAGACTTTGGAGTTAGGAAGACTTTGGTATTTATTCTGAGTTCTTTTTTTATTGGCTAAGTGGAGTGGAAACATATTAGCTTGGTGGTTCACACCTATAATCCCAGCACTGGAGAAGTGGAAGCAGAATGATTGGAAGTTCAGGGTTACCCTTTACTACATAGTTCCAGGTTAACTTGAGTTACATGACAGGACCAGCAGAAATGAATGAGAGGATTATGTGAGGTCGTGTGTGAACTGCTTGGCACAGAAGATGATTTATAGTGGTCACTCATTGTTGGCATCCATCTTTTTCTTTCTTTCCTGTTTGTCCCTAGCTAGAACCTTAAGATCTGTACTAAAAACTAGCAGGACAATTTGAAAATTCTCAAAAAGTGATTCATTGATGTTCTCTATGATTCTTTCATAGGCACTTTCTCCTAAACATCTCAATTTGGTTATTTGAAAAATTGATACTAACAATACAGCTATTTAATTTTTGACCAGTTTTCCAATATAATGAGTGAAACACCCTACTTTAAAAATAAGTATGCCAAAGGTATGTTTCTTTTCATTGCCTAGGTTGCATTGCTGAGAATCTAGCAGAGAAGCTGATTGGTGTTCTCTTTGAAGTTTGGTTACTAGCTTGCACCCGGTGCTTTCCAACACCTCCTTATTGGAAGACAGCCAAGGAGATGGTGGCTAACTGGAGGCACCACCCTGCAGTGGTGGAGCAGTGGAGCAAGGTCATCTGTGCACTGACCTCCAGGTAAGTTGTTGTCTTCCTCATCCATCTGATGATGGTGGGGCAACTGTTTTCTGGTTCTGCCTTTATGGGGTTCATGGAATATATTTTGAAAAGTCTGGATCCATCATTATTGTACTTATGGACTGTACCAGTTTAAAAGAAATAAAGTCAGGGAGATGGCTCATGGTAGAGGTTCTTGCCATGCAAGCCTGACAGCCTGAATTAACCCCCAGAACCCATGTAAGAGCAAAAGGAGTGTTGTCCTCTGACTGCTGCATTGCATGTTATGTCATATTGATGCCTAAAGAACTGTGTCTTTTAATTAGTTTGATTACAAAAGCTATATGTGTTGAAAGTAGCAAAATTGGAAAATGTAGAGTAACATCTCATCATTTAAAAATGTTTTTCAATGTACTTCCAACATTTAGTTTCCTATTATTAAAAACAAAACAAGATTGAGATAGTATTGTTTACCGGTGTTTTTTGTTTGATGTCCAATTTAAGTCATTTTAATTGCATGTATCTATTTGTAAATAATCCTTGAGGTTGCATTTTTAGTAACTTTATAGTCTTAAATAATTTAATAATTTCTATTTTGATAAAAATATACTTTAGAAATTTTGTTGAAGGAATACTTTATACAGTTTTTTATATATTCTGATTGTTTTATTAAAATATGATCCCTAGATACAGAATAATTGAGTCAAATGGCCTTGAAAAGTCCCAATACATGTAGACTATTGCTGTTAAGTAAATAAGTTGTTGAATTTAGTTAACTTTTATGGTACATCATAAAAATGTATTCTAAGCATACATACTAAATTCTGAACTTCATGTAAAGTTGCTATAAGTAAATTATACCCCAGTTTTATTGAAGGATTTACAGTGGTGCCACTTTTTAAAAAATAATAGGAAGCTGAGTGTGGTGGCACACACCTTTAATCCCAGTGTTCTGGAGGAAGGAGTATGCAGATCTCTTGAGTTTGAGGCCAGCCTGGTGTATGTAGTGAGATTATTGCCAGCCTGGTTTCATAGTGAGTTCCATGCCAGCCAGAGCTACATGTTAAGACTGCCTCAAAACAAACACCAAAATTAAAACCATACAACCAAATAAAACAACAGGAAAGAAATAATGTATATGTTACTTTTTTGTTTGATAATGTAATTATATAGGTATAATAATAAAATACATAATTTATTACTTGCAAGTTTTATAAGTTAAATAGCTGGACTACTTCACATAAAACTTTTAACTTTTAAAAAAATCTGGAAATCCCTTGTGGTTTGTTGTTTTTACAAATCAGAGTTTTCATATAGCTTTTTTACTTGGGTAAGGTGTTCCAAGATATTTGATCACACTGTGGACCCTGAGATTGTGTTGTTTACTGGAAAAACCTGTTTCTAGTTGTGATATGGCTCAGCCTTAGCACACACCTTTAATCCCTTTGGATGGAATACAGATGAGTCCTTAGTACATATCTTTAATCCAAACAGTGAAAGTAAAGTTAGTTTGTAGAAGGAAGCACCCATGTTTGCAAGTAATGTTTAATTTTGTGGCAGACAAAGTGATGAGTCAGAGAAAGATTTGACAAAATGGGATATGCCCAGCAATCGTGAGAAAAGAGACAACTTAGGAGAGAGCAGTGCAGAGAGAGGAGGCAGTTTTACAGGGACAGTTGTATAGAGGCAGGTTGCAGAGAGAGAACAAGCTAGTCACAGATGAAGACAGAATGAGCTAGAGAATGAGAATGAGCCAGAAGATTAGAATATATTGCCAAAGTTAGTATGAAGCCAAGTAGAATAATTCAGTGAGAAACTGAGAGAAGCCAGATTGAACCAATCAGCCTGGAGATGAGTTTTGAGCCAAAACAGCTGAATAGACCATCCAGTGTTCAATAAGGAGTGAGCCTTATTCAGCAGTAAGTCTCAGAGGCTGAAAACATTCTAGGCTTAGATAAGATTGTACAGAGGCTAGAAGCTTCCAGAACTAGGTCTAGGTTAAAAGACTGAGGCACTAAGCCTCAGAGACAACAATTAGAGCAAGGGAATAAAAGTTACTTTTACGTTTAGGTGTGTTTAATCTATTTTCTTGTATAACGCTTGAATGTTTAATTTGTTAATAATGGACTTGGTAGCTGGTCTTTACCTAGTGGTAAAGACTATACTCTTTGTTTGTCGGGAGGATCAGAAGTTTATAGCCAGCCTCTGCAATTTAGTTAAAACAGGCTGGGGTATAGCTCACTTGCTTGAATGTGTGAGGCCTAGGTTCAGTCCTCAATACCATCAAAAGAAAACCAAGACAAACCCTGAAAGACAGAAATGGACTTAGTTGTGTGTGGTCTTATTTTCCAGATTGCTCCGCTTTACATATGGTCCTTCATTTCCTCCATTTAAAGTTCCTGACGAAGATGCCAATCTGATCCCTCCAGAAATGGACAATGAGTGTATTGCACAAACATGGTTTCGCTTTTTACACATGCTGAGGTATTGTCATTTTATTCATGGCAAGAACTGCACTGTGCTTCTGCTGAAATGCAGTATGTGTGCTAAGCACAGTCCACTGGAACGAGCCGAATTTGAACAGTGTGCACGTCTGCATCGTCCAGGGTGCTCCAGTTGCCCTCAGCTGGTTTTGGCTGCTCTCTCTAGGAACTTCTTTCCTTGCTTGTTACTGCATCTTAGATGATGCTGTGTCTCCCAGGACTTTGTCACATTCTTTGGGGACTTGAGCTCCTTTCTCTGTCATCAATCTTCTAGCCATTTCATTAGCTCAATAAAATAAAAGTTTAGAAAGGGAACCTCTACCAAACCTCAAGAACTGAGGTTCTTAGGATCTAATTTTAAAATTTAAAGAGAATTGTTTTTACTTATATGTATCTCTGTGTGAGTGTATTCTGTGTATTTGTGTACTCTTAAGTGGCAAAAGAGAGCATCTCATCCATGAGACTGGAATTATAGGAGGTTGTGAGTCACTGGATGTGGATGTTGGGAACCAACCTCGAGTATTCTGGAAGAGCAGGGTGCGCTCTTAACATTGAAACATTTTATTTGGTGCTAGGAATTGAACTTGAATTTATACATATAAACATGTAGTCTACCACTTAGATATACTCTCATACTTAGACACACACACACACACACACACACACACACACACACACATACACTGTTGCCACCAGTGTGAGGGAGGTTACTCAGAATTCATGGAAAGACCTCATTAAACTCTAAGAAGTAGTTGGGAAAAGATCAAGCCTTGAATGTTGTTCTTGAACCAAGAACTCTTGGCCTTCTCTGTCTCAGCTTCCTTCCTTCTCTTGTACATACATACTATCTCTCAGGTAGACTGTTTCCCCTGTTTCTTGTTTCCCTCCGCCTTTCAGGCGTATGTGATTTAGTGGCATGAACAGCTGTGAACCCTAGCTCTTTTAAGTTACTGGGGCTTTCCCTCAAAAGAGATATATTAGGTCAAATTATTTTTGTTAATTAGGCTAAAGTGGTTATGGATTTTATCACAGACATTTGGATGGATTCTTTTTGGATAAATTTTATGTTTTTATTTAAGTGAGCTGTGGATGGGTCAGAAGCAGGGCTATGAGGATTACTCAGAAGGGGCCACTCTGTCCACTGGTAAATTTCCTGGGAGGAAGGCTGAATATGATGTGGAACATAAACAGAGTCTGGTCTGGTATGGTAGTTTCATCCTTTTTCCTGGAAAACAAGGTTCCCACTGAGTTTTACTGATGCTACTCTCAAATATTGTCCTTGCACTTGTTGGTAAATCCATGCATATGGACAGATGTTTATATTAAAATTTTCTTCATGAAATTCTTGTTTACTTTATTTTTCTATTACTTAGGTCCAAACATATAAAAAATTATTTCTTAAATTTTTTTTTATTATTTATGTTAACATGATTTCTCTTTTCTTTTTTCTTTTTTTTTTTTAGATTTATTTATTTATTTTATGTATATGAGTGCACACTATAGCTGTCGTCAGACACACCAGAAGAAGGCATCCGATCCCATTATAGATGGTTGTGAGCCACCATGTGGTTGCTGGGAATTGAACTCAGGACCTCTGGAAGAGCAGTCAGTGCTCTTAACCACTGAGCCATCTCTCCAGCCCCTCTTCCTCCTCTTCCTCCTCCTTTTTCTTCTTTTCTTTTTTCCTCCTTCTTCTCCTTTTTCTTTCCCTCCTCCTTTTCCCCCTTCTTCTTTTCCTCCTCTTCCTCTTCTCCCTCTTCCTCCTCCTTCTCTTCCTTCTCCTTCTTGTTGACAGAGTTTCTCTGTGTAATAGCTTTGTAGACCAGGCTGGCCTGGATCTCAGAGATTTGCCTGCCTCTGCCTCTTGAGAGCTGGGATTAAAGACATAGCCATGATGCTGGGTGAAAAAAATTCTTAAAAAATTAAAACTTTCTAGTCTAGCTTGATTCTCATTCTATGAAGAAAGTAAACTCATGATTTTTTTGTATTGCTTTGTTTTGTTTTTTAAAAAAGAGCAAGCTGGGTATGAACACTCAGGAGGAAGAGGTAGGGAGCCTGGGTGTAGGAGGCAGACAGAATCTGTGAGTTCAAGGCCAGTATGGTCTACATAGCCAGGGCTACATAATGAGACACTGTCTAACAAACACATAAACAAAAACATTGTATTAAATTCTCAAAGAATTAGTTAAACCATTATTTAAAAAGCAAATGAACAAATAAGCATGCAAGCCTGTAGAGAAACATTCATGTTTTGAGTACCTAGCCCATCAAATAAAGTCAGTCTCCTCCACATTAAAGATACAGGCACAAACAGTCCTATTTTTGTTGTTGTTGTTGTTGTTGGTTGGTTTGTTTGTTTTTGAGACAGTGTCTCTCTAGATAGTCTCTGTTGTCTGGAATTAACTCACTATAGAGACTAGACCAGCCTGAAAGTCAGAGGGATCTGCTTGCCTCTGCCCATTGAATGATGGGACTGAAGTCCTAATTCTAAAATTGGATTGCATGCATTTTTTTTTATTGCTATAGACATCTCTAAGTGTATAATCAATTCTTTTTCCTTTTCAATAGTAACCCCGTGGATCTAAGTAACCCAGCCGTTATAAGCTCAACCCCCAAGTTTCAGGAACAGTTCCTGAATGTGAGCGGGATGCCACAGGAGCTGAGCCAGTACCCCTGCCTTAAACATCTGCCTCAGATATTCTTTCGTGCCATGCGTGGAATCAGCTGTCTGGTGGATGCATTCTTAGGTGAATTTTGTGTATGTTTCTTAAATGTTTGAAGAGCTGTGGGTAGATACTCTATAATTTAATACTGGAGCCTCATAGGGAAGCCCAGAGAAAGAGAAACAAACTGGGTGGCGAATAATGACCTAGGAAAACTTCTCAGCAAATTGTGATAGCTAGAATGCTATTGTCTTTCTGTAAATCAAACAGAAATACCAAGAAAAAGACAGTAACCTACACTAGACAGGTAGAGACATATACATCATTTGCAAAACAGATTGCAAATTGTGAAACTCATCCTGAGTGTTTAAATTGCTCTAGCGACTGTTTGAAGGATATCATTGGTAAACTGTACCTTGTGAATGATTGTTTTAGTTTTTCATATGCAATATACACGAAAAGTCAAAATATTTTTAATCTCTTGAAGAAGAGTGATATTTAGATGTCATTTTCTAAAATAATTGTTATGTATATGTGTGAAATGTATCACACAGTTGTAGATTTTTCCTCTGCCATGGATTTTTGTTTTGTTTTTGATGGTGGATAAGTGCATAAAAATATGTCTGATACTGAAAATGAAAAATCCAGTGAGAGACAGGATGGTCATTGAAATGTGCAGACTTCAGGTTCTGGGTGATTCTGGGGTTTTGTTTGTTTGTTTTATTTTGTTTTGTTGTTGTTGTTTTTTTTTTTTTTTTTTTTTTTTTTTTTTTTTTTTTTTTTTTTTTTTGAGACAGGGTTTCTCTGTGTAGCCCTGGCTGTCCTAGAGCTCACTCTGTAGACCAGGCTGGACTCTTAACTCACAGATATCTGCCTGCCTCAGCTTTGTGAGTGCTGGGATTAAAGGCATGTATCACCACCACCCTGTAGTGTATAGTTTTTATTTGCCAGTTTTTAAATAATAAAGTTTATTAAAAATTTTTTAAAAATAGGAAAACCAGTTAATAGATTTGTTCTGATTAGATTGCTGCCACATAACAGTCTGAGCTCTCCAAGGTTAACATACCATTTGTTTTCACACATGTGAAGCAGGCCAGGCAGTTGGTTACTGTAGGAGTTTCCTCACTGTCATGGATCAAGATCTTCTGTCTGGTGGCTATCCATTTTGTTTTGCATTGCCTGATACATGAGATGGTTTCAGCAGCTTTGTCCAGGAGTAAGGAAGGACAGAGAAGCCTGCTTGTCTTTTGTAAGATTTCCTGGGAGGTGTATTCAGTAGTAGTCTACTTCTCTAAGCTTAGAACATGGCCTCTCCTTGTTACAAGGAAAGTTTGAAAACGTCATTTCTTCTGGCTTCCTATCCAACTGAAAGAAACTCAGGAAGAAAGGCTAAGTGGATCATGGAACAACACTGTTTTTCTTAAAACAAAAAACTTTTTTTTTTAAGGCATTTCTCGACCTCGATCAGACAGTGCTCCCCCAACACCCGTGAATAGATTAAGTATGCCCCAGAGTGCTGCTGTGAACACCACACCACCACATAACCGGAGGCACCGGGCTGTTACTGTGAACAAGGCCACAATGAAGACAAGTACAGTAAGAATGTTCACCATTGTTGTTTTGCTATATGGAGGCTAACTTTTACAAGTCCTACTACAGTTTTAACTGTCTTCAACTTTTCATGTCTGTGGACACTTGCTTGTGTTCTTCTGGTAGGTTACTACTGCTCACACCTCAAAAGTCCAGCACCAGGCATCCTCCACTTCTCCTCTGTCAAGTCCAAATCAGACTAGTTCAGAACCCAGGCCGCTGCCTGCCCCTCGAAGACCAAAGGTTAACAGCATCTTGAATCTCTTTGGATCGTGGTTATTCGATGCAGCATTTGTTCACTGTAAACTCCATAATGGAATAAACAGAGACAGCAGTATGACTGGTAAATATGCCCAGAAACATGTAGTCATTATCTCCTTTCTGTTTCTTTCTTTTTAGTCTTTCCTACCTGCAAGATTAATATAGATCTTGAAAAGCACCCTGTTTCTAACCAAGCAATATGCTGTGCTTAACCCCTTCCAGCTGAACCAATAGAATCATGTGAAGCTTTCTTATCTGTCCTTTTTAATGTGTATTTTATGAAGCTTGGCTTTTTTCTGGTTTTATTAGGGACACTTCAGGTTAGCCACTTTCTGTTGAATCAAATTCCATTTTGTAGGTGACCTGGAAATTCTCTTTATGTCAGCCAGGATGATAATAGATATCTGAATAACTAAAGATTTTGAGTGAAAATTTACTCATTGAAATGTTTTCTTAGATTTTTCACAGCCATTTAATCAGTACATGTAAATATCAGGAAATTTTTGCTTACTTCATGGTAGACCCTAACATCTCAGGTTTTAGTCTAAAAAAAAAAATAATCTTCTGTAACTTTGTAAGATTTGTAGAGCATTATAACAAGTCAACCCCAGTATCTTTATTAGATTTTACTATAGAATGAAATTGTCTAAATGAAATTGGATTTGTCCTCTTACCAGTATGTTTGATGCAAGTGCCAGATGGATGGTGAGGTAGTGCAGAATGTTTTGATTGGTTATCATCTGTCTTGCACAGTCGAATAGTAATAATGGCTGGCATTTATTGAGTGCTGTTAGTATGTGACAGGTATCATGTTTATGTATTAATGAGTATATTAGTTGCTTTTTGAAAAGTACTTTCTACAGGCATTGGAGACAGACTAAAGTAAAAAGATGTCTGATAGTGTTGTATTACTTTCTTGATAGTATCATTTTCCAGGAAGAGTGTTGAATCCAAGGATAAAATTAACAATGTTCATAAGGGACTCTGTTTTTTCTCAGAAGCTCATTCACAGCTAGGTGTCTGCCTATGAATAGTTCATAAATGTAATTATTTTGGATGTCTTATGAATCTTTTAAATAATTTAGAAAAGTCTTAAGTGTAAAGATGTTATAGGATATGAGGTTGCATGAATGAGTTAGAAGTTCTTTTGCTTGCTTTAGTTTGTTTAAATTCAGGCACTTTATATTTTACCATTTTCTCATTACAGTTTTATTTATGAGCTTGAGTAAGTGAAAAGTTTTAAAAAACCATTCATGGGTATATTTTCATTATGTCATATGCCATATATTTGAGTTTTCTGAACCATGTTTATTAATTTAAATGTTATTGTCCAGAGTTAGTCAGCCATTATTTATTTATTTTGATAAGGTATAATTCTTACAATGTAAACTAACTGTTGAGAAGCTGTTGGCCTTGACATCTTTGAATATAGCATGGCTCAGTCTGCTGCTTTGTAGAAGGCTTGTATCTAGAGCTTTCTATCTCTGGAGAGTTTGTAACAGCTTTGTTTGCTCACTGCACTAGAAAATAGAACCAGAATTAAAATGATAAATGAGCAACATAGCACTTTTGCTTCATAACCTTCTGCTTGGTGGAGAAATGAGAGATGCTCCTCCTATCTATGTCCGGAGATGCTAAAGGCTGTTACATTACCCAGGAGGTTTGAGGTGTCCAAATAGTTAAAGTGCAGTTGAGAGTGCTCTTGGGTGCCAGTCTTGAAGTCTTGGATGGGTACAGGGGTTGGGTGTATCATGTGTTTTCTACGTACTGGCTGCCATCAAGGAATTCTGCCATGCAGTTCACCTTTAACTCAACTATTTGCTTTTTGAATTATTAGCTTTCAATTTAGCTCATGCACTGTGCTTTGTAAAAGTAACATTGAGCTGGGAAGGGTTAATAAACTAAAAACTTTAATGCACGTTATGGGCAGTTCAAAACCTCAATTCTTTGTAGCTATGTAATTTTCTTTGTTCATTGTTTTGCATGATACAAAATCATAATTTTGGACCTGAATGCACAATTTCCTATGTTTTTGAATTAGCTTGTGGTATCGTAAAGCTTTAAATCTAACTTTGAAAAAGCTAAAAAGCTTCTTAATTTATTGTAAAATTTCACCATCTTTAAAGTATTTTATAATTACTGCTGTCCTTTGATTTGTTTCCATTTATTTCTATTATCTTGCAGCATCTTTTATCCAAATTCTTCTTTCTTATAAATCTTGTAAGTAGGAACCAGAAGCTTCTCCTTAATCGCAGTCATGTTTTTATTTTTTCCATAATTCCATTAAAATTTTTGATTGTCATTGTCTATTGTAGTTTTTGCACTTGGGAAGAAAACTATTTTTTCTGTGTTTTGAATGGGGAAGATTGTTGGCAAAAGCAAATTAATCTGCCTGAATCAATCCCATTATTTCTGTATACTAGTCTGGTCATGTCATGAATTCCAGGACTTTGCACTAACTGTGTTTTGGCTTTTTTTTTTTTTTTTTTTTTTTTTTAGCTTTAAGCTTATTTTTATACAGATTTAGTGTTTGATTTGTATGCATTCTGCATGGAGTGTTTTCCAAATGTATTATTGCTGGATAGCTTATTCAGGACTAAAATGGCTCATGGGAAGTTGCATAAAGATTTATGCTTGACTCTGCATCTATTAAGCCTCCTATCATTACAAAACAATTTAAATGTTTTACGTAGAGTAATAAAAGATTTCAGAGTGATCTGTGTGCTATGAAATCTTTTGTTAAAAGCAACTTTCGAAGGGCTTCTGTTTTGTTGACAACGAATCATCATGATAATCCTCCTTACCAACCTAATTTTCTGATTTATCAACCTCAAGTTTGCTGCTGTCTGTGGTTGTTAAAATTCATTTTCATTTGCTTGGTTGGGCAGCTCTTTGGTGTGTGTTTTGGAGCTGGGTGGGTAGTGGGAATGCCCTCTTTGCCTTCCTTACTCAGTTTTTATCCTTACCTTGTCATGTCATGAAATACTCAAACTGGCATGCACTTGCCCTCTTAATTACTTGGTCCACTTGGGTTAATTGCATAAATTTTAATTGCTACTTTTCTTCATGGTTAAGCATTATTCTATAGAAGGAGGAAAAAAAAACCAGAAAATAAATAATATTAAAGGCAAATTCTGTATATATCTGTATGCAGATGTATACAATTAGAGTCTTCTGACCAGAAATTCAATGAAAAAAAATCATTTTTGTAGAATCTGTTGACAATGTTATTGTAAATTAATTGCTATCTATTTCAAAGAAGATATCAGAGAGCCCTTTAAACAGTAAATTATGACATAGTTGCTAACCAAAGCATTATTGGAGTCTATTGAAGTAGTTATGTAATGACACCAACATTTGATCTTTGTGTCCAGGGTCCCATGAGCCTATTTGGCATTTAGATAAAAGTAATTAAAATACTCCTTTTTTTCTCCCCAGCCATTGCAACACAAGCTAGCATGGAGTTTCGACGGAAAGGGTCTCAAATGTCAACAGACACCATGGTTTCCAATCCTGTGTTTGATGCAAGTGAATTTCCTGATAACTATGAAGCAGGAAGAGCTGAGGCTTGTGGGACATTATGTAGAATTTTTTGTAGCAAGAAGACTGGAGAAGAGATTCTGCCAGCTTATTTATCCAGGTTTTAGAATTTTTTTATTTTTGCATTTATATCATTTGATAGTAAATACTATTGTGGCATGGCTTGGTAGGCTAAATCAGTAAGCCATTGTTGATCTGAAATGCTTGCCAGTGTCTTTATGTAATTGAAAACTGCTTGAATTCTTTTATTTTACCTGCCTCTTCAGATTTGGTAAAGACTTTTAAGATTTTATTCTAGAGCTTTTATTTATTGTATCATTTGTAAATTCTGGAGAGATGTAGAAGTACCACAATAGTTTGTCAATAGATTTTTGGAACAGTGTTAGGTTCTGTGTACAGTCCAGAAATAAGTCAGCTGTGAATCTTTACTCCAAGAAGTTTAATGACTGGTGAATAGATTCAAGCAAAATTATAGTGATTCAATAGGAAGCAAAAGTTGGCAGGAGAAAGTCATAATGGTTTTGAATGTTTGGAGGAAACAGCAGCTCATACTTATTAGCCTAGGGAGTTCAGGAAAGAGGTCTGGCATATTATTAGATGTTTATACTGGATTTAGAAAAGATGGGTCGTATTTAGACTGTTGGGAGGTTGGGTAGGATTATCTTTTCCAAATTTCTGTCTTCGACCATCTGTGACTGCCTCTGCCATCCATTCAGCTGCTCAGTCCACAACCTAGGTATCATTTGCCTCTCCTTTCATCTTGAGTTGATTATTCAATTCCTGCCTTGTAGTATTTAACTCTCTTATTTCTCTCTTCGCTCTGTTCTTACCATGACACTTCAGATTTGTTATTCTTTGGAAATGTATAATTCTTGATTCTGCTTTGTTCTTCTTCACTACTTGTTTACATGGTTGCTGAAGTAGGGTTACAGTCAGATAGAACACTGAGATACCTGTATTGCTAGATGCTTAGGAAAGAGGGAATCAAGTCTGAAACATAAGTCAGGAAAAACATGATATACACTAGTCAGAACAATTTTAACCATAGGCTTTCAGTCTGGTTTAATTCAAAGAGAATAAATTATGAGATGCTAGTAACAATAAAGTTTAAGGTCAAGCAGTACAGTAAGGTATATAAAAAGTAGGAATCAGGGACCAGAACAACTCTCCTGCCTCCTGGGCCTCTGTCTCCTAGAACTGCTCTGTTCTTCTCTGCAGATCATTTTCCTTATACTGCAGTGTACTTCTAAGCTCCTAGTTGTCATAGTCTTTGTCTAGAAGTCCGGTGGGGTTAGTTAGCATCTCTGAAATGTGAGAGTCTTGGGAAAGAAGATCTGATGTCTGCCTTTCCTCTAGCTACATATACATAGCTATGAGAGAAGGTCACATAGGTGTTGGAGTTTACTCCTCACGAGGAAGGCCCATTTCTCTGAGGGAGACCTTGGGCTGGAGAGTTATTTCAAATTGTATCAGCAGTGGGAAGGGAGAAGGTTATGGACATGAGCTTTCTTTCTAGTGCAGAAGACTGGGTGAGGGGTCATGTGACAAACTCAGCAAGTTTCTGAGAGGACAAATGATGTCTTGGATTTCAAGGGGGTGTGGGCTATTTATCGAGAACTGCATATTTGCATCTGTGCCTGTTTAATTGACTTCTGGGCATAGAACATACCAGTGACTGAGGAGATTGTTTCAAAAGAGTTTTGCAGAGAAAGAAGTGTCTTGTGATAAGGAGTAGAGCAGTGTACTTGCTCTTGAGTAACAGGCTACTGGATGCTTAGTGACTTGACTGTAGTTGGAGGTTGTAGGAAAAGGAAAATATGTTCAGGTGGGTTCCTCAAGGGGATCTTCATACTCTGATGAACACAGAGTTGGCTGGGACTTCTTTCTCTCACTAACCTCTCAGAATCAGTGAAGGAAGAAGATAGACTCACCTCTGTTTGTTAGAATTGTGAATGCTACAAAAATTTACTACTTTAGATTTTGATTAATTGATTCTACCAATTGATAAATATCCAGACAATTGTTTTGGTGTGGATATCTCATTTCTAGGCACCTGTAATTTGATGTACAAAGAGTTAAAACTTTTTTTAAAAAAGTATAATGGATATGGAATCCTATGAGTTTTGAATTGTTGACTCCTAGTAGTTCCTTAAAGTCTAGAAACTAGAGTGCAGAGTGGACAAAGGCGCTTCAGATAACTATGTAGAAAATGCTAATAATTTGGAAACATTTGGTCAGCAGTTTGTTTAAATTTTTTTTCTTGCTTTCCTAGATTTTACATGCTTTTAATTCAAGGTTTGCAGATAAATGATTATGTATGCCATCCTGTCTTGGCCAGCGTTATTCTAAACTCCCCTCCTTTGTTCTGCTGTGACTTGAAAGGGATTGATGTTGTGGTTCCTTACTTTATTTCAGCTCTTGAAACCATTTTGCCTGACAGGTAAGCTGTCATTCTCTACTGCTATGTCAGTTGTCCAGTGTGATGGGGTCTGTTTTGGTACTTCCTACTGTTTGCTAATTTATCCTATCTAGATGTTTTCACAGTCCAGTGGGACCTAGGCTACATTGAGTACAGAGCATCCAAATCCAAACATTCTCAGTCCTTGGGTGCCTTCAGTTCTCATATGTCCATGGGCTTTCTGACTTGGTCTAGATGAGTCAGACCTGACATCCTACTGTTATAAAGTAGGCCTTACATTTTCAGTCAAATTCTACCTTTAATTCAGTAAGCATGTAACAACAGTTCTCATATATACAATACTTGGGTGGGAAAAATGGCATAGTATATATGAAAGTAACTAAAGGCATTCTTTAGGTGAAAATACTAATAGTTTTTTATTTTTTTTGGCAGAGAACTCTCAAAATTCAAAAGCTATGTAAATCCAACAGAACTGAGAAGATCATCCATTAATATCCTGCTCTCTCTGTTGCCCCTTCCTCATCATTTTGGCACAGTCAGATCTGAGGTAATGTTTTTTTAATTATTTCTTTTTCTGTCTCCTATCCCCCCCAACCCCCCCCTTTTTTTTTTTTTTTTTTTTTTTTTCATGATGCATGGTCTTGCTAGGTAGCTCAGTTTGGTTGCAAACTTAAGACCCTTCTGTGGGACATCCTGCTAAGCATCATCATTGATACCTTTTTTAATTCTGTTTTTGTATGCTAATTTAACTCAAACTGCACTTTTAACAAAATGGAGCAGGACTTTTAAAAAGTGGTTTTCTAGCCCTGCATGGTTACACAAGCCTTTAATTCTAGCACTTGAAAGTGGAGGCAGGTGGAGCTTTGTGAGTTTGAGGCCAGCCAGAGCTATACAGTGAGACCTGTCTCAGCATTCAGTAATAAATATATATTTAAAGATATACATTTAAAATATATTTAAAGATATACATTTCTAATGGATTAATGAAGGTTTTTTGGTTTGAGTATTTCTACTTTTGGAAGTGCCAATATGTCCCAGCTTACTGTTCATGTATTACAGACGAATGACATCTGACTACAGGTATCAAGTGGGAACTACAATTAGACTGGAAGCCTGGATCATTAGCCTGTTAACCTCTTGTCTCCTCCTACTTTCCTAAATGGGCATCGTGTACAATAGCTGATGGTAATATTCTTTTTCTTTTTTTTCCTCCAGGTGGTCCTAGAAGGAAAGTTTAGTAATGATGACAGCTCTTCTTATGATAAACCAATAACTTTTCTGTCCTTGAAGCTGAGACTTGTGAATATACTAATAGGTGCCTTGCAAACAGAAACGGACCCTAACAACACCCAAATGATACTAGGTTTGTGTCTAGACAGTTTTGTTTTGTGTTTTGGTAAGTGAAACCCAGGTACTAATGATCCCAGGCATGCTGGGAAGACAAGTGAGAAGAGCCCCAGCCTAATGCAACTGTTACTATTCTGAATCAGCAGTAGAGGTTTCTTGTTTTTTGTTTTTTGTTTTTTGTTTTTTTCCTTGCTTTTTATAGAAAAAGGTCTATGGGGATCTGGCAAGATAGTTCAGTGGTTAAGATGTCTGCCACCAAGATGACACAGACCTGAGTTTGATCCCCAGGTCCTACAGGGTGAGAGAACTGAGTTTCTTTAGCTGTCCTCTGACCCTCACACACGCCATGGAGTGCACATAGTCTTTCTTTCCCCAAATAAGTAAGTAAGTAAGTAAGTAAGTAAGTAAATAAATGTAATAAACAATTTTTTAAAAAGATTTAAGGAGATGAGATAGTGAAGGCAAGGATTTAGTCATCTTGTCTGTGCCTTTTTCCCTCCTTTCTCCTGACGCTCTTCATTCTCTGCCCATTTCCTTTCAGTACTGTAGTGAGTACTTGGGAGGTGTGGCATGTTAGTCAGGGAGAAGGTGGACTCAGTAGTAAATGGTAAGTTGTCAGTTTGACAAAGAGCTGAAGGAACAGATGATAACACACCTTTTCACATTGCTGTTGATGTGGCTATAGAAACAAAAAAGCCAAGGAGAAAAACTAGAAGCAAGAGAATTCAGCCATTTAAAATCTGTACTTGAGAACTGCACACAGATCTGACACGTTAGAAAAATATTTTAAACCAGAGAGAGAGAGAGAGAAAAAAATAATGTTCACATGGAGGGAATTGTCAGAAATAAAAGAATGCAAAAAGTTAGTCCAGTCCAGGGGTTGGAGGGGTGGGATGGGGTGGTTGCAGGAGAGGGGGAACTTTTGGAGTTGGACAACAAGAGGTTCATTGGGTTAAAAGTGCTCACTGGGTTAAAGATGCTTGCCTTACAAAACTAATGACCTGAGTGAGTTCTGTTCCTGGACCCTAGCTTGGAAGGAGAGAACTGATTCCTGAATGCTATCCTTTAACTCTACATGTGCTGTGGGATGCACTTGTGTGCAACCAAAGTATAAACACTGAAGGCATATCAGAATGCCAGGGTTTCTAAAGCATTGCCTGTTTTAACCTATCAGTGTATTTATTTGTAATCTACAGAGAATTTCAGGAATGTGTTAACCAAAATTGCTCTTTTCTTTCTTTTTTTTTTAGAGGGAGGGGAGGAGACAGAGTCTGTTTTGTAGCCCTGTACTTGCTGTGTAGCCAAGGTGGCTTCAGCTGATAGCAGTTCTTCTGCCTCATGCCTCTGAGTGCTAGGGTTATATGTTTGACCAATCCTGGCTCCAAATCATATTCTCTTTGCCCTGACTGAGCCATCACACTGTAATTATATGTCATGTAACTGCTTTGTTTGTTTGTTTTGCTGTTGCAGGGGCAATGTTAAATATTGTTCAAGATTCTGCACTTTTAGAAGCCATTGGTTGCCAAATGGAAATGGTAAGAAGCTTACATAATCTGTCATAGAATATCTGTGTCTGATTTTATGGAAATCATATTCAGCAGTGCTACAACCGCATCTAGAGCCTCAACACATGCTGAACAAGCTGTCTTGCAGAACACTGAGCTGTGTTTTCAGCCCTGTGTCTTTATTTTTTTGAGGCAGTATCTCATGTAGCCCATGCTAGTCTCAAACTGTGTATATAGCTGAAGATGACCTTAAACTCTTAGTCTTCCTGCCTCCACAGGTTTGCACTGTCATACCTGGTTTTTAAAGCCCTTTTGTTTGTTTATAAATTTCAGCTCATAGATTTAGAAGGATCCTATTTTAAAAGATCATATATATTGAGATTTTTCTCATTAGGTCCTTGAGAAATCCTACATGAGGGAAACATCAATTGGGATGGTTTCAAAGTACCAGTCAACTAGTCTGAATATTCTAGGGAAGGCCTTTCTAATTCCTGTTATCCCTAACAGATAGAGGACTACCTGTAAGATGTGCTATCTTGTTTGTAGTTCCTGTAGATAGAAGTGTGCAGGTGCCCCAAAGCACTAAAGTTTTTAAAATGATATTTAAAAAGCTCCCCAGATACAGACAGTATCCTCAAAGATACATGTTATACTTGGGGTACAGGCTGGGCTATGGGGGGAAAAATAAGGTATAATGGGTTGAGCTGGATAAATGAAAACATTATTAAGGAAATCCATTCATGTTCCAGTAGATGACTAATAATGTGCTGATCTGTGATACAGGTTCTGTTTATATGGGGAAAGGTACAAGGAATCTTTAACAAATGGGTTTATTTGCACCTATGTGTATGGGAAATTATACTAATTATAGTATTTTATTGTTTGTGTTTTATTGTGTAACCACATTTAAAAGTTGGTCTTTTATGTGTGTATAAACCCAAATGGATATGGGTCTTCATGTGTGTATAGATACATGTGTCTAGGTATGCTTGCGTGTGTGTGTGTGTGTGTGTGTGTGTGTGTGTGTGTGTGTGTGTGTGTTTATAAGGGTATGGGTGGGAGGGTGGGTGTGAGCATGGAGGTAAGAAGAGGATATCGGGTATTCCCTGCTATTACTTTGCCCTATTACCTTGAGACAGTATCTTTTGATGAGCATGGCAGCCAGCAAGCCCAGATGCTCCTGTTTCAACCCCTCACAGCACTGTCATTAAAGGCATGCCAGTGGCATGCTCAGCTTTTAAGTAAGTGTTGGGAATTTGAACTGAGGTTCTACTGGTTGTGTAGCAAGTGCTCTTACCCACTGAGCCATCTCCCTGGGCCTTCCCTTCTTTTGGCATTTTTTAGTTAAAGAAAGTAGGTTCTGGGGATCAAACTCAGGTTCTCATTCCTGAGTGACAAGTACTTTATTGACTGAGTTCATTTCCCAGGCTCATATTGTCTTTATTTGAAGATTATATTCCTGTTCTGAGGTTTTGCTGTAAATGCACTGTAAGGTATTTTCCTTAATGACTCGAAGTCATTATTAGCTAGAGAACTCTGGCATATGTAAAGGGTTCTAAGGTGACTCTTTGAAAAACGGCACAGGAGACCTGATGTGTCCTGTAACAGATGGGATCTGAGCACAGTACCACAGTGATTTTAATTGCTTGTCTGTTTATCTGTGTATCACCTATGTTAGTTAGCCTGTTAACTGTTTCAGTACTGGGGATGAACCTAGGACCTCCTGCATGTGAGGCAAGTGCTGTATGCCTGAGCCACAGCCTCAACCCTAACAGATTTTAATAATTAACCATTAATACTTGTAAACTGTTCATCTTGGCTCATTTGACTAGGGTGGTGGAGAAAACAACCTGAAGAGTCATAGTCGCACTAACAGTGGCATTAGTTCAGCAAGTGGAGGAAGCACAGAGCCTACAACCCCCGATAGTGAGAGGCCTGCTCAAGCACTCCTGAGGGATTATGGTAAGCTGTGCTAAAACAGTCTGTCAGCATTTACACGTGTTAGTTCTCAGAGTCACAAAATAAGCAAAACTAAAGCTTTTCAAGAATTAAAAACAAAAAAATCAAAATTCTGTCTACTTAGGTATACAGAAGATATTAGTCCAAAAAATTCTAAGGAAAAAGTACTTTTATGATTTTTTGTAGCTCTGTTTTGGAGTTTGTTAGATCTTACAGATGTTTACCATGAAAGGCCTGAGTTCTGCACCATGCAGTAGTGATACAGTCTCACATAAGATGTGGTCCTTGCTTCAGAGCTCTCAGAGTAATGACAGAGATGGTCAGCGAGCCAAGTGCTTGCAGCTGTGAGGGAAGTGATGGAGGTTGTCCTAGAGGAGACCCAGAGGAACATGTGTTTCCATGTTGAAACTTACTTAGATACGCTGTCTAGTTAGGCTCTTCAGCGACAAGAATAAAGAGACTCTTTTTGCCCTGCTAAATAAAATACTTGCCAGCAAAGCATCCTGTTCAATGGTGTTCTTTACGCAGAGCAATTATTTTTTGGACTTAGTGTGAACAGTTTATGTTTTTATGCATATAAAAAGGTGCTAATAATGATTAAATCTGTGTTTATTCTAAGAAATTAGCATATCCAGTTCCCTAGATGTGAGTTTGATTTTTTAGTCATCTGGAGAATTTTTGAGCTGTGTTCATGGGGGATGCTTTCAATTGAAGTTTATGATACATTACCCATCAGCATGTCAAATACATAGTTATTATGTGGATATTCAGTACATTTAAATTGTTACTTCTTATGTAGACTTAGGCATTCTCTAGGTTGAAGTTCTCTTTCTTGTACTTTCTTCTTAAAAAGTACAAGAAAGAGAACAAAACTAAAGATAATTTTACGTTACAGCATGTGTTGTATATAAGTGTTTGAAGTCATTGTTTGTTCCAGCATTTTCAGCTGGTGTTAGTGAGCTCTGCTTGTTATGTCGTATTTTTTACTAAGAAATCCAGAATTTGTGTTAGTGTCGCATGACTGTCTCTTTTTAATGATCATTCCTTTTTCTGTTGTCACTGCCCTCTTTCTGATAGGATCCACAGGTATAATGCCCCTAAAGCTTCCTTTATAATTAGAATTTATCATTGTTTTATTTCTTAGAATTCACTCTTTCAATAATAATTACTTTAAATATAAAATTGAAGTCCAAGTAGAAATATTGACTTGGTTATTTTACCTTTATAAAGGTATTAAAATAAATAGTGGTAAAGAGTGAAATGTAAACATGGGTTTGAAAAGGCATTGCATGTGGGTTTACTGGCTTAAACCCTGTCATTTCATCAGATGCTTTAAGGTAATTTCCAGCATCTGAGGAGGCTGTAAGGTTGAAATTTTGCCTCTGTAAAACTCTAGGAAATACTTGGATGCCTTTTCATTGTTCTTCTTGAAGATTAAACTCTATAAGATACTTATTTAAAAATTTACGTCAATTTTCATTATAAGGATTTTACTGAAATTGCCAAGTCCATAGTGTTCTTTGTTAAAGTGTAGACTGGGAGCTAGAAGCTGGCCCAGCCCCATGTGTGCCTTGTGTGCCATCAGTCAGGCCTGGGGCTCAGAATGGTGGGTGGGAGCTTAGCTCTGTGTGGGTGCCCATTGTGCTCACTGTGGCTGCTGTGGTCTGTGCCTGGTGGAATGCTGTGCTTCTGTTACTAATGCTTAGTTGTTTTCCCTCCCTGTGGATGTGGCATTGGGTTATATCCTAGCTCTTAATACAGATTCAGCTGCTGGGCTCCTGATTCGCAGCATTCATCTCGTCACCCAGCGACTCAACTCCCAGTGGCGGCAAGATATGAGCATATCCTTGGCAGCTCTAGAGCTCCTTTCTGGCCTGGCAAAGGTGAGACAGCCCTTTAATTTAATTTAGCCTAGTAGACTTTTGTCATGCCTTTTTTTTTTTTTCTTTCAAATTTTGACACACATTCCTTTGTGAATATTTTTGTGTTTACAGTATAAATGAGTGTTTTACATTCAGAGTATACAAAATCAAGTATCCAAGTGAAATTTTGCAAAATGAAAAGTAGGTCAAAAGATATGAATCTTTCTGTTAAGATACAGAAAACACCTCAATACTGGTGATGATTTGCACATAATAGTGTATTTTTTGCTTTTATCAAGAGTTTATTATAAAGTATTTCTGTGATTACTATTTTCTGTTCTCAGTAGTAAGCAAAAATTGACCATATATTCAATTTTGTCTGTTATTTGAATTTGATGGAACTTTAGAAGTGTGGGATCTTTTTGCACTTAGACCTCAGTCTCTCGTTCTCTTTCTTTTAAATTTATGTAACATAAAACTGACCATATTAAAGCAAGTGATTCAATGGCTATTAGTACATATGCTGTGTAATGCAGCTCACCAACTACATTTGCAGTGTGTTTTTGTCACTGCAGAAGGGAATTCCTACGCCTCAAAGCAGTTGCTTTCTTGCCCACCCTCCCAACCAGCACCTCCTCGGACAGCACTGAGCTTTTGCTTCTTTGGATCTGCCTAGTCAGAACTGTTTACAGAAAGGGATCAGTATGAAAATCACGTTTGTGTGTCATTTCAAGAGTGCCTGTCTTTCTCACTTGACATAATTTTTTAGTTTCAGCCCCTTTTTATGGTTGCACAGCACTGGGCTGAATGTAATTATCACTGTTTGTTTGCCTGTTCATCAGTTGAGGGGTATTTAGACTGTTTCCATCCTCAGCTCTTACTACTAGAGTTGCTGTGGATGTATGTGTATTTATTTGGAATATCAGTTTCAGTTTTTTGGGGTATGTAGTGAGAGGTAAAATTCTTGGGTTTATGATAATTCTCTTTAGCTTTTGAAGAGCTACAGATTGTTGTTCCACCATAACATACAAGGGTTCCAAATTTTCTACATCCCTGCTATCATCTGAATACTTTTTATTATTAAAATGAAAAAGAATACTTTTCATATGCCAGTTGGTGTTATGAGAGTCAGATGAGATGAAAGTATAAAATGCATGTGGCCATGTAGTGATAAGTCACCGCAGCGTTAGTGTCTGAGATGATGATGCTTAGGTCTTTATGTCAGAGCTGTCTTGTAAGCTATGCGAAACCAAATAGACAAAAAAGCTTAAGTGTGTTCTCAGCATTACTTGGAACTTTATTTCTGAAATCCCCAAAGGTTATAGATGTGTGAGGAGCAGTTGCTGGTGTATAATGTTAGGATAGCTTCCCATGAGCCATGTTGGACCATACACATACAGAGGGTGAGGTGCTGCTCCCTGTGACCTGTGCTCCACTTTCAATTTAAGATGGATTAGCTTGGATGGGGCATTGCTTTGGGCCTGTGCTATCATATACAGTGGGTTAATACTACCTGATGTCATAAGTCTCTATAAAGATAAAATGATTAAAACAGTCTGGTGTTAGAAACAGGGTTGAATGAATAGACTAGTGGGCTGTAATTGAGACTTCAATGTGGCTGTCTGATTTTTGACAAAGGTACAGAGATAACTCTAAGGAGTAAAGTTAGTCTTTTCAAGCAGTGGTACTAGTAGAAAACTTGGTTTCATACCTGCTTGGTATATGGTAGGTATCAAAATCAGCTAAAAATTGATTGTAGACTTAAATGTAAAGTGTATTAGTCACTTGTCTCATGCTGTGACAAAATACCCTGACAAAATCAACTTAAGGATGGAAGGGTTTATTTTGGCTCACAGTTCAAGGGTACAGTCCATTATGGCGGGGATGTCAAGGTGGCAGGAGCTTGAAGCAGCTAGTCACGTTGAGTCTGCAGTCAGGAAGAAGAGAGCAGATGAATGCTTGTGCTCAGCTGGCTTCCTCCTTTTTATGCAGTCCAGGACCCAAACCCAGGGAATAGTGCCACTCTCCTTTAAGGTGAGTTTTCCTACCTCAATATCATTAGTTGTAGGGAAATGTAATTAAATTCACATTGAAATACTTTTACATAATCATTAGAATGGCTAACATTGAGGGCTAGGAGGCTAGCTCAAGGCAAGAGTGCCTTTTAATTAAGCATGAGAATCTAACTTTAAATCTCCAGCACCCACTTAAAAGGCCAGGCATGACCACATGGCCCTCAGTGGCAGGTAGAGATAGGCAGATCTCAGGAGTGTCCTAGGCTGTCAGCCTAGCTAAAACAGCAGCTTTAGGTTTTGTAAAAGACTCCATGTAAAGGGAACAGTGTAGAAGGTGATAGAACAGTGGTTCTCTCTCAATCATAACACCTTTCGGGTCGAATGACCCTTTACAGAGGTTGCCTCAACCATCATAAAACACAGATATTTACATTATAGTTCACAGCAGTGGCAGAATTAAAGTTTTGAAATAGCAATGAAGATAATTTTATGTTTGGGGGTCATAGCATTAGGAAGGTTGAAAACCACTGTGATAGAGGAAGACAACCAACAGTCCTCCTGTGGCCTCTGCATACATACATATACACATATGCATATACCATATACACACACATACAGAAACAAAGACAGGCTAAATTTAAAAAGAGTTGACTGTACCAGATGTTGATGATATAAGGAACATGTTAATGAGAATGTTAATTGTAATAATCACTTTGGAAAAAAGTTTGACAAATCCTTAAAAATTTAATCATATAGGCGGGAAGAGATGGCTCAGTGGTTAAGAGCACTGTCTGCTCTTCCAGAGAACCAAGGTTCAATTCCCAGCACCCACATGGCCGCTTACAATTGTCTGTAACTCCAGTTCCAGAGGATCCGACACCCTCATACAGACATACATGTAGGCTAAACACCAATGCCCATGATATAAAAATAGATTATTAAAAGAACCCAAACAGACAAACAAGCAAAAACCCATCTAATCACACTTGTATCTTAGGACCTTGTCATTCCAGTTCCAGTATAAGAGAACATATCCATTCAGTGACATGGATGTTCATAGCAACTATATTTCCCCAGGATGTAAATAACCCAAATGTCCATTAACAAGTTACTGGCTAGACAGTTGTTCTATATTCATGTACTAGAATACAGCTCAATAAAAAGAAAGAAACGTCAGAAAACTAGATACATCTGGAAGTAATTAACTATGCTAAATAGAAGAAAGAAGCTAGCCAAATACCACTCCCTAAACTAGATACTGTAGAACTTATATATACTTAAGAAAATATAGTCTGATCAATTATGCTAGCAGAGAAGGATAGTAGTTCCTCACAGAGGGGAACAAGAGGAATGGGAGGAAGCTTACAAAGGTGCATGAAGAGATTTGGGGGTATTGTGTGCTTGTTATCTGATTGTAGTAACAGTTCTTTGAGGTTACATACTTTGAACATGTGTAACTTACTGTAATTGATAATTGATAACTCTGGGCTGTTTCACTAGACCTTGAGCAAAACCCATCACTGTGAGGTTGGGATAGGGACCTTAAAGTACGCATGTGTTTCTTTCCTGGCCATTCCTTCACATTTTGCAATATGAGTAAGTGCATCCAAGAACTTGGGTTTTAAGCAATGAACAACCATGCTAGAGTAAAGTTCTGCTTTGGGTTTGAGAATACCACTTTTTTTGTTACATATAATGGTATATCTAGAATATTCTGTTCCTATATATAAATAATATTTAAAAACAAGGCCTCTTGTATATCACATTATCAGATAGGCTCAGTTGCAGGGCAAATGCTTGGTGTAGTGGTTTCTGACTGACTGGTCCTATTCCTTAAATGGACATGCTTAGGTGAAGGTGATGGTTGACTCGGGAGACCGGAAGCGTGCCATCAGTTCTGTGTGCAGTTACATCGTGTACCAGTGCAGTCGGCCAGCTCCTCTTCACTCCCGGGATCTGCACTCCATGATAGTGGCAGCATTTCAGTGTCTCTGTGTCTGGCTAACAGAGCACCCTGATATGCTGGATGAAAAGGTGAGCTTATTCAGTCTTGAAACACCAAGCAGGAAACCAGATGTTGGGAAAATATCCTTTAAAAGAGAATATTTGAGTTTAAATACAATATCACATACTTTGAATTTACTTGTTTGATTTCAGTAGGACATTTATTCTTTTGAGCATAACTTGAAAACTGTCATCATGCTTAGATTTGGTTCCAAATAATTGCACGGAGAAATTATTTTTTTTTTAATTTTTATTGGATATTTTATTTATTTACAATACAGATGTCATCCCCTTTTGAGAAATTCTTTATGAAAGAGAACACCTTGCTTAATTTATTTGAACCAGCAAGATCTCTTTTTATAAAAAATAATATTCATTAATATTGTAAAATTTCATACTATTTCGGACATTCTTGTCTTTTCACCAAGTTCTACCCTCTCTATCTTCACTTTCTTACCTACACAATTTTGACTTTTTTCCTTCTGTTGAGTTGTTTGTGTTTCCTAGCTACTAGGAGTGAGAATGAGGCCTGCCCTGGAGTGTAGTCAACCTACCAGTGATCATGTCATTAAAGAAAGTTGATTCTACATCTCCCAGCAGCTGTCATACATAATCACAGATGCCAATAGCTCCCAAGTCTGTGTACACTTTCACAGTCGCTATGAGCTCATGTGCATAACTGTTGTGTCTGGAAAAGTAGTTTTTTATTTTTATTTTTGATAGGATAGCAGACTGGAGATAGCTATTAAAGCTATTTGGTTTCGTATTATCAAACAAAGAAGGACACCTGATTGTGAATCTGGAATGCTAGTGTAACAGCTTGGTTAGAAAAGTTACTTTTGTGGAGACTTTATATTTCTCACAGGTTTCTGCACTTTTAAGTGGCACAGTTATCTAGTCTGTTTTCTCTGCCACTGTACCGTATAGGGAAGCAGGCATAATGAGCTCAGTAACAGTAACGCTTTCTAGGGTCACTGGATATTTATAGAGATCTTTGTTAGTAATGTTGTCGATAAAATCTGAGTTAATTTCATTGTGGCTTTTAAAGTTATGATATCAGAAATTGTTTCCAGGACTGGACTTGTAGCTAAGTTTAATAGAATGCCTGCTTAGTGTTTATGAAGCACTCAGTTTCATCTCTAACATAACATAAACCAGCTGTGATGGGGCTTATTTGTAATTTCAGGTACTTGGGAGGTAGAAGAAGAGGGATCAGAAGGTCAAGGTTATCCCTGACTAATGAGTTAGAGGCCAGCCTGGGCTACATGAAACTCTGTTATATAAAAACAATTTTAAAAAGAATTTATTTTAAGATTGTTAATCATTGGAGTTGGGGATGGTGGCACCTACCACCTAAGCAGAGCCATAGGGTTCTAGGTTCAAGGCCAGCTTGGGCTACATAGTGAGTTTGAGACCAGCCTGAGTGCCATATTGAGACACTCTTGAAAAAATAAGTAATTCTCTTTGATATATTAGGTAAACTGATATGTCTTAAACCATCTAGGTTTGACTGAATTACTTCTGAATCTGTTTTACTTTGCCTTCCAGGGTTTGTGACAGTCCACGGTAACTTTGTGAGCTCTGTAAACTAAAAATTTACTAAATTTACTAAAATTAAAACCTGTCTTTAGTCTCCTTTGAACATACATATTTAGTTCTTTTAAAAGAAATTTAATGGAGGTTTAAGTTTATTTGTTATGACAAATGTATCTGTTAAAGAGCATTAGAAACTGGAGCTCCACCTCTAAAACATAACTACTGTTATGGATGGGTTCCTTGTCTTCTTTTAAGTGGTTGATGGGATGGCTCAGTAGATAAACTGCTTGTCACCAAGTCTAATGACTTAAGTTTGATCTCTGAATCCCAAATGGTGGGAGTCAAGAACCAACTTCCAAAAGCTTTTCTCTGACTTTGGCTTGTACACAAAGACATCTATTCTTTCTTAAATAAAATAATGTATTTGAAATATTTTAAAAAATCATTGTCTTTTCCTGCTTCTAGGATTGCCTTAAGGAAGTCCTGGAGATTGTAGAACTGGGTATCTCAGGAAGCAAATCCAAGAACAGTGATCAAGAAGTCAAGTACAAAGGTGATAAGGAGCCGAACCCTGCATCCATGAGGGTAAAGGATGCCGCAGAAGCCACTCTAACATGGTATGGAAACAGCTGCTGCAGACTGAGCTATGGCAGACAGGGCAGTCATGGCCTCTGCTGCTTTGTCTCCCGTGTTCAGCAAAAGTAACTCAGCCCCTGTAGGATATTGCATCTCTAGACACAAAATGGAAAGGAAATAATTCTTTTTGTACTCATTATTAGACCAACAGGAAACCTTAGAGTTGGGATGTTTGTATACTAATTCAGGTCAGATCATGTTAGAGCCAGGAAGTAACTTGGAGTTAACTTCCGCCCTTTCTTTGATAGCTTAGCCTAGAGATAAGCTGTGTCATAGCATCAGATCTGCTGCCCAGTGACTATATCTTTTATGTTATATTCAGCTAAGATTTTTTTAACTTCCTTGTAAAAGCTCAGTAATAGAATCATACAGATAAGTTAGATTCAGTTATTACCACAAAGAATACCATTTTGGTACAGTAGGGAAGATGAACTAGAAATACAAAGTTCTTCATTATCAGATGGATAGTTAGTACCCCCAAAGAAGAGATACAAATAAAATGTTAGGAAACTGGGAAGAGGCAGTGGGTCCTTTGAGATAAAATAAGAGCAGAGTAACATATGCCTAGGGAACCACATTGACCCAGACTGAGAGAATAGGGAACATTTGAGCTATGAGCAGCATTGTAGGCAATTAAGAATGCGTGTCACATGGAAACAAGAGCTTCTGTCTTTGAGAGAATGGCAGAAAGAGTTGGGAAAGTCCCTTGTACCTGCTGGATTGGGGACTGGGAAGAGATTGTGTTTAGGCACATCTACAGCTTGAAGGGACAGAATAAGTAGAGATTACATAGATTCATAGAACATGTAAAAATATGGTTCATGCAATGAGATGAATGAATGAGAACTTAGGAAAACAGAACCACAGGAAGGAAGAGTGTCAGGTTACTAAGGGCTGGCTTGAAGACTTGTGTGCAAGCCAGCTCTGCCTAAGATTCTGACATCTTTGTGAGTGCAGCACCCTTTGCTTCTTTGGGTTATATTCAGAATAATTGGATTTCTTTCTGTTCTTCTTGGGCTTAGGTGATAATTTTCAGAAAGATGCTTGCTTTAGTTTAGAACTGTGTGTTGTGTTACTGGCTAGACTTTCAGTGCCTTTGTTGAGGTTTAGCTAGAAAACTGGTGAAGATAGCTATGAGAACATGTGCTTGTGCAGCAGTGGGCTGGGGTAGCCATAAAGTGCCACAGAACAGGACTTGATGTATACCAGGAAGAGGAAGAAGGCTAGGAGATAAGCAGGGAGAACCTAGTTCACTAGGGTTCTTCAGGCTGCAAGAAGTTTGTTCTCCTCTAGCTTGATTGTTCCTATGAGAGCATAGTTGCTGTTGGTGGCTGGCTGTGTGCCTGGGGTCTTTCTCCCTCAGATTGTAATTATCTGAATGGCTTGTGTCTTCCTTTCCTGTTTTCTTAGCTCTATTAGCAAGTCCATTATGAAATCTTTAGTTTCTACTATTAAGCAGGTTCATCATGGAGGAACATGTTCCAGTCATTTTTCACAATTGCTGCTTTTTTTCATCAGCGTCACTATTTTTTTTTTTGCATGTTTATTTCATTTTGATTTTCTTTTGCTTGTTTGTTTTTTGTTTGTTGAGGCAGAGCTTCAGTGTGTAGCCCTGGCTGTCCTGGAGCTCACTAAATAGACCAGGCGGGTCTCAGACTTACAGAGATCCACCTGCCTCTGTCTCCTGAGTGCTGGGATTAAAAGTGTGTGCCACTATGGCCAGCCATCAGCACTGCTTTCACTTGACCTTCTCTCTGATGTGTATCTGTCATTCCACATGAGGTCATCATCAGCAGAGTCCCTTAGACTGTCTTTGTAAGGTCTTCCCATCACCCCTGAAGCCCAGACAATCTGTAGTAGATTACTTTACTTTTTGCCTGATGTTTCTTTCCAGTCACTTAACTCTTCCTGTTTGTCTTGTGTTCTGTGTCTAAACTCATCATCCTTAAACATACTTCATCCTCCTGTTTGAGTGATTAAAAACCTTGTTTCCTGCGATGACTGAGTTCCAGTAGAGGGTCAGGGAGGTGATCTGATTTCTCCCACCATTGCTCTCAAGCCCTCTCTTGCCATAGCTGAGCCATGTATAGTGGTGAACTGGGCATGCTCATACTTGCTTATATAGTTCTCTTGCATTTCAGGCACCAACATAGACTTTCCGTGCTCACAGTAAACCTAGCTATTGGTAGGTGCCTCCTCCTGTTACTCTGATTGTGGAAGCACAACTGTTTGCACTACTTGCACACTCACTGACCTATCTCACACAGTTTGGGCGTCCATACTGACACAGTCATACTGAGTTTATTTGGTACATGCCGGTCTATCTTTGATAACCTTTACAGTGTACATATTAACTGGTTGGGTTTCTTAACCTTGACATATAAGGATAAATCCAGAAGTCATTTCAGTGGTCTCTCCATTTAAGGTATATTTACTAAATGATTAGTTTTCAACTGGGTTGAGTCTAGCCCCTAAGCTTTTCCACTTTGTATCAAACTAAAAATCTCTCAAGTTCTTGGTTCCTGTTCAGAGTTTTGGTAGTTAAATCCTTTCTGCAGGCAACAGCAGTACACAGGGACACAGCGACAGTGTTTATGTAGTTCTCTTCCTTTCTACTACTTCCTCCATATGGTTTTCATAGTACATGGATTTGAGTACCTTTATTATCCTGTCACTCAATGGATTTAGCTTTGACCATGCATCTCTCACAGGTAGGTCACTGATAGAGTGTTCTCTATGAGATCTGAATGTCTTCAAACTCTGTAGAACAACGTATTCATCAGCATCTATTGGAGACTGCAGCAGGACTTTGAGCACTGAGATTCTCATCAAGTTAACTGGACTCTTCCAGTCTTTTCATGTTTCTTTTTTATCTGTTATTCTTACCCTATGTTATTTGTTTGAGAATGTTTAAACTTCTTTCTTTCTTTTTTTCTTTCTTTCTTTCTCTCTTTCTCTTTATTTTTTTTTTAAGATAGTTCATATTATCTGTATATAGTCTTTTTAAATCCTAACTCTTATTCTGATATATGATCTTTGCAGATTAAATTCTAGGCTGTTGTGGGTTTTTGGGTTTGTTTGTTAATTATTTTGCCACCCCCCCTGCCCCTAGTCTCATTATGCAGCTTTGGTTGTCTTAGAACTCACTCTATAGGCCATGCTGCCCTTGAACCCACAGAGATCTGCCTGCCTCTGGCTCCCGAGTGCTTTAATCCCATGATTAAAGACATGCACCACTATACTCTGCTCTTTACAGAAACAAACAAAAAAAAAAACCCATGTATTTGTATGTGTGCATGGGCCTGTAGATGTCAGAAGATAACTTTTGAGAGTTTTTTCTTTCCTTCATGTGAATTTCAGGGAATCCAGTTATGGTTGTTGGGACTGAGAGCAATAGTCAGTACCTACTGAGCCAGCTTACTGGCTCCTGTTTATTTTTGAGGCAGAGTCTTACTTTTTAGCCCAGGCTGACATCAAATTCATGGCAGTTCTCTTGCCTCACCTTCCTGGGTGTGGCTATTACACACATGAACAATCATTGTGAGCTTGTTTTGTATGTTCTTATCAGATCACTGCTTATAGAAAGCAGAGGTTGAACCTCAGAGCATACCAGTGGTCACAGGATTTTTAATTTTTATCTACAGGTTTAATTTCAAAGACATTTGCTCACTATTCCAGTCTAGTCAGTACCAGAAAGAGAAGAATGTGGTGAGGCTGGTAATGATTTCATCTAAGTGACCTAACTTCTTCCATCAGCCTATTTAATAACGTTATAGACCTTAACTGGGACACAGCAAGCTCACCTGGTCTTTGTGCTTTGTGACATCTGTGTTTGTTCCGTGGGAGAAAACCAAAGCTGTATTTTCTCAGTACTAGTCTTCTGGATGCTCCTGTTTCTCACAGTCTTAGAGTGCTGAAATGACTGAGGAGTTCCCTTTTTCCTTGAATTGTAGCCGTACTTCTAGGAGGAGTGAAAACTGCAAGGAAGAAACAGTACCTTTCGTCGTCATAGCTGAGGCCAGACCACCCAAGCTAGAGATTGAATGATAAAATGTTGAGGGCTGGGAGGTGGCTCAGTGGTAAGACCACTTGTTACACAAGCACGAGTGCCTGGGTTCAGATCTCCAGTGCTCATGTAATCTCACTCAGTGCTAGAGGGAGAAGGCAGAGACAGAAGGATCACTGGGGCTTATTGGCTGCCAACCTTGTTCCACATTAAGAGATAGTGTCTCAAGGATTAAGGCAGCAAATAATAGAATAGGACACTTCATGTCCTCCACTTTCACACACCCCATGCATGCTTACAGTATACATAACAACAAATACACATGTTCACATGCACACACAAAAATATTGAGGAATAGTTTGCTCTGTGAGATGCGTATTTCAGCCAGGTTAATAGTACATGGTAAAATCTTTATGTTTAAATACAGACTATTTTTTCTTTGAGCCTCAGTCTTTTGTTTTAAGTGAAAGTAATAAAAATGCAAATAATGATGGTACCTAATTTATATGGTTAATATGAAACTATATAAGACATATGTATAAAGTGCCTAGACTAGTATTGGTACATAGTGAGAGCTAGGTGAGGTTTTAAATTCCTTGCATAGATGGAGAAATCCTTATTCCCTCATTATGTGTGCATGAGTGTATGCACACACTCTGTATACACACCTGTAAACATTTCTCAATGGTAAGTCTTGATCAGTAGAAGTCTGCTTTATAAAGCATTTTGTGTTATAATTTTATTTATGATAGCTTTTTGAGATTTAACTCTTAGTACCTCAAGTTCCTTACCTGAAATGAGGATATGCCTATTCTTTGGCCATTTAGGGAGAAGGCAGCAGGTCTTGGGTTTTGGCCTCTTTAACAATCACTTAGCTCTTTAGAGTCTTAAGTTTCCTTATCTGAAAAGTGAGGAGGTCTGGCTGATCTTTATTTCCTTTTCTAGACCTAAGATACTTTGGCTATTATAATCCTGAAACTTGGAGCACACAAGCACAGTTCTAAATGTGTCTTTAGGAGCTTCCTGATTTGGAACTGTAGTCAGCCATATCCCTTGAGTAACAGATAGAGAGAAATTTGCTTGCAGTGTTTTGTTGGGAGGAAGGAGCACTGGGTAGGTAGAGGAACCAAGGTTTTGGACAGTGGAGGCAGTTGGAACCAATGCTCAAGCTGACTTGAGCTTCAGAGTTCTCTCTAGCTGGGAGGGAATTGGGACCTAGGACCCTTGTACTAACCAGTGAATGTGGCCTGTTTGAGAAAGAAGCAGTGGTTCTAGGTGAGGCATTCATGACTGAGGGCAGTTCCTAGGCCAGTTGAAAGCTGTGACTGCTGTTACCCTGCCCTAGGAGAATGGCTTTCCTGCTAGGGTACAGGTTCTACCCAGCATGCCACAGAGAATATATCTGATTTGATATAAGAGGAAGCATAGTTGTATTCAGTTAATTCAGAAGGGCAGAAGGATACATAGATCCAAGAAGTAAAATTAGAATTTTTCTTTGGGAATTAATTGTTTTTTATTCCATTCTTCATAGTATCATGCAGTTGCTTGGCGCATTTCCTTCACCCAGTGGTCCTGCCTCTCCTTGTAGTCTGGTGAATGAGACCACTCTGATCAAATACTCCAGGCTGCCAACCATAAACAAGCATAGTTTCCGGTACTTTGTTTTGGATAACAGTGTCATCCTGGCAATGCTGGAACAACCGCTTGGAAATGAGCAGAGTAAGTTGTAGCACTCTTAGCTTTCTCTACTGCTCAAACAGTGTATTCTCAGTTCTTTCAGGGAAGCAAAGATTGTGAGTTCCAAGTAACTTTTGTCAAAAAGACTTAAAGGTATAGGATAATAGCACCAGAGAAACCAGAAAATAGAATGTCATATGAAGTAGAATTGTTTAAAGATTCTTTATGCATGCCTGAAAGACCATAGTGTGTCAACCTTTTATATAAAGCCTCCTGAGATATTTTATATTTACTGTTTATAAAAATCATTACCACACTTTGCGTCTGTGTGAACCTTGGATCCTGCCCCTCTGCTCCCTTCCCTTTGACCTATCATTGTGCTGTTTCAGTCATCACTACCCACACAGGAAGAAATTGGAGAAGTCATCTCTGCTTCCTCCTGCTGTTACTTCCTTGTATAATTAGTCTCAGTGTCTCTACTGCCCCAATGACTCTTGAATCTTTCTTTTATACTCCTCCCAGTGCATCCAAATGGAGGCCCTTGTTAATTTCTTGTATTGATTTGTTGCATTTCTTTCTGCCTGGTCTGATATCCCCTTTGGCAGTTCAGAAATTTGCTTGCCCTTACTGCTTCCTTCCTTGCACCATAGTGCTCATCCTCAAGCATATAGATAGTCTGCTGGAAACACTTGAGTGACTGTTCATTGACAAGACATACACTATTCCCCGCTTACGAGCCTCACAGAGGGTGTATGATTTGCTTAGAGAAAGTTGAGAAGTATAAAACTAGGATTCACATTCAGGTTTTCCAAACAATACTATTTTCTGTTGTTGTCCTACCTACCACAGTAGGACTTCCTCAGTGACTAAAGACACATGCAAAGGTAAGCATAGTCTTTGAGTCCTGTAAAGCTTCTGTTGGCTATATGCAGAATGTCATGATTCCACAAAGTGAGAGAGCTAGCCCTGATTGCAATAGGACACCATCACGTATTTCTGTCCTGTTACGTGTAAGTTTAGTGACATTACTATGAGATAGAATGGCACTATTCATCATTGGTCAGTTACCTTCTTTATCCCAGAGCCAAGGCTTGCCTGGCTTTCTCTCCTGCTGCCCACTTTTCATCTTCCCACACTGAGCTATCTGCTGAGCAGCCTGCAAAAGTCCTAGTGTCTCCTTTAGGCCTTCTGGTTCTCTTGCAGATTTTTTTTTAGGATTACCTTACTCTTATTCCAAGTAAATATACTGCATAGATCATCTACCCAAAAGCAAAACAAAAATAAAGCAGGTTCATACAATTATATTTTGTTTATTGAGATAGTTAATAACAAGAAATGAGCGCATTCGAACCAGTTTTAATTTTTATAACTGAGACTAAGAAAGGGAGTAAAAGGGATTCTGACTCTATATATACCTCCATCCCTGAACTTCTGCCGAGAGGAAACAGTGCCTGCCTACAGTAGGCAGTCGGAGCCCAGACTGAGCACATGTAATGTCAACACTGCACATGTCCAACCTGTTTTCTTTCATAAAAGTTGTCTTCAACACTGGAAGTTTAAGAGTGCCTTGATACCATCTCTCCAAACTGTGTGTAGAGAGGTATGCGAGACTGTTAGAAGAGTTACAGTAGAATGCTTGGCACAGAGTGGGTAGCAGTACTCATGGCACTTAACTGTAGCGTTGTGATTTAGGAGGCACTTAGCTAGGACTTTAACCATGAGATGCCCTGCAGGTGATAGCAGGCTATATATTATATGGTTGTTACCCGAAGTAAAAAACTTTCACACATACATTTTATTCTAGATGATTTTTTTCCCTCTGTCACTGTGCTGGTCCGGGGAATGTCTGGAAGACTTGCATGGGCTCAGCAGCTTTGCCTTTTACCCAGAGGAGCAAAAGCAAATCAGAAGGTACATCAGAAGTTACAGTGTGTGAGTGAGTACATGTACATGGGTGCGTATGATTGCGTGTACATCCGTATGTGGGGTTATTTAAAGATTCAGTAACATTCCAACAGAAAGTCACAGGTTACATGAATGTTTTAGGTCCCTAGCCAGGTTCTCTGTCACGGAATTTACTTTAGAATAATCTTAGGAACCTAGAATTCCAGGTCTACTGAACTCCTTACAGGTACCTTTAAAGTAAGGATAGTTTCCAAAAGCTTTTCTGGGGATCCTGATACTCAGGAGTAAGTATGCCGGGCAGTGGTGGTGCAGGCCTTTAATCCCAGCACTTGGGAGGCAGAAGCAGGCGGATTTCTGAGTTCGTGGAGAGCCTGGTCTACAGAGTGAGTTCCAGGACAGCCAGGGCTACACGGAGAAGCCCTGTCTTGAAAAACCAAAAAAAAAGAAAAAAGAGTAAGAACTACTGTTCTAAACAGTGGTCCCATATGTTTCTATGCAACTTTAAGAAGTCAGGTGCGTACTGTATGTGAGAGGTTTGGATAGACCTCTGAGAGGTTTAACATTGTTTTGCATGACTTGTTCTGTATAATTGCTAATATGCTGTCTAATTTACTGTAATGTTTTATAACATTTAAAATTATGTGAATATTACCTACTTGTTAGGAAATTCAGATAAAAAAGAGGAAATGTTAAATTACCAGTCGTCACTTTTCAAAGAGAGCTAGCCAAAGTTCGTTAGATACACTGATAGACTGATAATTTTACTCAGTTTTCTTCAAACCAGTTTTCTTTATGAATAAGGTTAACAACCTAAAGAAATATGCATTTGATGTAGTACTTTGTAAATTCTTACTTTTAAAGAATTTACTTGTGTTACTAAAAATTATTTTTAAATATTAGAGTGAAATACCTCATCATTTTGATTCTCTCCAAATTTAACACCTGAGATGTATCTGTTAGTGAGCTGAGCAGATTACATTCTGTTAGTAGCTCTGTAAAACTCAAAGGGGGGCCAGAATAGGAAAGGAGCTAAATTTTTTGAAGGTTCAGTGTATGCAATGTACATCTTAGGGTACCATGTTGGGCCCATGAAGACCTAGATTTAGGATCAGTTAAGCTAGCTAAGGTTCTAATCAAACATACTTTCCAGAGATGTGTGGAGAGCTCTTAGGAACAAAGAAAGTTTGGGTCTTTGGTCTTTTGTTTGTTATTTTGTTTTGCACAGGGGATAAAACCTAGGGCAACAGGGCAGGCCCTAGTGGCACAAGCCTTTAATCCTGGAACACTGGAGACAGAGGCAGGCGTAGCTCTGTAAGTTTGAGGCAAGCCTGGTCTACAGAGTTCTAGGACAGCTATGGCTACACAGAGAATCCCTGTCCCAAAAACCAAACCAAAACAAAACAGAAATCTTAGGACAATGTAGAAATTTAAGAAAGTTTGAGTCTTAAAACTTTAAACTGCCTCAGTTGTTAACTTAAGAGTTGTGTGTAGATGACTGATGCCTGGACAGTAGAGGTCTGAAGCTATTTATTACTCATGAAATCTATAAGCTGACAAATATTTTTAGAGAAATGAAATTGAGTACACAATATATAGGTTTCCGACTTGGCACCATTAGCATAACATATGCAGATTCACTGAGCATTGTTGATACATACACCTAGGAAAATAGAAGCATTAAAGCAGACCAGGGGTGTGGCCAGAAGACACATCATTAGCAATTGTTGGATGATACCCATACTTTCATTTGTGTTATTTTAACAGCTTTTTGTGCCTGAACCTCGCCCAATTCCTAAAAATGATGTTGGATTTAAATATTCTGTGAAACACCGCCCATTTCCTGAAGAGGTGGACAAGATTCCTTTTGTAAAAGCAGACTTGAGCATTCCAGATTTACATGAAATCGTCACTGAAGAAGTAAGACAAATTATTGTTAGCTCTTTCTGAAAGGATAATTACAAACATTTTTAGGTGGCATATGTGGTCAGATACTGCCTTTAGTGTTAGTGAGGAGAGGAAGAAGGTGACTGCCATCAGCAGGTTGACATGCCAAAGGATAGGTATGTAGATTTGGGCTAACTCTTAAGAACCAAGCATCTTTTAGAGACAGGCTGCCTGTGCTGTTGACTTCAGTGAGTTTCAGTAGTATGACAACATGATCAAAATCTGGTAGTAAAGGTAGATATTTGGGTAGTGTAAGAAGTGTGGTTGGGATTGGAGAGGGAAATACAGCCCTTGAAAGTGGCTAACCTCTGAAGCTCAAAGCATCTGCTCATGTGTAGTCTGAATAGTGAAGGTTGAGGTAGTTGTATTATTAAGCCAGGTTGTTTTAGAGGTATCTTCATGCATGAAGGAATGAAACTTTAGTGTCAGCTTGATCGGAAGGTAAGGAATTCTAATGGGTAAGTATTTTAAAAAGATACGTACTGCAGGGTGAAGATAACCATCTGGGAGTCAAGTGAGAAAACAGCTCAGAGCAGAGAGAGCAGGAGATGACGAAGTCATTGATTAGGGCCTAGGAATTTGAGGTGTGTGTCTAACTTTGAACCGTGTTGGCTTAATACTGTGCTCTGTGTTTAACTGAGACATAGTATTGATCAGCAGAACTTACCATTTTCTTTGTTGTGTCTTGCTTTATTTTTGTTTTAAAATGAAAAGAAACTTCATTTTAAGGAAATGTTTTAAAAGTATCTAACTTATTTCAGTTAGAAGAGAGGCATGAAAAATTAAGAAGTGGTATGGCACAGCAGATTGCTTATGAGACGCACCTGGAACAGCAGAGCGAGGGGGAACTGCAGAAGCGAAGCTTCCCTGACCCTGTTACGGACTGTAAGCCCCCACCTCCTGCCCAGGAATTCCAGACAGCCCGCCTTTTCCTTTCTCACTTTGGATTTCTGTCCTTAGAGGCATTGAAGGTAATTTTTAGGAACTTCTATGAGTAAATATATTCACAAATTAACCATCAGTTGATGATAGCTATGAACTTTTGTCAAAATGAAGAAAGGTTTAAAACTAATGAACAAACAAAAAACCGAGCTTATATTGTCTGCATGCAAGTCAGTGGAATTCTATGCTGCTGTTGGGGGTTCAGTCTGGGCTCCAGGCCAGTGCATCTGTGAAGGGATTGCCTCCATGGTAAGCTGAGCTCGGAATTGGTTCTTTCATGCCACTCCTTTAAAAAATGAAGGTCATTCTGCAGTAAAATTTTCATTTATTATTATGTCTTTGGGATTTGGTTTGTGGTTCTAAGAATTGAATGCACATGCTAGGCAAGCACCCTACCAGTGAGTCACATGCTCAGCCCAGTCTGTAGTATTACAACCCAAGCTACACACGCCCATGTTACACAGTTGCTAAAATTAGCCGGTCATGGTGGCTAATGCTTGAGACAAAAAAGTTCAAGACCAGCCTGGTCTACACAGTGAGATCCTGTCTTTAAAAGGGGAGGAGGTTTATACCCTCATATTATAGGCAGGTAGGTAAGTAGATAACTTGCATGAAAAGTACAACTGACCTGGACATATGTCATTTAAGTGTTTTAGGAAAGCAGAAAGATATTGCTGATTGGGATTTCAGCATGTAAAGAGAATATATTATATACTGTAGAAATTAGTTTGAGATGTGGAATGTAAACATAAAACCTCTTAAAATGGAAAATGAAAGAACCTGATGTGGTAGTGCATGCCTTTAATCCTAGTGCTTCAGAGGTAGAGACAGGAAGACAGATCTCTTGAGTTAGAGGCCAGCCTGGTCTACAAAGTAAGTTCCAAGCCAGCCAGGGTTCATAGTGAGATCCTGTCTCTAAATAAGTAAATAAATGAAAAATAAAAGACCAGATAATGGAAAGTAATAGATGGAGAGGAAAATAAGGAAGATACAGAACAAAGATCTAGCCTACAAATGATTAGTGGTATTCCTAGTGGATTAAGTTATCATAGTAGAAGTGGTAAATTGAAATATCTGGGATGAAGATTATTACATCCTTTATACTAACCTTGTTCCTGAGAGTGTAGGTATTTTTTCCTTTTTAAATGATTTAATTAATTTATTCACTTTACATCCTGATCACAGTTTCCCCTCCCCTGTTGGTCTCCCTCCTCACACAACTCTTTAGGTTTTTGTTTTTTGGTTTTTTTTTTTGTTTGTTTTTGTTTTTTGGTTTTTTTTTTTTCGAGACAGGGTTTCTCTGTGTAGCCTTGGCTGTCCTGGAACTCACTCTGTAGACCAGGCTGGCCTCGAACTCAGAAATCCGCCTGCCTCTGCCTCCCAAGTGCTGGGATTAAAGGCGTGCACCACTACTGCCCGGCCACACAACTCTTCACCCTATTCCACTTTCCCTTTTCTGAGATGGGGGACGCACCCTGGTTATCAATCCCACTACTCTGGCACATCAAGTCACTGCAGGACTCGGTGCATCCCTTCTCACTGAGGCCAAACAAGGTGGCCTCAGTTAGGGGAACAGGATCCACAGACAGGCAACAGATTCGGGAACAGCCTCTGCTCCAGTTGTGGGGGACCCCCATGAAGATGGAGATGTGTATTTGCTACACAAGTATGGGGGGGGCCCTAGTTCCAGCCTATGTATGCTCTTTGGTGGTTCAATTTCTGGGAGCCACTATGAGTCCAAGTTAGTTGACTTTGTTGGTCTTCCTGTGGAGTTTCTATCCACTCAGGGGCCTACAATCCTTTCCCCAACTCTTCCACAGGACCCACCGAGCTCTGTCCAATGTTTAGTTGTGGGTCTTTGCTGGGTAGAGCCTCTCAGAGGACAGTTATGCTAGGCTCCTGTCTGCAAGCATAACGGAGTATCATTAATAGTGTCAGGGATTGGTTCTTGTCCATGGGATGGGCCTCAAGTCATGCAGGTCATTGGTTGGCCTTTCCCTCAGTTTCTGCTCCATCTTCATCCCTGCACTTCTTGTAGGTGGGATGAATTTTGCGTCAAAGGTTTTGTGGGTGGGTTGGTGTTCTTATTCTTCTACTGGGGGTCCTGTCTAGCAACAGGAATTAGCCACTTCAGGTTCTAAATCTCCCACTGCTAAGAGTCTCAGCTAGAGTCACTCCATAGACTTCCCCTAGAAGCCTCCACTATGTCAGGTCTCTGGCATGTCCTAGAGATGTGTTTGTGCCCCCACCTCTAGCTGCCAATTTCCATTTGTTCTCCCTGTCCTTTCTCATCTCTCCCCAAACCTGATCCTGGTCACCACCCTCAATTCCTCTCCCTATCCCCTCTCCTACCCACGTCCCTCCATTCATCTGCCTCCAATGACTATTTTATTTCTCCTTCTGAGTGAGATTCAAGTGTCCTCATTTGGGCATTCCTTGTTATTTAGTATCTTTGAGTCTGTGGATTGTAGCGTGGGTATTCTTTATGGCTAATATCCACTTACAAGTGAGTATGTATCTTGCATGTCCATTTGGGTCTGGGTTACCTCACTCAGGATTATATCTTCTACTTCCATCCATTTGCCTACAAATTTCATGATGTCCCTATTTTTAATACCTGAGTAGTATTCCATTGTGTAAATGAACCACATTTTCTTTATCCATTCTTCAGTTGAAGGGCATCTGGGCTGTTTCCAGTTTCTGGCTCTTATAAATAAAGCTGCTATGAACATAGTGGAGCATGTGTACTTATGGCACGGTGGAGCATCTTTTGGTTATATGCTTGGAAGTTCCCAGGAGTAGCTTTGGTTTTTCTATTCAAGTTAATACTTTAGAATATTTAAGGATTTAAGAAATAATGTTCATTTTAAAAAATTTCTACCAGAGTAGGAAAAAGTTACCAAGTTTATATTTGTGAATTTTAGCATATTTCTGATAATTTAAACAAGATATAACATACTTTAAAAGCAACTGCAAGCCAGTTTTATGAATATATATGTAGAAGTATTAAAATATTAACAGAATTCTGAATCAGAAGCATGTTAAGTGAATTCTCTTTTGCAGCTTAGTATGATTTGTCAAAGAATATAAGAATTAATTACTGAGATATGTTAGTAAAAATACTAAGAAAATAATTTGACTCCATCAGACAATAAAGGTAATTAAGATTTTATAGAACGATATTGGTCTGACCTTAAGAATGCTCTTGAGTTTAGTCACATACTATGGATCTGTACACCTTTGTACCTCAAAGGCCTGTGAAGTACTCCCCACACACACACACAAGTTAGAGGCACCTTTTGTACAAATCAGAGGTAATTTGTATCTTGACAGATTGGTAATAAGTAACAATGAGAACATTTAGACAATGAGTTTTTTAACTTTTCCCTTAAATAATTATAGATTAAATTAAATAGTGTTGAGGGAGATTAACTAAAATAATAATGAGGAAATTTCCTATGGAAACACCTTACACTACAAGGAAAAATGAAGAAAGGAAAATGAAAGTAAACTATGTACGAGATTTCATTGGGAGGAGACCATTTGAAGGGAAACTGACTTCTTAGGCAACTATCAATGCGATATTTCAAATAAATGAATTAAGAAGGGAATGACTACTTGTAAGATCTAGCTGGAAGTACAGTGTGATGGACTGTTGATGTCTTAGCTGGGAGAGGTACTTCTGTAAAGCCTGTGCAAACAAAGTTTGAGCCCTGGATCCCATTGGAGTTGAGGTAGGACTAGTAGACAGCTGGCTCCCAAAAGCTCTCCTCTGACTTTCACATAGGCTCATGCATACACTTTGCAAATTAAAAAGTAAAAGTTTAAAACTGCAGTGTAAAGTTAGGTGTGGTAGTATACACTTTTAATCCTCAAACTCTGGAGACAGGTAGGCATATCTCTGTGAATTTGTGGCCAGCCTGGTCTGCATAGTTGAGTTCTAGCCTAACCAAGGCTTCATAATGAGATCTTGTCTCAAAAATAAATAACAATACATATATACACACAACCCAAGGAATGTGAAAACCCAGCTGCAGCTGAAATAGTAACACAGATTACATCTACCCTAAAAAACTTTGTGTAAGAACTACAGGAAGAAACAAAGGAAAATCACAAGTATATGAACACTCTGGTCACGTGGTATCTGCAGCATGCCAACACTCACAGTTCCTCATCCACAATTTCAAAGTAAAAGTGGAAAACTGGGAGGTCTGACTATATTTCAAGAAAATTCATTGAGTGACAAAAATTTAAGCACACCTTTACTCCTGGTTCTTGGGAAGATGAGATAGGTAGATCTCTAAGTTGAAGGCCAGCCTGGTCTACAGAGAAAGTTCCAGACCAGACGAAGATCTGTAAGTGTCCATCTCTAAAAAACAAACAAAACAAAACAAAACAAAACAAAACAAGAAAAATCTGCCCTTAATTGTCATGGGACTATTTGTAATCTTATACTGTGACTTCTTTTCTGTTTTATATCTGAAAGATAATGTCTGTGGTCAGTGTTTCTCAGCTCTTGGTAGGAATTTAAGTATCAAATTAACAGACCAAGTTCAGAATCTGTCCTGTGTGAAAGAGTGATTCTCACCACACCTGAGAATGGCTTCCCCAAAACAACAAAACAGACACCACTGCCAGCCAGTAGAATGTTATTTTGTTTGGCAAGATCAAAGAAGATAAGGGATTAGAAGAAAAATGAAACAAAACTGCATTTTATTTATCTATTTTATGTGTGTGTCTATGTGGTGTGTGTGTGCGTGTTTTTTCTGTCTTAAGGTAAGCCAGAATTAAGAATCAGATCCCATTACAGATTTACAGATGGTTGTGAGCCACTGTGTGGTTGCTGGGAATTGAACTCAGGACCTCTGGAAGAGCAGCCAGTGCTCTTAACCACTGAGCCATCCCTCCAGCCCCTAAAATGCATTAACGGATTTTGTATTTTTCAAGAACTTTTAGGTGTATAGAACAGCCAAGCAAGAAGTGTAGGGGCTTCTGTATTACACCAGCTTCCAAAGTTTTCTGTGGTAGTGACGTCCATTGATGTGTTGTGTTTGCTATAGTAGATAAACATGTGGTCATAGGTTATTAACTGGAGTTTCTAATTTACATTAGAGTTCGTTATTCCAACAGGCTAATAGGTTTTTTGACAAATTGTATAACACGTGCCTACCATTGCAGAATTTTAGAAATACTATTGGGTTTGTGTGTATGCATGTATGGGCGCATGCATGTTTATGTGCAGTTCCCACTGCCACCACAGATCCCTGTAAACACTGACTTTGTGTTGTTTCTGTGTTGTTGTACCTGTTCCCTAATAGCAGTGTTTAGAACCATGTACAATACAATCTCACACTGTTCTTTTTCTACTTAGCAACAGTGAATTTAAAATTCTTGCATGTCTTTTTAAGACTTACTACCTCATTTATTTTTATTAATAAGCAGTTGGTTTATCCATTCACTTATGGAAAACAGCTTCTTATATGTGTTGGCAGATATGACTGAAGTTGCTATATAATCACGTCCATCATTTTCTGTGGTTATGTTTTCCTTGCATTGAGAAAAACACCAAGGTATGCAATTGCTACATTGTATTTAAGACAGTGTGTTGGCAAGAAACTGTCACTTATCTTTCAAAGTAACTATTGTATCTGTATTAGCAATGGATGAGTTTTTTAAATACATTTTTTAAAGTTCTGAAGGGGCTGGAAAGGATGACTCGGCTTTTAAGAACACTGTCTGCTCTTACAGAGGACACAGATTCAATTCCCAGCACCCACATGGCTGCTAACAACTATCTGTGATTCCAGCCACAGAGGATCCAGTGTCCTCTTCTAGCCTCTGTGGGCACCAGGCATTCATGTGGGACACATATACACCTTCAGGCAAAACAACCATACACACATTTTTGCATTCTGCAAAGCATTATATTCTAGAGAAAAAAGGATCTCAATGTGTGTGTGTGTGTGTGTGTACACTATAACCTTAGTTGTCTGAAACAAATAAAAATAACTTGAAGTATGAACACATTCAAGGACAGCTAAAGCTACATAGTGATTTGGAGGCTAACCTGGGCTGCCATGCTATCCTGACACTGTACTGGAATGAATGAATGACCAACCAATCAACCAAACTGTCACAGTCACAAATGCTGCTTTATAATTGAAATAATACAGGGATAACAATTGCTCCTTTGTCTTTTGTGACAGGAACCTGCAAATAGTCGTCTACCTCCTCACCTTATTGCACTGGATTCTACCATACCTGGGTTTTTTGATGACATTGGGTATCTGGATCTCTTGCCATGCCGGCCTTTTGACACAGTTTTTATTTTCTACATGAAACCAGGACAGAAAACAAACCAAGAGGTAAGAATTCTGAGCTTTCACCCTTTTTTCTGTGCTATAAACATACTTTATGCCAGTTGTTTGTATTTGTACTTAACATGAGAATTTTGTATCGATGCTTAGGCTTGTTGTTTCATTTAGAAACTGTGTGCTTGTAACTCTGAGCCCGATGTCTTGAGCCTTTCTACCATCAAGAAGCCTGGCTAGAGTAGGCGTCAACATGGATTCCTTTCCGTAAGGAATTCATATTCATGAGGCAGAGGAAACTAAGACACCTGAAGGTTAGCTAGCTACAGGGAGCCAGAACTAGGCTTCAAGCTTCAGAGTAGGACAGTAGTCTTAAACTCTTCTGGACAGTCTTCCCTGGGGCTCCTGCCAGATAGAAGTGAGCAGCAGACTTCCTTCTTACAGGTAGCCTCACAACAAGCCATTTCAATTGAGATAAAGCATAAAACATGATAAAGACACAGTCGGTTATGGGTAACAGGAAAGACTAGGAGAGTTGAAGGAGATGTGTGATGTGAGAATGGAGAACTGAGAGGAGTGACAGGGGATTGGACTTTCTGTTAGAAACAAGAAATTGAAACATGGAGTAGACAGTGGCTGTGACTAGGAGAGGGTCAAAGGAGGTGTTAGGTGCTGTGGCTGTATGATCTTGGAATTGCACTCTCATTAACCTATCATTAAGTTAACATACTGTAGCCGGGCAGTGGTGGCGCACGCCTTTAATCCCAGCACTTGGGAGGCAGAGGCAGGCGGATTTCTGAGTTCGAGGCCAGCCTGGTCTACAGAGTGAGTTCCAGAATAGCCAGGGCTACACAGAGAAACCCTGTCTCAAAAAATCAAAAAAAAAAAAAGTTAACATACTGTAGAAATTTACTGAATTACAGAATGTTTCCATAAAAGCACTGTCTGAAATTGTGTGTCAGTGAGCTGCTAATGAGAAAGTTCTTCTCATTTCTCTTACGGACTCAGCACACACTAAGTTTCTCCTTTCTGTTAGATTCCATTATAGACAGACAGTATCTAAAAGGCCATACATATTACTTTCTAAAGGGAAGGCAGACATGACAGAAGCACTCATAATAGAGTATGTTAATGGGGTGCCTTAGAAGCCTGAGAGACCTAGCCTGATTTTAAGTTTTCTGAGACAAGGCTATTTCATCAGTTTGTGTGTCCACTGACCATAGCATAAGTTCTCCAGAGGTAAGAAGAGCATTATTGCGTCTTGATGAAACCTATCATGACACCATTATGCTCGGAGGTTTTGTGAAGGGAAGACGGTGGCAGCCAGAAATGAGACTTTGTGCTTTAGTTTGTCAGAGTCCCAGGAGAATTGGATTAGTAAGATTAGGGTGTTGCTCACATGAAAATATGGGGCAAGTTTTCTCTTCCCTGTAAAAGACTGGCCCTGAGACATTTCTAATCCATTCAGTTTCTTTGGGCTTCTGAGAGCTGAGGGTGATCAAGAAGCTGTGAAGGTTTCTGAATACTTCTTGAGAATATTTGAAACCTCTCCCTAGCCAGTGGAGATTAATTTCTGACTGCTAGAGGTGAGCTTCAAGGTACATTTGAATCACCTACTGCTTCTTGATTAAAGAAGTTATTTATTTACAGACTTCACGTCTAGTCAGACTACAGGAAGATGGAAAGTTCAAGCAGAGCCATAGTAGACACTGTTTGCTAATATCAAGTGAGACTGCGCCTTGAGTAAAGGAGCTTACCGCTAGCCACATCTGGTGGTCTGAATTGGATCTGTAGACCTACGTGAAGGAGAAAACTGACTCCCAGAAGTGTGTTCTGACCTCCACGTGCTAAGGCAATGTGCATGCCCTCCCACTCTCTCTCGTACTCCTTTTTTGCTCTCTGGCTATCTCTCTAGATAAACAGCCAAATAAATAAATAATGTTTAAAAAGAATTTGAGAGCTCTGGGTGAACAAGATAACTGTGGCAGTGGTACAGTAGACTGAGAAGTGACAGCTGTAACTTCCTTTTATTTCAGACGTGCAGGGAATTGCCATCAATCAACATTGCATAAATGACCAGGGATTTATAGACTAGCTGCTTCACTCATCTGAGAGGAGTCTTTAAAATCATGATTTTAAGGTCTTGCTTTTGTCAACACTGTAAGGCCCGAGGCAAGCTAAGAGAGTCTTATTTTCAGAAAATTCTCCATATGGTTTTGGCACACTCTTCTGGCCTCCTTTTCATTTTTCATTTGGAAAGGAATTTCAGATTTTCCTTCCTGTAGAACTGAGTACTTAAGCAGCTGTTTGTTTGTTGTAGGAGCTCCCCAGTATACTTCAGACCACTGAGCAGCATCTTTGACTTTGGATCCCAGCAGCCTAGGTTCTATTACTATGTCTTAGTCTCTTACTGTGATAAGATATGCTGACAAAACCAGCGTAAGGGGAAAAGGGCTTCTTTAGCTCATCATTCCAGCTCCATTATGTCAGAGAAGGCAGGCAGGAACTACGAGGGGCTGCTCACATTGCACCCCATACTCAGGGACCAGAATGCAGGCTTGTATTCAACTGTCTCTCTTTCTGCTTTACATCATCAGTCCAGAATTGAACTGCCTGCATTCAAGGTGATTCTTCCCACCTCAGTTAACCCAGTTAAGAAAATACCTTGCTGGGTGATGGTATTTTAATCCCAGCACTCAAGAGGCAGAAGCAGATAGATCACTTTTGAGTTTCAGAGCCAGCCTGATCTACATAGTGAATTCCAGGACTGCCAGAGCTATATAGTGAGAAGACAGACAGGCAGACAGGCAGACAGGCAGACAGGCAGGCAGGCAGAGGAAGGAGGAGAAAGAAAGAGAGAGGGGTGGGGAAGGAAAAGAAAGAACCCTCATAGACATGCCCATAGACCACCCTAATCTAGACAGTTCCTCATTGAGATTCCTTCCCAGATTTTGTCAAGTTGACAGTTAATACTAACCATCATACTGCAACAGCCAAAATTATCTCCAGACTTACTGTTACCTGGAGGTCAAAATGGCCTCCAGATGAGAATGAATGTTTAAAATTTTCCCCGTGTTTTCATATCTATTTATTTGTATGCTATACCTATCCACATGCCATGATATGTAGGTGGAGGTCAGAGGGCAACTTGTGGGAGTCAGTTTTCTCCTTCCACTGTTGTATGTGGGGTTCTGAGATCAAATTCATGTTATCAGGTTTAGTAACAAGCTCCCTTACCATTGAGCCATTTTGCCAGCCCCCAAAACCACTGTTTAGAATGAGAGTTTCTCTTCTCTGTGGCTAGTTGAAGAAGAGAGAAACTTCTGGTTACTTTGTTTTTCTATACTGCCTATATTCTCTCCTTTGGATTAAGGAAAGGGTGTTTTCACATGTATTTATTAATTATGCCTAACCTTTACTGAATTTGTACTAGGCTTGTAGTTTTATACATTTGTCAAGGTTGTTACTATATACCTGTTTAACATTTCTCATCAAACAGGTCTGGCTCAGTAACTGTTTTGCCAGAAGGAGAGCTTAGGATTTTATTTACATCATGTCCTATAATCTTCACAACCATCACTATCCCCACTTTGCACATGAAGAAACAGAGACAGGGGCCAGCCAGCCCAGCCAGCCCAGCCAGCCCAGCTCTAGAACATGCATTTTTCACTATGGTGATATATTCCCACATTCATGCTGAACTGGGCCTTGATTTGTCAGGAGCCTCAAAGCTCATCAGTCTTCAGGTGTGTTTATTTCAGTATATCCTTGTATTCCTTTCATAACTGATGCTTGCTATGTATTTCAGATTTTAAAGAATGTGGAGTCTTCCAGAAATGTTCAGCCACATTTCCTAGAATTTTTGCTCTCCCTGGGCTGGTCAGTAGATGTGGGGAGACACCCCGGTTGGACAGGACATGTGTCCACAAGTTGGTCAATTAATAGTTGTGATGATGGTGAAGGGTCTGAACAAGGTAAAGCTTGGAATAGCTGTTCACTGTTCTCTTGTTTGGTCATCCTTGCCCCTCCTTCCCCTTTCCTCTGAACCTTTAGTATTTTATACAGATTATATCAAGGGAAGGTGTCCTTTCCTCAGTGCTAATCTTTTGGGGGTTATGTTGTAGTTTGTGTATTCTCTCTTTTTTAAATTATGTACATTTTGTGTGGGAGGGAGGGTTGGGGAAGGAGGAATATGTATGTGCCCATGGATGGGGTGGACAGCCTGGGGAATCTGTTCACTCTTTGCACTATATGAGTTGCAGGTGTGGAACTCAGGTCAGTGGGCTTGGAGACATGAGCCTAGACCTACAGAACCATCTTGCCACCCCTAGTTTGTCTAGTTTTATAGGTATTTCCTGAATGTTTGAAAGATGTAATAATAGGGTAAACCAATACAAAATTAACTACTTAGTTATTACTGTGCTGATGTGTTCCTTTATATGTGAAGAAACAAATACAGCTTCCTGTAAAATACTTCTAATATATCTAATAAACAAGTTTCTTTTTTAGGGGTGGGGGAGCATTTTAAGACAGGGTTTCTCTGTGTAACAGCTCTGGCTGTCCTGGAACTTGCTATGTAAACCAGGCTGGCCTTGAACTCACAAAGATCTGCTTGTGTATATCAGGCTAACCTGGGCTCCCAAGTGCTGGAAACAAGAATCTTTGATAGTCTCTCCTGTCTCAGATTCTTACCCATCTCTACACGCCTTCTGAGAGGTTTTAACTAGAGTAACAAAGAGCAGCACAGATTAAAACTTGAGGCAGAATCTAGGTGTCCTGAGCTCCGAGGTCTGGAGTCATTCTCATCTCAGGATCGTGCTGTCTTACAGTTTCCCTTCAGTACCTGTGTGACCTGACCTCTAGTTCCTAATTTTTACTCAAGTTGGAGAATATACCATAATTTTAATTTCCATGTACTCATGAAACATACACTGGATTATATGTAAACTAAGTTCTGTATGTAGAATTGATAAACAATATGCACATAATTCATTTTTGTAAATTTGTCATTGAGCATAGTGGTGTTTTTTATATATGGTACTGGTAATTGAACTTTATAGCCTCACAAATGTTAGGCAAACTCTACCACTGAATAGATTTTTCTGCACCATTTTATAAATAAGTCCTTCAAATGCTTATGGTTTTAAGAGACAGAAACCCAAATGAAACTGGCTGAGATTTTTATTAGTTTTTAAAAAATGTATTATTATTGGCTACATGTGGTGGCTCATATCTTTAATCCCAGCATTTGGGAGGCAGAAGCAAGTAGATTTCTGAGTTCAAGGCTGGCCTGTCCATCTAGAGAGTTGCAGGCTAGCCAGAGATACATAGTAAGACCTTGTCTTCATGTGTATATGTGGCAGGCATGCGCATGCTACACTACACACGTAGGTTCAGAGGACAGCTTTCTCCTTTCACCTTCTCATGGACTCTAGGAATTATGCTCAGGTTTTCAGGCTTTGTAGCAAGCACTTTTACCCACGAAACCAATCCCACTGTTCCCAGGCTTAAATTTTGAAGATCATTTATTTCTCCTATGGACCAAGAAACTCTAAAGTGGTTAAGTTTTTTTGTGTGTCACCAGCACTCTCATTTTGTTTGCAGTTTTCTTTTAGATCTGTTCTTTGCATTCTTGCTTAATCCCTACTTGCCTTCTCTCACAGGAAAGAAAGACTGGTTCAGACTTTACATGCATACACTACACTAGCCAGAAGAAGAGAAATAGCTGGGCTGGAGACTCTTTTTTCCCTAAACCCTGACTTTGATAAAGAAATTGTATTTAGCGTTAGTCCACCTATGCTTTGTCTTCAGGCCTGCTCCAGAGTAGGGGCAGGCAGAGTAGATGTTGGAGCAATGACCATAGTAAATACAGAGTACCTTTCTAGAGTTTCAGCTGTGGCCCATGTCTAGTTTTATAAGTAGACTGTTACTGGAACTTAGCCATACTTCATTTGTGTGTTGTATATAACTGTGTGGGTCCTACAGTGCTAGAAGTGGACAGTTGTAGCAGAGACATAGTACCTACAGAGCATCAGGTACTAATATCTAGTCCTTTACAGAAAGTGTGTCAACCTTTGCTCTAAACTTCTTGTGTACCACATCTTTACATTAAGTGTCTTGTAATATGTTAGGTGAAATTTTTCCTAGTTGTGATTGAAAAGTAAGCAAATCTTTATATATTTCCTTTCCTGGAAATCTATGCCAACCTCCTGTGAAGGTCGTGATCTTTTATGTCATATTGATTATTGTATGTGCATTTTAACATAGAGTAATTAGGGGTGTTTTAACTCATTCTTCTGACGTAGAGCAGATACTTCCCTTGTATGTTTTTACATCACTGACTTTCAGAGAAGAGAGAGCTGAGCAGTAGAGAGTCCAGGTCTACTATAGAATAATTTCACAAACTAGGAAATTATGATATAAAATTATCATAAGAACACAACACTCAAGGTTTGTTGTTTTCACCTACAAACTGGTTCTTGTTAAAAATGTTATTGCTTTATAAAGTGGCTAGATTTTATGAACAGGAAGATGAATGTGCCCAATTTTCTGAAGTAGTGATATGTTGTTTCTTGTTCATAGATGAAGTAACTTCCTCTGAAGACGTTGGGGCTAGCATTTTCAATGGGCAGAAGAAGGTGCTGTATTATGCTGATGCCCTAACGGAAATAGCTTTTGTGGTTCCTTCTCCTGTGGAGTCATTAAGTAAGAACATGTTTTGCATAGTGCTATTTTGCCATCTGTTCACTATTTGGTGTGTTATTCATTGGAGGAGATTTTGAAGTCCTCAGAGGCATTATTTAGTTTCTAAGCAAAGGAGCTGTAACTATAAATATATACAGTGTGAGGTCCAGTCATCACTTAACTTTCTGTAGTGTGTTAGTTACTTTTCTGGTTCTATGACTAGTTTACTTTAAAACATAGTTTCAGAAGTTTCAGGCCATCATGATGAAAAAGACATGATGGAGTGTCCCTGACAGTGGGAACTTGGACAGCTTCTTATGTCACAGCAGACTAGGAAGCGGGGACCAGGGCCAGAACCAGCAGTCAGGCCTTAATCTTAAAGATCCCTTCCCGGTGACCTATTTCTGACATCTAGTTCCACTTCCTAAAGGTTCTCCAGTCTCCCAATAGCACTAATGACTGGAAAGGAAAGAAGTACTTAAAATATGAACATATAAGGAATTTCTCATATACAACTTTAATATTCTGTATCTAGCCCCAGGAGCTTACAGCTATCTCATAATATATAACAGGTCAGTCCAACTCTCAAAAGTTACCACAACTCTAACAGTTTCCACAGCATTCAAAAATGCCAAGTCTCTTTCTCAGACTTAAGGTAACTGTCACCTGCAAGTCTTTGTCAAATAAAAGGAAAGTCATATATATCTGATATAGAATGGCACAGAGTAAAGCATTCACTTTCCAAAACCAGGGAGTAAGGAAATAGCTAAGAAAGATGGGGTTGAAGGAAGACCAAAACTCAGAAGTCCAAATGTTATACTATACTGTTATCTGGCAATCTGGGAACATTGTTATGTGATGTGAACCCATAACAGACCTGAACATCCTGCCCCTATGCCCTTTAGAGTTGTACACTGTCAAGTCCATCTTCTAATCCACTTCACCTATAGCTTTCTCTGACCACATGCTGTAATGTATATTACAACTTTGGTTTCACCCTTAACAACGTCGCACGCAGCCTGCTGGGGCTTCTTGCAAGGCTTCCACCCCATGACACACTGCCTGCCTCACAAGCTTTTTTCTTTCTGGGAGGGGTTGGGAGGAGTTTTGAGATGGATTTTTTTTGTGTAGTCCTGGCTGTGGTGGACCTCACTCTATACACCAGGCTGACCTCAGACTCATAGAGATCCACCTGCCTCTACCTCTTGAGTGCTGGGATTAAAGGCATGTGCCACCATGCCCAGCTTAGTCTACTATTTTTTTTTAAGTCAGCCTCATTGAGTTTTTCAAGACATGGATAGAATGTAGATAAATTCTTTGCCACAATGTAATATGAATGACTTGCAGTCAGTCCCTAGTAAAATCCTTGTTCTGAAACTCAATGAGCAGTCTTTACTGCCTGAGTCTGAAATGTTGGCATTTCTGGTCCTACTAGAACTGACCATTAAGCTCTTCTTACAGCATTCTGGAGCTTCTCTGGCGTGCATCTCCAGACATTCCCTGCCGATCAGTTCTTCAGACCTGTAAACCACATGGCTGAGTTTGTTCAAAGAAGCAGCTCCACTTCCTTGGTCCCAGTTTTCTATGATAGTTACTTTTATGTTTGACCCAGTTTGCTTTCTGTGGCTATGATATAACACCCAAACCAAGTTGGGATGGAAAAGGTTTAATACACCTTAAAGGTTAGAGTCTATCATCAAGAAGAGCCAGGGCAGGAGCTCAAGCAGGAACCTGGAGTCAGAAGCTAAATTAGAGCAGAAACCACCAAGGGACAGTGCTTACTTCTCAGTTCCAGGCTCCTATTCAGCTACTTTTGTTAGAGGGCCCAGGCCTATCTGTGAGAGAGGAGCAACATCTACAGTGGGTTGGACCCTCCTACATCAGTTAGTAATTTAAAAATACCTGGAAGATATGTCTAAGGCCAGTCTGATCAGGGCAGTTCTTCATTTGAGTCTCCCTCTTAACCAGGTATGTCAGGTTGACAAGAAAACTAGACAGTGTTGGTTACCAAAATATCTGACAGAAATAAAGGATGAAGGGCCTATTTTTGGTTGATGGTTTTAGAAGTTTTCATCCTCACTGTGGTAATGCCATGGCAGAATGGCTTAGTCCATAGCTGTGGTAGCATATGGCAGTGGCTTCTCACCATGGCAGAGCCGGAAGTGGATGCCAGGGTCAGAATCAATGGTTAGTTAGGTATTTACTCCAAACAATCTTTCCCAGTGACCTAGTCTCCCCTGCCAGGTCCTACCCACTAAGACTCCACAGCTCCCCAGAGTAGTGCCACCAGCTAGAGAAGAAGTGTTCACAATAGGAGCCTGTGAAGGCAGTTTCTTATTGAGAGTGCAGCAGGGCATGCTTAAAAGAGAAGTGGGATAATGTTAACTCTGCCTTTTTTTTTGGCTATCACATTTTTATGTGTATATGTTATACTGTGTGCATATTTCTCCACCTGCCTTTTGCATATCGCTGTATACATTCACTGTTAAATTGAAATTTAACATGAAAGAAAACATGCTTTAGCTTGCCTATCTCCCCCACCCCAGTTGTTCTTTCTCATGTCAGGCCTATTTCTCTCCCTTCTTCCTTCTTATCAGAGATTTTATGTATATCTAGATTTCATATATGAGAAAATGAAAGGTTTGTCTTTCATGGATATCTAATTGGACATTGTGATCTCCAGTTTGATCCAATTTCTGGCATTTGACATAATTTTGTTTTTCTTTCTGTGGTCATCTGCTGTGTCTTGGAGTTAAATCCCATTTCAACCCTAGTTTTGTCTTTGCATTTAGCTTAACTATGTATAGGCTGTGATCATTTCTTTCTCAATCGTGAGTAAAGCCTGCCTATCTTAGACACCCATGTGAGAGCCTTTATGTGGAGCCCCATAAAAACCTAGAGCTAACAGAATCTCAGGATGTCATCACGCTCATCTTTGGACATTAGGCATAAAAACTTGAGCAGCCTAGAAAAGATGGCACTTTTTATGGATTGAGTATGACTATTCTCTCTTAATTTAAACTCATGGGCTCATTTTCCTTAAAATATTGGTATGGCCTGGAGAGATGGCTTGGCAATTAAGACCACTTGTTCTTCCAGAAGACCCAGCCTCAGTTCCTAGTACCCATGCTGAGTGGCTCAGTCACCTATAACTCTAGGTCTAGATCCTACAGCCTTTTATGGGTGTGCACCCCCCCCCCCACACACACACACACTTAAATACATTTGAAAAATACTGGTCTTTTGCAGATGCATCTCATTTCTTGTTTGGCTAGGGAGTAAGTGGAAAATAATCACCTTCATAAGTGTGAGATATGATACATCACACTTGATAGTCTCATCTCCAGAGTAAATACTTTCGCTAGGCATAGCTAAGCAGCTTCCCTACCTTTGTAGTTGACCTTGATTTTACACTATAGACTCCTATCTTTTTCATATTCTGTATTATTTTTTTCCCTAGTAGAAAGAGCCTTCCGTAATCAGTATCACAGTATTTATTTGCCTTCCGTTCAAAGTCGTGGTATGCCTCCTTATTCCAGCAATTAAGGCCCAACTGTCTCTGTAGGTTGAGTACCTGCCTGGTTTCTCTGGTTGAGTTTTCTGTACTAGCAAGTCTTCCTAGACTTAGAGCCTTTGGCTCACACTGTGGTTCCCACAGTTTAGTCTTAGCCTACAATCATGATATGTGCTTAATGCTACTTCCATTGAGTGCTCTGACTCAACCTCTGTTAATATTTATATTCTGGGGCTAGAAGGAAGGCTCTGGTATTTGTTGCTCTTCCAGATGATCTAGGTTTGATTCCCTTTACCTACATGGTAGCCTACAACCATCTGTAACTCCAGTTCCAAGGAATCCTGTGCCCTTTTATGACTTTCTTGGGTACCAAGCATATATGTGATGCATTTACATACATGCAGCCAAACCATTTGTTTACATAAAATAAATATTTGTATTTTTCTGGGGGTTTTGCTCATTTGTTTAGTTTTTACTGCTATCAGATTGTTCTTTTAATTCAGACTAGGTTCTTGATGTCTTTTAGGTATCTCCGTGGCTACTTAGGATGGTGTTTTTGATTGAGTATATAATATAAATAATTCAGAAAATAACAGATAGCTTTGAATTTATTATTTTCTAGTCTTACCTCAGTTATCTGGTAGAGCAGGAGAGGACAAACTATAGTGCACAAGACAAATTCAGCCAAGAATGAGTTTATGGCTTTAAAAAATTTAAAGTGTTTCTTTTATGTGTATGAATATTTTGCTTACAGATATGTATGTGCATGACATGCATGCCTTTGGTGCCCATGAAGGCTAGAAGAGGGCAGGAGATGCCCTGGGACTAAAGTTACAGACAGTTATAAGCCACCATGTATTTGCTAGGAACCAAACCCAGGTCCTCTGTAATAGCAGTCATTACTCTCAGCTGCTGAGCTGTCTCTCCAGCCCCAGCTTTTACATTTGTTTTTCGAGTTATAAATAAAATGTAAAGAAGAATATGCTTCAAAGACCTCTATGACCAGAAAATCCTGTAATAAAGTCCCCACCTGTTTCATAGGATATCTGCTAGAACTTGCTATGGAAACTTTGCTTTATTTAAGTTACTTAGGGTACTTAGAGTAGTTAACAAAATTAAACTCCTACTCCAGAAAAGTAGCAGATACTATAATCTTTTTTCTTTACCTTGTAGCTGATTCGCTGGAAAGTAACATCTCAGACCAAGATAGTGACTCAAATATGGATCTTATGCCGGGAATTCTGAAGCAGCCACCCCTGACACTGGAGTTGGTCCCCAATCACACAGATAGTCTTAGTTCCTCACAGAGGGTAAGTTGTTTTATTGACTTGCCCAAAATTTTGTGGTTAAGTGGCAGTAATTGTAGAATCAAATCTGAAGGTTCCTTAGTTTTTAAAAGCAGGGAGTATAGTATAGCAAGAATACTGATTCATTAACTTAAGTATTTTAAAATGAATTCTTGAATTTTTTATTTTTCTAGTCTATAATAAATAGTTGGCTCTAAGACAGCATTTTCCTTGTTTTGACATTCTGATGCCATGGTTGATTCTCTTGTTCACTCCTGTTTAAGTGGAGGCTTTTCTTTGTACTTAATAAATATCCACTGAGCAGACAGCAGAAGCTATCTGTAGATTTTATAATCTCACATTATTCAGCTAAGAACTGACCATATAGAGGTGGCAGTATTTTGGTGACTAAGGACTGCAGTTCTTCCTTGTCTGTTGCTTTGCTTTCAGCCATTTTGTGACCCAAATTCAACTATCATCTCAAAACATTAAAAGGAAAATTACAGAAATAAGTAACTTGTAAGTTTAAAATAATGTAACATTCTGGATAGCTTGGTGAAATCTGCCTCTCCCATGCTAGAATGTTGATCATCCTTTTGTTCGGTATCTGTACACTGTATGTGCTGCCCCCTGCCCACTGTTGGTTTGGAATGTAGTGCTGCAATGCTTACATTGTGACGATGCTTTACTGTGTCTCACTCATGAGCCATTGCTTCACAGTTCATCATCACAGGAAGCGGAATGAATAGAGCATGGAAAGAGACAGAGTTCACGCAGGCTTTCATTAAAATACATTGTAATTGTCCTATTTCATTACTGTTGTTAAAACACTGGTTTCAAGAGTGTTTTGTTGTTGTTGTGTTTTTCTTGTAGTTGTGCGCTGGAAAAAGAACACCTATAGGATTGGGTAGCAACTATGGTTTCAAAAGCCCGTGGAAAATCTTTGCATGTATGCCTGTGCATAAGGGGGCTACTGTGTATGATTAAATCTATTGAGTATGGCACCAGCTCCTACTGCATATGAGAGGCTTTTGCTTATATATTTCTTATTAGTGGATGTTATTTATTTATCTGTGTTTCCCCCTTAATCTTTATTGAAAAATGACCAAGTAAGTGATAACAAAAATACATGATCAGACTATAAGAATGAGAAGGTTGATTTAGAACAGATAATAAAATAGATGAAGTGTAAACACAACCACAGTCATTCTTGCATTTATATGTGATTTTAGTTTGGTTCCTTCTATAGTAAAAATTACTCCTCACTTTTCTCCTCTCTGCCCCCAGTACTGGAGGGATTAAGCTTAGAGCCTCACTCATGCTAGCCAAATCAGTCCTCTTTATTTTTATATTGAGACAGGATTTCTTTAAGTTGCCCTGCTGACTAAAACACATTCTGCAGCCCAGGCAAACCTTGAACCTCCTGTTCTCCTGCCTCAGCAGCATCCTTAGCTGTAGCTATAAAGATTACTTTTAGCATAGGCACATGCTTAACTTGGTAAAAATACCAGGTTATATGACTCCTAAACACGGACTGATTCTAAACTTCATGAGGTTAAGAGGCCTCACAGAACACAGTTTGAAAGGAATGGGGACTACAGACATTATCCTGATTCTCATATTCTGAATGCTCACACAGTTACGCTTTCATACTCAGAGAATGAGAGCTCTTCAAGCATCTTGCTTTTTAAATCACGTATTCTTTTCAGACTGATAAAAACAAAAGTTTAACACTGTGAAAACACACTGAATACATTAGCATGACCTGTCTGCATGCTGTGCATTGCTCTGAACACTTTCTTCTAAGACAGCTCCAAGATGTTTGCTCTTTCTTCCGCTTCTTGGTGGAGAAGTAGAAGTCCAACAGAAAAATAAGGCAAAAATAAAAGTAAAATTCATAAAAATTGGAAAGAAAAGAATAAAACTGTATTTGCCAATGGCATGACTGTGTATATAGGAAACATTAAGGAATCTGTTTAAGTCCATTGGAATCATTAAGTAGGCTTAGCAGGACTGCAGGAAAGAATGCCACTGAGTTAACCAAGGCTTGTAGATGACTCCCAGTGATCTTGCTTTCTTAGTCTTCCTCATCTGTATGATACAACCTGTGACTATGATGGTGTACCCTATGATTGCGTATATTTCATGGCACTGGGAATTTGTGGAGATAATTAAAATTACTGTAAGGCAGTCAAGATGTAGGTGATGTTCAGAAACCTAAACACAGGGACTCTGTGAGTCTGCACTGCAGCTCAGAAATAAAGGGAGTCGCTTGTTAAACATCACTCTGCTGAGAGAGCAGTTTCTGGATATGCTTGGATTTGTTTGAGAGAAATCTTTAATCATTATCTGTGATTCGGATAGAAATAAGAATCTGAGGCCTTGTTGTGGGGCTCTGGTCATTTGGTAGTATATTTGGTATACCCGATTCTATCCTAAGAAAGTAGTTTTAATTTTAAAATTCAACTTAAGTATGGGATTCTCCTGCTGCACAGGAGCTCTGTTTAAGTTATTAGCACAAATGTAGTTCTGCTACGTGTCATGCAAGTGTATGGCTCAGAGTGCCAGTTTGCTAAAGGACATTCACATAGTCCTGCTAACTTTGCAAAGAAACTTAAAGCTGATTGGGTGAACCAGGCATTATTGCACACACCTATAATTCTTGCACCTGAGTGGTAGAAGCACAAGAATCAGAAATTCAGGGTCAACCTCATAGTAAGTTTGAGGCCATAAGAAATACCTTGTCTTAAAAATAGACAAACAAAATATAGGCCAGTTGCTTTCTTACTCTACCCAGCTATTTCCCTTTCACATTTTTTCGTCTTTTAGTTAGCAAGCCAACTCCATCTGGCTCTCTTCTTATCCAGTATAAAAAGTATAAAATACTTTTCCTTTTTATACTCCATTTCTTTTCTTTGATGTTTTTATCTCAAAGAACATTAGTTGGCCAGCTTTGCTGGGTCTCTGTGTCTCAGCCTTTCAAGAGCTAGAAATACTCTCCATGCTTTGCTTCCCACTCTCTCCCCCCTTTTAAGCTTATTTTTATTTTCTGTATATCAGTATTTTGCCTTTGTATGTATTTGTGCATCACATGCATGCCTGCCTGGTGCCTAAGGAGACCAGAAGAAAGTGTTGAGACTCCTGGAATTGGAGTTACAGATGGTTGTAAGGTTCCATGTAGGTGCTAGGAATCAAATCTTGGTCCTCTGCAAGAGCATCAGATGCCAGTGAGCCAGCCATCTCTCCAGCCCCTTCATTTTATTTTTCAAACAAACAATCAAACAAACAAACAAACAAACAAAACACCCTATTCCTGTATTTTCATGGGTCTACTCTTTGACTGTCTTTCAGGTCTAATTCCAAGTGAGTACCAGAAATTGTTCTTGGTGCGCTGATCACTAGTTTAGCAGAGGAAAACTACATCTCCTGTCTATAGCTTACCCTGAAAATACTCCTTCTGAAAGAAGAACTGTGTTTTGTTTTGTTAAAGATAAAACTAAAAACAAATTCAACCAGTAACTTAACCACAGATGTGCAAGTCCCAGTGGAAAATCACTGTGGAAAGTAATGTGAAAAACCAAGGCAACATAGGTCCTCCAAAAATCACTAATCATGCAGGGTATGGTGAGGAATACTTTCTATCAACACTAGCAGCAAATCTCTATCAGTTCCAGGCCAGCCAAGGTACAGTGCGACATTTTGTCACGGAAAAGGAGAAAGTCGCTAATCCCTCAGTAATGGCCTACAGTAAGAGAGAATCATGTGAAGAACTCAAAGAATGACTATAAGTATACTCAAAGATGCGGTAGGTGTGGTGGCATACACCTTTAATCCTAGCACTTGGGTGACAGAAGAGGCAGATCTCCTGACTTCATGTTCAGCCAGGACTACATAGTGAGACCCTGTCTTAGAGAAGGGAAGGGGAGAAAAATAATAAATAAATAAATAAATAAATAAATAAATAAGAAGGAAAGGAAGGAAGAAAGAAGGAAGACACAGATTCCTTAATGAATTCTAAGAAAACAGGAAAACAAACAGAAAATAGGTGAATGAAATGAGAAAGCTGACACAGGAGCCAGTGACATGGCACAGGATAAGAATCTTTGTCATCACACCTGACAACCTGAGTTTGATTACTGCAACTTACATGGTGGAATAAGAAAAACAATTTTCACCAGTTGTCCTCTGACCTCAACATACATGCTGTAGCATGTACATAAAAAATAAATGTAAAAATGTTTTTAATTAAGACAGTCAATACAGGCTATGAAAGAGCAATTCAGTAATGAGAGGTACAAACAAATTGAAATTCTGGAATTGATAAAGAAAGATGAATAGAAGGTTCATGGAAAACTTCATGAATAGAAGTGATTGATCAAGGAGAGGAGAGCATATTGGAATTTGAAAACAAGGTAGAGAAGATGAGACAATTGAACATGGACAAATTAAGTTAATAAGAAAATAAAAGCAGTACTTTCAATGTATGTGACAATGTGGAGACCAGACCTAAGAATTCTGGGCATAGGGAAAGGAAATTTCATTCTAAAGACATAAAGACTTTATAAATTCATTCTAAAGACTGACTTTACCATTTCAGTAAAATCAGAACATTTTGCAAAATTGGGGGGAAAGATGCCAATCCAGATACAGAAAGCATTTAGAATGTGAGAGTAGAAAAGAACCTCCCACATCCCAGCATGACTGAATCACTAAATACACCGAACTAAGAAAATACAGTGGGCCTGGGAGGTGGATCAGTGGTGGCTAAAGGACTGAGTTCAATTAACCATCCATGTTACAAACTAGGAGTGGCATGTGCTTGTAATTCCAGCACTGAAGAGACAGGCAGTTCTCAGGCTTACTGACATGCCTGCCTAGCCTACTTTGTGAGTTCCAGGACAGTGTAAGACCCTGTCTTGGCTGGTTGAAAGGTGACTCATTAGTCATCCCAGTTGGTGACTCACAGTCAGTTACACATTGTCGCCTTCTCACTACTACACTTGACCAGTCTAAAAACCTGTCTCTATAATAGAGATTGGACAGCACCAGAGGAACAACACCCACAGATGTTACTCTGATCTTCATGAATTTCTCCCTTTTCTTTCTTCTCTAAATCTTCCCATATACCCCTCTTGCTCTCTTTCAAATTCATGGCCTCTTTTTCTTTTTCTTTAACTAACCCGTTTCATCCTCAACAAAAACTTTTTAAAACCATGGAAAATAACATGTTTTGTAAGGCCCTTGTCAACCCAGACTACTATCCTCAGCAAATTGATCATAATTGAAAAAGAAGCTTTCTGCAATGTGGCTAAAAGAACTCATGACCACTAAGCTAGCTCCATAGAGATAACAAAAGGAATCCTTTGGACTAAATAGGAATCTAAACACATCTATGAAGACATAGAAGCAAGCAAATCCTTTTAGTTAAGCAAGGGAGAAATAGGAACACACCATTCCCAGGCCAACAAAATGACAAGAGTTAATACAGTCCTGTTAATACTTTTCAGTAGTAATGGTCTCATTTCCCCAATCAGAACACACAGACTGACATGATTGAATTGTAAAAAGGGATTTGTTGCCACCAAGAAATATACTTGGGCCTGGAGAACAAGAACAAGCCAGATCTGCAATCATTAGACAGAAATAATTAAGACAGAGCAGACATTAGTGAACTGGAAACAGGAAAATAGTACAAAGAATCACTGCAGCAAGGAGTTTGTTCTTTCACAAACTGGACAAACCGTTAGCTAAGCTAACCAAAAGACAGAAAGAGAGGTCCACAAATGGGTAAAACTAGACACAAAGAAATGACAGGTGGTTTCTTACTACAGTGAAGTTCAGAACATCATCAGGACACAGAAAGTCTAGACACTGGACAATTTTCTGGATGTATAGGCATATCAAAATTAAGTCAACATGATATCATTTTAACATATTTATAACAAGCAACACTGTTGAAGCACTTATTTAAGAAAAGAAAAAAGAAAGAGAGAGAGGGAGATTGAGAGATAGACAGACAGACAGACAGACAGACAGACAGACAGACAGACAAAGTATTTCCTAAAAGAGAACCAGACTTGGATGAGCTTGTCGGCTGAGTTCTGCTGACTTCTGAGGGCTAACGCAAGAAAGGATGAGGCACTTTCAGGAGTTTTCTGAAATCAGTGCCCAGTACCAAAACAAGATAACAGACATAACAAAAAAGAATATTAATAGACCAAGCTACATGGCTGTAAAAATTCTCAACCAAATATTTGCATGTTGAAATCAAGAGTGTATTGAAAGACCATGATCAAGTTGTTTTTATTCTAGAAATTTAGCTATGGTTCAACATACAGAAGTCTTTAATAGGGAGCTGGATAGATGGTGGTTAAGAGCACTGACTTCTCTTCCAGAGGTCCTGAGTTCAGTTCCCAGCAACCACATGGTGGCTCACAACCATCTATAATAGGATCAGATGCCCTTTTCTGGTGTGTCTGAAGACAGCTACAATGTACTCATATAAATAAAATGAATAAATCTTAAAAAAAAAAAAAACTGGAAAAAAATACCAATAAATGTAGTAACACACCACATAAACTTTTTCTCGAGAATAGTTATCAGACGATCATCTCAATTGATTCGAAAAGTTTTATGACAAGATCAGAATCCCTTTATGATAAAAGCCCTGAAGAGGGACTAGAGGATGGCTTAGTGGTTAAAGCAATTCCTGTTTGGTTCCCACATCGATGTTGGGTGCCTCACAACCACCTATCGCCCCAGCTCCAGGGGATCCTGTGCCCTCTTCTGCCTCTCCTCGGGCACCCACATACACATGCTTATATGCAGACATACGTGAACACACACAGATACCCAGACAGATAAGTCTTTTTTTAAAAAATGGATGCAACTAAGAAAGACCAGTTCAGAAAAACAGATGGTCTTTTTGTGGGTTCTAGATTTTGAATAGTCATAGAATTCTGTGTGTATATATAAAAAAGAAGTAGAAGTGAGGTTTTGTAGAGCAACAAAAGGGACAAACAGAAGTGGGGACAATATGGAGGATGGGAGGGATGAGGGATGATTTGGTGTGTGGTCAACATAAAATATGTATGCCTACAATTCTTTAAATAAATATGTACAAAGATGTTCATTGTAGCACTGCTTGAATATGTATTTAAAAAGTAAAAGATCCTAATGGCACTAACTGAGGAATGATTAAATAGTGAAATTTATGTACTGTAGAATATCATGCTTAATAATAAATGCACCCTTATATAATGATTTAAAGACATATACCAAAAGTAGTTCATTAAAAATAAGCCAGTTGAGTAGCAGAGAAGACAAAAATATGTATGAGCTTTTTCTTAAGACCAGTGAACTCTTGCCTTTTTGCTGACAATATGAGGACAATTAAGTACAGATTATTACTGGAACACTTCCTCTGGAAGCTTGGAATAACTTCCCAGTGTTGTATTTTAGAGCCTAAGATCCCCAGACAAAGTGGTGGTATTTCACACTTCTAAGCAAAATACTGAAAAAGAGTATTGGCAAATTTATTTCATACTTTCTTCCCAAAGTGACTTTGGTGACATAAACACATCACTAATCATCTTGATAAATGTCCAGTCAAGTAGTTAAAACACACAACAGCAAAACCCATTCTTTGTGCTCTTCTCTTCATGTAGCTCAGTCCCAGTTCCAGAATGAAGAAGCTGCCTCAGGGTCGCCCTGTGCCCCCGCTCGGACCTGAGACAAGAGTGTCTGTAGTTTGGGTGGAACGCTATGATGATATAGGTACTGTCTAAGGAAAGAGGGTTTTTCTGAGTAAAATGAGAAGGTGACAGTGACTTCCAAATGTCTGAAAAGGGTGGATGTGGAGGCTTGAAGTTCATAAGCCTGGGTTCGTATCCCAGCCTCCATTCAGTTTCATGAAGCCTGTTAACCAGGCATACTTGTGACCCTTCTTTCTAGTTGTGAGCTGTTCTGTTGGTCTCTCGGTGTTCCCAGTTTGCCCAGGAGGTCTGAGCCACCTTTTGTGTGTGCACAGGTGTTCTCATTTGTGTATAATAGCTCTCTTTGTCCTTAAAAGTTCTGCCATGGATAAGTTTCATAGGAGTTTTGTGTAAGCAATGTTAGAAACTCAGAAATACATGCTTAGCCAGAGTCCTGTCCATCTCAAGAGTTCATAAGAAGGTGTCATGGCTACTTGTGACCAAGCCCTCTGTTTTAGGTGAGCTTGGCCAAAACATATTATGAAAGATAATTGTCTTTATGTGGGGAGTCATAGGTTTCTGCATTGTGATATAGCACAGCCTGTGTTCTTCTATGAATGCGGGGGAAGTTGAGTGGTAGTAACTAAACTGTTTTCTTCCAGAAAACTTTCCGCTCTCAGATCTGATGACAGAGATCAGCACTGGTGTGGAGACTACTGCAAACAGTAGCACTTCTCTGAGGTATGTTCTCTTACCTACATGAGGTTATTATCAGCATGTCTGTTTTTAGCTGTTGATTACAGCTTAATAAAAGATTTAGAATGAACAGTGGTTAAAGGCAGAAAGTAAAGAACCTGGAGCTGGAGAGATGGCTCAGTGGTTAAGAACATTTCTTCTTGCCGAGGATCCAGTTTTGTTTCCAGACCCCCACATACAACTACCTGTAACTCCAGTTCCAGGGCTCTGAGTCCCTCCTCTGATCTCTATAGACAGCAGGCACACATCTGCTCATGTGTACATGCTGGTGAAACACTCAGGTGAATACAAATGAGTAAAATAAAAGTTTTAAATAAAGAGTCCAAGAAAGGGCTAGCAAGGTGCCATGCTTATGGTCCTTATTTCTGTGTTCAAGTATTTGATAGACTAGGAGATACAGCTGTCAGCTGTTCCACTGGTCTCCCAGTCAGTGTCTGTCTTCCCAGGATGGCAGAGAGAGGAAAAAAACAGCATGGGCTACAATAAGACCCTCAGAAAAAAAGAAAAAGTAAAAATTGACTTTGTTGAAGTACAGTTGTTATACAGGAAGTTGTACATATTTAGTTTGTTAAATCTGCTAAGTTTGGAGGTACATACACATGAAACCATCACTACAGTATGTACCATAAACATACGTACCACCTTCAGAAGCCTCCTGCCACCCATGTAGCTATCATTTTACTACTACAAGGACTACTACTATTACTATTGCTCTGCCCTCAGGTTTTTAATTATATAGTACAGTATATAGCTTTACTCAGCATAGTGGGCAGTTGACATCTAGGACTTATGCTGTACAACTAAAATTGTGTATTCTTCTAATAAAAACCATCCCATTTTGTCTTTAAGCACTGTGTACTCTCTGACTTTATTTTCTATTCTTCAGATAAATGCTACTATGTAGAATTTGTCTTCTTATACATGACTTTATCTGTTACCATACTGTTTCCCAGATTTATCCCAACCCCTGTCTTGTGAAAAAAATCATATATAGAATTCTCACACTGGGCTTTCAGTGTTTCTGCTTATACTCTGGGCTCTGCTTTGACAGTGTAACAGCCACACTTCTGTTCCTCCAACAAGGGACTAAGCCAAAGTCCCATATTGGCCGTCAGATGTTTAGCCCTCTATAATACGTTTGCCTGGCTGCTCTACCCACATCTTAGAAGTGGTTGTCTAAGAATAATTTTTCAGACTCTTTGCTATTTCAAAAGCCTAACCCCAGGAATAAGTGCTTATGGCCAATGGTTCCAGCTGCAGCAGCATGGATTTCCAGGAAGAGGATTCTGAGCAGACTCTGCTCAAACTTTGCTGACAGCAGGTCCCCAGGCCCTGGTGTGTGTTCTTATACTACATAGGAAAGTCTCTTGTGTGTCTGAACTAAAAAGACTTATCTCTTCTAAGATCTACAACTCTTGAAAAAGAAGTTCCAGTCATCTTCATTCACCCTTTAAACACTGGATTGTTCCGGATAAAAATCCAAGGAGCCACTGGAAAATTTAACATGGTCATACCTCTGGTTGATGGGATGACAGTCAGCCGCCGAGCACTCGGTAAGGGCTTTGTGGGCTGGGCTGGGTCCCGTGCTTCCTTATTTGTCCCTCCACCTTTAACTTTTATTCTTTGACAATCTCATACATGTATTTAAGGAATTGTAGTCCTTTTCACCTCACACTGCCTTTCCTCATCTCTCTTCATACTACTGAAGCCCTGCCAGTCTTCTTCATGGGGTGTGTGTGTGTGTGTGTGTGTGTGTGTGTGTGTGTGTCCCGCTGAATTTAAATAGGGCTCCCTGCATGAGTGTGGGTAGGAGGTCATTGGAGCATAGGATGTTAGTGAGGACACCATTACCTTGCCTTCTTTCATAAAACACAGAGAAGGAAAAGTAAGGAATCTTATTACTTACTAGTTTCTGCACATGCCTCTGCCCTTTGAGAAGGGGTGGGGGTTGTATTGTCATCTGATTAAGCTTTACTCTACTGATACAAATGAGTCTTTACTGCCTGTCAGGATTAGAAGAGAAAAACAGTTGTTCTGGAGCAGGCGACAGGGCTCTGCGAGAGCAGGCTTCACTCTGGTCTCACGCTCATGTCTCTCAGTAGTTTTGTCTCGGTGTCATGTTTGTCTCTGAGGTGGGAAGTTAGAGGATTACAGTGAAAGAATCAGAGTACTCGGGAAATGGGCCTCCTGATCACAGTTCACCTGGCCACCTACTAACCGCTGTTCTGACCTCTGTTTTCAAGGCTTTCTGGTAAGACAGACAGTAATAAACATATGTAGAAGAAAGAGACTGGAGAGTGATTCCTACAGCCCGCCACATGTCCGTCGGAAACAGAAAATCACTGACATTGTCAACAAATATCGGAATAAGCAATTGGAGCCAGAGTTTTATACTGCCCTTTTCCAGGAGGTTGGACTCAAGAACTGCAGCTCTTAGAGGGCAGTTTGTCCAGGTCAGTGAACTCCAGAGTGGGCTCTAACATCAACGCAAGACAGTCCTGTAAAAGGCAAAGCTTATCACTCCCAAGAGCTCACTGTTGAATCACCAGAAGAAATACGATGTGAGGCCACTGGCTGAAGACCCAGCTTTCCAGTGAAGGGATCCTGCACAGTCACACTCCTGCTGAAAACAACAAGCATTTTAGCCATAAACTTCCTTTTAAAAGTGACAATTTTAGTAAAATATCAGCCTTTTGAGGAAAAAGACTTTTATGCATCAGTTAAATACATGCATTGATAGTGTCAACAAGTTTGCAAGTTAGAACTGAAGATAGTTTTATACCTTGCTTTTTAGGAGGATATGTTCAAAATTAAATCTTCAGAACTTTTTAGGCTCAAGTTGACACTGTGGAGAAGGAAAGGCTGCAGCGTTGTCCTCGTGTGGATCCATTTGTCACCCTGTCACACTGACAGAGGGTAAAACAAATGAGTTTTGTTCAGATAAGAAGTCTGACATTAAAATATTTCCTATTTTCTTTCTGTATTTAACAAGCTGTCCCTCTCATCACTGTGGAGATCTGTCACATGGCTCAGCTTCTTAGCAGGCATGGGAATGGGGCACAGCTGTGTTCTCTGAAGAGCATACTCGGCATGCTTGTGGTTAAAGGCTGTGTGAGAGCGGCGGTGCCTCCCTTCTCCGTTACTGTTCAGTCTAATGGCATGGTGATAGGTTAGATGTGGCTCCTCCATTAAACATCGAGAGATGTGAGTTCATAGCAGGGACTGAAAAGTATTTAGCTTCATCCATCATTGATTTCAGGACCAAGCTACAAGCTGCAGTAGTTGATGAAGGGTTCTAATTTGTGACTCAGAAAGTAGGTCACACTCACTTAGCTCTTCAGAGGGCACCTAGCCTACAGTCCACAGAATTTAGTGCCACCTCCTTTGGTGGCTGCTGCTGTTTGGTTTCTGGCCTTAGCCAGCTGAAGGCACAAGTCGCTGCCAGGGCTCTGGAATATTTCATTCACCTCACTGCTGCTTTTCTGCCAGGGACAAAGCTTAGGAGGGACTAGAACCAAACTGTTTTAGAAGGACTCCTGTGCTCAGTATATACCTGTTTTTATGTTCTCCTTCTGTAAGTTTTTTGTTTTTTTGGGGGGGGGGTTGTTTTTGTTTTTGTTTTGTTTTTTTGTCTTAGAAAACAAGTGACATTTACAGTCCAAAGAGAAATAATCAGAGTTGATTAGGGGTGTTCCCACTGTCCCTTTGTTGTCATTAAAGTATAGATCAGGACTCCACTGTTTAGTTTGAGGTTTATTTCTTTTCTTTGAATATCAGGGCCAGTGTTGGGCCTGCTCTCCTGTGCAGGGGCCTCCATTCTAGATGTGTGTGCTCTGCCATCTGGGAGCAAGAACCATGGCTTGTAGCAGTCCTTGGTCTGAAGTTTGCCATCAACCTTTTTATTTTTCTCAGCTCAGGTACAGACACCCACCCCACCCCATCTTCCTTGTCCTTAGTGTCCTTCCTTGTCCTCTTCCTCCCCTGTGAGTCCGGTTTTCATTTGAGCCATATAGCCAGCCTTTTGTCTTCGATTCCCTTTGAAGTTAGGCAATAATCTACTGTTTCTAGGTGATATCCTGAGGTGGGTAATGGTAAAAATTAGTGAGTTTTACCCTAAAAATATTCTAGTAACTCAGCAAGAGTAGGTGAAATTGAACAATATCTAAGATACTTCCAGATTTGATGAATGAAGTCATTAAGAAAGTGGGTTCTTGTTCTACCCAAGGTGAACAAAGAATTTATACGTACACGCAACTTCTAACATTCCAGAGGGCACAGACAACTGGTAAAGATGTGCTTCCTTGGTGTGATTCTTCTGAAAACCTTTTTGGATGTTTTTTAAATGATACCAGAACAATAACATGGGTTATGTGTGTCGGGATGGGCTTACTAGCTTTTCCCCTTCAGTTGGCTCTAATTTCTGATAAACTCTTTGTAATTCTGATTATTTTGGTAAGAGAACAACCATGGCAGATGCAGTTTGAAATCTGGGGCATGCAGTGGGTCCCCAAGGGAAGAGGGCTGCCTCCCCTGAAGGAGAGAAGCCCTGGTATGCACAGCCAACAGAACTTGGAATGAACCTCCCTGTCTGGTTACTTCTGCTCCACAAACCATCTACCCAACAACAGACTGGGTAGGAAGAGCCCTGGGCCTTTGCCGAGGTGTTTGGAATCCTGCTCACTGAGTTCACCATCCTGCCTGCACTAAGATTGCTTTGAACAGAATCATGTCAGAGGAACATACTTAGTACCTAACAATAATCTCAGTTGTTCCCTTGATAAATTTGCCACCACAGGTTCAGAAACTGGGGGAAAACTGGGACCAGTCTGGCTGTGGCTTAAACTGTTCAGTTGCTGTACTTGGAAACCCAGGCACCTTCAAACAGGAAAACATTTCCCAAGGCTGGTGGCCCCTTCTGTTCACTTTTGAAGCTGGAGGTGAGGGTGGGGCTTCTACTTTGGCTGGGAGCACAGGAAACGGGGCTCTAACAGCTTCAGTCCTCACATCTACCTTTCCCTTGTCCAGGGTTTCTTCCTTAGGTCCTCCTGGCCTTTGGCCCCCTGAAAAGAATAATTACATGGTAGGGTAGCCCTCCCCAGCCATACTGATGCATGTGCCATGCACATGTGTACACAAGCATCTCCCCCTTCCAGTGCCTCGATTTTAGGTTAGCTCCATCTCTGGACTCACATATAAAAGTACCTATAGTTTGGCTGGCCCTCTCAGCATCTGACCCACAGGTAGTAGGACAGTCTGGAAGACTGGCTCCCCTGTGTATGAGCTAGGGAAGAACCAGGTTCTGCTGGCTGACATTACAGTGATGAGGTTTCCAGGGTGTTTACTCCTATTAAAAAATGGAACTTCCCACACATAGCCTTGGGTACGGCTGGGTAAGCTGGTAGCAACTGCCATGGAGGTTATGTGGCACTCTCCTGGGAGCAGTTGTCCTTTAGCATTTAAAGCCTGTTCAGGCCAGATCTTCTGTGCTGACAGTGACCATTAGCATCTGCCCATCTGTTCTAGCACTTCCTGGTAACCCCTTCCTAAGGGGTCCACCTGGACAGGGGAGCCATTGATCGCACTGCTGGCCGAGCCCTGCACTGCATAGGGTTTGCTCTGAGTAGCCACCCTTGTTCTTCACACAGACTTTTTTAATGGTGAGGGAGAAGGTATAATTTGAGATTCCACAGTGCCTTGCATACAGTAGGCGCCCAATACCTATTTGTTGAAGTAAATCAAGTTCCTTGTTCCCACAGTGACCAAGGCATCTTCCTCCTCTGAAGGGCTTGGTGGTTGTGGCTAAAAACTAAGCATCATTATTTGCTCAAAACCATATTTACAATTTGTATGAATTTCGGTATATTGCCAAGATGGGATCTTTTTCCTATTGTATTTTCTGTAAATATTTCTGCCACTGACTTGTAAAGTAAAGGAGATGTAAATATGAAGGTGTGCCTGTGTCCCTTGCTGCCTCTGTTGGATCTGTGTCAGCCTGGGAAGGTGCAGAGCTGTTCGTATTTATGCCTGTCCTTTGTCCACAAGAAACCCATGGGATATTGAATGTAATACATGCAGTCAATTAAATTTTAAGGAGCTTCTTATCTAATAACTTGGTGTGTGCTTTGGTTACAGGCCCTGGGGCTGACTCCTGTTTGGTTACAGGCCCTGGGGCTGGCTCCTGTTTGGTTACAGGCCCTGGGGCTGGCTCCTGTTTGGTTACAGGCCCTGGGGCTGACTCCTGTTTGGTTACAGGCCCTGGGGCTAGCCTGCAGGGGTTCTCAAGTCATTCTGGGAAAGTCTGCTCAATTTTAACTGATCTAGGTTTTCATTCTGGTTTTTTAGTTTTCCCAAAGTACTCAAAAGTAGGCTAATTTTAAGAGAAAAACACATGATCTTATAATGCTTGCAGGAGCATAGAGCATTAATACCCAAAGGCCAGAGTTGGGGGATGAGTGAGTCCTGGAGTTTTCTGTCTGCAGAGAAAACTGACAGAGCAGGACATTTCAAAGGAGGGAAGACACAGATGCCACCCCTGCCCTCGCTGCCCCTTTGCACAGGTTGGTTGCAGAGGATTTTACAGGGAACATCTTGGAGCCATGAGCCAGGGGCATAGGTGCGGGGCTGGTAAGCCTTGGAAACAGGTGAACGCTGTTGGAATATGTGCCTCCGCCCAGAGCCACCCCTCTAATATGGCACCCAACACAGGAGGTGCTCTCCTGCTGCATCTGAACTGCCTGGGACCCAGAGCCGCCTTCTGCATCAGTTTCCTTTTTTAGAGCTACTTGGACTTCACCCTGTGCTTTTCAGCTATGAGATGCTGTGTTCTTCCAAGTCTGGCCTGCCTCCCCTCAGTCCTGACGCACCCTCTACCCTACGTTGTAGCCTTTGTAGATGAGGATGAGCCTAGGAACTGGCATGCATGGTACCCAAGTTCATTATGAATCCCAGGTTCTGCTTCTCTTCACCAATCCACAGGCAGGGCAAAGTCCAGGTTGAGGATTGCGTTTCCCTTGGAGCATCAGCTCACAGCTGGAAGGAAAAAAACGGGGTCTGGGATGAACACTGGTTTCCAAGTTCCTCTTTTAGGGTACCTGGGTGCTGCTAGGAGAAGTCAGGAACAGGGTAGGGTAGGATGGAGGGCATCTCCCTTCGGAGAGTGAACACCACTGCACAGCCAAACCTGAAGGGGAGAGCTGTCCCATCTGAATAGGACCCCATCCGATTGTGAGTGAGATTGTCACTGCTCTTAGATGAGGCCTTCTGTGTGGAGAGCTCTAATGAAGCAGCTCTCCAAGACAACCTTAGCTTGTTTATGTTTCTTTATGTGAACAAATATGCGTTATTCGGGGTGAACCAGGGATTCTATAATTGCAGGGAAAGGCATGAGAATATCCAGGAAGGGAAGGTTCATTGGCTGAAGGCCAAGGCTATTGAGATGCCTCATTAGCATGGAGAGGTGTTCTAGGTGCTGCATTCTAACTGACTGCCTGTGGTCCTCTCTGTTGAGGGTTGTGGTTATGTATTCCAGAGCACACACTAGAGGCAGAGAGGGGGCAGCTCAGATCTCTGAGATTCCTGGTGTTTGCGCATGCCCCACCTCACCAGTTCTCATCTTGTAGCCATGTTTAATGTACCTCCCTGCCCCATCCATCCTTTGAAGATTGTGTACCAGCCAGTCTATGTTACAGACTTATACTGCCTACCTCCTGCCATATTTTAGTAAATACTTAGGTATTAATACTTAGGCCAGGTGAGAGGAGGATGGCATTTGTCTTGCCCACTGAGATAAGGGGGCAAGCTTTTAGAAGTCCCTCACTAAAACTAAGAAGGATAAGTGGGGAAACTTAAGTAAATTACTGTGTTAAAGTTTTAAGTGACCTGACAGACTTAGCCTAAGATGTTGGTATCTGAGGGGTAAAGGGGGGGGGGTATTGTCCAAGGTGTTTTTTTTCATCAATCTCTACCTTCTATATTGACACAGGTGCTCTTGCTGAATTAGCTAGTTCAGCTATTCTGGCTAAGCAGCTTGGCTCTATCTAGGGTTCCCTGCCGCTGCTGGGATTTATAGGCAGACAAACAAGAACACCTGACTATGTGGGTTCTGGAGATCCCAACTCTGGGCTTCATACTTGCGGAGCGGCTTTTTTATACCTCACTCCCCAATCTCCTGTTTTGAACTTGGGAGACTCCACACTGCCCATCTCCAAAACAGCCAGATTTTCAGTGTTGTGAGGGCTGGCAGTGTGGCAGTGCTGGACCTGTCTTTCCTGCAATACAACTATTGCTGGAGCTCTCCAGCCTCTTACCTTGCAGCACTGAGCTCCCTCCATTCCCTATAGTCCTCTGTCTCATGAGCTTGGCAACATATATATGTATGTGCTATGGGAGGGAAGACTCAGGGACTTGCCTGGTTCCTGGCCACACTGTAACCATGAGTATGCAAGTGCCTTACATGGGCTGATGTTTGTCCTGTCTAGTTTTCTGATTTTAGAATTACTCAGTTTTCTTTCATAAGAAGGTCAAAGGCTCACATGAGCCCAGTGACTGCTGGGTCAGGCCAGTGCTGGCCATCCTTAGAAGCCTGGGATTCTCCAAGCCAGAATGTCTTCCTGCCCGCCTCACTCAGCTTCCGCCGCTGTAGGCTCTCTCTGCCTGAGGACACTGTGACTTCCTTGTTACATCACACTCCCCGTAAGTCACAATTGGGCTGAAAGCAGAGCCTGGCCAAGCTGACAGGTCCTCAGGGCCAGCCCTCCTGCTGAATCCAGGTGGCCCTGGAGGGACACAGGTACACAATGAAGTACCCTCTGGTGCCGCTGGTGAACGACCTCACACTCTCTTTCCTGGTTTTCTGGCTCTGCCTGCCTGTGGCTTTGCTGCTGTTTTTGATGATCGTCTGGTTACACTTCTTACTTAGTCAAGGTGAGCTGGTTCAGGCTGGACTTTAAATCTGGAGCTGGGCAGGGGCCTAATCAGAATAAAGTTCTCTGAAACAATTACAGAAGGGAGGTTGCACAGCATTTAAAATGCAGTTCAACTGTAAGAAAAAGGTTCCTTTATTCTTCTTTCCATTTTTGTTTGCTTTTTTTTGAGATATTATCTTACCAGATAGCCCTGGCTGTCCTGGAACTCACTATGTAGGGTCTTGAACTCAAAGGCTTCTACCTCTGCCTCCTGAGAGCTGGGATTAAAGGTGTTCAGCATCATACTGGCAGATGGGGGTTCCTTAATCCTGATAGAGTCCCTTGTTTAAAGCAGTATGCTCTTGTTTGTCTACAGCCTGTCAGGGCCCCTGCTAGTTCATAGGCAGGGCTGCTGAAGGGGGGAGGCGCTGCTGAATTAGGAAAAGGTGCTTCCTTCTGAGCAAAAGACATGGAGCAGATCCTGGGCTGGCTTTCAGCTTTACTCAGATCCTTCCCTGTGTGCTTTTGTAAACGACTAGCCTGGCAGAGCACAGCAGCCTTTGCTGTTTTGGGGTCACTCACATTTATTTTGGCCAGACCAAAATTAGAGACGAAATGACCTTCTCTGGGACTCAGATCATGGAAGCCTGTTGACAGTGAGCCTGGCCTCAGCAAACTGGCAAGAGTAGCTACAGAGGTGGTTCTCCACATGTGGCTTGAGACCCCCCTTGGAAAGTCAAAACAGTTTCACAGGGGTCATGTATCAGATATTTACATTATAATTCATAACAGTAGCAAAATTACAGTTGCAGCATTAGGAAAATTGAGAACCACTGAGCTAAAGACCCAGACAAAACTGGCCATGAAAGAGTCTAAGGAACAGGTGGGGTGGGATATGGTAAAGAGGCATCTGTCTCCATAAATACTCCCCTTAACCCAGAGGTTTCTTTCTCTGCTTCTTGGCTCTGTGACCTTAGGCTAACTGGGCAACAGTATACCCAGCATGCTGCCAGCTCTGGTCACAAGTTACTGAGGCAACATGAGCAGCACCCTGTGACAGCCTGCCTCACCATCCGCCTTGTGTGGGCTGCTAATGGTCTCGTTACTATTTCCTGACAAGAGCCTCGAAGGGCCTTAGGTTTCTGAGAAACATGTTTTAAAGCTTATTCAAGTCACTTTCAGGTTGAGTTAGACCCCTCCCTTGGGGCCCAGCCCAGGCATTAGGCCTGGCAGCCAGCAGGAGGGCTCAAATGCTTGTGTGCTGACTGTGGAAGCTATCTCCAGCTCGGGGTGTAAATTGGTAGAATGCCTGCATAGCACGCAGGAAGCCATGGGTTTGTGCTTCAGCACTGCATAAACCATGCATGGTAGCACACGTGTAATCCCAGTGCTCTGGGGGGTAAAGATAAGGGAGATCAGATCATTCTTGGCTACATAGCAAATTTGAGGTCTGGGATACATGAGACTGTCTCAAAAACAAAACCCTATGTATCTCGCAGCATCTGTCTTCCTCCTTGTTAGTTTGTAGTAAAGTCAACCTCTTCTGAACACATAGAAGTTATACTGAATGAGGGTGGAATACCATCTCCCTCCAATCCCGAGGATAACCCTGTGAAGCAACCCTAATTGCCCAGGTGGGGGAACTGAGGCTTGGAAAGGAGAAGCAACCTGGCCAAGGTCACAACCTATGAAGAGTTACCAGCGCAAACTTCAAATCCTTGTGCTACATCTATTGGCCATGTAGCTTTAGAGCCAGGCTGCCTGAACCTCAGTTTGCTCAGCACAAGAGGAGGTGAACATAACCCCCAACACACACACACACACACACACACACACACACACACACACACACACA
>JANHMN010000002.1:219134635-219163322 GCA_030674055.1 Rhabdomys pumilio
GTGTGTGTGTGTGTGTGTGTGTGTGTGTGTGTGTGTGTGTGTGTGTGTGTGTACATATGTATACCATGCATGAGCAGGTGCCCAAGCTGGCCAGAAGAGGGCATTGGATTCCCTGGAACTGGAATTGAAGGTGGTTGTGGCCACCTTCATCAACAAACAGTGTGAGTGTTGGGGAATTGCAACTCCAGCCCACAGACGAGCAGACGTTCTCTTAACCAGTGTACATCTCTCTAGCCCCTTATTCAGCCATTTTCTCATCCCACCTCTCATTCTTCATCCATCCGTCTGTCCATCCATCTGTCTGTCCACATGTGTGTCCATCCACCCACTCCCTGCCCACCCACCTATGCACCCATCCTTCACTAAGCACCTACTGTAATCCTTACCCAAAGCTCCATGAAACCTCATCTTGAGCCAGCCTCATGCCTGTCCTCCACGCAGATTCACGGGGAGAAGCTTCGTCAGCATTCAGACCCCATCTCCTCCCCCTTCCTGGGATGTGGTTCTTTTGTCTCCTGAGGAAGGAGTTCTGAGAAGGCAGTTAGTTGTTCATCTGCATGGTCTGATTGAACCAGCAAGGACTGCCTGCAAATTAGAGCTCCCCATGGTCCCTTCTTCCGTGATGTAGGACCGAAGCTCACAAAGACTTATTGGAAGGGACTAAGCCAAGGCGAAGCCCTGGGTCACCACCAGCCACTAGCTTTATTCTTTCCTTTTGGTTTTGTTTCGAAATTGGGAAGACTGTGGGAGATGAGAGCAAGTGTGTTTGGCTGGTTGACTTTTTTTTAATGCTTCTTTTTCTTTTAGATTAAAAAAAAATGTGTATGGATATTTTACCTGCATATATGTCTGTACTATATACATATAAAGCCCACATGGGCCAGAAGAGGATATTTGAATCTCCTGGAACTGGAGTTACAGATGGTTGTGAGCTGCCATACAAGTGCTGGGGGAATTGGAGCTCAGTTCTCTATTGGAGCCAGTGTTCTTAACTGCTGAGCCATCTCTCCAGCCCAGGCTGATTTCACAACGCTCTTTCGATACCTTCTAACTTCTGGAAGTATAGGCATGTGTAACGTGCTTAATTCATGTCTGCTTCTTTTTGTGTCGTTTCTATTTTGGCTAGGGGCCAAGAAGTGTGTGCTCACACATACCTGCCTGTAGGCGGTTCTGACTGAGTCAGTCCCACCCCAATATGGGGGTGTCTTGGAAGGGTGTGCCACAGGCCCTGCCACCTTCCTCCGACTCTCACCGTGAGTGATTCATTCAGTCCCAGTGGCAGCGTTAGTAGCTGTGTGTGCCTGTCCATGACAGAGCCATCCCTTCTCCCTGCTGTCCAGATGGAGGGGCTGGCTCTGCTGCCTCTGGCCTCACCCTGTCCCCGGATCCCACGAGCCCGCATCTCCAGGCAGCCGGGGCGATGGGCCCACCTGGGCTGCAGGTACCGGTATCAAGGGTGGTGGAGGGAGCACTGGATCTGCTGTGTGTGGGAAACAGGTGTCACTTCAGTCTTCACAACAGTTCTGTGAGGCGAGAGCACCTTTAGGCTGGTCCTGATTCTTAACAATTCTAAGTGATGCTGGGAACTAGCTTGGACACATCCATTCCTAAATGGATGATTACAGGTGTGACAGCTCCTGCCACACACATTTTGGCTTGAACACCTCGAGACTGGCTGTGGTCCTTCCCCAGGAAAAGATTCAGGAAGCAGGGTTGGTACTCTTGGGGTGACTTAGGGCTCTGGCAGGGAGTGGTACTCACACAGACAGATCTTTGTGCCACATAGCACATTCCTTGAGTGCCTGTGGGGGAAGTGTGGGGACTCCGACACACAGAGAGCAATGGGCTCAACAGGTGAAGCCTGCTTGTCTGTCTACTTTGCCCCAGTCAGTCTGTCAGATGTGTTGGCTTCCTGCTACTGCTGTTCAGAGACATGAAACACCAGTGTACTGGTAATCCTCAAACCAAGGACTCTTTCTCCACCATCAGACTTTCGAGGCTTCCTTTCCCAGATGCGAAGGGCCCACACATTGCTTGGCTCACAGCCTTCCCCATCTGCAATGCCAGCATTGAGTACCTTCGACTCTTGGCTGTGACCTTCCCTTCTGTCTCCATTGCCTCTCCTTCCTGCCTCTGCCACTAACAGGGTGACATCAGTGATGGCCTTGGGCCCACTCAGATGATCCAGGCTCTCCCTCATCTTGAGGGCCTGAACAATCACAAGCTGTATCTGTAAAGTCCCCCCCCCCCCCACCCACTGTCAGAACATAGTCACAAACTCTGAGGATTAAATGCAGACATCTTCAGGGGGCCTTCATTATTCTATGTATCTATACATTTATCTCGTCACTCTTATCTACTGCTCTATGACTATAGCCATCCACTACCTCTCACTCCATCTATCTGTCCATCTGTCTGTCCATCCCTCTATTGACCTATCTATAGTATCTATCAACCTACCTAACAACCTGTCTACTAAGGTGACTCTTCTTTCTCCCACCCCTGCCTTAATCTCCTGAGTCTATGAATACTAATCCACCTGTGAGAACGCCTGGGCACTGAATGTGCTCAGTGACTGTGGCTGGGTGAGCAAAAGAATGATCCTTTAAGAGTGTGAAATTTCATAGCCTCCCCTTGTTTCCTTACAACAATACGAAGGGAACGAAAACGGCGTGCTCACTTTCAGAACAGCGACTCTCCAAACGACAGGGTTACGTAAACACTGTCTTAAGTTTTATTTGTACTGTTTTTGAGACATATCCTTCTGCATCAGCCTCCCTGGTGCTGAGGTCGCCATGCCCAGCATTGTTATAGTTTTCTAAGTGTTTAAAGGACGAGATGGCTTAATGGGCAAAGTGCTTGCTGTGCAAACACACAAGGACCTCAGTTTAGATCCAAAGCGTGCAGGTAAAAGCCAGGTGCAGTGCTGTGCACCTCTGACCCCAGAGCCAGGGCAGGGGCTGTGTGGAGCCAGGTGGATCTCTCCAGCTCCTCAGCCAGTCAGTCTGTCTGAAACTGGGGGCTGTAGATCAAGCAAGAGACGCTGTCTTGAGAATTAGAGGCAGAAACTAATGCAAAGGGCCACTTTTGGCCTGCACAGGTGAGCACACCCATGCACACACCATACATACATACATACATACATACATACATACATACATACATACACACACATACATACACACATATACACATACATGCACATATACCCATATACACACATGCATACACATACACAGGCACACACATACCCATACACAGACACTCACAAATCTCCACATACACATACATACACATATACACAGCCACACACACATACACAGATACACACAGATACACATAGATACACACACACATACACACAGACAGACATACATACATACACACAAAACTGAAAAAAATCACCACCAAAAATATACAATATACTGAATTATATTGTCCTCCAATGTATAATATGCTGAATAGTTTTGTTCATCAAAATGATATTAAGTACATGATCAGCGGATGCTTTACAGTGAACTCCCACCATGAACCTTGAACAGCAGATTCTCTTTCTGTTTGTTGACAATGGAGTTCACTGTCCCCCAACTGAAAACCACTTCCCTGGGATGGTATGGCTGCATCTTCTCTAGTCACCACGTCAAGTCTCCCACCACCAAGACTATTCCTCTCACCAGGCAGTCACTGAGTCATTTATTTATCCAGAAAATTCCAGCAAGTCCACAACGTCCTGGTCACACTCCACTCGGCATGGCTCCCCTTGCCTGTGTGAATGTGGCAGTCCAGGGCTGGCCCTTCAGATCTGTTGGGGAAATAGTCATCCGATGAATTAAATCTCAATGCTGGTTTGTGAAGTTCCAGATGGACAGGGAGGTGGAAGGCCAAATAGGTAGTCTGTGAGGAAAACACAGAAAGGTTTGCATTGGGGTGTGGCAAAAGTCAGCAGGCCATCTAGTAGGATTTCCTAAAAAGTGAACAGAACCAAGGCACAGAATCTTAAAAACTGTGACATTACAGTGTTGATCTTGGGAGGAGCCTTAAAGTCCCATCTGAGCAAGGTGACTATGGCATGATCTCACTCCATTCCCCCGTAGAAATATATTTTGTTAGCCACGCAAAATTACAAGGAAAGTTCCATTTCCCACGTGGTAACTAGCAAACATTTACATTACACGTACTCACTTGTGTGTGTGTGTGTATGTGGAGGGGGGTGGTCAGAGGACAGATGTATGAGCTGGCTTTCTCCTCCCACCCCGTGAGACCTAGAGATGAAACCCAGGTTGTCAGGTTGGGTGGCAAATGTCTTTACCAGCTGAGCCATCTCCCTGGCCACAGCCATGTGGTGGCTTTGTTCCTGGCAGCCACTCATTGTGGTTGGTGAGCAGTAGCTGAGCCAAGATGTTGTAGCATCTGCTGACTCTTGCCTAGATTTGGTGAGAGGACCATCAATGCTCTGCAACCAGGGAAACACAAGCTGTTTCTAGGGGATAGCATGAGCCAGTACATCTGAAGGACAAGCAGCCAGTGCCCTCTGGTTGAGAGCCTCTGTAGTTTCACAGTGGGGGACAGCATATGTTGTGTATCTGTGGCCGTGACTTCATTTCCCAAAAGCAGGATGCACTTCTGCCATCCTAACCATCACGCCATCAGTTCATCCAGCTCTCTGAGGACCAGGGACATGCTGAGTAATTTTGATCTCTTCGGGTACCAATATTTATTGACTTGTACCGACTGCCACAAAAAAGCAGTGCTTAGTGTGAAAAAAAACGTTAGAAGTAAAATTCACTTGTCTTTCCCACCTCCAACCCAAGGACAGTCATCAAGAATGGTTCAGTGTACATCCTGTAGGATGTTATGCTTTATACATATATGTATGTGTATGTATGTATTCTCACATATATGTGTATGTATATGTAAAATGTCTATGTGATGGCGCATGTTGTCAACTTGACAGGATCTGTTATTACTAGGAGACAAATCCTATCCCAACTATGAGAGATTGTTTAGATTACATTCCTCTGAGCATGCCTCTGAGGGGCTGTCTTTACTAGGGGTGAAAACCTACCCTAAATGGGAGGCAGGTACTATTCCCTAGACAACATCAAGAAGAAGAAACTGTCTCGGGCATATTTAACCTCAGCACTTGGGATGCAGACGTGGGGAGATCTCTGTGAGTTCAAGGTCAGTCTGGTCTCCATAGAGTTCCAGGTCAGTCAGAGTTACATAGGGAGCCCTTATAGATAGATAGATAGATAGATAGATAGATAGATAGATAGATAGATAGATAGATAGATAGATAAGAAAGACAAAAGCTGAGTACAAGTATCTATCACGCCACTTCCTAGCCGCAGATACAATGTAACCAAATGCATTAGGTCTTGACTCCCCCGCCTTGATGGACTACATTCTCCCACTCTGAGCCGAAGGAAAGACTTCCATTCTTAGGTTGCTTTTGCCAGAGGTGTTTATCACAGTGTCAGGAAGCTCTTTGTTACGTAACTGAGACATTATATATGATCCCTTAATGCTCTAACTGCGTGTATTTCTGGGCTTATACTCCCTGGTGTATGGTATAGTCCACCAGTGAACAGCCTTTCCCACTTGATGACGGCTCTGGAGACAGGTTGACGTTGCGTCTCCCCATCCTGTTGCCTGACTTCTCCTTTTGTGCCTTGTTTAGTGACCTCCTCTGAGTAAAATTTGGGGTCCTATTCCTGGCTCATTTTTGGGGTACTGCTGTGAGGTGTCCTGCAGTGCTCTCATGCTGTATCTCTGGAGATTTCTCCCTGTGACAAACTCCCTCCACAGGAATCACTGACCTCAGAATGTAAACTTTGAGAATATTGATGTATGTCCTCAAGGGGCTCCAGGCAAGCTGTGTCCCTTCCCAGCTCAGGAGGTCATGAACTGAGTTCTCTATACTCTTGGCATTCTTGTTTTTAAACTTGTATTTCAGTTGGGGGCATTTTTGTTTGTTCGTTTCTTTTTCTAATGCCACATGCTATTTACCACAGCACATGTGGGCTAAAAGGATGACTTTGTGGAGCTGGTTCTGTCTTTCCACCTTTTTATGGGTCCTGGGAATCAAACTTGTCACGAGCTTGCACAGCTCTGTACCATTCTGTACCATCTCCCTATCCCCGTTTCTTGGTGTTCTTTTTTTTTTTTTTTTTTTTTTTTTTTTTGACAAGGTCTCACTATGTAGCTGTGGGTATCCCAGAACTCGCTCTGTAGACCTAGCTTTGAACTCAGAGATCTATCTGCCTGCCTCTGCCTCTAGAATGCTTGAATTAAAGACATGTACTACTCCTTGGATCATTCTTATATTTTTGGTTGTGAGCCTAGCCTTTAATGGCTGAGCCATCTCTCCAGCCCATCTGGCTCATTCTGTTACTGTATTTTTTAGTTTTTGTTAACTAAATCCAAATAAACTTCTTAGTGTGTGTGTGTGTGTGTGTGTGTGTGTGTGTGTGTGTTTGTGGTCTGTCTGTCTTTTGAGACAGTGTCTCATGCTGTCCAGGCTGGCCTAAACTCAGAATGTAGGTGAAGACAACCTTGGGTTGTAATCCTCCTGCCTCAGAGCTCTGGGATTACAGGTATGCACAGCAGTGCACTATTTATGTGGTGTTTGGGATCTGACAGTAAGCAGGCCTCCTACCAACTGAGCTGCATCTCCGGCCTCATCATTTGCCTTTCTAAGATTGCTCGCTGTCCTTAGGTTGAGCAGCGTTTTTCATACTCAGTCCCTGGCAGGGTTTCCAAGCTGGAGCCAAGAGGCAGGAAGACCCATTTTGATTCTAGAGTGATTGTCAGATTCTCTCCATCAAAAATAGCTAGGTAACCTGGCTGATGACACCCACATAACTCACGAACCAATCACCTTTTACACCCTCAACTCATACTTCAGTCACCTGCATCTCAAGTCTCTGCCACCGAGGTCAGTGTCAACTGGTCTCCAGATATGTCTGCAGATGCAGGAGCGGAATGAGTCACAAGTGCACAGTGGAAGTGACAAAGTCAGCGTGCATCTCAGAGCCTTTAGCACAGGCCTGCTGTGGACCTCTGAGGGACATGACTCAACCTTGAGCCTTGACCTTAAATGGTTGTGAGCAGCAGGGCCTATATGGGCTCACTGTGAGGGTAAAATGGAGTCTATGGTTGGCACAGTGCCTGATGTACAGGACACGAAGGATGCACCTCGGCTATCAGTGGTCAGAGGGAGCATGCTTGGAGGCCTATCCCCATGGCAACAGCAGAACCAGCTGCCCCTGGCTTCCTGCAGTGTTAGAGAGTTTGATTTAGAGTTCTGAATCTACACCCTCTTTAAGAAAGCCCCCTCTTCTCCAAGCCTGTCCTTTGGTGCTCACATCTGTGCCACTCTGAGAGTGGTTGTCATCCATGTGAACATCCTCGGGATCTCTGCTGTGGGACACAGCTGGGCAGAAGCACCAAGGCCAGGCCATAGGCTGGTCCCTAGGGTGCTGCCCGTCACTACCCTGGGATTTTCATCCTGCCTGTGGTGTGGACCAGCTTACATACTCTTCCTCAGGCATCCGTGACTTTACCAACTCCTCAGCAGCTCATGGAGTGTGAGAATGGAATGCCTTTGCCGTGACTACACTCGTGCCAGAGGCTTTCCTCAGCTTGTCATTCTGGTGGGTGAACTATTTCACCAATTTGAACGTTCATTTTCCTGATCATTGTGGGTCCTGCATTCTTTCAAACAGAGCACTGATGCCTCATGTCCAAAATGAGTGGAATCCTAGCCTATTGATATTTTATTTTTGATTTCTGGAAACTCTTTCTAAATTAGTAAGGCACTGTCATCTAGTTTTTTAGTTACATTTATTTGTTTACTCTGTGTGTGTGGTATATGCATGTGTGTGTGTGTGTGCGTGTGTGTGCGTGTGTGTGTGTGTGTGTGTGTGTGTGTGGTGTATGTGTGTATATGTGAATGTGTGTATGCCTCTGTGTATGTTATATGCATGTGTGTGTGTATGCGCTCTCGCGCGTGCGCGTGCGTGTGCGTGTGCGTGTGTGTGTGTGTGTGTGTGTGTGTGTGTGTGTGTCTGTGTGTGTGTGTCTGTGTGGTGTTTGCCTGCTTTTGCATCTGAGTGTGGTGCTAGAGTTTCACTTGAGGTGTCTTCTTGTATTACTCTCTGCTTTTGTTTTTTTTTTTTTAAACACAGCGTCTTTCACTAAATTAAGCTCACCATTTTAACTGGACTGAGAGCCAATGAGCCTCTGGGAATTCTTCTATCCCCAGCCCTCCCCCAGCACCAGGATTATAGGCACACATTACTGCACCTGTTCTTTTGGTTGGCGCTGGGGCTCCAAATTCAGGTCCTCAAGTTGCACTTTCTCCCTTGAGCCACCTCCCAGCCCTGACTGTCTGCCTCTTAAGCAACAGTGAAAGACAAGAATCCTACAATGAAGGCCTTTGCAGCGAGGTAAGGGTTACAAGGCAGTCCAAGGCAAGCGGCGCTTTTCTCACTGCGATACTGGTCTCTGGCTGCTTCATAGAGGGGGTGTTTTGGAAACAAGAGTGGCCCCTGTAAGAATGAAGAGCCACTAAACCCATCAGTGTCAACAAGCATGCCACTGTCTGGAGACAAAAACCTACAAATCATGGAGACTTTTTTTCTTAAACAACAACAACAACAAAAACCAAGCAAGCAAACAAACAAGCCAAGTGTATTTGGTGTTTGCATGTGCATGTGTTTTCTGTGTGGTTTTGTGTGTCTGGGAGTAATTGTACATATGTGCTCATGTGTGAAGGCCAGAAATAAGCATCAGATGTCTTCCTCTCTTGGGTTCTACCACGAGCTAACCGTTTGGCTAGCTTATTTTGTCGGCAAGCCCTGGGGTCTGTCTTCCCATGTCCCCTGATCCAACGCTAGGGATCCAGATGTATGCACCATGCGGGACTTCTCCTGGGTTCTAGGGACCCAAACCCGGGTCCTCATACTTGTACGGCATTTTACATTTCAAACATGGCATCTTCTGAGTCTGGCACCTACTTTTCATTTATAATAACATCCACTGTGATGCTGCTTTCTTATCTGGAAGCTTCCGTGTTCACTGAGAGCTCACAGAGTTACAGCTGGGCAATGGGTTCCTGCTTCCAACGTGTGCTGAACACACCTCCATGCCATGGGAGATCCTATTTCCTTTGTGACAAGGTATCCAACAAGAGCAATTTAAGAAAAGAAGGTTCCATCTGGCCTACAATGTGAAGGAAGAGAAGATACAGGCAGAGACAGATGAATGCAGCGTGTGTGTATATATGTGTTCATGTGTCTGTGTGTGTGCATGTGTGCATGTGCGTGTGCATGTGTACCTGTGTGTGCATGCTTGTGTGTGGTGTGTGCGTACACATGCTCTCAAGCATGCGTGTGTGTATTGGTGCATGTGTGCCCAGGGCCTTGGACTGGCTAGGCAAGCATTCTGCTCAAGCTACATCCTCAGCCCAGTGAGCACCATTATAATTCAAAGAAGGAGTACGCTGGCTTAGTCATGTTTTCTTTTTATTGTTTTGTCTTAAAGGGAAAGCTACTTACTGCCTTAGAGGGTTTTGAGGAGCCTGCCAGGTGATACACAAACATTTGCAGCCTTTATAACCAACCTCCCATTCCCCCTGACTTCCTTACATGCACACGGCCTCAAGGATGGCAGTATAGCATGTCCGATGTGCAGGTTGTATACTGTACATTAAGGTTCAGATTGTGTACTCTGCATTCTGTAATCAGGCTGTGCCTCCACAGGTATGCCATTCATACCATGGTCCTAGGCTGAGTCCTGACAGTGCATGTCTGTGTACATGCTCATGGAAGGGTGTGCTCCCAAGGTTCCCTGCCCCAGCCATGTGCACATGGCTATGTCCTGAGATCGCTACCAAGGGCTATGTCTCTACTCTCAGAGGCCTGATTCCTGCCCTTCTTTAAACTTGAGTCATTCATTAGTGTTGGAAATGGGAATACGTGGAGTGTACACACTGCGGGTGGCATGTGTGTGGTATCTGGGAATGTGTATGAGTGGGAAAATGTAGGCTCCTGCCCCTCTTGGCAGAGTTGTCTGGTTGCTCAGCAGCATACTGTATTAGTCAGCTACTGCTGCATAACAAAGGATCCCAAACTCAACCATCAGTCATTTATAAAATCTACAACCATTTGTTCTTATTCAAGTGTCTGAGAGTTTGGCTGAGGTTAGCTAATCTAACCTAGGCTCTACAGGGCTTGCCCAAAACCCAAAGGCTGTGACAGCCTGCTGCGTTCCAAGCATGCCCCATCGGGAACTGTCTCAGTTCATCACATCCCAATTTAGCATTGCATAACAGCAATTATAAGACAGGAGGAGGCTCCCAAGCAGACCAGCGGCCCTGTGCCTGGTGTGACAGGGACAGGGATTTCAGCTGATAGAGACAAGATGGGCACATGCAAGAGGGTGGCAGTCCCTCTCCATCCAGGTGCTGTATCCAGACAATGAGAGAGAAGCCACACCTAACAGGAAAGGTACACAGAGGACTTGCCAAGTGCTGGAGAATATAGTCTAAGGGGCAACGTTTGATACATTCTGGTTGTCACAACAGAGATGCTCTCGGTATTCAGTTGGACAGAGGCCAGAGATGCTGTTAAACAGTCCTAATGCAAGGGATGGCCTTCATTACAAACAAGCTACATGCCAGTGCCAGGTGGGGGACCACACTGTGGGGTTCAGAGTAGAGCTTGCACAGGCAAACGCCAATGTCAGTTCACTGGTCAGTTGTGTTAGGATCAGCTGCCACTAGAGCCACACCAGCTATGTTAGTGATGACAGCCTGTTCCTTACGTCAATGTCTTCTAACATTTACAGCAAGGACAATGGCACTTCTGCTGTGACTATTCCTGCAGCATCTGAGCTCTTACTCCCAGTGTGCCAGGCTGAACCACCTGTCCTGCTCCAGCCTTAGTGGCTTCTGGCAGGGAGCCCAGCCACACCTCTACCAGGTCCTGCTCACTGGTTGTGCCACATTCTTGGTCCATGGGTCATGTTGACCTTGGCCTCTGAGGAGTTTCTCCCTCCCTTCTGTGGGCCCTTGTTGTGTTTCCAAAGCTCTGTCCTGCTCTTCAATGGAGGCCTTGCCCCTGTCGTCTGGTAAGACTGCAGAGCAAAACACCTGCATTTTCATGCTGCATTTTACAGTTACAAAAACCAGGCTAGGGAGTGAAAGACATATCCAGTGTCACATAGAGAACTGGTGAGGTTGGACTACCACCAGGGACTTCTAGAGCCCCCTGCCTCATCTCTGGGCCACTGGAGAAAAAGAAGGTGCCATAAGGAACTCAGAGGAATGGCTTTGCTGTGGGGCAGCCAACGAACTCAGATCCCCTCATTGACACCCAGGGCCCCTAAACCACCTAGTGCAGCTATTAAGAGCCAGGAGGATATCTCAGAAGATAGAGGACTTGCCACACAAGGAGACCCTGAGTTCAATCCCCAGCACCCAGCACCAGTTCAACCTGCATCTGTAATGGACAGACAGAGCCAGGTGGATCCCTGAGGCTCAGCGACCAACCAACCTAGCTGGATCAGTGAGCTTCAGGCTCAACGGATGACCCTGTTTCAAACAATAAGGTAGAAGCTGGTAATCCAGGACTCAGGAGGCAGAGGCAGGCAGATCTCTGAGTTCAGATACACAGGGCTACCCTGTCACAAAAAGCCCAAATAATAATAATAGATAATGATAAAGTGGAAACTGACCGAGCAGAACTCCACACCACACATCCACACACGATCATGTATGCATACACAGTACATATGTGCATACACACATCAAGAGCTTCTGAGTCTGAAACCGGGTATTAGGTTCTTGCTTTGTCCCTTGCTTACTGGTTAAGTCTGAGTGACTCCCCTTATCTCTCTGGAACTATTTTTTTTGTCTGTACATTGGGGGAAATTGTGTCCCCTACATGAGGCTAATACATCAACTTGAAATTTAGCTGGGACGACTGTTGGGCATGTGTGCAGTAATGTTTATGCCGGGAATGGGAACCGGAAGTAGCCATGCTTTGCATGCTTGTGCACTCCGTGCAGCAACAAGGAACTAGCATCAAACCAAGGCTTGTTGGGAGGCTCCAAGCATAGACCACGATTGGGCTAAACGTGCTGCTTCTTGCTAAAAGGGGACTCATGGCCACACAGCATGATGTGACCTCAGAAACTGTAGATGTGCCGCACTTTCTTCCCATGCTTTCGATTGTCCTCTCTGACCTCCCAGAAAATTAACCATGAGTCTGTTCCCCTCTCCCAGATTAGCTAGCGAAAGGTGGCACGGAGGCTGGCCCTTGTTTGGGCTTAGTCGCTCCAATTTTCCAAGTGTCAGGAAAACACACAAATGCATGCCGGGAAATTTTCCAATGCTACTAGAGGCAGCTACGATCAGAGCTGTGTGCTAACCGGAAATGCCAACAGACTCCCGGGAGGAACTGGCTCCGGCCATCTTGAAAAGCACAACCAGCACAGCAGACAAGTTTATCTTTAACTGGGAATTGATCTCCAGTTAGGATATTTCTGCTGGGAGAAAATGGCTTGCCCTCAACTCTTCCTCCAGGCCCAGAAACACTCACCCTTTGTCACACTTGGGTACGGTTTAGGGGTGGAAAAACTGACAGCTCCAGGTGGAGCTCAGCGACAGGGGAAGGCACAGCCAGGGGCCTGAGCTGAGGTACAGATAGGACAAGCCATGTGTAAAAGAGTGTGGAGGTCTTTATGCAGGAACGGTTGAACTTCCAAGCTGATGGAGCTGGAGGTGTGTCTCCCTTAAGGCTCATCCAGCCTGCACAGGGCCCTGGATTTGATCCTCGGTACCACAGAAAGCTGGATGCCGTAGCGCACACCCGTAATTCCAACGCTCCAGAGGTGCGGGGTCATCCTCTACTACAATGTGTAGTGAATTTGAAGCCAACCTGTGCTACATGAGATGCTGGCTAAACTAAACTAAACTAAAATAAACTAAAATAAACTAAAATAAAATATTAAATCCCAGTATAAAGCAGAGCATGAAGCCAGGAATGAAAATGTCCTATGCACACTCTCCCTGGGTGGGGTGTATGATCATGCATCCATGGAGCTGACCTTGGGTCCCAGATCTCACCTCCATAATTTAGAAAGATAAACTTCGATAGTCTAAACGCCGTGACTGTAGCGCCAGGTGCTTAGTGGGAAACGGCTAGACAAGAGGCCCGCCATGTCACCGAGTTCACAGTTTTCTATGGGAGCTTGAGCACTCGGATGGTTGCTGGGTTTGGATTTTGCTAGGTTTCCATGCAGTTACAGGCATGACAGTTCCTGTCATAAGTTCTTTCTGAATGTATTCTCCCTTCCTGGAATGCATCCTAATCTAAAAGTAGTATTGGGATCATTGTCTTATGGTTCATTCAGCTTTGCCCAGCCTGTGTTCATTTTCTCACCCCCTGCCCCCTCGGTGTGCGTGCGTGCGTGCGTGCGTGCGTGCGTGCGTGCGTGCGTGCGTGCGTGCGTGCCTGTGTGTGTGTGTGTGTGTGTGTGTGTGTGTGTGTGTTCTGTGCTGGGGTCTGAACCTACAGCCTTTTACATGTCAAGTAAGCACTCTATAACTGAGCCACACCCCCAGCCAACCTTCCTTCTACCTTTAACCTTTGCTGTTTTAAATTATCTGCCTGTTTGTTTTTATTTGGGTGGGGAAGTGTCTTTCACATTGTGTGTGGAGGTCAGAGGTTGACACACTAGGTGTCTGCCTTGGTTGCTCTCTACCTTATAAAAGGAGGCAGGATCTTTCACTTGAACCCAGAATTTGCTAACTTGACTAGTCTAGTTAGCCAGCTTGCCCCTGGGGACCCACTGTCTCTGCCTCCTGAGTGCCAGGGTTACAGGCCTAGAACTCATGTGGATGCTAGGGTTCTGATCTCCAGTCCTCTTCTTGTGTGCCCAGATCTCTCCTGTCTTTGTAAAACAGCATCTTCATGAATTTTTTTTTTTAAATTGAGCACTTAGAGTTGTTTTGTTTTAATTTGGACAGTTTAAAACTTTATTGTTTTCATTAGAGGGACCAGAGACATGGAGGGAACTTGCCTGGTGTCAATACTAAGCTCAAACAGTTATAGAATTTTCTAGATATACTCACTTCCCATTTGAAGAACCTGAGGGTATTGTCCCTCCTTCTCACCTGATAGGGCCAGTTAAAGGTCCACCAGCTGATAGGTGTCAGGGTAAGTACTGGGGGCACTATTAGCACCAAGGTCTCTCTGGCTCTGATGGGAGTAACATCAACCCAAGCTCATCAGTAGACCTCGGCTGTCATTTACTGGGACCAGGAACCAGACTCTGTCTCATTCTGGAGTTATCTGACTGTACAAAGTGCAAAATCATTCGCTGTTGTGTAGAAAGACAAGGAGTGTCAAGGATGGGATGCAGGAGTTCCCAGCCTTCACAGTCTGGGTCATGGCAGTCTGGGACTGGGACCCTACCCCCATCTCTTGTGGCTGCAGAGGCCACTCTCCTAGGTGATTCTAGGTCTTATCAAGTTGACAGTTGAGACTGACTGTCACACAAAACAAAGACCGTTGGCCATGCTAAGGGAGCACTCTAGCCCTTTAGTTGCCTTTGGTTTTAGCAGCATTGCTTGTGACCAGGGATTCTGAAAAATGTCACGGGTCAATTTGCTGAGAGCCAGTGTCTAGTATCTGGGGCTGCACTAACTTCAGGACAGACCCAGGCCTGGCATAGCAAGAGCTGAGCTACCCCGACCAATCCCCTCCTTTTACTTGCACAGCCCTGGCCCCTCTACGGGCCCCACAAATCTGCAGCAGCATCCTCTGAAGCCACAGCCTGCTGACTGCACCCACTCCCGGCTGTCCTGGGCAGAGAGCTTGTCCATGGATGGCTTCTGGATGGAGGTGGAACGGATCCAACAGAGGGGTGAAGTGAAGAAGGAGGACTGTGGTGGAGACAGAAGCCAGCTCCAAGAAGGTGAGGCTAGCTGGGCCTGCAAGCTGGATGTTCAGGTCTCATTCCAAGGGAAGCAACGTGTCAGGGCCCACACATGATCTAGAGCACAGAGTTCTTTGCTTGGACTACTGCCATAGTCTCTCTATTTCATCTGTTTTCTATGCCATTGTTAAAAAGGATTATCCTGTAAGGCCCATCAGTCTGTCTCCCATTTGATGAACTAATTCAGGAAATATCTATGGAGTGCCTCTTGTCTGCCAGGCCAAGTGTTCAGACACTGGGATACAATGGAGAACCCAGACAGTCTATGAGGACCTGACATTCTATAGATTCTAAGCACTCTATACAATACTCTTAACTCCCTATCTCTCTCAGGGTACCAGCAGCCATGTGTCCCTGTAACCACATCAGAAGCCATTGTTAACATGTCACATTGTTCTGAGGGTGGCAGGACTCAGCTGGATCTCTTTCAGTGACAAGTCCAAGGCCATCCGGCTCAGTCATCTCAAAGGACTTCTTTCCCACATGCCTGGGAGCGAGTGTGACCTTCCATACTTGTGGCTTTGGTCTAGACTGCCTCTACGTGGCTGTGTGGAGTCCAGGCCTCCTCACATCATGACATCTGGGTTTAATGAGTAAAGCCTGAGGCAGGGCCACAGTGGATGCTCCCAGCCAGTTGGGGAAGATAGCCACTATTGCTCTATGCTTCCCATCATCCTAGGTGCACCCACAGTCTAGAGGAGGGGAGTCAGACCCCATCTCTCGGTGGGATGACACTTCCCCTAGCTCACAAGCCTTTTCAGAACTGGCCTGGGGCCAGTCTCTGTCTCCTCCTCCAGCCTGTCACTCTACCTAGCTCTTCTCCCCTGAGGCTTCCTTGTCGCATCTGACTATGAAAGCATACCCCTGCCTTTGTCCTTGCTGCCTCCTCTTTCTAGAATATTCTTTGTTCAGGCACCTTACAAGATGACCTGGGCGTAACCAGTTGCTGAGTTCAGAACGTTCTACCTAGCTTTCCTCTATACTACAGAACTCTGACCACCCCTAGACTCCTGGCTGGTGCTATTCATTGCTGTAGCAATTCTCATGCCTTCAGCATCACCATAACAGTTGCTCATCCACGGCCGTCATCCACTTTCCACAAGGCCAGGGCATCACCAGCCCCTCCCACTTCAGCCTGCGTGCTGGAATCTGGAACATCTGGCCATGTTCCCAATGCCCCATCCTTCCTTGTTTGGTAAGTGAGGGAGTAAGGAGAGTGTGCTTCCCACGTGGCTTTGCTGGCCTTGGTTGGTCAAATGGGGCATTTGTGATTTTCAGGTCTTTACAGGCTGATGCTGATCTCTTGGTGCAGGGGCTCCAAGAAATGCAAATCTCTGGTGAGGCCAGAGGTGGATGCAGAATGGGCTTACCTGCCTTATATGGCAGCCAGCAAATACATCAAAAACCCAGCAGGGGCTGGAGTCAGAAGGCTGAAAGGCTGGAGCCTCTTCAGACAACAAAATAAACAAAGAACTTGTGTAGATTGTGTAGATCTAACTTAGTATAGGAATGAGGGGTTTCTTTCTTTAAAAAAAAGATTTATTGCTGGGCGGTGGTGGCACATGCCTTTAATCCCAGCACTTGGGAGGCAGAGGCAGGCGGATTTCTGAGTTCGAGGCCAGCCTGGTCTACAGAGTGAGTTCCAGGACAGCCAAAGCTATACAAAGAAACCCTGTCTCAAAAAACAAACAAAAAATTTATTTATTTTATATTTGTATTAATTGTTATATATAATATATTAATAATATAGATATAAAATGTTTATATTAATTATTTTGAATATACTGTAGCTGTCTTCAGATACACCAGAAGAGGTCATCAGATCCCATTACGGATGGTTGTGAGCCACCATGTGGTTGCTGGGAGTTGAACTCAGGACCTCTGGAAGGGCAGTCAGTGCTCTTAACCACTGAGCCATCTCTCCAGCCGAGGGATGATGGGTTTCATTGTGCTGCATTTGTGCATGCTCATCATTCTCCTTTGCTCACAGCCACCAGATGCTCTCTTCTGTCCCTGCTCCTGCTGGTCCTTTCTGTGGTTCATTTTCCTCTTAACTTCTACGTATGGCAGGTGATGGCAAGTACTCCCCTTCCATGGATATTGTCCCTTTACAACAGCCTTAAGGTAGTCCCTACTGTTTACCACTCCTGTTGGTAGGTGGACCTGGGAGAAGGGAGCCCCCAAAAAGGCAGAGTAAAGTTTCATGCATTATCTAGCTTTATCCAGAGAATCAGATAATTTATACTCTGAGAGTTAAGAAGAGTCACATAAGGAAAGTGTATAATCACAAGGACAAGCTGCATGTGGCAAAAACACGTTTTTTCCGTAGAAGCATATAAACAAATAGCACTAGCCAGTTGTAATGGATAATCTGAAGTGAGCAACTCCTATTCACTATACTGGGAGAGGCAGGAAAGCACATTCCAAGAAAAACTCCATGTTTTGAAGAAACTGGGACCACAAGACCTTTGCTTTGTTCTCTTGAGGTTTTTTTTCACAGGCACACAGAGTTCTCCTCTCACAACTCCATTCTGAGACTGAAAAGCTCTGCTGGGGCTGCCTGCCTTTGAGTCAGGACTCGCAAAGGCTAAACTTTACTGTTTTCTTGTCTTCTGTCTCTTCTGGATGCTGGCCAGAGTCTAGGCATGCTTCTTCTGGGAGTTTGTGCTTACCATCCTTTCTCCAAAGCTCTCTACCTACCGTGTGCCTGCTGGTCCTCCAAGGCTCATCTCTTTGCCAGCTTAATGCAAACAGCATGGTGTTGTCTCTCTCTCTCTCTCTCTCTCTCTCTCTCTCTCTCTCTCTCTCTCCCTTCTGGACAGCTGCTGAGGGTTTCCTGTCCTGAGTTTTTTTTAAGCTCTGTGCATGGGCACTTTACCTACATGTCTATTTGTGCAGCATGTGCATGTGGTACCTACAGAGACCAGAAGACAGAATCAGCTCCCCTGGGATTGGAGTTAAAGACCATGTGGGTGCTGAGAACCAAGCTGGGGTCCTCTGGAAAAGCAGCCAGTGCTCTTAACCACTGAACCATCTCCCTAGGCCCTTGTTTGGTTATTTTTGAAACCATCAGCTCCTTCTGGACTAACCTGTTTAACATATGAAGTACAACTACATGTGTCCAGGCTAGCCCTCTTGCAGTTCTGTACAGCTTCCTTGGTGAATGCTTGGCTCTTTCCCTCACAACACAGCAGTGTCTCCCCAGGGTGGTCTGAAGAGCACCAAATCAGGGTAGCCAGGGCTGGTGGCATCCTAGCCCCTGGCCTAAGTTCCTGGAGCAAAGTCCCAGCAGGCAAGACCAAAAGCTGTAGTCTCAGCATGATTTTGCTATAAGATCCTGGCATGAAACCCAAGCAACATATAAAGGTCTTGAATAAAGAGGGTCCAGGCTGGAGAGATGACTTAGCGGTTAAGAGCTCTTAATGATGAGCGTGTACAAAAACAGCACAATGAAACCCACCACCCCTTGGCTGGAGAGATGGCTCAGTGGTTAAGAGCACTCACTGCTCTTCCAGAGGTCCTGAGTTCAATTCCCAGCAACCACAGGGTGGCTCACAACCATATGTAATGGGATATGACACCCTCTTCTGGTGTGTCTGAAGACAACAAGAGTGTATACTCATATACATAAAATAAATAAATAAATCTTTTTAAAAAGGGGGGATTGGGGCTTGCAGCTAAGACTAAGGACCTGAGTTCAATCCCTAGGACCCACATGGTGAAAGGAGAGAACTGTAAGTTACCCTCTGGCCACCACACAAACACAGTGGTTTATACTCGCATGTGCACATACATGCATACGTACACATATAATAAAAGAATAAAAGAAAAAAAAAGAAGGTTCATGCTGTGCGTGGCTGGACCTCCATGACCTTGTGGTTGGTGTCCTTGCCAGAACTGGAAGTGGAAGCAGTCTCGTGCCTATATTCCAAAACCTGAGTGCCTGGGCCCTCCCTGGCTTGCTGTCTCTAAGAGTCCATTCATAGGAGTTCAAATCTGGATGTTGGCCAATGCTGTAAGCACCCCCAGTTCTCATCTGGGGAGAATTACGTGCCTCAATATGAATACTGCAGAATCTCTTCATGTCTGCATGAACATATGGTTTTATGTGAGGCTTACATTAGTGAGCATAGTTAAGCCACACATGGACTTCTATATGTTTATCTGATGTCCTCCCTCTGTTGGCCAAAGGAGACACTGAATCCCAGTGGCTACAGGACACAGGCCTGTCAGGCCTTGTTGGTGGTCTGTGCTTGGACGGTGATCACCAGGGACTCCTGTCTACACTGACACAGACCCAGGTGGCTGCGGTGTGCCGTCGGCTAGACATCTATGCCCGCTCGGCCCGAAGACGACAGAAGGCACCCATCAGAGATGTCAGGGATATCTTTGGGGTCATCTCTTCAAGGGTAAGGGCCATTAGATGTCATTTTCCTAGGGCTTCTGTGATGTCACTTTGGCTCTCATGTGCCTCTCTGCATGCCAGTGTGTCATGTCACCATGCTGGGGGTGGGTGTTTGTGTGTGGCCCTGCCCAGTACGTATGTGCTTGTTGCCACCGTGTCCCTGGATGTATCTGAAAGCTTAGGTTCTGTCAAAGTCATTACCTATACAAACTTAATGCTTTTGGTTGTTATTTGCATGTTCTGCTGGCACTGAAGCCAAATAAGCTTTGGGGGTCTTCTTTCTGGGGTCCATAGGAAGACACAACCCTGTGGTTAAAATGATAGGCTCAAAGCTAGACAGTCAGGCCCCCATGTTTCTTCCCATCCACTCAGATTGTGTGGGATCTTGGCTAAGTAACTTAGCCTCTCTGGGCTTCAGTTGCTCTTCCTGTGAATGGTTCTTATCTCCCAGGGTCTGTGTATTACCTCCCCACAGGACTAATTGGGTATTTCTGTAATTTGTATAGGAAGCAGCTCCAGAGAATGGGGACTCAGGAATGAAATGGACCAAGATCAATTCTGAGGATTCTGCATCTCCCCTAAGTAAGTGGGCTTCATTCTTCAGGGCCCTGGGAGCCCAGGCTGCTTCAGCCTCTCATCTCTGCACCTTCCTCTGGCTCCTCTCCCTCCCTGCACAGGGGTAGCAGGAAGAAACTCCAAGGGGACAAGATGTTCCCTAAGTGGACCACTGCCCTCAGGCCCTCGGGCCTCAATCCAGAAAATCTGTAGCTAAATGAACACTTTTGTGGGCTGAAGCGAGAACATCACTTCCTGGACAGTAAGCCCGAGTCCTTATAAGAACTTGCTTCCTAGTCAAACCTGTCTCTCTGCTTTTGTTTTAAAGGACCCGCAGAGTCTGGGGGACCACAGGAACTGGCTGGGATGGAGGAGGTCTTTAACATGGATTCTGCTTACTCTGAACAAGCTGCAGTGCTTCTACAGAGAACCTGGGCATCCCCAGGAGGCACTACTGCCTGGGGCAAGGGATCCCTGCCGGTGAGGATGGCAGCCCTAGGTCTTTGAGCACTACCCCATCCTTCAGCTCCTCACACCAGCCAGGCTCCCAGGAACCTAGCAGGGAAGTCATTGGATCATTTGTTCACTTGATTCTTCCTGTGGCTGTTATCTGGGTGGCTTTGGGGTGTCAGGGACCAGGAATGGGGGTCAGTGGAATTGTTCAGTGGACAGAGGTGTTTGCTGCCAAGTCTGACAACCTGAGTTCAGTGTCTGGTCCCACATGGTAGAAGGACATAACAGACTACTCCAAGTTGTCTTCTGACTACCACATGTTGTTGTGCCACATGTGTGTCTACACACAGAGGGACACACATGAGACTACATGAGAACACATATATGCACATAAGCATAAGCACACTTACACAGGCTATAAACAAATAAATACTAAATATGTTCTACTAATCAAAAAGATTGAAATTTAACTTAGTAATGTATGCAGTGATAAAATATGATGTTTGTAGCTGTGGGAGGTTCCATGCAGATCAGGTCTAGAACTCACCACTCCCTGAAGCACACTCCCACCTCTATACACTTTTAAAGCAGTTCCTCCTACAAACCACAGTATTCAGACTTCTTGCATGGGACACAGTCTTCCCAGGCCCTGCAGTTACTAAGGGAGGTTTTCACTGACCACAGTATGATGTGTTTGAATAACCGTGGGATCATTTACAGAGGGCCACCTCCTGGAGGCGTCAGTCCCTAGGCTTCCTGCCCACATGTTTGTGGTCTCAGCTTCCCTGGGAGATGAGTATACCATTATGCCCTCAGTTTTGGGCATGCAAAAGAGAAGTGAGTTGAGATATGTGAAACGATGAACTGGCTGGCACAGAAGCCAGAACCTGGGCTCCACAGCTACCAATTCAATTCCAAGTCCAGCCGCTGACCACTACTCTCTACCACTTAGGGGGGTTGCCTCCCACCTGCAGTGACCTTTACACACACACACACACACACACACACACACACACACACACACACACACACTTTAAAGACAGGTTTATTACATAGCCATGGCTGGCCTAGACTCTGCTAATAGACAAAGTTGGCCTCAAACTCAGAGTTCTGAGTGCCTTTGTCTCCTGAGTGTTGGACTTAAAGTGTAAGTCAGCATTTGAATCTATGAAGTAGGATCGCATGGCTTATGTGCTATAGCCTAGTCACAGTTATAAAACACAGCTATGGAGTAAAATTTGCCTCGATAAATAAAACGACGAGTGATTGACAGGTGTGGTGCTTCACACCTTGAATCCCAGCACTCAGGTCTGGAAAACATACAGATCTCTGTGAATTAAAAGCCAGCCTGGTCTACGTGGTAAAACTCTGTATCTACCCAATACATACATACATACATACATACATACATACATACATACATGTGTACATACATACATACACACACATACATACATAATATGTGCATGCATAATACATATATAATACATATATACACACATAATACATTCATGCCTAATACATACATACATACATACATACATACATACATACATACATACATACTGATTGAGGAAGACACCTGACTCAGCTTCTGGCCTCCACATGCATGTGTGTACCTACATGCACGGATACACCCCCACACATACATGTATGCTATACATGCATACATGCCCCCCAAAACTGTCTTCCAGCTCCTTTGGGTGCTCTAATGGGACACTGGAGGGTGATCTGATCAAGCCTGTCAGGAGGAGCCAGAAGACAAGTCCCTCTTGCTGGCCCCAATGCTGAAAGCTGCCTGCAGAGCTCCAAAGTGGCCTCTAGGTGGAGCAGCTGAGCAGCCTTCATCTTTTCAGTCTCTACCCTTGATCATAGACAGGAAGAGGAGCTATGACTCTCTAGGCCAAGGGGTGGGACAGAAGCAGAAGCATTGGTGAGAGGAACAAGAGACAAGAATAGAAGCATGATAAGAGGCCCATGGGTGGGCCCTCTCTTCCAAGCCCTTTGGTTGGATTGTAGCTTGCAAAACCAACTTCATCTGGTGGCCTTGCTAGCTTTGAGCCTGACACAGTGTGGCCCACAAAGGTCTTCTGAGGCAGGCGCTGTTTATAGTTCCCAGTGGAGAACTGGGTTCAAAGGTCATCATGTGGCAAGAGGCAGAGCTCAGACTTGAGTGCGCTGTGGCCCCTGATTGGGGTCTTACCCACTCTGTGCTTCTCCCATTCAAATGCCCATGGACCGGTGACCCTTACCCCACCATCCCACACATCTCCTGATAAACCATCTTTACCACATACCCTAGAGGTTCAGAATTCCCAAAGGCAGACTGGGAGTGACCAGGATAGGAGACTTGTCTTCGAGGGACATGAAGAAGATACCCCCCTTGGCCCTGATCGAGCTGACAGCACTCTATGACATCCTGGGCCTGGACCTGAAGAGAAGCAAAGGCGGGAAGTGGAAAGGCCCAGGTGAGCATGTGTGCCAGAAGCCTGGCTGCCCCTTCAAACCTGCCATCACATCCAGGTACCATAATTTCATCCACACATCACTGACGGGCATCTAGGCTGGTTCTGTATCTTGGCTATAGTGAGTACTGTGCAGTAATGTGGGCATGGGAGTGTCTGTGTCTGTGTTTTGCTGGTTCACTTCCTGTGGGTGTCTTCTTGTAAGTCCCATTGTAGGTCCTTTTAAGGTCTATTTTCTTTTATGTGTATGGATGCTTTGCCTGCATGTGTGTCTGTGCACCATGTGTATGCAGTCCCCTGCTAATGTCAGAAGAGGGCATCAGATCCTTTGAAACTGGAGTTGTCACCAACCATGTGGGTGCTGGAAACCTTACTTGGGTCCTCTGCAAGATCGACAAGTGCTCTTAACTGTGGGGCGAACTCTCTAGCTCCAGGTATGAAGTGTTTTTGTTGTTGTTGCTTTGTTTTGTTTTGCAGTAAGTGTTCCACAGTGGCCTCACCAGCAGGGGTTCCCACCAGCAGTGTGTTGTATGCGGGTTCAGTCCCCCAGTATCCTTGCCAGCACTTGTTAGCATGCATTAGTTTTGATGTTGTCATTAGTCAGCAGTTCCAAATGGGTGACATGCAATCTCAATACAGTTTTGACTTGCATTTCTCTGATGAGTAAAGAGGTTGAAGTTTCCCCAGAAATGTTATTATTTATTTGTATTCTTTTTCAGAATTGTCTATTAAGTGTGTTATCCTGTTATTGATTGCGCAGTTTGGATTTTTTGGTATTCGATATTTGGAGTTCTTTGGATATCCTAAATATTGATCCCTGGTGTATGTATAGTTTGACCACACTTTTCTCTTGCTTTGTAGATCGACTATCTGGCAATTGTTCCCTTCTTTGTGTGCATTTTAAAAAAAATTTCATTCAGTCACATCCGTCAATTCTTGGGGTTATGTTTTTGCTCTTTGCATCTTTTCCAGAACATCTTTGCCTGTGTCCATTGTCTTGCAGTATTTTTCTTTAGACATGTCAGAGCTTTGGTCTTATGTGAGGGTCTTCGATGCATTTTGAGTTTGTTTGGGGGAAAGAAATGGCTCGTTTCATTCTTCTACATGTGAAACCCAGCTACATGGTGAAGAGGATTCTTTTCTCAGTCTTTGTCAAACATTAGACAGCCATAGCTGTGTGTCTTTATTCCTGGATTCTAGTCCAGCGGTCTGTGTGTCTGTTTTTCCATCTGATATTTTTGTCTCCATGTCTCTGTAGTGTGGTTTAGATCAGGTGCTGTAAGGTTTCCAGTGCTGCTCTTTCTGCTCAGGATTTGATTGGACCATTCGGAGTCTTCTGTGCTTCTGTGTGAATTTCAGGATTGCCTTTTCTAGTTCTGAGGAGAGTGTCATTGGAGTATTGATAATCTGTACTAAAGCTGTTTCTACAATATTAATTCTGCTAACCCATGAATGTGGGAGGCCTGTTTGTCCCTTAATGTCTTCCTCAATGTATGTCTTCAGTGGGTTAAAGATCATTGTTTTCAGCCATTACGCTATGTTCCTTCCCTTGACCATACTGTAGTATATTTAACCATTTCCCTACTAGAGGACAGGTCTTATGTCCATATTTTCCCTGGTACAAAACACAACCACAGTTGTTATATCTAACAGTTTGAATGCCTGAAAGTTTAAAAAAAAATTTAATACAGAATCTCACAAAATGTAGCCCAGGCTGGCTTTTAGCTTTCTACCTGCCTGCCTCAGCCTCTGGAGTGCTAGGACTACAGGCGTGAGCTGCTGTACCCAGTTCTTATTAAGTTCTGGACATATGTTACCATTTAGTGTGTGCTCATCCGACTGTATCACTCTCAGCATCCCATCTTGCATTTGTGGCTTTGTTATTGTTCTTCAGAGACAGGGATGGCAGGTTAGGAAGGTGTCAGGAAGGGTCAAGCAGAGAAAAGGTTGGTGGAAGAAAGAGCAGAAGAGAACACAGTGAAGGGGTTTGTCTGGGGACAACCTTAAGCCAGGATGACTGAGACTCCTGGGTCTTGGCCTGGTCCTGTAGAGTGAGGCAGCTCCACCCAGGTCTGTCGGCTCATACTAAGGTGGCAGGACATTTTCCTTTTAGTTCTTTCTTACCCAGGGGAGAGGGCTGTGCTGTGGCATGTCTGATGCCACCATTTGTGATACCAAGAGCATGTGTTCCACCTCTCTCCAGAGCTTGGTCCTCCAAAGAAATGAGTCTGATTCTATTCTTGAGACATGCCCTCTGCTCTTCTTGCCTCCTGCAGACTCCGGCCTTTTTGGTGTGCCCCTTCACAGCCTTCTGGAAGCTGACCACAGAGTCTTCCCCAGCACCCAGGTCCCACTGCTCCTTCAAGCTGTAAGTTGTCCCCAGCGTGGGTTTGCTTAGCCCTTGGAGGGCTGGCTCTGAGGAGCATCTGGGAGAAGCCTACTGCAGGGGAAAGAGCCTGGACCTTAGAGAAGGGGAGCTGGGTTCAAATTCTGCCTCTGGTATCTCCTAGCAGAGATCTGGGTGCAGGTCTGACCTTCTATATCCTTCCTTTTGATGTCTGTGAGCTGGAGTTCTGACAACAATCTCCTTTAGTAGAGGATTAGATGAAAAAATGTCTCCCAAGCTCTCAGCATGGTACTTGGCTCACGAAGTGGTCCAGGAAGCTTGGATAAGCTGAGGATTTGGCTCAGGGGTAGAACCCTTGCCCAACATGTGCAAGACCCTGGCTCCACCCCCAAAACCATGAAAACAATAACAAGGACTCTTGTCATTTGAAGGAACCCTTGTAATGCCCTCCCTTCCTGGTTTTCATGACAGATAGATATACTGTGCTCAGACCTACTTGTCAGTGGCAGTTAGCTTCAGTGATGATTTCTGTCTCTGATAGTTGCTGTCCTGTTTGGAAAAAAGAGGGCTGGACACGGAAGGCATCCTCAGAGTGCCTGGATCCCAGGCCAGGGTCAAGGTAATGGCTGTTTCTTCCCACCTCTAAGGGGTGGTTCGCCTCTCCAAACCCTGTACTGTGATTGGCTGGGAGAGAGTCGGGGTCCTGGCTAGCCTGTGGCCAGTCTTTGGTATGGTTGTGGGATTCCAGGAGACCGAGAGATAGCCCGATAGAGCAGTGGGCTCTGGAGTCACAATGCCAACACCCGCAGAGCAGAGCCCTCCCTGCACACTGTGGTTCAACACAGGATGACGTCCCATCCACACAGCAGTGATATCAGGGAAGTGGTGGTGTTGCCCCCCACCTTGCAAGAGGACACTGAAGCCCAGACAGAGTGAGTGGCTTATGAAGGAGCTGTGGGCAACTTCTTTGTGTCCCTCCCTTCTCTAGGGGCTGGAGCAGAAGCTGGAGAGAGACTTCTATGCTGGCCTTATTAGCTGGGACAAGGTCCATCCCAATGACGCATCTGACTTGCTCAAGAGGTTTCTCCGGAAGCTGCCTGCACCTCTGCTCACAGCTGAATACCTCCCAGCCTTTGCATCAGTACCCAGTGCGTGTGTGTGTGTGTGTGTGTGTGTGTGTGTGTGTGTGTGTGCGTGTGTGTGCGGGGGAGGATGGGGAGATGGGAACCCCTGGCTCAGGTGGAGCAGGTGCAGAAGGACAGCGGCAGGCAGACTGAATACCTGTTCAGAAAAGTCTGTCCTCTGGGGTCCTGAGCTGACCGGGCTGCAAGTGTGTTAGCATGTATATAAGCATGTGCAGAGATGCACAGGCGTGTGGGTGGTGGCTACTGGTGCATGTGTCTGTCAAGTGTGTGTATTTGTACATGTGTGCATAAACTGACAGGGGAGAGAGAGCTGGGGTTTTGGCAGCTGGCCTTTTCAGTCCTGACATAGACAGGGGACTAGCTGGCTTCAGCTCTTTTCTAAGGTTAAAAGCTTTGTGTGGGGATGGGGTGGGCGGAGCACATGCCATGGAGCAACTGTGGAGGTCAGAGGACAACCTTCAGGAATCTGTTTTCTCCTTTCATCCTGTGGTATCTGGAGTTCTTGACATCCGTGGGCTGGAGCTTCTCAGGCCTATGGAACTGCAGACACCTGTGTGTGTTGGCCTTTCTGTCTTTGTGTAAGAGGTCAGCCACTTTTTTTCAACCCTCCCTGTAGAAACCCGGGAAAGCCGTTAAGGACTCCAGTTAAAAGTCAGATGGAGTCACATGCCTCTGCAATCGCAGCACAGGCAAATCAGAGGCAAGGGATCCCCTGGGCTCACTAGTCAGCCTGCCTAGCCATTCAGTGAGCTTCCAGTTCAGCAAGCGGCTCAAAAAATAGGGTAGAGAGCAACTGAGGAAGACACCCTACCTGGTGTCCACCTCTGGCCTACACACACAGACACATACAGACACACACACACACACACACACACACACACACACACACACTTCATGTTCAGGCCACCTGAACTCCACCATCCCCAGCAGCAGGGCTCTGTTTCTCTTTCTCTCTCTCTCTCTCTCTCTCTCTCTCTCTCTCTCTCTCTCTCCCTCCTGTGTCTTACAGTCTTCTTTTAAAACATGCATCACACCAACTGTCCCCAACATACTTGCAAAGGACTTGACCTACATCCTCCTACCCTCCCTCCCTGTAGTAAGACACCCAGGGGGATGCTCCTCCCTCCTCAGCTTGTCTCATCCTCTCAGTCTGCTGCTCTCTGACTAGAAGGGGTTTCCTCCACACTCCTCCACTGTCACCTGCCCAAATTCAAACAGTGCTTCAGGGGCCCCCTGACCTGACACGCGATATGTCCTTCTGTAACTTCCTCCCCTCCTCCTCCTGGAGACTCTGTCCTCAGGTGTGGGCTAGCTTTTCCTTCCCAACCTTCATCTTGTGAAGAATATCAGGAAACCTTTTATCCTGGACGAGTGAGCTATCAATGTTTCCTCCCAAGGATGACTTTCTGGCCTCTGGCATTGCTGAATTATGGGCCATAATTCAGCTCAATGTCTGTCTGTCTGGGCATGTATGCAGACACACACATGCACGTGTGGGTGCCTATGGCTTGAGCATGTGTGCTAGCTTTTTACTAACAAAGTGTGGTGAGCATCTCATTTTGACCAGCACTGCTTGGGTTTGTGTCTGAGCATGCTAGCCAGGAAGTAGTGGTAAGCCCTGTGGAAAAGGGGCCTGCTGGGCTTCCCAGCCCTGAAGTTTCTCCAGGATGAGGCCAGAGCAATGATGAAGCATTCCTGAGCTTCTTCCTCCCTACCCCCCTCTTCTGCAGACATCCCTGACCTAAAACAGCGCCTGCAGGCTCTCCACCTGCTCGTCCTCCTCCTGCCCGAACCCAACCGCAACACCTTGAAGGTAAAGTGGCTTTTATGCCCTGGTCTCAGGCCTCAGCCTCAGGGCTGGCTCTGAAGGTGCTCATCCTTCTGTTCATGACTTTGTCACACAGCCATACCAGGTGTGGGTGTGGTGACCACTGGCTGACACAGTCCTTGTCCAAGAGCCTTCCCCAAACAAAGCAGGAGAGATCTCAGAGCACACCTGATCCACCAGGTGCCGACATCTTCCAGAGCAAGGGCTCTGTGTGCTGAGAAGTCTGGTGAGCAGGGCTGAGATGCACTCCCCTGGGAGCCTCTCAGGGGCTTTGGTTCAAGGCCTTGTGCATCTCAGAGTGGGCTGGAGCAGCCAGTGCATCCCAGACTTACCTGCTCACTGGCCTTCTCAGCTGTGGGAGGTGTGGTGTGGTGTTAGCGTTTTAAGGAGAGTCAGTTTGGAAATGGTCCCCTTGAGGCCCTTCATGTGTGATCTGGGAGTGGATGCTGAGGGCTGGGGCTGGGGCTGGGGCTGGGGCTGGGG
>JANHMN010000002.1:219163422-219177421 GCA_030674055.1 Rhabdomys pumilio
TGGGGCTGGGGGTGGGGGTGGGGCTGGGGCTGGGGCTGGGGCTGGGGGTGGGGCTGGGGCTGGGGCTGGGGATGGGGCTGGGGCTGGGGCTGGGGGTGGGGCTGGGGGTGGGGCTGGGGCTGGGGCTGGGGCTGGGGCTGGGGCTGGGGCTGGGGCTGGGGCTGGGGCTGGGGCTGGGGCTGGGGCTGGGGCTGGGGCTGGGGCTGGGGCTGATGGGCCTGCAAAGGTCCTGAGATCTTCATCTTGGAATTTCTATTTCCTGTTAGTCACTGAGAATGATGAAGTATTTTGTTAGATTGTTTTGGTGCTACAGGAGCTAGCACAGGAGAAATCATGGGATAGAGGATGTAGGAGCTCAATGTATGGCCTGCTTCCCTCTCTCCTTCCCTTCCCTTCCCTTCCTTCCTTCCTTCCTTCCTTCCTTCCTCTTTTCCTTTCTTCCTCTATCCTCCTTTCTTCCCCCTTCCCCTCACTCAGACTTTTCCTCTTCATTCTTTTCTAACCACCTTTTCCATCACTTTCTTCTTTCTTCCTTTTTCTTTTCTTCCCACCCTTTTCTTCCTTTCCTTATCTTTCTTTCTGTGTATTGTCTTTCCATCCATCCATCCATCCATCCATCCATCCATCCATCCATCCCTCTCTCTTCGTCTTTACTATGTGGCCCTTGGCACATTTTCTAAGCCAGATTCTTCCTCTGTAAAATGGACCCAACAGTAAGACTTTCTGAGGCACATTGTGGCTGACTAACCATCGGTTAACACACGGCAAACACGTGTGAGGCTAGCTGCTGGGCCGGGGGTTGTGATCACCCCTTTCTGCCCAGACTCCTACAAAGAGGGCTGTCCTGGAATTTAAGGCAAGGTCTGTGTCTTTCCCTAGGCACTCCTGGAATTCCTCAGGAAGGTGGCAGCCCAGGAGCAGCACAACAAGATGACCCTGTGGAATGTTTCCACGGTAATGGCCCCCAATCTCTTCCTGCCTCGAGGGCGGCCTCCCAAGCTGGCCAAGGGTGAGAAGCAGCTGGCAGAGGGTGCAGCCGAAGTCGTGTGTATGATGGTGCAGTACCAGGACCTGCTTTGGACGGTGAGCGATGACAGTGGCAGCCGGTCAGTCTGTCTGTCTGTCTGTCTGTCTGTCTGTCTATCACTGCTCTGTGCTTTCTGATGCAGCTGTCCACTCTCTGCTATCTGCCATGGGCTCCATGTTTCATGCCGCTACTTAGAGCTCTTCCTAGGTCTCTGCAGGACTGTGCAGAAGCCAGGATTTTTCTTCCCTGCATTCAAGTCTAAGAAGTCTATGTTTTCTTTCCTCTCACCTCTCAGCCAACTCACAGCACCCCATCCCCCGGGTTCCCCCATCACCTCTAGTGTAGTAGATGGTCCCTGAGCCACCATCAAGAATGCCCAGCTTTGAGGCTCAGGGGCATAAGTCCTGCCCAATGGAGGCCTAAACTAGACATCAGAGGTATCCCTGCCCCCACCATCAGCATTGCCCTGAAAACATGCAGAGAAGCAGGGGTGGGGGGCATCACACAGAGGGGATCACACACTGGGTCCTAGTCTGCAGAAGTTGGAGATGGGACAGGAGCGCTGAGAAGATCCTGCTAGCCCTCAGTATTCCCACCACACAATTGGCACCATCCACACAGGCTGCTCAGGCCGTTTGCTCAGGCCATTGGCATCCTATCCATTTGCCCACTGGCCCAAACAACTTTTCCCCACGTATCCAACTGCCCATGTATCCACTTCTCAGTCATCTGCCTACCCATTGTCCAAACAATCTCCTCTTACCCACCACTCACCCACGACCCACTGATCTAGCTATCTACCTATCTTCTACCGACCATCCATCATTCTCCTGATCAGTCATCCATCCATCCGTTATCTGCCCACTCATCTATCCCTTATGCCTTATGCTTTATCCACGTATTCATCCCTCTATCCACCTACTGCCTGCTCAACCATGTACCCAACCACCAGCCTACCTAACATCTACTCATCTACCCATTTATATACCCATCCGAATACTCACCCAGTTAGCCATTCATCATTGTTTTACCTACATACCCATCCACCTATCGTGCACCCATTCACTACCCACCCATCTAGCCCAATCTACCCACCATCTACCTGCCCATCTACCCATCTTTCACCTTATCCCTGCCTTCATCCACAAATTGGATTGATCCCTCCAGATCCGAGCAAATGCTTTTTTCTTTGAATAGCCCCAGATTCTCTGCCCTGAGCCAGCTGTTGTTTTAAATGCATCATGGGTGGGAGCAGTGGAGGCTGGAGAGATGTCTCAGTGGTTAAGAGAACACGTACTGCTCTTCCAGAAGACCTGGGTTAGATTCCCAGAACCCACGTGGCATCTCCCAGCAGTCTATAACTCCAGTTCCAGAGATTCTGATGCCTTCTTCTACCCTCCATGGGTACCAGGCACACACCTGAGGCACTGTCTTAATCAGAGTTTCATTTCTGTGAACAGACACCATGACCATGTCAACTCTTATAAAGAACAAGATTTAACTGGGGCTGGCTTACAGGTTCAGAGGTTCAGTCCGTTATCATCAAAGCAGGAACACGGCAGCTTTCAGGCAGGCATGGTGCTGGAGAAGTTGAGTCTTTTACCTCTTGTTCAGAAGGCTGGTAGGAGAAGACTGGCTCCCACATGGTTAGGAGGAGGGTCTCATTGCCCACCCTCACAATAAAACCCGTTCTCCAACAAAGCCACACCTACTCCACCAAGGCCATACCTCCTAATAGTGCCACTCCCTCGGCCGAAAATATTCACACCACTACAGGCACATACTTACCATATACCAGCAAGGCATTCAAACACACCCTGGGCTTCCGGTCTCTGGGTTTCCACTCAAGCCCTTCACTCTGGACACTCCTCCCCCTTTCTCCAAAGGCAGAGCTCGATGCCCTCTGCTTGTTTTTTAAGATGAAATTCAGGGTCAATTGTTCTGCTGAAAATCCCCTGCCCACCTCTCAGACTCGCAAACATCCTTTTTCTCTGCGTGCAGTCCCCTAAGTTACATTGCTATTAAAACACAGTGAAGTGCAATTTTTAAAAAAGACTTCTTTTTATTTTATCTGTGTGAGCATTTAGCTTGCATGTGTGTGACCACACCACATGTTACTGGTGTCTGCAAAGGTCAAAAGAAGGCTTCAAATCCAAAGAGGTAAAATTCCAGGTCACAGTGTATGCTAGGGACCGGCCAGTCCTAATGAAAGAGCAACCAGTGATCTTACCTGCTGAGCCAGCTCTTGATACTACAGTTTTTCCTGTTATAAAATGTTTTTTAAAAGAAATTCCTTAAATACTAGAGTTTTTCTTGTTTTGTTTTTTAAAAAGTTTCAGATAGCACAGGTGTTTATAGCAAGACAAGACAAATCTCATCGACTTCTCCATGTGTGTCACCTCCATGTGTGCCACTGTAATTAGGTTTCTATACCTCACAGTCTGCCACACCTTGGAAAGAGGGTCGCTGGATCTTTGCTAGATTTTCACCGCACAGGGGCTGAGCTGACCTGCAGGTCTCCGCAGGCCAGATGTGTTTGGGGACAGCTCTGCATGGTATGCCAGTGAGCAGCTTCCCTTAAGCACACCTCTGTCCAGAAGCCTCAGGGACTGCTCTGTCCTGAGTCCAATACAGGGTCCTCACTGGGGCTTAAAGTCTAACATCCATCCATCCCTTCAAACGAATGCTCTGGTAGCCACTTCAAGGAGTCAGTTTCAAGCCCTGTGTGGGAGAAGAGGTGGTGTCCAAAATGGGGCCTTGCTTGCCGCTGTCACAGCAACTCGGCTGAAACATGATTCTTTTTGAACAGGTTGCCTCATTCTTGGTAGCCCAAGTGCGAAAATTGAATGACAGTAATGGCCGTCGTTCCCAGCTCTGTGATGGGGGCCTCAAGACTTGGCTGCGGAGGACACACGTAGACAGAGACAAGGCTGGGGATGGACTTGAGGCGGTGAGTGCCTCCCACCCTAGGCGACTGGAGAAACTGAAGGTGGAGAGAAGGTTGAGGGGAGGGCATCCGGGTTTCTCCTCGTCCCTGCCACCAAGCTGCCATGCATAACTGTCTGTGACCGCGAGGGGGCGCCAGAGCCGCATCTCAGAGATCGAGGAGCCGGCGCTGTGAAAACAGAGGCAGGGGCTGAGGGTTGGGAGCTGGCCTGGTTGGGGGTTCTGGAAGCCACTGACTTGGCCCTAATTTTAGAAGGTCCTTTGTGTGCCTGGGGCAGGGTTCGGAAAGTGTATGGGGCTGCTTTGTGGAACAGGGATGTGAAAGAATCGAATACTCTTTCTGGAACACAGCAGGAAGGAGTCTTCAACATGGTCACTTGGGAAAGCGCGAGCGTGTGTGTGTGTGTGTGTGTGTGTGTGTGTGTGTGTGTGTGTGTGTGTATCTGTGTGTATCTATGTGTCTGTCTGTGTATCTCTTTGTGTGTGTCTGTGTATCTATGTGTCTGTGTGTCTGTGGGTCTTTGTCTCTGTGACTGTGTGTGTTAACCAGCAGACACAAGCCTGGGTGTACATGTGCACATCTGAATGTAGCTCGTGTGTGCTACTGTGTTCAAGCATTTCCACACCTGGATGTAGATGTAGGTTTGTGTGTGCATGTGGTGTTGAACACTGGTCTAAGTATACACGTGTGCATGAATTCCAAGGATGGAAGGACATTTCATCTTCATCTCCAAATCTCCATCTCCAGACTCCCAAAGTGGCAAAAATCCAGGTCCAGGCGACCTGGCCTAGCATGGATCCTCTGCAGGTGCCTCTAAGTCCTAGCACCAGGGTGACCCACGTCCTGAAGCTGTTCACAGAACGTCTCAACCCTGGCTCACAGCCTGAAGAGGGCAGTGAGAACCCAAACAGACTTCTCTCAGAGTAAGTGCCATCTCCTTCTGCCCTGTAGGGGTGTGGTGGGGGTTGGTCCCTTCCAGCTGAAGGCCATGAGGAGTTACACATGTCTGTCCCTGGCCTTCCCCTTTCTGTGTTGGTCAGCCTTTTTAGAGCTTCTTGGCTCCAAATAACAATGAAAAGGGCCACCATTCATTACTGACTTTAATATATATTAATAACTGGCTACTGTAGATTGGATCCCGTATAGAATGCTAAAATGGTAATGAACGGCCATAACAGAGAGCCAGAGAGACAGCCCAGTGGTTAAGAGCACTGACTACTGTTGCAGAGGACTGGAGTTCGGTCCCCAGCTGCCCAGGTCAGGGAACTCAGCCGCCTGTAATTCCAGCTCCAGGAAATACAACAATCAGGCCTCCAGAGACACCCACATACATGTGCATGTATGACACCCCCAACTCGTAATTAGACATAAATAGCCAGCAGTGGTGTGGCATGTGTTTAATTCCAGCACTTGGGAGGCAGAGGCAGACAGATCTCTGTGAGTTTGAGGCCAGCCTGGTCTACAAAGCAAGTTCCTGGACAGCTAGGGCTGTTACACAGAGAAACTCTGTGTCAAAAAGAAAGAAAGAAAGAAAGAAAGAAAGAAAGAAAGAAAGAAAGAAAGGAGAAAAGAAGAAAGAGGAAGAAAGAAAGGAAGGAAGAATAGAAATAAATATTTAAACAAAATAGTCAACAAAGATGATTCTGGCCTTACAGGTTCATACCATGAGAAAGAGACAGACATGAATTAAATAGCCAAGTCAAGTTAAAAACTATATTATCTTTTATAAAAAATATAGGGATCAATATGAATGTGCCCTGGGGTGCCTGCTGTAATTTGAGGATCAAACAAGGCTTCTGGGCACAAAAACCTACTGTGCAGAGATCCTAAGGAAGCAAGAGACAGTGTGACCAAACGCATCAGGGGGCTGATACGTGGCTGTCATTCCTGGCACAAGGACTAGCCAGAGCCCTTGTGAGTTTCCTTCGTGGGGTCGGCACCAAGACCCCCAGAGTATCAGCCCTTACCAGGGGTCTGACCCAATTTCTTCTGATATAGATGAGAAAAAATGAAGACCCATGGGGTAGGGCATGTGCAAAGCCACAAAGCTAGTCAGGGCAGATCCTGGAGCTGAATCCAGGATACCTATAATCCCCAGGGGATAACTGTGTTCTTGTATCGTTATAACCACACATAATCACACAATGTCTACATTCTTCCTTGATGCAGAAGCCGCCTCTCACAGCAGGCAGGGTGTTCTCTCCATTTGCCACCCTGACCTCGTCTCCTGAAGCCCACTTCTGATGTCCTGTGGCAGAGCTCCTGGGACTGATCTTTCCCAAGGACTATCTCCCTGCCTCTCCTTGCCCTTCCCTGCCCTTGGGTGCCAGCTTCCTTCATTGGCTCCAGTTCTCTCAGAAGAGTCCCCAGGCCCTTCCTACTAAGTCCACAAATCCCTAAGGATGTTTCTTCCAGACCTGGGATAGTCTTGCCTTCTGTAGCAGAGCCCAGCAAGGGGTTTTTCTCTGTCTTACAGTGACACGAAGCCGGTCACCTTCCTTGTTTATGAAGTTGGAGGAAATATTGGTAAGTTCCCTAGTGGGAAGTGAGTGTGTGTGTGTGGGGGGGGATGTTCTGGCTTCCGTCTCCCCTGCTGTGAGGGTCAGCTGAGCACAGCTGACTAAGGAACTCTTCCTTCGTGGGCAGTTCCACACAGAGCTGACTCCTGGTTGGAAGAAGACCTACTGGTGTTTGGTGTGAAAGCTGTCAGTGCTACCACAGATGTCTCAAGGATACCCTGGGGGAGGGGAATCTCAGCCCTGAATGTGGATGCCTTTAGGGATGCCATAGGCTCGAAGGCATCTGGCTCCAAGTGTCCTTGCTTTGTGAGAACCAAGGACAAGCAATGACCCTTAAACTTGAGTAGGGCATTAGAATCTTTCAGGCCTGGGATGAGAAATGTCAGTATCTTGTGAACTTGTGTTTCTAATAAGTTCTCCCATGCAGCTGAAGCTGCTGATCCAAGGACCAGACTTCCCTCAGACAGCCAGTGGCTAAGAAGGGGAGACAACACGAGGTCTAGGACTGAAAGGTCTGGTGATTGAAAGACAGCTTTGTATGGAAGGAGTGGAGTAGGCTAGGGAAGGCATGTCTGGAGCTTGCCAGATCCACCAGGGGGCTCTGGGACTCAGCTGTATTGGCTGTATTGGCCCTGAAGGCTGCTGGTCTTTGGCACCTCTGGTGTAGATACCTGGGGAAGAGGGATTACATTTCCTGGCAACAGAAAATTTTTGGTCTTCTATCAACAGAGGTCTCCTCAGAGAAAGGGGTAACTGAGTCACGGCAAGGCTCCTATAACCAGAGGGTGGTACCTTGCCTGGGGAGTGGCTCTTGGAAAGATAACAGCATCTTTCCCTGCCGTATTCTCAACCTCTGGAATCCCTTCTTTCCACAGGTGAACGTCGCCTGGACCCAGATGCCTACCTCTTAGATTTGTACCGTGCCAACCCCCATGGTGAATGGGTCATTCGACAGGGCCCCACCTAAGAAACAGCCTGGAAATCCAGCCTGGGAGCAGAGCTGTTCACATGGAAAGCCAAGTCTTCGTCCAAAGTCCCCCTTCCAGGAAATACCTCTTCTATGGCCGACAGCACAGAGTGGGCGTGCCCCTTACCGCATACGCAGAGCCATGGAGAATGCAACCCAGGCGCCTGCATCTCTACAGGGGTTTGTGCACAATTTCCAGACACAAGGGGAATAAAAACTGTGACAACTCTCTCAGAGACGGGCAGACGTTTCCAGAAAAATATTGCTCTAGAGGCGTCCCTACTGTGTGGAGTGGGAAACCCCTCGTCTTCTCTGAGACCCGTGTGTGAGGCCACAGACAGTCCTAGGAGAGCTGCACAGATGATAAACTTCCCTTGGTCCTCTTGTGTCTTAAATGCTGTTTTACAGAACTGTGTCATTTTATAGCGTATTTAAGTTGTTTCAACATTAAACGCAGAACTAGCTCAATGCCACGCTCACCTTGATCTTCCCAGCCTGGCTCACAGTGGGTGTTGTCGTTCTGGCAGCTAACTGGAGCTGTGAAATGCTTTGCTGGGCTAGCCCACGGGGCCCTGGCTACACCTTCACCCCATCCAGCAGGAGCAGGGCTTAGAGTAGGGAGCCCTAATGGAGGAAGGGCAGCATTGCTTAAGATCAAGGGTGAATTCCTGCCACCTCCAACACCCACCACCTATGACCCCAGCACTGCTCCTTCTTTCTCCTGCCCGAGTCTGTCTTCTCCTCAGGGGAAGTGAAACCTCATTCATTCATTAATTCAATAACGAATATGTTCGGCATCTAATTTATACCAAAATTTTTTTGAACTCTTCCAGTGTTTCCATTTCAGCTCTTCCCAGTAGACTCTGAGATTAAGATTGAAGAGCAAGCAGTGCTCCCAAGAGTCTGGAGAGTAGTGTTCCCAGGAGTCTGGAGAGTGAGCATATGAGAAAGAAGGGGAGGCCACCATCAGCGGGTGCATTATCTAACAAGTTGCCACAATGGGCAAATAGAGACTATTTCTGCTGAGGGAGCCTGAGAAACAATGTAGACGCTGTCCATTTGAGTCACCCCATCCCAGGGGTAAAGAACAAGGGTGTCGGGCACATGGGGAGCACAGAGGAAGGAGTCAAGTCCAGGCATTGAATACAGGCTGCTCCCGACTACAATGGGCATTGCCCCCTTGCACTTCCAGGCTGGCTGTGGGCCTGGCAGAGTGGCTCTGACTGCCATTGAGCTCTTGACTGCAGACACGGGTGCAGTTCAAAATGGCTACTGTACACGGACTGTGTGAATGCTGGAGGATGGACGTGGGTTTGCACTGGTAATCTGCTTCATCCTACGGTACACTGATGCTGGTAATGATGGTGGTGATGATGGTGGGAATGGGGGTGATCCTGTGGTGATGATGATGATGGGGATGAGGGTGATCCTGTGGTGATGATGATGGGGATGAGGGTGACCCTGTGGTAATGATGATGGGGATGAGGGTGACCCTGTGGTGATGATGATGGGGATGGGGGTGACCCTGTGGTGATGATGATGGGGATGGGGGTGACCCTGTGGTGATGATGATGGGGATGAGGGTGATCCTGTGGTGATGAGGATGGGGATGAGGGTGATCCTGTGGTGATGAGGATGGGGATGAGGGTGATCCTGTGGTGATGATGGTAGGGATGAGGGTGATCCTGTGGTGATGATGATGGGGATGAGGGTGATCCTGTGCTGATGGTGATGGCAGTGAAGATGGTGGTCACAGTGGTGATAGTTATGGTAATGGTGGCAATGGTAGTGACGGTGGTAATGGTGATGATGGTGATGATGTCAATGGTGGCAATGGTAGTGATGGTGGCAATGGTGATGGTGATGGTGATGGTGATGGTGATGGTGGTGATTCCAGGTTGGATGCTGTGGCTGGGTAAAGACAGACAATTTAAATTCCATTTTTACATTATTTGGGTGTTTTGCCTGCGTGTATGTCTGTGTATCCTTTTCATGCCTGGTGCCCACAGAGACCAGAAGAAGGCATCTGGTCCCCAAGAACTAGGATTACAGATGGTTGTGAGCTGCCATGTGGGTACTTGGAACCAAACCCAGGGTCTTTGAAAGACTGAGCCATCTCTTCAGCTCCAGAGTCAAACACTGTCTTGCTTTATACGTGATTTTAGAAATAGGCAAGCTTCCAAACCAGAACAAACGTAAAGAACTCGGGAACTGAATGTGGTCAGACATTACTGACAGAAAACCGAAGAGGCATAAAGGTAGCTTAACTGCTGTTAGCGTGGCCTCTTCCCTCCCGAGTCAGCTGCTCAGGGGCATCTGACACACGCTTAGCTGCTGTGGTGGGTCTGAGACTCCACTGATATGTACCGCACACTCCCAAGTTAGGCCCTCATGGAGTAGGGCTGCAAACCATTGTAGAAAGACTTACATGAAGCTGACAGCACTTCTTCAGGCCTAAAGTATGTAACAGTGGTGCTGGCGGTAATGGTGGTAAAGAGGTAATGGAGGCTGGTGATGATGGAGATGGTGGTGATGATGGTGTTGATGATGATGATGATGACGACGACGACGACGACTAAGATGATGATAATCTCAATCGTGGGAAAAGCCTTGCACTGAAAACCTAGAAGATTCTCAAGCATTTAAAGCAGTGTCCCAGTCCATTCCCTGACCTCCAGGCTGCCTATGGCCCCGAGTCCAGCACTCTACAACCATCTGCCTCTGCACAACCAGACACATGCACCTCCTTCTAGGTCCCCAGACAACCCAAGTCCATTTCTGCGTCAGAGCTTTCACCCTTGCACTTGTCTCCATATGGAATCCCTTTCCACAGCTCCTTCTTCCTCAGGTCTCAGGCCAAATGTTTCCCCTCCAAGAAGCCACCCCTGAAGTTGTTCCCTTGCGTTCTCTCTCTCTCTCTCTCTCTCTCTCTCTCTCTCTCTCTCTCTCTCTTTGTGTTATACATGATTATTTCCATCATTTTTTTCTTAGCATTTAACACTGCCTGCAATAGTCTTATTGACTGAGTTTTCACTCCGTCTCCCTGACTGGGGAGCAGCTCCTCAGAGGCAGACACCATGTAGGGGTTTTCTTGCTTTTATGGATTCAACAACACTATAAATGCATAGTAAAAACTGGTCCCCTGGATGAACAAATGTGTTCACATTTTGTCCTCCATACCTTGGCCCATCTGCTCTCTCCACCTGACCTTACTCTGACCTACCTGTTTGGTAGACACAGATGAAGAAACTCATGGGGCGTCCATAGCATCCTTCTCCAAACCATCTCCTTATTAAGGAGAACCGGGTGCTTGCAGTGGTAACTGCTACTCTCCCACACGGGTGGGTCTCAGCACCTGCACTGGTCTCACTGCATTCCGAGTTCACTTTCTCAACTAGCAGGGATGGCCCAAAGTCCTGTAGTTAGAAAGTTGGCTAACCTTGGTAAGAGGTAGGTACGTGCTAGATGTTCTGTGGGAGCCCCAGGTTGGCTGTGTGCTACCACTGCACACAGTGAGCCCTGGCTATGGGGGAGGAGCCCAGTTTAATCACATGTCTGTTACCCCATTCATCTTCTGTGGTATCTGAGAGCTCATCGCTTCCCAGCCCGTGCCATCTTCATGATTGATGATCTCACAGCCGCCCCTCTGCCGGCTTAGCACAACTCACAGTGTGGGTCCCCAGCTTCTCCAGGCTCTGCAGTCTGGGCTGGAGTCCTGAGTCTCTCAAGAACCAAATCACATCCTCCCCAAACTGTATGTTGAAGCTCTGACTCCCAAGTGACTGTATTTGGAAAGGAAGCCTTCAAGGTGCTTCATATCCAAATTAAAGTTAAATGAAGTTCCAAGAGACCATAGCTTAGGGTGTTAGCCAATTGTATTGGTGCCTTGATGGGAAGAAGAGGAATCATGGGAGACCTCTCCCCATCCAAAGCACACAGGGAAGGCCAGGCAAGGACATAGAGAAGGGGCAGATAGCTGGAAGGCAGGAAGACAGCCCCCACTAGAAAGCACATCGAAGCAGATCTAAAGTCTAGATATCCAAGAGCAAAGTCTTAGACAATGTGCCGTCTGCAAGGGACTGACATAAATTCGCTAAGGTTCCTATAGCAGGGCACCCCAACTCCCATGCTTGAAGAATGATGGGAATTAGCCAGATGTCCTCAAATGAGAGGGGTGGTGATGCCAAGGAGGAGAGGAGAGTAGCCTGGCAGCCAGCAGCATGCTTCCCGAGGAGAGGCAGCATTTAGCAGGGCTACACTGGGTCAGACATAGCCTTCAATCTCATGCCGTCTGTGCAGGCTGCAGGTAGTCTGCCCAGTACTCTGAGCTCAAGTTGCAGAGAGAACCGTGGGGATGGAGTCAGGGGTCTGCAGGCTTTCAGCAGCTGGGGCGAGTGTCTTCCCGGTGCCCAGCTCTGGGTTGGGCTAAGTTCAGAGTATAGCAAAAGGCAGGAAAGGACCCTGCCTGCCCAGAGCTCATAGACGCGAGACAGACATCAATCCAGAAACGAAAGGCATCACATTTTAAGAAAATCAAATGGATAGCGAGGAGAGAGGAGGCTAGGAACGTCTGAGGTTTAGAGTGGTCCAGATCTGGTTCCTCCAAAGCAGGCGTGTGGATAATGGGCTCAGAGCTACGGGGAGTTCTGAGCCTCAGTCGAGTGTCCGTCCCCCTAGCGGTAGAATGTATCCTGAGGATTCCTGGTCCTGGTTAAGAGCTGTTGAGGTGGGGGTGGGGGTGGGGATGACGGGACGATGGGGGACAACGGATTTCTCCACAACCCCAGCGCTGCCCATGAGCAGGCAGGCTAACCACCTCCGTGACAGACAAGACCTTGGACAGAGTACCCCAATAACAGGTACAGGTATCATGGGCACCCAGGTGGCATGGTAAGTGGAATGGACAGATGACGATGCATCAACAGGGATGTGACACTTGAACAGATTCCAAACTGCTGTAAAGGAACCAGCCATGGGGACTGCTGGCCGCAGAGACCTGCAAATAGAAGGATCTGGAAGAATTCTAGCCAGAGTCTCCTTGAAATTCACCCAGGGTGTATGAATCAGAGAGGCCTCCAGGCGGTTGGGGCAGAGGGACAGCTCAGTCTACACTTACAGCTTTCTCATCCAGTTCCCACACTCCAGTCAAGCTTTCTCCTTCACCCCCTCTCCCGTCCCCAACCTTCAGTCAAATCAGAGATTTGCTATTCATTACAGGAGGTGGGGCTTTGGGGGTGGGGGAGTCCTATCCTGGAAGTCTGGGCCCTAAGTTGTTCGAGGAGGGTGAGACCAAGAGGTCCTGCCCAATAAAGGATGAGGGCAAGGTGGCTGCGGGGCAAGCTGACGAATTCTGAAGCCACCAGCCCTCTTCCTCAGTGCTGAAATAGACCCAAATAAGCATCTCTCGCCGGTCAGTGATGTGGACTCCCCCAACATGCAGCGACAGAATCTCTCTCTCAGTTACAGGATACCAAAGAGGCCGCATTTTCTCTTGAGTCTGCTGTCTGGTGGAAGAAATGAGAAAAGTTAACATAGGGCACCTCAAAAATTGCTGTGTGGTTACAATTGGCAACCGTGAAGAACAGGGTGGGGTTGGTGGAAGGGGGCAGAGGTCCCTCAATGTGTGGAGTGGGGAACTGGAACAGTCCTGGAGTTCCCCTCCCTCCCACCTTCCCCGCAATGTATGGAGAGAGGGGAGCTTTCAGAGACGTGGCGCTTAAGCACAGTGGAGTTTAAGGGGAGGCTTGCTGATAAGCAAGGGCGAGGTGGAAGGACCGCCCCCTTCCCCAAGCAGGGGGGAAACAGTGTGCTCAGAGCTAAAGTGTCAAAAGTTGCAGGCTGGGGTATCTCGGCTGGTGACAGAAGAGTGAGCAGCCCGGTGAGGGACAGGAGACACATTATAAGAGGGTTTGGAAGAAGGAAACCACCAACTTGGAATTCTGAGCCTACCGAAGGGCTGCCTCAGCTCCCCCTAAACACAACTCCTAATGTCTGTGCAAGAGCCTGCCCTGCTGCTGGTCTGCTTCAAGCACCTGCATGGGGCTGTGTGTGTGTGTGTGTGTGTGTGTGTGTGTGTGTGTGTGTTGGTCGTCGTCGTCGTCTCACACATTCTTGGTAGCCTTAGTTGAATACTTCTGTTCTCTGAGACCCCTTCTATACTGAAATTCCGAAAACAGAGCGAGCGTTCAGAGGTCTTCTCGAGCGCTGTTGGCATCTGGGGCAGTGGATTAGGATGCAGTTCCACAAGATGCCGCTGGGGGCAGAGCAGCGCGGGTTCTGGTTTCCCTGAGCCTGGCAGGTGCTTCCAGGTTTGGGGCAAATGACACTCAAGGACCAGGTCCATCTTTCTTTCTTGTCCCCCCATCCTTGGGGATTACAAGGATGGTTGCAAGGGAACCTTTTAGGAGTCTTTCAGGGACTTTAACCTGCCTGGGTTAAAGTGGGATTTATCTGCCTGGGTTTTCAGGCCTGAAAGGGAAAAGTGTGTGTGTGGTGTGTGTGTGTGTGTGTGTGTGTGTGTGTGTGTGTGTGTGTGTGTG
>JANHMN010000002.1:219177431-219226693 GCA_030674055.1 Rhabdomys pumilio
TGTGTGTGTGTGTGTGTGTGTGTGTGTGTGTGTGTGTGTGTGTGTGTTGGGTAGACAAATCCCTAGAACCAACAACGCTGGGTGGTAGAGAGGAAAACGACCCTGTGCTGTCCCAGCCCCCATCGTGGGCTGCCAGAAAGACAGTTTATGCATTACTCCCACCCCTACCCAGCCACTTCGTATTCTGGGGGAGGGGAATGGGAACCACTTGTCATTGTCCCTGAATACTGGCAGGCAGCCCAGGGAGGGTCTCCCCAATAGGGAATCCACAGCTGTCTGTCTTTAAGGTAAAATTACCGTAATTACCCCAATTACCAAATCCATCAAGAGCTTTGGACTGAGGAGACCAGAGAACAATGGTCCCTGATGGATCTGAGGGGAGGGTGGGCGTGAGTTACAGAGAGACAGAGAGGAGTGGGTGGGGGCAAGCTGAACAGGGCTGCAAGGGATGGGGACATGCAGGAAACCCACTTTTCCCTCTTGTTAAGGTTTTTTTTTTTCTTTATGAAAAATATATGACTAGACATACACACACACACACACACACACACACACACACACACACACGTTTTTAAACATTCTGCCAGAAAGCAGTGTCCAAAAGTCTCCTTAATATTTAGCAGTCAGTTGTATCCCTTTCAAATTAGTAACATTGAGTTTGCTTGTATGGTACAAAAATTCTAATATTCAACATCAATACTGTATTTCATGTTATGTGAGACACTGGCTTGTCATTTCCATTTTTCCCACTCACCTCCCCCCACACTGCAATGTGTTGTTCATTATTAACGTTGCATAAGTATACACTATGCAACCAGTTTCTAAAAGTTATCTATTTAAGCCTGGTGTGGTGGTGCACACCTTTAGAGACAGAAGCAGGTGGCTCTCTGTGAGCCTGAGGCCAGCCTGGCCTACATAGTGAGTTCCAGGATAGCCAGGGCTACTTAGTGAGATCCTGTCTCAAAAATATTTATTTTTATGTGTATAGGTGCTTCGACTGCATGTACGGACATCTGTGTATCATTTGTATGCCTGGTGTCCACAGGGGCCAGAAGAGGGCATTGGATCCCCCTGAAACTGGAGTTACAGACAATTGTGAGCTGCCACATGGGTGCTGGGAACTGAACCTGGGTCCCCTACAAGAGCAGCAGGTACTCTTAACTCCTCCTGAGCCAACTCTCCAGCTCTCCATGTCCGGCTTTTAAAGAACAGATGTGAACAGCAGCCAGGTGGGTGATGTCACACGCTCCAAGTCCCTCAGCAGAGAACTTCCCCTGGAATGACTATGTGTCCGGTGAGGAGGCAGGCAGGGCAGTCTGCTTTGTAGCAATCCCTCCCCTAAAACTCCCCCATAAACAGCAAGCTCAGGAGGCCAATCACTGGCGCTTTCAGCTCCTGGCCATCTCCTTATGGGTCAGGCATACAGGAAGCCTTTCCTTTTTTTTTTTTTCCCAAAAACATAGCTAGTTCATGTTTCCCACATGCCAATTCTTAGGTAATGTAGACCAGCTAACAGACTAGGACCACTAGGAAAATCAGCTGTGACCCCTTCAGTCCCTCCCACTGCCCCTTCAAAGCTTTCAGCAGCTAATTTCTCATCAGACATTGGTTTCCAGAACTCCTGGTGGGACCTACCCAGTGTGGAAGACCCCGCTGTGGCCCAAGATCACCTTGCTGAGAAAGCACAGCCTTGACCAGCATCAGAAAGGATTTGAACATCCAGGGTTGGGGACTGCTCACCCAGGCCTGCTGTGGGTGACCCCTCAGAAGTCCAGTCAAGTGACTGGTTTTACTCTCTTTCCAATCATTTGGCAATATTGGCCACTGCTTGATTTCATTAGACTCTAACTGTATCTCAGAAAGACAGACCATAAGGCTTGTGTTTATATCCTTATGAGGCCAGCTGACAGCATACCTTAATTTTAGGAAGCAGACCAGGAAGCCAGGCCCTCTGTGCCACACCCCCTGATGGCAGGATGTCAACAGGATTTGAGAACACACATTGGATGAAGGAAACTGAGACTGGCGTGAAGGAAGGCAAGCCTGGGTCACCACAGAGGGCACGGACCCAAAGCCCCAATTTATAAAACTTGGCCTTGTCTACAACTCCAAGGTAACTGTGGTGGTTTGAATATTCTTGGCCCAGGGAGTGGCGCTATTTGGAGGTGTGGCCTTGTTGGAGTAGTTATGTCACTGTGTGCGTGAGCTATAAGAACCTCATCCTAGCTGCCTGGAAGTAAGTATTGTTCTAGCAGTCTTCAGATGAAGATGTAAAACTCTCAGCTACTTCTGTACCATGCCTGCCTGGATGCTGCCATGTTCCTGCGTTGATGATAATGGGCTGAACCTATGAACCTGTAAGCCAGCCCCAATTAAAGGCTGTTCTTTATAAGAGTTGCCTTGGTCAGGGTGTCTGTTCCCAGCAGTAAAGCTCTAAGACAGTAACCCTGCTGGGCAAAGATAAAACACCTCACAGCTGAGACCAAATGGACCCCTAACTACATCAGCATTCATATGTTTAACATACCCTACTTTCTATTGCCAGGTGAGCTTCCATTATGGCCATCCCGCAGCCTCCTCTGCTGAGACCTAAGGCTGGTAAGGGCCTGAAGTCAGGGACACTGCATATTCTCCAGCACAAGGCATACTTGCTCTTCATTCTGGAGGAAGGAATCTCCTGCATACAGAGAATGTGCTTGTTCCGAACTTTCAGTGTAGAAGGCATGCAAACTATCCATCTTGGCTTGGGAGAAATGTAAGACTTGCCATGACATTTATGACCCCTTTATAAACCTCAGGGTCAAGAACAACCACCTGACCAGGGGGCAAGACTAAACTTTAAAACGATAGTTTGCCCTCCCCATGTAAGCTGCTGGCTAAAGAAGTGGACAATGGGTCTTTGGGGTGTTGACCAACTCTTTTCTCAGGTTACCAGATCTCCAAATAAAACTCAGTTAAAGATTCGATTGCTGCATTTTCGCCTATGTGCAGGCAGTAGGGGCCTTACATCCAAAGTCTGCTGAAGATTAGAGAGCTGAGGGGCTTCAGGCTGAGTGTCAGGGGCAGCCCTGCTTACACACCGAAGGCCTAGAATCAGCCATAGGCCTGACATACATGCCTGCTAATACAAAGTCTTGGGTCTCTGTGGAAAACACTGAAACAGATGGCTAGAAGCTATTGTAAACAAGCAGCTTTGGTGGAGAGTTGCCAGCCTGGGTCATCATAGACCTTGTAGAGGGGTAACCTTGGTGGACAGTACCAACTTAGATAAGGACAAGTGAATCATACGTGGAGTCATAGTGACCTGTCCCCTGAGGCTTCACCCAGCTGATACTCTGTTCTGGAAGATATCTGTACTCCCCCTAATCACTTACGCTCCTGCGTCATCCCTTTCCCCACATCCTGCCTTTTTGTGTATATAACCCCTGTGTGAAAAAGTAAAAATCACGGTTTGATCAGCCTATAGACAAGCTGTGGTTCTTTGCGTTTGCCCGTTTTCCCCCATTCTCTCTTTCAGGTGATCTCCCCAGCCCCCTGTTTAATGCCCTGCTGGCCAGGACAGCTGAGGAATCCCAGGAGGTCTGGTGGAACTTCAGAGCCCTGGGCATGTTGCTGGTTGTTGCTGGGTCTCAGGTCCTAGAGTGTAAAGTTCATCAGGTGGGCCTGACTTGACACTGTGGCTGTGGACTCAACTGAAAGGGCCTTCATAGTTCTGGGAACAGAGACCCAAGATGACAGAGGCTGGCATGTGTGGTTTCCTCAGAGGCTTCTCTGCTCACAAATCGGCCAAGAGCAAACTACTCCATAATTAAAGGGGATGGGCAGGTATAATTAAAATACAGTATTCATGTAAAAAAAAAAAAAACCCTCTGAAAAGGGACAAGCCCAAGGCAGGAGAATGCATGCAGGCAACAGACTCCAGCTTTGTTCTTATGATGTAGAAAAGTCTAAATGAGGGGCCTGTGAGAGGGTTCGGCTTGGAAAGGCGCTTGCTGCACAACCTGATGAGTGAGTTCAGTCCCTGGAATGAGCTGACTCCACAAGTTATTCTCTGACTGCCTCACATAAGCAGTGGTACCCCCTCCCCCCGCCACATGCACACAAACACATCACACCACACACACAAATACATCACACCACACACACACAAATACATCACACCACACACACACAAATACATCACACAACACATACACAAATACATTACACCACACCACCCACACACACACAAATACATCACACCACATACACACATGCACGGGCATGCACACACATACACACACAAATACATCACACCACACATATGCACACACACACACCCCACACACAAATACATCACACCATACACATGTACAAATATATCATACCATACATGCGCATGTATGTATGTACACACACACACACACACACACACACACACACACACACAAATACATCACACCACAACACACACACACACACAAATACATCACACCACAACACACACACACACACACACACACACACACACACACACACACACTAGTTATTATAAATAAAATAACTTTCTATGTCAAAATGAGCCCACCAAACAGAAAACACATGTATGGGGCCAGGGATGGAACTCAGTGATTCAAGTGGTATGTCCAAGGCCCTGGGTCCCACCTCTAGCTCTTCATAAAAGAAAGGAAAGGAGAAAATAAGGAAGGAAGGAAACAAGGATGGAAAGAAGGAAGGAAGGAAGGGAGGGAGGGAGGGAGGAAGAGAGGGAATGAGGGAGGAAGAGAAGAAGGGAGGGAGGGAGGAAGACAGAGACTGACAGACAGCCTGTGGGAGGGAAGGGTCTGTGGAGTAATCTGGAAGACTGACAGGCTGAGTACCAGGGAGCTCTCTGTGGGTAAGGAAAGTATCTCAGCTAGACCAGAGAGGATTGCATGGATTCTCGTAACACTTGTGCAAATTCTTGGAACTGTGCCGTTAAAATAAGAAGGTTTACTGTTCAGGAATACTGTCCACACAAAATAAAGTTTTAAGATGACCTCAAAGGGTTAAAAATAAGGTTCAAGGTTAGCTGCTGTTCCAAATAAATGAGTTAATAATGCCCGCCAAGCCTGTTAGCTTGGAGCCTGGTGTGAGAGTGCACAAGTAAATGGTAGCCATGGTAACAGGGAAACAAGACTTTTGCTCAGTAAGTGGGGCAAGGAGGGGAAGGAACCCTCCTAGGGCAGGTGGGGATGGGAGCCCACTGCCAGCCTGGAGGGAAGGCCTGTGAACTTGGCCTCTGAGGCTGTGGAATTCTCCTGGGCCAGAGGAAGTTCCCTCATCACCTGTCTGCATCTTCTGGCCCCGCAGCTTAGACCTTGCAGTCCTTTGGCACCTAGCTACCAAGGATGGCAGAAGACAGCAGTCATGGCTTCCATGAACCATATATACCTGAGTCTGAACCAAGATAAAGAACCTATAGTCAGTCTCCTTCTCCCACAGTGAAGCCAGTTTGTCATGAGCTCAACCTGACACACACAGTCCCTTCCATTCTCAGGATACGTTCATGGGAGAGACACAGATGATTGATGTTCAGAGAAGTAAAGAGACTGGCCCAAAGTCACACAGCTCTGAGTGTATTTGAACCCAGGTCTTGCTACCACACAGCCTGACTCTGAGTCTGAACACTTGCCCACACTAAGAACAAATGACATTATGTATATGAAAATAGAAAAAGATTTTTTTTTTTTTTTTTTTTTTTTACCATTTTGGGGGCCAAATTTGAGAAAAGAGAATCTTAGTCACCTCTGCATTGTCCAGGATAGAAACAAAGAAACAAAAGTCAGGATATCCACATCTGCAGGTTTAACCATTTTGCTTCTGGTAAAATGTGTGTGGATCCTGGAGTCCAGGCTCCTGGGTGGACCACATTCACCAACAGCACAGAGCTTTCTGTGGGAGCTGCATCCCTGGCTCACCCTGAAGCACATGCATGTATTGCTACATCTCCCTAGGTCCCACCCATTATTCCCAAGTCCCTCAGACAGACTGCATTCAGTTCTCCAGACCCAGAATCGGTCAGTTCTTGTTCTTCCCAGAATGCCAAGACCCTGGCAGCTTCAAGAAGTCCAGTCTTCTCCAGGGTGACCTGGTCCTCACCCCAGCCCTGCTCCTCCTCCAGCTTGGAGGCTTGTTGCAGGAAGGAGACCGGCGCTGCACACAGGCCTCTCTGCAGCCCCAGGAGATGGCCTCATTCTGCCTATCTTGTTTCCAGCCCTGGCTAGCCCCTCAACAGCCTGTCAGCAGCCAGGGCCTCCTCACAGCTTCCCTTCCAGTCCAGGTTTGTTTTGAGTTCACAGCTCATTTGCAGATCAAAGGAGGCAGGGACGTCCAGCGGCTAACCGCTCAGTTAGTCCCTCCTCACCCTGCAGCCAGGTACCCCCTAAGCCGAAGGCAAGGGTTCCTTTGGATGCTCTGGAAGCAAGGGACTGGGACCTGGCTCCAAGTTCCTCCTCCATAATGGAGTCAGAGGTTGGCAGGTGGGGGAGGCCACAGTCCAACCACTGGCACCAACCCCTCCTCCGGATCCTGAGCAGGACAAGGACAGTTAATTCCTCTGGTGTTATCTGCTGGGCACAGGCGCTGGTTGCATAGCAACCCAGATTGCTCTCTATCTCCAGTGCTGGAAAAAAAAATCAGAATTTTTTTCCAAGTCTCCATCAATGAATGAGCTGGAGAAGAGCCTGGGGCAGCCCAGCTACCCGGCCCTCACCAGCCATTTTGCAGGAAGCAACCTCCTCATCCCCAACACACTGACAACCCTCTGTGACATCCCCACTCCTGAAAGATCTCCTCGCCTCCCACTTGCCAGGCTGGGGGTGGAAAAGTCCTCTGAGTGATGGACATGAGTGTTCAAGGAGGCAGGACAGCCTGGGATCAGGATGGCAGGGGTACATGCTGGGGAGCCTCAGCCAGCCCTGGGAGCAGAACATAGTCCCCCACTCTGAACAGTGTGCTTGCCCAGCCCTGCCCAGACTGGATGTGATGGCGCACATGCCTGTAACTGCAGCCCGTGGGAGGTGGGGGCAGTTAGAAATTCAAGTACCTAGCTACATAGCTAGTTTGAGGCTAACATGAGCTTCATGAGACGCTATCTTAGAAAAATAATAATTATTAATTTTTGTTTGGTTGGTTTGGGTTTTTTGAGACGGGGGTAGACTCTGTATAGTCCTGGCTGTCCTGGAACTCACTCTGTAGGTCAGGCTGACCTTGAACTCAGAGATCTGCCTGTCTCTGCCTGCCCCTCCCATTGCCCAAGTGCTGGGATTGAAGGGGCACACTAGGGCTACAAGGAGAAAATGTCTTAACAACAACAACAATAATAAATTCTTGAGCACTTTGGGTACCTGGCTATAAATCCTCTTTTTTTCCCCCCAGAGAGACACTGCTAGTTGATCTGGGAGGAGGAAAGCTAGGCTGTCCTTTCTGATGTAATGTAAATATAAATCTATAAAAATATATTTATATAATTTATGTTACATGCTTATAATATGTAATATTACATTGTGTTAGTAATTATTAAATTGTAATATATATATATATATATATATATATATATATATATATGAAATAGCCTCACCTGATGTTAATCTCTGTCACTGTCTCTTTCTCAAGGGCTCTTGATCACGGCTACAGTGCCTGTCACAAGGATATACTTGTGGTCAGTTCCCTTCTTTATGAGCCGACGTTGTGAACCAATATACATAGTGCATTAGCCACTCCTGACCACTCCAGTGGCTCAGCCCAGCCTGAATTCTAAGACACATCCGGTCAACTGCCAGTGTGTGCATGGTAAATGGCCTCTGCCTGTGGCCATGCTTATGGACTATGGGACCCAGGTGGTGAGAGGCCTTGGCAGTGCCCCTCACCCTCAGTCTAGCCTCTGTCTGGTAAACATAGCCTCCTCTTCTTCCTCCTTCTCCTTCTCCTTCTCCTTCTCCTTCTCCTTCTCCTTCTCCTTCTCCTTCTCCTTCTCCTTCTCCTTCTCCTTCTTCTTCTTCTTCTTCTTCTTCTTCTTCTTCTTCCTTCTCCTCTTCTTCTTTCTCTTCCTCCTCCTCCTCCACCTTCCTTTTTAATTCCCTTGAGACAGGGTTTCTCAGGATATTCCTGGCTATCCTGGAATTCACTTTGTAGACCAGGCTGGCCTCGAACTCAGAGATCAGCTTGCCTCTGCCTTTCTAGTGCTGGGATTAAAGATATGCATCATTGTGCCACCAGTGTAGACTCAGATCTGAGCTTGCAGATGAGTGGTTTACCATGAAGCCCTCTTCCAGCCGGCAGCACACACACTATTGTCTGGATCCATAACCTCCCAGCCTTCTCTACCTGTTGCCTAATTGCATAATTGTCTCTTCCTCCAGGACAAGGCTGGGACTGTGGACACTGTAGCAGGACATGCCAGGCACTGAGTCCAGTGTCAGCACCGTTCCTGTGCTGCTTCAGAATTCACTTCCGGCAGACCAAGCATCTTCCTGAGGCCTTTATGGACATGCACCTGTGTTATTTTTCACTTTCTTTTGGTTGGCTGAGACAGCGCTCACTATGTAGCCCAGGATGGCTATGACTCATTATGTAGCCAGGGTAGCCTTGAACCTGTGATCTTCCTCCTTCAGCCACAGGCTCTATGTCCTTCAAACCTGGCATGTATCACCCCATTTTACAGACAAGGAAACTGAGACACAGTAGTTAAATGTGTGCGTGTGCACGAGTGTGTGGGCACACACACACACACACACACACACACACACACCCTGTGCTGTTGTTTTAATTGTCCTGAGGAAGAAAGAATCAGAGCTGTCCCCAGGCATCTTCACCTCACGGCCTTGGTTTTACAGGAGCCTGCAGAGACTGTGAAGGAGTAGGAGTTGCTTCTTTCTGGGGAGCCAGTGTGTGTGGCTGTGTCTCAGCCAGGCCCCGGGCTCTCCAGGAGAGGGCGGGTCCCTGCTCAGCTTCGGCTCTCCTTTAAGCGCTGCAAATTAGCATCATAATTGCCTTTTAACTATTCATGTTAAAAAAAAAAAAAAAAAAGAGTGGTTGGGCCTATCCTCCCTCTCACCCCTGCATAGAGAGCTGCACAAGGCTCCCTCCAGAGAACTGGGCACCACCCTTCCCCTCGTGAAGAATTAATTTCACAATTCTGAACCTCAGTTTCTCCTTTCCCAAGTGAAGGTGACCATCCAGGCTCAGACTTGTCACACACTGCCTGGCACGCTGTGGGCAATGGGCTGTGGGTTTGTCTGGAGACCCAGGGAGAAGGGCATGCTGGGTGTGGCCAGGTCGGGGGTGAGGGGGTGGGGAGTGGGGGTGGGGTGGGGAGGGTTCGTGCTCTGGCCCCAGTACTCCTCTAGCTCTAGGGTGCCTACTCTCACAGTCACCATTTCCTACTGGACACAGCTTACTCGTAACCATGTTAGCTGACTGGAAACTAAAGACTAAGTTTCAGAGCTGAATATGTACCACTCTCTCATTATAATTTGAAGATCTCACTACTAGGCAAAGAGCTGCAGCTCTGGGTCACCCAGTTGGGCTCTTCCGAATGAGACAGGATAGTGCCTGAGGAGACTGGTTATGGAGTGCAGCTGCTGGGATTCAGATCCAGTTTCACACCTCAGTTTTCACTCCTCCCCTCCCTGCAGTGTGGCCTTTGGCTAGTTGCTTAACCTCTCTGGGCTTCGGCTAAGAGGGAGGATGACAACAACACTGTTGCTGTTTCTGTTCCTAGCAGGCTGCTGTGAACATCCCTGGGGCAGCTAGGGCTGGCTGCTGGGAAGTCTGTTCATTTTGGAGGATGAGAGCTTCTGCAGTGGTCATGGCCAAAAAGCTCTTGGCTGCTCATTGTCCCTCGGGCCAGGGACAGCCTGGGTCTCTTGTCCTTATTCAGTCCCTACTTGAATCTAAAGTCACAACAAACAAACATGAACAACACACACACACACACACACACACACACACACACACACACCAAGAGGAGGCAACTCTCCTCTAGAGAAGTCCACACTCTCAACCTTGGGTATGTTCTAGTTTTTTCTTTGAATTTGCAGTGGTTCTCAACCCGTGGGTCTCGACCCCTTGGGAGGTCAAAGAGCTGTTTCACAGGAGTCGCCTAAGACCATTGGAAAACACAGATATTGACCTTATGATGGTTGAGAGTCTCCATGACAGGGTCTCTACGACACGGGGAGCTGTAGTAAAGGACCTCAGTGTGAGGAAGGTTGAGAACCACTCAGGATTTAAGGCTTTTGCTCCAAGCATCTTCTAATAACTCCTAACTCTGCTTCATAAACGAGGAGGGGGCTGAGATCAGGCTTCCACTGCTGGGTGCCCACTGCTGGGCCTTCTGCAGGCTCAGTCTGCACTGTCTTCCTTCCCTGTCCTAGGGCTTATGTTGCTGTGCCTTCTCCTTGAACGTTAATACCTTATCCTCCCCTCCGTCTACACAGCACACTCTTTTTAGCACTGGTTCAAGCACAAGGCTGAGTGGCCCTGGCCACAGCTGGATAACAAGTGTCCTCAATGCACCAGGACTGGATCCATCAGACTTGGAAACTGGGTCCTTTCTGCTTTCTCCTGACCCAGGGCATCCAGGCTAGGATTTTCACCCCACCCCTAACCTGCACAATTTAGGAATACAGTCCGGGCTTTAAATATGCAAAAGCCCTGTGTTCTATGTCTGTGGAGAGGGGAGGAGGGGAAGGAAGAGAGGAGAGGTGGGTGGGGGCGGCTAGAAAGGCAAGGAACGGGAGGAGAGAGGAAGGAGGGGGAAAGAGAGAGATCTTTCTTCATGAGGATTTGAAGGAGGAAGGAATAGAGAAGGTGACATCAGAAGGAGCAGAGTTCGGTCTGACAGGCTGGCCAGGAAGGCTGCTCAGAGGAGGGGACATTTATGCTGAGATCTGAAGGAGGGCGTGGGTTGACAGTGTCTACACTTTCCAGGCATGAGAAGGGAAAGCTTCAGTTTGCTCAGGGACAGAGGAATGACATTGAATGTGCCCAAGGCTTTGTGCTTTCTGTGGTGAGGATGCTGTCAAATCTGCCCCCAAGCTTGTCAAGGGTCCACACTTACCCTGGAGGATCTGTGCCTCAGGCTAGACCTTACTCCAGTTTCTCTGGGGAACTCTCACCTCCAAAGGTTCAGAGAGGGGTCCTGACGACCAGTGACTGCTCCCTTTTGTTTGTTTGTTTTTCTTTTGCTCCTCGTTAGTATCAGGCTAGCCCAGATGCCACCTGTTACCCAGCTCCTGTTTTCAGCTGCCATTTCATCCCCAGCCCTTTTCCCCAGCTGGGAAAAGGCGTTAGATTGTTAGACCGATGCTCTCTAGGACCCAGAGTCAGGCGCCTTCTTTCTGTGTGGACACCCATTTAAAGCCCAGACCAAACCTTCGGAATCCAGGCCTTAGGACCCTCAGCTGGGGACAGAGGGGGCTCCTTCTGGAAGGGCCTTGACTTCTGCACAGAATAGCAGGCATCAGAGGAGGGAGAGGGAGGGGAGAGGGGTTGGCTATAAGGAGAAAGGATTGGTTACTTTCATGTTCTAGATAAATCCCAGGCATTTGGGGGCTGGAAGGGTAAGGATGACACCCAGAGACAGGGGACAGGGAGCAGGCACTGCTGCGGGCCAGGTCTGACCACCCACAACTGTATCAGGACTCTGGTGCTTTAGCTGGGGTCTGAGGTAGTGTTATCTAGCATCTGGGGAAGGAACAGAGGGAGCAAGGGGAGGAGACAGAGAGGGTGCTAGGTTTCAGTACTTGTATGATACTTTCATGAGCGAGTGGTCCTTTGGAAACCAACCCGCTAGATAATATCTAGACTCCAGGTGAGAGGAGACAGGTCAGGATGATGGATTCTAGTAGTTACTGGAGTTTATTGAGTCTTTCCTCTCAGGACTGAGCTGCCTGTCGCAATGACTTATCCGTCCTTATCCTTACCCTATGACACAAGGGTTGCTGGGTGCTGAGGCTCAGAGAGGTAGAAGCATTGTCTAAAGCTACACAGCTACCAAGTGCCAGGAGTCTCTGCTCTGCAGAGGTTAGCCCCACAGCTGTTTTGCTAGCAGGCAGCTTCAGGCATGGCTGGTGTTGCTTGGTGGAGCAGCTTGCAGGCGTGCTTGTTCCATTGCTAACATCCCTAGCTCAAATAGGTCCCGAGTGGCCCTGCTCAGGCCAGGAAAGGTGGTAGTAGAATGACTAAAAAAGCTAGCACTGTTATCCTGGCTTCCACAGTAGGAACATCACTTTTTTTTTTTTTTTTTTTTTGAGACAGGGTCTCATATGGCTCAGGCTGGTCTTGAATTCAATATGTAGCTGAGGATGCCCTAGAACTTCCGATTCTTCTGCGTTCACCTCTCCAGTGCTGCAATTATATAGGTATCTGCATCCACAGTGGGTTTATACAGTCCTGGGGATCGAACCCAGGGCTTCAGGCAACTGAGCCACCTGCCCAGTCAACCATCACTACTTCGTGTGTGTTAAGTACTTACTCTTTGCAGCAAGTAGAACAATGAGGCCCACATAGTTATCATTAACTTCATCTCTCATCCGAGACAGCGAGGTTTGGCTAAGCACCTTTCCTAAGACCACACAGCTGTTACAGGGACAGCCGAAATCCAAACCCAAGCAGACTGGGCACCAACTACATCAGGAGGCCAGGGTGGCCAGGGTAGCCCGGACTGGCTGTTCCCTGTATCAATGGGCAGCTGCCGAGTGTGGCTGCAGTAGGGTTGACTCTGTGGCCATCAACCTCTGAGGTGTGAGGGGGACAGCCTCCGGAGCATCAGCAGTCCAGCCTAGGCTGAAGCATCCTCCATCTCCTGTCACTGGGCATCCTGTCCTCAATCACACACATATTTATTTCTCCTAATCGCTCTTTCTCGCTGCGATAAAGTCATTTTTTATAGAGCCAACTACGTGCATTTCATTTGAATTAAGCGTGCTGGTCTGTCAGTTTGTGTTGGAGAATCAGACAGATAAAAGAAGATGCATTTCTATGGTCTCTTCCTTTTAACTGCTTGTGCTCCGGATGCTTTTTTCTCACTTGCGTGTGTGCAGTCTGCATACACACTTCAAAAGCTCTGGAACACCAGGAAGACCAACTAGAGCCTGCAGGAAAGGCTTCGGTCTCACTTTGACCCATGATGTTAGATATGCCATCATCCCCACCGAGTGACCAACACCCAGTCTCCAGGGAGTCGTACCCAGGAAGGCAGAGGGTGCACTTTCATGCAGAAGGGCTCTGAGACACTTGCATCCAGCTCAAGGCAGTGAGCTCATGCATCACAGAAAGCAACAGCAGAGAAAAACTGGCTGGCTTCGGAGACTTCAGCCCTCCCTCTGAGGGAAGATGGAAGGAGACCGTGGGTGTCTTTGCATGATGGAAGCTCTCCCATCCTGGGCTCATTCACCACTGAGGGCAGGACCAGGTCCTGAGAAGTACAAGGCGTGTCTGGTGTAGGATGGACAGAGTGAGCAAGGCTAGGAACCACTGCTAGCTCTTGACCTCTCTGGCCAGCCTTGCTGTCTGTAGATTGAGTAGGGACCTCTGGGGATGCGGGCTCCGTGAATCATCTCCGGTGCTTTTATCACCTTCCTGAGGTGGGCTTGTCAGGGATGCAGCTGCCTTTGAGCCGTCCATGATCCCGTAGGAAACCCCTCACCCACCACATATTCCCATAAGTAACCTCCCCTAAAACTCACGGTTCATTAAACTAGATTTAATGTGATAATTTATTTACACTGTTGTTGGTGCCTTCTCCCCAGGAAAATTCACACAACACTCAAACTTCCAGAGTGCTGGGATTACAGGTGTGTGCTGTCTCTCCTGGCTCTGGGTGGATGTTTGTGGTGTCTGTACATGTGTGTGCTGTGCTATCAGGTATGTGTATTTTACCTGCTCTGAAAGGCTATGGGGTATTGTAATCAAAACTGCCAGTTCTGAAGTCAGAACTCCTGGGTTCTGAATCATATCACTGTCACTGGGAAGCCTCAGTGTTTTCATGTGTAGAATGGGGATTCAGCCTCAGTATATTCATGTGTAGAATGGGGATGCAGCCTCAGTGTTTTCATCTGTGGAGTGGAGGTGCTGAGAGAAGAACAAAGCATAACACTACACCTGCTCAGCTCAGCACCGCATCCCAGAGGTGGCAATTACTTAAATATTAATTGCTCCAGCCCCTCATTTTATGGGATAAAACCAGGTATCCACTGCCTGGCTTATTTCTGCCAGAGTCACCTGAACCACTTATCAATCCCCATGGCTCCCAACAGCCCTTTTGCTGTGTCGTTCGTTTCGTTTTCATGCTTTCTAGAATGTTCTTCTCAGTGCTGCCTACCTACCAGACATCTGCTCCTCTTCTAGGCCTGTTGCTTTCTTCATTTCCTTTATTAAATCCATACTCATATCTGACCCTCCAGGCCCAAGTGATCTGGTGACTGATTGCAATTGGATGGGTTATCCGTGCAAGTCCAGGAGAGGAATTTCCTGAGAATACAGACTCATGAAGAATAAATAACAAGGTTGTGTGTGTGTGTGTGTGTGTGTGTGTGTGTGTGTGTGTGCATTTAAGTATCTGCAATAAATACAGGTGCCCATGGAATATGATGTCAGAGCCCCTACAGCTGAAGTTACAGCTGTTTGTGATCCATCTAATCTGGGATCTGAGTCTTACATTCTCTTAATCTCTGAGCCACCTCTTAAGCCCCATATAGCAATGGACTGTTAACAGAAGCTTCTTGAACCAGTATCCAGTGGCCTGAATTTACCTTCATCTTGCATTGCTATGCTTGGGAGTATACAGAGCTCTTCTCCCCCAACTGCTGGCAAAGCCAGTGGTTCACTGTCTCCGATGATCCAGACTACGATTGAAAGAAGTGAGGAACCTTCCTAAACCTTCGATTAAAGACCTGATATCTGGGAACTCCACAGCCTCTGCAGCCATGAACTCCCAGCAACTGTGGGTGACTTGTCCTGGGTTTACACAAGAGTGGGCCCGTCAGCAGCAAAGCTTGGATGGATGGAAGGGGATTTTAGGGGGCCCTTGCCCACACTGCTGAGCTATTGCTCACTGATAGATTCAGGGAGAGGAAGAGGCATTGCCCTCGCTATGTGACCTCACAAAGGTGCAACAGAGAGTACCAATCCAGTGGTCACAAAGATGGCTCTGGCTGTTCTAAATGGGTCACAAAACAAAACTGAAAGGACCTCAGTCTGGGCATGGGACTGGTGTTGAGCAGTAAGAACTGATAGGGGTGGGAGGGGGATTAAGGAGAGAGTAGCCAGAGTATGTTATGTGTGAAATCATCAAAGAGCTAACATTAATTGTGTTTGTTTGTTTGTTGTTTTACCAAGGAAAGAGCAATGCCAACCAAGGGAATCAATGTCCTGTGAGCTGTCCATGGTTCTGATCCTGTACTCCAAGGAAACACAAGAGGTGTCTGCGCTGGGCCCTCCCACCTAGGGCCGCCACACTCAATCCCTAGACTCTGCTCCTGCACTGGCATGTGAGAGGACCAGCCATCTCGTGGGATCCCACAGCTCGACAGCATCTGCTGAAGCTGAAGTAGAATTTCCTGCTCCTCCATCTTCTCCTTCCTCCCTTCCTCCCTCCCTCTCAGGAACCACCTGACCACTCTAATAAAAATCCAGCTTTATGTAAATACCCTGTTCTCCAAGTAATAAATGCCATTAGCTAAGCCAGTCTGAGCAACCACAGGCTTTTAAACATCCATTTGAAGAACTCTGAAAGCTCTCCCGAGGCTCTTGCCTGTAATTCACTAAGGGGGAGTTGGTAATAACTGTGTTAAATGGCCAGGCCCGGCAATTCACAGGAGGTGTGTCTGTTTGCATGTTGTGTTGGTGGAGGGGGCTTCCGAGGAGAAGATGCCTCCTTCCATGCTGATCGGTTACTTAGTTTTAAGAGTCCCCCTGGGGGCTCACAGTCCTTTGATGAGCCACTAATGAAAGAGCAGATCTGACAATTAATTTCCCCAGAGTTATTATTTATTGTTTTGGCAACAATTCTATGAAAAGCCTTAATAGTCACCTGGCCTCCCAGTGGTTGAGGAGAGTCATGGGTTGCGGGAAGGAAGGGATTGGAACCAGTTTGTTCAACAGTTACGGACCAAACACCAACATGGCACCTGTTCTATACATACATTCTGTCTTCAGGAACCCCAAGGATAGTGGGAGGCAGGGTGGAAGGAAAGGGGCTGCAGCTAAGCACTGTGAGATCTACTGTGGTGTGGGAGCTGTGGAGAGCTATGGGAGCCAAGGGTGGCAGATAATATAGACTGAAGGAGACCCAGAAGGCTTCTGGGAAGAAGAGTCCCTGTGACCTAGGTAAAAGGAATGTTCCAGAAAGTAGGACCAACACTTTCAAAGGCTTTGCAGTAAACATCATCCAGAAAGACCTGTGATGAGATGTTGGGTTGTTGGGAATTCTCATTTGCTCCTGATGTGCCCACAAAGGACCATGTAGTCATTTTGGAAAGTCAGCTGGAAATTGTCTAATAAAGTCGGAGGTGTGCGAGGCCTCGGACAGAAATTGTGCTTCTTTCTAGGGGCAGAAAACATACTAAGGGGCATGAACACAGTAGGAGACATTGCATGAAACGACCAAAGTCCCCAACAAAGGTGGAGTGACACACTGCGGTGTGACCACAGAGAGAGTGTGTCAGAGCAGAGAGAACATGGAGCACGAGACACATCAACATGACAAGTCTTCCTCATGGCAACACCAACAAACACAAGCGACACAAAGCTCAACTGTATCCAGTACCAGGTGGGAAAGGCTGAAATATTACTCAGAGGGCTGAGGAAGTAGCTCAGTGGTTTAGCATTTGCCATGCATGTGCAAGGCCCTGAATGCAAACTTGCTTCAAATCAATCAATCAATCAATCAATCAATCAATCAACCAAACAAATAAAATATTATTTGGGAATGTGCACAAGGGCAGCAGACTCTAAAAGGAAGTGAGGGAATTCTTGAGTTCAGAGGTCAAAATGTGACTTTTTCTGGAGAGAGAACGAGGACATAGGAGAGGAGGACCCCCAGGCAGGTCCAGAAGACGGTTTAGTCATTGAACTGAGTCACAGTTGTGACGGTGTTTATTATTACTGGATGGACTGTGCACAGTTAAATTTTTTAATTTATCTACATTTGTGAGCTATTTCATAAGTAAGGAATAAGAGCTAGAGCAAAGCTCCATGTTCACAAGCAAGGGTTGTTCTTCAAGACCCATGTTCAGTTGCCAGCACCCATGCATGATGCTTCCTACCCACCATGTCTCAGGGGGTCCAACATCCTCTTCCTGCTTCTGCAGTCATCAGGCATGAAGGTGGTGCATAGATATGCATGCAGCCAAAATATCTACACATATAAGATGGTAAAAATACTTAAAGTAGAGAATTAAAAAGAAATCCTTTGTCCCGGGTTCTCTGCACTGCACATAACCACGAGAAGGCCTGCAAAAGATGGAAAGGCTGAAAGGCTGAGAGTGACTCATAGAACCTTCTGTAGGTACCATCCTACTCTGTGTGTGTGTGTGTGTGTGTGTGTGTGTGTGTGTGTGTGTGTGTGTGAGAGAGAGAGAGAGAGAGAGAGAGAATGCAAGTATGTGTGTGAGTGTATGAGAGAGAAAGAAAGAAAATTGTATACAGAGATCAAATTATGTAGCGGGAGAGAGAGAGGGAGAGAGGGAGAGAGGGAGAGAGAGAGAGAGAGAGAGAGAGAGAGAGAGAGAGAGAGAGAGAGAATGCAAGTGAGTATGTGTGTGTGTGTGCATGCACCTGAGACCTGAAGTCTTCTAGATTCCTCTTAAACCATCTCCCTTAAGATATACAAGGTTTAGCCTCCAGAGTCTCAGACAGACCAACCCAAGAGTTTTGCAGACTGAGGAAGGAGCCAGCTGATGTTCAATGAGCCCCTGAGGAGCTATGGCATTGCCTTGGCTTTCTGCCCACAAATCTCTGGAACAAGTTAGGTCCTAAACACGCAATGTGATCATGGAACCAAAGGACAGGATTCTGCGTCTCCTGACAGTGTATAACTGGAGTTCACCAGAACAGTTATTTTCCATCACTGTGACCCAGTGCCCGACAGGAACAACTGACGAGAAGAAGGCTTCTGTTGGGAGCCGACTTTTAGCAGTGGCTAGAAAGCAGCTATCAACTTTGCAGCCATCTGGAACCATATACCCTGATGAGAGACTTGCTTTTCAATAGCCTACAACAGCTGAAGCACACTCTGATAAATATCTTGTTTATCCCACATAGCTTGTTTTTCTGTTTAGTGCCCCCAGCTGCAAGGAGCACGTGGTATCCACGCCTACAAGACATGCGGTGCACGTGCTATCCATGCCATACATGCCTGTAAGGTGCACAGGCTATTCACGCCTGTAAGGTTTACGTCATATCCACACCTACAAGGCATGTGACAAAAGTGTATAAATATCCAAGAGTTCCTTGCAATAGGGTGAATGTGAGTGAATATGAGTCAAGAGAGAATATGAGTCAAGAGAGAATATGAGTCAAGGGGAATTTGAGTCAGGGAGAATATGAGTCAAGAGAGACAATAAAGGAGACTTGAGACTTGACTCCAGTACCTCTGTCTTGTCTCCATTCTTGCGACCCTGACCCGTGGACCAGAGCAGCAGCGCAGGCCGGGACATTTTGGCCCCCAAGCCAGGCAGAGTACGGGTCACAACAGACTTTAGTTTTGCTTATGATTACAGAGGCTTCAGTCAGAGGGAGAGCATGGCAGAGTATCCAGCTTATATCATGACTGGCCAAGAAGGAGAGAAAGGAAGCAGAGGCCATCTCTTGGCTTTCTTCTTTATCCATTTTTATTCTGTGCAAGTCTTCAGTCTATGGAATGGTGCCACTCACATTCAGAGGAAATTTTCCCCATGACAAATCTAGAGACACTCTCATGACAAATTTGTAAGTGTGTCTTAACAATCACCTAGGCAATTCTAAATCTGATCATGCTAACAGTGGCAATTAATGACTACAACCAGGATGGGCAATGCCAAGAAGCTGTTTCTGGGTGACTCAGGATTTTTGACACAAGTGAGCTTGAGTCAGACTTGGGGAAGGACATGAATGTCAAAAGGGAGGTGGAGCTCAGGGGAACTAAGAGGTTACTTGAATCCAGGCCTTATGCACTTTGGCTGTAGATAAACCATATATAGTTTATTTATAAGAGTTATCAGCTCTTCTGGAACAAGTGATGCAATGTAGACATAACATAGATGGCAGTGTCATATCCTGTCCCCTCATGGTCTTGTCTTACAATGGAACCAAAATTAGGACTAGAGGCATGGCTCAGAGATTAAGAGAGCTTGCCACACAATCATGAGGTCTAAAGTTCAGATCCTGGAGCCCACACAACAAGCCAGGCATCCCATAAAATGTATCAATATATATTCTTCATGCCAAAACCCTCCAACCCCACATACATATAAACACATCCCAGGGCTTACTTATTTTAAATAGTATCACATTGTCTTAGGGTTATAAATACTGTGATGAAACACCGTGACCAAAAACAATGAGGAGGAAACAGCTTATTCCACACACAGGTCCAGATAACAGTTCTTCATCAAAAGCAGTGAGGGTAGGAACTCACCCAGGGCAGGAACCTGGAGGCAGCAGCTGATTCAGAAGCCATGGAAGGGTGCTGCTTACTGGCTTGCTCCTCAAGGCTTGCTCAGCCTGCTTTCTTATAGAACCCAGCACCACCAGCCCAGGGATGGCATCATCCACAATGGAATGGGCCCTCATCCATCAATCACTAATGAAGAAAATGCCTTACAGGCTTGCCTGCAGCCTGGTCTTAAAGAAGCCCTCCTCTCAGATGACTTTAGATTGTGTCAAGTTGACATAAAATTAGCCAGAACACACATTGTACTAATTTCTCGTGATTTGATATTTCTATGTTCCTACCTACCATGGACATGATTTATGATCAGCTTTTCTGCTGTAATCAATTTCTTTGCTCAATGCCCGTGGAATATTCCCAGGTTTGGATGTAGAAGCATTTACTCAACAGTGCCTGCTTATTGACTCTTAGGTAATTTCCAATTTCCATCAGCACAGGCAATGTTCAGTAGATGTCCATCGCGCGTGCCCACTCATCCTGAAGCCTTTCTTTCTACAGAATAGATACTCAAAGCTGACTTGCTAAGTGAAAGAATTCACATTTTGATTTTAATGGAACCTGACATATTAGTCTCTCAAAGATTACAGTTATTCACACGTTTACTAAAGACACAGGAGAGTTTTATTTATCTATACTGGGTGTTATCAGTTCTTGGGGAGTTCCCCACACCTTCCCACTTGCCTGATATAATATCATCAACAAATGAGCAAAGGAGTAATTTGGGAGGAGCTAATGTGGGAGGAGCTAATGTGGGAGGAGCAAAGAGTGGGAAAGAGAAGGAAAAGGAGGGAGAGAGGAGGAGACTGGCAACGATGGAAGAGGACGAATTGGTTGAGAGCAGTGCTGGGTAACAATTTATATCTAAGCGTTAGTTATTGGTAACAACTCTAATTGTGTGGGCATCTTGTTAATTGAGCATTTCCAAATATATAAATCCTTTGGTTAATTATTAAACCTTGAGAGTCTCATTTCTACCAGGAACCATGAGCATGGCGGGTATTGTCTGGGGTTCAGCCTAGCTTTGTGGAGACAGCATGGTGGACTGGCAGAGCCATCTCCGATGCAGGATTCTCGTGGGTGCCAGGACCAGAGATTCTAAATAGTTGGAGCCGTGGTCCAGAGCCGGAGCAGCAGGAAAATGGTGGCTGCATGAGATCAAGCTGGACTGGGTGCCATTTTTTAAATATTACCAGCAACAGATGGTTATATTTTCTTGCATCTATTTATTGTTATATTTTCTTCTCCAGGAATGATAACTCATTTCTTTTCTGTCTTTCTGTCAAATGATTTCTCTTTAGATTACTGGTTTGCAGGAGGCTTTTTATTTATTTTTTAACATGGTTAGAGAATGAACTCAGGGTTGAGGACATAGCTCAGTTGGCAGAGTGCTTGCCTAATGGGCATGAAGCCCTGGGTCCACTCCTCAATATCACACACATGCACGCGCGCGCACACACACACACACACGCACACACACACACGCACGAGCACACACACACCACACCACACCACATCACAATATTATTGTGAACACCTGTGGTCTCATCATTGGGAAATGGAGGCAGGGGGATTAACAGTGTGAGTTCACTTTCAGGTGTATAGTGAATTCCAAGCTAGCCTGGATTTGGGATTCTGTCTCTAAACAAATATCTGCCATCATTAGTCTGTCACCTAGTATACTAACTTTCATTCTTATTAACAGGGCAGTGGGCACCGTGAGTTTCCTGCAGTATTAAAGCAGATTTTCTCAGAGCATCATCTAAAGACTTCTTTCACCGAATCACTGGGCACTTCACTGAAACCCAGGCTCCATGTCTGGGGAGGTGGCTCAGTGGTGAAGAGTGTGATAAGGACCTTGAGCATCTGAGTTTGGATCCCTAGCCCCATGCCATGTTGGGCATAGCAGTGCAATGCCTGTGACCCCAGTGCTGGGGGACAGGGTTGGGAGCAGAGTTTTCTGGTCACCCAGTTTAGTTGAATTGGTTAGATTTGATATACATAAAGTCCATTGACTCAATTGGCTTTTATGATGCAGTCCTGGTATTTCAACAGTGGCTGTCTTATACTGGAAAAACTGAGAGTCCAATAATTATTCAATCTGGGAGGCTGGATGTCTCCCAGCCTCAACCTGGCCTTGAAGGACAGGCAGATTCCTGGAAAGTTGCTGGTCTTCAGTTTGTGTTGGATTCCCAAGAAACAGTGTCTAATATTGGTAAAGGAATATGTGGTGGTTTGAATAGGAATGGCCCCATAGACTTGTGTGTTTGAATACTTGGCCCATAGAGACTGATATTATTAGGTGTAGCCTTGTTTGAGTAAGTGTGTCACTGGAGGTGGGCTTTGAGGTTTCGTATGCTCAAGCTAGGCCCAGTGTGGAACACAGTCTTCTGCTGCCTGTGGATCAAGACGTAGAACTCTCAAGATGTAGAACTTCTCTAGAACCATGTCTGCTGCATGTAGCCATGCTTCCTGCCATGACAGTAATGGACTGAACCTCTGAAACTGTAAGCCAGACCCAGTTAAATGTTTTCCTGTATAAGAGTTGCTGTGGTCATGGTGTCTGTTCACAGCAGTAAACCCTGATTAAGGCAGAATGACACAGGAGCTCTTCCAACTCAAATAATCTAATTGAGAAAAATCCCTCACAAGAATGCCCAGCAGTTTGGGTTTTAGCTGTTTTTAGATACAGTCAAGCTTTCAACCATGATTAGCCATCACACCTCCCAGTGTCTTCCTCTGATCTAAACACACACACACACACACACACACACACACACACACACACACACCAACACACGCCCACGTTCTGTGTCCATATGCCAACTACCAAGGCTAAATCTCTAGAAGTGGATTCAAAGAATCTGCATTTGAAGTGAGATTTTGAAGAAGTTTTTCTTGTATGCACTAATACTAGAGAACTAGCACCCCACTCAAGGTCCTAGGATAGAAGCAAAGGGCACTGACTGGGAAGACGATTCATAAAGGACATGGTGACTCCCACCTCCTCTCTATCACCCTGACTCAACCCCTCTCTATCACCTCCACCCCCACCTCTTCACTCCCATTTCCACCCTTTCAATCACCCCATCCCCCTCCACCTCTATTATCCCTTCTTGCTATGTTCCCTCTATAACTCCCATCTGCCACCACCACCTCTATCACCCATCTTCCACTCCCTCTATCACCCCATCCCTACCCCCACCTCTATCACTATCTCCATCCTCACTATCCCCAGCATCAGCCAAAGAAGAGCCCTAAAGGCTGAAGCTTCAGAACAGAGCTGTCACCAGGGACCTTTTGGCCTAACACCTCCTTTAAGCCATACGCAAGTTTTTGTTGCAACAGGAGTGAATGTAATATATCACTTTCCTTGCCGGTATAAAGGTGTAAATGTCAACTTCCTATCCTCTTTTTGGTGAAGATTTGACAAAGCACTTAGCACAGCACCCATTTCAATCAACAAAGCATCCAGAAGGATCACGGGGCAGCAAATGTGCCATATCCTATCGGAGCTTTGGGTAGATTTGAAAATTGCACTTTTAATTAAAACTGGCATTTGTGAAGCTCGGATTGTAGCTAGCCATTTTGCTGGGGAATTGCAGGCTGTGAGGCAAACAGTCTAAGACGGAGGCTTAAGAGTGTAAAGAGAAGGCGTGTGTATGAACAGGGGCGCTTGTTTAAATAATGAATGGAGAAAAGATAATGTAAAAATGCGTCTCTGTTTAGTTAGATTTCCACGGAGACTCCTGTAATTGCGGTTGAGCTGTCCGAAGCGCTGACGGTTGGGAGAGAGGCTCTCTTGATCAAGTCCACCCCTCCCAGAGGATAATGCCTGGCCCGTGGTCTCTAGGGGCTTGGCATCCTTCAAAGATTCATTTCTGTCCAAGGAGAAACACCCCATAGGTGCTATGCTATATGACATTAAAGTTAACGGTCCTTTCCACGCACAACAATGCCTGTCCCTCTGATTTGGTCAGTTTCAGCCTTTTGAGACAGACTCATTTTAGCTCAGGCTAACCTTGAGCTGGCAATCTTACCACATCTGCCTCCAGAGCACTGGAATGGCAGGCATGTGCCACCACTCGGACACCACTCAGAGGATGCTCTGGAAACTGACAGGATATCAGCCCCAAACCGTTGGCCTTTTTGTGAACTTCAGACCACAGATCTTGTAGTGAGTCTCAGCATTGATCTTGGGAGGTGGGAGATTTTGGTCAACTTGAATTATGGATGACTAAATTCTTAATTCATGGGAGACAGTGAAAAGTCTCTCTCTCTCTGAAGTAATAGGGATTGGATTTGAGGCCTTATACTGGGTAGGCTCTCTACCACTGGGTCACATCCCAGCCCCAGTAAAACCTTTTGACATTGCCCATTGTGTGGATTAGATCAAATAACACTGACCTGACTCCCTCTCACTTGCAAGAGAACTGAAGGTTCCAGTCAACAATGAACTCAAGACTATCACTGTGGTGGTTCAAATATGCTTGGCCCATGGAAAGTGGTGCTGTTAGGAGGTGTGGTCTTCTTGGAGGAAGTGTTTCACTGTGTGGGTGGGCGGCTTTGAGGTCTCCTAGTGGTCAAGCTCCACCCAGTGCAGAAGAGAGTTCCCTCCTGGCTGCCTATAGAAGACTGTCCTCTCCTGACTGCCTTTGGATCAAGACATAGAACTCTTGACCCTTCCAGAACCATGTCTGTCTGCATGCTGTCATGCTCCCACCATGATGTTAATGGACTGAACCTCTGAACTATAAGCCAGCCTCAATTAAATGTTTTCCTTTATAAGAGTTGCTTTGGTCACGGTGTCTCTTCACAACTATAAAACCCAAACTAAGACAGTCACTCATGTGACTCACTGTTAGCCCAAGGTTTCACTGGTAAATGTCATGTTCCCCTGGCAAGGAAATAGCAGAGACTTAGTTTAATGATCACTTTCCTGCCGTACTGACAACTATTTTTCTTTTTTTGCTGAATTGAGGGTGGAACCACGGGCCTGGTTTATCCTATGCAAATGATCTCCATTGAGCTACAACCAGCAGCCTCAGTACAAGGTTGACTAAATACTGAAGACTATGAGTGAAACTGATTATGGTTTCACAAGTGTGGTGAGGGAGGCAGTCTGGTCACAGACTGGAGGCAGGTGTGATTCCCACACCCACTGAGTGTTTGCTTGGCCCATAGGAATGACACAGCTCCTAAAATCATGCCAGAATCTAAGTATTCTAGGATGTCCTCCAACTCACTGTGTAGCTAGGATGACCTTGAACTCCTGCCTCCAGCTCCTGTGTGCACAACCACACTTAGTTCATACAGCGGTGGGTTTGAACCCAGGACTTTGTGTATGTTAGTCAAGTTCTCTACCACTAAGCCACATCCCCATTCTGGGAAACAGTTATCACTTCTGAGCTTAGTCTCCTCAACCATGAAATGGGAGTGGTAATAAGGACCACAGCTAAAAGCCTGTTGTATAGGATGGACAGAGGGCTGCTCTTCTAGAGGGCCTAGCTTTGATTTTCAGGACCCACATGGGAACCCACAGATGTCTATAACTCCATCTCCTTTATACATAAACTAAAACAAATAAATCTAAAAGACTATTTTTAAAGAGATTGCTATTGGGCTAACTGGGGTGTAATAGGCGATGCCCTTGGTCTGATACTTGGCACACACTCCCTTCCTTGGAGTGAGTTCCTATTACTGCTACCATTACTATCCACTCAGGACCCTCCTGTGTATTTACCACCTCCCTGGTGAGATACTTGAAGATGTTCCTGCTGGTGATGCCGTGCTGGCTCTTTCAAGAGAAGCAAGTTCCCCTGCCCCACCCCCATCACAGACCTACAAATACTCCCAGAGCCTGATGAGTTTCATTTCACTGCACGGCTCTCACTTGCACAGCTCAGGAAGGGGTCTGTGCAAGAGTGTAAAGATAAAGAGATTGAGACTCCCAGCTCAAGAGCTCACTGGCTCCTCCCTCCCCAGGGGCCGACTCTAGCAGCTGGGGAAGCCCCGCCGTTAGCTCTCTTTATTATCTGCATTTTCTGCCTCACTGGTTCATCTGAGGAAGCAAATGCCTGGTGCAGACCTGGCCTTATTGCCTCTGACACTTGGAAGGAGCTGGAACCAACCAGAAGGTTTCCGGACTCCCGAGATGGCGAGCTGGTGCATCCACAGCCCAGGCTTGGTGCTGAGGACTCGTTCCTACCCAGTCATGACTTCTGAGCCCAGAACCTTTTAAGGGCGTCCTTTTGAGAATCAGCCTTGTCCTCTCTGGCCACACTCATATGTTTACTCTCTGAGTTTTAAACAAACGTGTCTATTCAGTGCTATTCCACAAGGCCAGGAAACGCGGCTTGGATTTCGCTCGTACAGCAATGAACTGCTTAACCATGAGAAACTTCAGACTCCAGCGGCAAGCTCCCCGTGTCTGGGATGGGGCTGGTGACTTGGCAGTAAAGTCTTTCTAGCCATGTCCAGGGCCTTGGGTTTGATGTCAAGCTCTGAAGGAAAGTATATGTATAAATGAAACTGCATGCAGTTTTATACTTTTTAAGATTCATTTTTACTTTATGTGTGTGTTTTCATACATGTGGATCTGTGCACCACGTGCATGTGATACCCGAGAAGGCAGGAAGAAGATGCTGGAGCCCTTGAAACTGGACTTACAGGCAGTTGTGTGCTGAGACTTGAACCCCAGTTCTCTGGAAGAGCAGCCAGTGCTCTTAATGGCTTGATCTCTCCAGCTGATGCATATGGTTGTTGTTTTGTTTTATTTTAAATGAGGGAATGCCTTGAAGATCTGCTGAGGATTGATGGGGTGCTCCTCGTCTGTAGAATTTTCCAGACCCTGAACAGGTGGAGCTCAGAAATAACAATCCTATCCTCAGAATAGTGGGGTAGGTGCTTTGGCAGCCCTATTTTGTGGGTGAGAAAACTGAAGGACACCTTAATTGACTTGTTCAAAGTGAAATGTGTCTTTTCCCCAACTGACCATTGGTCTTACAGAAAAGCCATACACTGCTGCCTTAGTTAGGGTTTTATTGCTGTGAACAGACACCATGACCAATGCAACTCTTATAAAGAACAACATTCAATTGGGGCTGGCTTACAGGTTTAAAGGTTCAGTCCATTATCATCAAGGCAGGAGCATGGCAGCATCCAGGCAGGCATGGTGCAGGAGGAGCTGAGAGTTCTATGTCTTCATCTGAAGGCAGCTAGTGGAAGACTGACTTCCAGGCAGCTAGGATGAGGGTCTTAAAGACCAAACCCACAATGACACACCCACTCCAACAAGGCTACAGCTCCAAATAGTGCCACTCCCTGGGCCAAGCATATTCAAACCATGACAACTGCTATGGATTGTCTATAGATGAGAGACTGGCTGAGCTTTTCTGGCCTCCAGCTTAGCTCTAGGCTCAGAGAAGACTCAACCTCAAAGGAGTAAGGCGGAGAGTGGTGGAGCAGGACACTGATGTCCTCCACTGGCCTCTGTGCCAAGCGTGGGCACCTGCTACCCCCACCCCCATGCACATACACACCAGACATATAAGTGCGCACACATGCAAATAAAATTAAATAATAATTTTTAAAATCTCTATGCAGTCTCTGCTCTCAGCCAGCCCTTCTCCCTCTCACCTTTGGACTGTAACATCCATCTCACTGTAACATCCAGGAACCCACACAAACTGTTCTTTCTCCTGAAGAGAGGCTAGCCTCAGCCAAGAAATAAGCCACTAGCAGGATGGGGCAAGGGCAAACAGGGCTTATTTGAGAGCACAGTGTGAATATTACTTTTTCCTTCCGAAGTTATACTTTCCTTTTAATCCCTGTGGCTCAGGAGTGAGAGTCCCCAGGGATTCAGTGTATGCAGATCATCAGTGATGGTCTCTGATATCCCGACCCTCAGGGGTTAGGATACGGCAACTCTCACTTATCAAAGCTGCCTAGCTTGTTCCTGCCCACCCTCCTGTGGCCCAGTGTTCGGGTGGAAGACAAGCTCAGGCCATCAGATGGAGCGAGGCTATAAAGTGATAAAGCCCTTTCCACTTTCCAAGGAAAAACAGTAACGTGTGCTGATTTTCAGTCCGAGGCTGGGGACTCAGCAGTCTGGAGCCAAGGGTGATTGTGCCAGGATCATCGCAGGATCACAGCCAGCTGGGGCTTCATCTCAACACTTTCTGGCTTACTGTCTTACCTTGGAATAGCCAAATGTATATGGAATATCCCTAGATAACCAAGATAGGTCCATTCACTTGGATCTAAGTGTTCCCTGCTCCTTGAGAATCAACTGCAGCTTGACAATGGATCTTGGATCAGTCTCTAAACAAAACTTTGCCTAATGGAGCCACACCATGCATTGGATGACTGCAGCTCAGAGAAACCCCGGAGCTTTGTAAGCCAAGAAATAGAACCCCCTGCTCTGTTTTAACAAACAGGGTTGAGTTGGTGAGTTTAAGGAGAGAACTCTATATCAGAGTTCAAAAAGAGGGATAGAGAGATGGCTCAGGGTGTCAAAGCACTTGCTGGGCCAGAACTTGTATCTTAGCAGCCACTTGACAGGGTGGGTTTGGTTCATGTATACCTGTAACTCCAGCCCTGAGGGAGACAGAGCCAGGTAGATTGCTGTGGTTAGCTGGCTGCCAGTTTAGTTGAAAATGTAAGTGTGGTGGTGGTTTGAATGTAATTGGCCCCCAGTGACCCATAGGGAGTGGCCCTATTGGGAGGCAAGGTCTTGTTTGAGTAGGTGCGGCCTTGTTGGAGGATGTGTGTCCTGGGGAGATAAGTTTTGATATCTGACATATGCGCAAGTCTGGTCAGAGTAACACAGTCCCCTCCTGCTGCCTGAGGAACATGGGGCTCCTTTTCCAGCACCATATCTGCCTGCATGCTGCCATGCTTCCTGCCATTAGTAAAATGGGCCACACCTCTGAAAGTGTAAGCCAGTTCCAATTCAATGTTTTCCTTATAAGAGCTGCTTTGGTCTTCACAGCAATGGAACCCTAACTAAGACAGTGGTCTTCACTGTCTTGTTCAGTTCAGTGAGAGATCCAGAATATGTTGGGGAGTTTTGCAGAAAGTCACCTAACACCTTGTTCTGGCCTCTGAATATACATACACTCATGGACCTTCAACACACGCATGCACACACATGCATACACACACATGCGCTCACACATACACATATACACACACACTCATGGGCATTCAACACACACATGCATATGTGCACAAATACACACACACACACACACACACACACACACACACACAAATTAAAGATATCATACTGTCAAAATAGATAATAGGCAGGCAGTGGGGAGAAGGCAGGGGTAAGCAGGAAACTGCTTCCTCCAAAGGTTACATACACTGCTACTGTGTGATGTCCCACCCAGGTTAGGTATTAAGAACTACCCATCTTATTTCTGTATTTATGAGAGCTTTTGATAACATTTACTTCACAAGTGATAGGCTAACTGAACCGAGGAATACAGCCAACAAACACTTTATCCTGGGACAAGGCACTTTGCTTTATTGTTACCACAGTTCCTTGGCTAGCTGCTAAGTGAGGCAGGTACCTTTAGGGACAGTCTCCTACATTATTACACTGCTAAGATATCCTTTCCTTGTTTCAGCTAAAAGTTTGCAATGCGAGGATGCCTAGAGGTGCTCCCGCCTTCCAACTTCATGATTACAAGCAGACCCAAACATCTCCTCATCTGCCATTTTACCCTGGTGAACGAGAACTCCTTGACCTTGAGTTACACATGCTCCACAGTGTCCTTTAGCTGCCACCTTAACAGTCACACGTTTTTGTTTGTGGAGAAGGGGCTACTTTGGAAACAACTCTGTTCTCTTTGCCCGCTGCAGCTAATAAATCTTTCTCTACTCTTTTAAAAATACTTTTTTATGCCATTCTTTTATTTCTCAGAGAGCTATTTTTGACCTTTCATTCAAGGTGTGACTCTGTCTTTTGAGTCTAAGTGCCCCCAATTTCTTAGTCTCTCCTTAGCTGAGCTGTCTTTCTTTCAACCACTGGGCAAGTTGAAGATAGAGACTCAGAAATGTCTCACCTCCATTAGGCTTTGGGGATACTCCTCCTCCCTTCTCTCACCACACCCTCTCTCAGCTCCCTCTTCTCTTTTTCTTTTCCCCTCCAGCTCTCCCTCCATTCATTCCCTTCCTGGAAAAGCCCCACAGAGCGCTGTCCTTGGTCCTGACCTATATTTCCCTCAGCTAGAGAAGAAAACCATCTACAATGGAAAGGCATGGAATGCCCAGGCGCTGAGTGTTAAATCCAGGAACATTTTAGAAACTGAGTTCTCTCCCTTTCATGTGGCCAGAGCAGCCACAATGCCCTAACAGAAAACAGCTTGGATCAGAGATGCCAGCTGGCCACTGCCCCTCCCCCAGACAGTGCTTTATCTAGGTGCCTCGGGGAAAGCTGTGGTTTCAGTGACTGCCCCATAGGGACCAGAGCATAGAACCCAAGCAGGCTATAGAGGCCTTAGATAAGACCACGAACAGGGTCCCTTTGGCGCTCAGGTGCTGTTCATCAGACATCAACAGCCCCACAGCCCTGGTGATGACAGGCAGGACCGATAACATACCATGTGATCAGCAGCCTTAGAGGACAGACTGTCACTGGCTCCCAGAGATAAGGGAACACAAAGCAACCCCTCTACCTAGGGAAAGAGGAGCAGCAAAAGTTAATCTGGTCTTTGACCCCAGACAGCTGTCAGGACCCCATCTTTCCTGAGGTTCCCCAGAGCTGCCTCCTGCCATCCTGGGGCCCTTCAACCAATTACAGAGCCAAATCTTCTGCCTCTATTTTTAAGGATTAACCATGTTATCTGTAGACACAGGTACTAATGACTGACAGCAGACAAGAAGTTTCCTCCCCACATGTCTGCCTCACAGAGCCTGCCCAAGGAATAGGGCCATGTAAACAGCATTAACTAAGGGCTCTATTTAAGCTATGGACCAATCCTCAGTAGCCTCCAGGATCAAGAGCAGGCAGAAGGGTGCTCAAAGATGGGCTGCAACCAACATCTAACATTTCCTTCCCTCCCTTCCTTCCTTCCTTCCTTCCTTCCTTCCTTCCTTCCTTCCTTCCTTTCTTCTTTCTTCCCTCCCTCTCTCCCTTCCTTCCTTCCTTTTTTGACACTTTTGTAGACTCAGGCTGATTAACAGAGATGTCAGCTGAGACCGATGCACATGCTGAGACAAGACCCATGGAGGACATGTGATGTTTAAAGGGCATATTAAAAGGACTCAAAGGACAGTAATGGAGGCTGAGCTAGGTTTGCTTATAGAGCCAGCTGTGCAATATTTGCTGGTCTCATGTTTGCTGATCTTCACTTTGTTGACAGAGGTACAACCAAGAACTTCTCCTGGCGTTCCTGCTGATCCTTCCCGTTGACTTGTGCAGAGGCTGAGGCCTAGTTGTCTCTGTTAGGTCGTGCCACCACTGCTGATTTGTGTTTGCTATCCTGACTCTACCAATCTGTACTGCTGGTGTATCTGTGAAGTGTTTGCGAGTGGACTAAGCTGCTGCTGTTGACCTGTGAACTAAACTGTCGATTTCCAGACAACACAGACTGGAGTCACTCCGAAGAACCTCTCTAAACAGGGTCACTTCCCCCCGTATCCTTTCTTTTCCACTACCTCTGGTGGGTGATGGGCTAAAAGGGGGATTAAAGTGTTTAAGAACCATCATTAAAAATAGATTTAAAAAAAGAAAGTTACATCTTCCTTCCTCCCTTCCTTTCTCTCTTTTTTTTTCCTTCTGTCCTGCCTTTTCCTCTTCCTCCTCCTCCGGTTCCTCTTCTATAGGCTTAGTTTTTTAAACCTACTTTAAAAAGGTTTTTAAACTCTTCAACCTTGCTTATGGCCCGCCCACCAAAGGTAGGGGAGGAATGGCTAATTGCCAAGGGAAGCATGAACTTGTTTAGAAACAGTTCTTTGCGGTGATTCCAGTCTTTGTTGTCAGCAGTCCAGGCCACTAGAAAAACACCAAACTCAAATAAGCTGTAGCAGCTCGATTCAGAAGTAACCAAGAGGCTCCCTGATCAGAACATGTCTACCAAAGCAGCAAGAAGCAGTCGGAACACCACCAGAAGTTCTTGGTGTGTTTTTCTCTACCAAGTTATGAAAAGTAAAGATCAGAGAAGAAAGCAAGGTAAACCAAATGCCAGAGTGTTGTCAGCAAGGACCGATGTCAGCAAAGCCCAGTGAAGACCAGCAAGGTGAGACCAATGCCAGAGTGCCATCCTCTGTCTGCTGGGTTATACTTATACCCGTTCCAAACATCATGTGTCCTCTTGTGTCCACTTCAGCAAAACATCACATGCCCCTTCACCAGGCAGCTTCCAGAAAAACACCACATGTCTGTTCTCAACAAAATATCCTCTCATAAGACAGTTTTCAGAAAAACATCACACGACACGACTGGGTAGTGAAACCAGAAATTTCCACTTTCTTCTTCTTCTTCCTCCTCCTCTTCCTTTTTCTCTTCCTCTTCCTCCTCCTCTTTCTCCTACTCCTCACTCCAGGTCTCACACCATATGTCATATAACTTGATGCACATCCAAGGCTGACCTCAAACTTTCAGTAACCCTCCTTACTTCAGCAGCCTCTGAGTACCTCAACTTGTTCTTTCCAGGCACTAAGGATTGAACCCAGGTACCTGTGTGCTCTAGGCAAGTACTCTGTGCTAGATAGTGTTCTGCAAACTTGACACAAGCTAGAGTAGTTTTAAAAGAGGGAAAATGTCCCCACAAGCTTGGCCTGTGATGCATTTATTGTTTGGAGGCTGATGAAGGAGTGATGGCACCCCTGGCCTTGGTGGTCCTGGCCTCTATAAGAAAGCAGGCTGAGCAAGCTATGAGGAGCAAGCCAGTAAGCAGCACCCCTCCATGACCTCTGTATTAGCTCCCGCCTCTAGGTTCTTTCCCTGTTTGAGTTCCTGCTCTACCTTCCTTCAATAATGAACTATGATGTGAAAATACAAGTGACATAAATCCTTTCTTCCCCAAGTTGCTTATGCTCACAGTGTTCTGCCACAGCAGTAGAGCTCTAGCTAGAACCCATCCTGACACGGAGCCATATCTCTGGCTCTTGCAACCAGAATTTCCTGGATTCTTCCCATTAGCCCTTTCTCAACTGCCCATGGGGCAGAGTTTTCGAGCCCACACCAGAGCCCTAGTTTGAGATGAATTCTGTTGCCCCTGACTCCTCTCCCTGCAGTGATGCTCACCTCTCCTTTCTGTAGTTCCAAGAGTCACCAAAGTAGGGTATCAAGATGTCTGCATTCTCATTTTTTCCTCCGCTCAGCCTTGATGAATGGCGCTGGGGTCTGGAGGGTGTGGGTTAAAACTGAAGAGGAGTTCAGGAGGAGATGAGAGAGGCCATCTGAGAGGCAGAAAAAACAGCAGGAGAAGTCAAAAAGGAAAGAATTTGGCTACAAGCAGAAAAGACCATGAAGTGAAGGGAGGGAGGGTGGTATCAGAGGTGGGAATTTGGGAGGATGAGATGGCAGTTACATCACAGAGGGCTGTGGGCTGGGGCATGGACCATTCTTTGAAGAAGCATGCTCTGAACAAAGAGGAGGCAGTGCAGTGAGGAAGTGGAGAGAGGGGCCATCCCAGCGGCACATGAATGTGCAGGACAGACCCCAGCTAGGGTCCTGGCATCTCTCCCAGGCCATGCAGAGCAGAATCTGCCTGCAAAGGCTTGCTGTCCATCCCAGCAGAAAACTCGAATGCAGCAAGTGCCAAGTGAGGCCTGGAGGCACAAATATTTGCTCGGCTTCTGCCCTTCTTCTTCAAACAAGGCATCACTTTGGGGATGGAGGATGCTATACTGTCAGAAAGTAAGAAGTCAGCGAGGGTGGAAGCAATTGCTCTTGGGGCCACTAATGAATCCCCCAGACTCCTGCGCTACTGGAATCCATTAGCTCAGTAAAGCAGCTAAATAATACCAGGCCCTTTTATGAGACATCTGTTCAAACAAAGCCACCCTTTCTCCTCACATCAGATTCTTTCCACTCCCTGTGCCTACTCTGCTTCTGAGGGCTGAATTAGTGAGTCAGGGCTGTAAGTTACTGCTGCTGTACCTAAGGTCATAAGACAGCACGCTACTGAAGAGGGTGTGCTGGTATGTCATGATCTTCATTATGACTGCATGGTCTGTGGAAGCTCTGGTCAGGGTGAGCTTCTTTTTGTCAGTGTGTAGAAGTCTGTGCATGCTCCCATGGGCTTAGTTATTCGTGTGTGTGTGTGTGTGTGTGTGTGTGTGTGTGTGTGTGTATTCATAAAATGTTGTCCTATTATGTAAATGTATTATTGTAACAGGGTCCCAGACCTTCCTAAGGCCCAGACCTTAGCACAACTGACTCCATGATGGAACTAACATTTCAGACTGCAAAACTCAGCACATAGACAGCACTACCTGCCAAAATGAAAACAAAGACCTAACTCACAAAGTTTATATAGTTCTGGGAAAGTCTCCAATGGGCTAATCTTGCTTACATTTTAGCCTCTGTAGTTCTGCTTCTGGCTAACTGTTCTTGTGAATGGAGTATGTTGACCCTGGACATGGTTTTTGTGCTTGAGAGCTCACCCTGAGAAAGGCTTGACTCTACAGTGGGATCCCAAACACGCAGTGTAGTTGTCAGCTGGCTAGTCATGACTTTCTATTGGCTTAAATCCGTGTTTGAGCAGTCTTCTCTGGTGGGTACTCCACAGCATTGTGTCATGGGTAACTGTGTCATTCATTACAAGACCACAGGTCACGAACTATGGACTTTTCTCACAGAATTCAGTTCCACATTGTGATAAATTGTGAACCAGTGTGAAACAGCAGGTAATTGGGTATGACTTGGCGCTTCACTGTGAGACACCTTCACGTGAGTGCATCTGTGTGCGCACTGTGAAATTACCACTGAATTAGCATGTCTAAGTCATGTTGTCTGGTCCTGTGCAAAGACCCCTTTTCAACAATGCGATCACGTGATGCTATGAGTTGTGTACTGTGCACACTGAAGTCAGGGAGACAGCATAAAATATACCTGAATCTGATTTCTTGGACTCCCTGTTGCCCCTTCTCTAGTGACTAGAAGGACTCGAGTTCCCGTTTTCTCTCCCAGTGCCCCAGGGATACTCTGAGGAGCATCTGGGAAGATATGTGTCAACCTTGATGGGATGAAGAAACCCCTCTCTTCAGTTGCTGAGTGAAGGGGCTAACCTGGGACAGTCCATCCAGGGCAGAGATGACACCCAGGAGGGAGCAGATGCAGAGACCAATGAAAGGAAACCACCTTTATGGTAAAGCAAGAAGGGCGTCAGTGGCCTCCAAGCCCAGGGCAGAGTCAGGGAGCTTCAGTAGGCCATGAGGCTTGCCTAAGCTTCCCCACATCCTGGAAATCACAGATGCTTGCTTCAGATTCCCAGGAGGCAACCAAAGGTGTGATTTGGTGGGGATTAAGGCAGGACTGTGCTAGAAACTCTCCCAGTCTGTGCAGGCATAAAACACCTAGGAAGTCAACTCTGGGAGCAACCCTCAGCCTATGACATGAGGAATGAAGAACCAGCCCTCTACCACATCCCTGTCAGTCTGACCCAGGAATATTATTTATGCTGTCTCTCAAAGGTCCCAGTGGCACTGAGCCCGGTGGTGCAAACAAGAAAAACAAAAGGGTAGGTAGCCGCTCCTTCCCCGCTATTCTGTGGCTCTCTTCCCTGCTCTCCTCACTTGCTTTCTCTCTTACTAGTTTTAGAGTCTGCAGCAATTTTAGAGCCTGCGACAAAGTAGCAGCTTTACATCATTACCCCAAGATTGACTCCTCAGTGTGTCAATCCTAAAACAGGTGAAAAGATGAATGCACAAGGCCCCTTAGCCTATAGGCTCAGACTGCTGGGTGGAGCTGTCAGAGGGAAGAAGGTTGTGATGTCTGAGACCCTTCCCCACTGTGGACGGTAATAGGTGAAGACTCAGTAGTAAATGTTCTTACAGTATATCTGCTTCCTTAAATGTGTGTGTGTGTGTGTGTGTTCGTGTGTGTACAACAAAACAAAACAAAAAAAACAGACTTTTACATAACCCAGGCTACTCTAAAACTCATTATGTAGCCAAGGCCAGCCTTCAACTCCTGGTCCTCTCTCTAACTCCTGAGCACTGGGATTACAGACAAATGGCCCTGGCCCCCGCTTGCTTTGATCTATGAGGTGCCTGATTCATTTACTCTATCCACTGAAATCTCCATTTCCAAGGCATTGTTGAGGTCACAGGCTATGTCTCCACCTCCCATCCCTTAGCACTTCCTCCAACACTCACCATCCTGCTGGGGCCACCCAGGAAGACGCAAGGCTGGGGAGCAAGCAGGAGGCCAGGCACACTCTGCCAAGACCTCCAGCAGCTGCAGTCCTGGCGGCTCCATCTGGACAGGATTCCTCTGCTCAGGCTGTGCAGGAAGCAGCTTGGACACAATCAGATGGGATTGCTCTCTGATAAACCCTGCCTGCCTCCCTTGGCCAGGCCATCTGCTCTGGCGGTTTCCTGCAGGAATGTATGGCATAAGAAAGACCCTTCTCTGATGGGACCCAGATGCCTGAAGGTCAGTCCCACGGTCAAAGGTCAGGCTCTGTCACAGCGTTGGTTCTGTACAGTCCCTGACAAGTGCCAGGCTGTATCACTACACACAGCATCTCTCACTGTTCTGGCCTGTCCTCCCCCATTGCCCTGGGGGCTTCTCCATGTATACATGGAGACGCAGAACCTCAAACAGACTTCATTGTGAACATCCCCAAAAAACACGTGACTGTTTCAAACACCACGATGACAAGGATTCTGAAGCCATCTGGGTAAGGTTCTGGGGTGGTTCAGTGATGGCCTCAGGCAGGATGTAAGGCCTCCCCACACATAGCTCCCTCTTAGCTGATCTCAAGCCTTGGTAGACAGTTCCAGAATCCATTGGCCAATGCCCATTTCAGATGCCCAGTTCACAATTCTTCTCAGCCTGAGGCTTCCTCTGGTTCTAAGAGCTGTCTTAGGCCATTCATAAGACCACCTGGAAGTGCCAAAGGAGTGGCGTTTGGGTACAAGCTAAGGAGGGTGAGAGGCAAGCCAGTAGACACTGGAGGAGAAAATTCTTTAGGTGCTGAGCACAGCTAATGTCAGTTCCTGGAGCAAGAGAAAAAATGAGGAGCAAATATAAGTAGGCTGCTATAATGAAAAAGACATGGGGGTGGGGGAGAGTGTACCTCAGGAAAGCCTCTAATGAAGAAGACATGGGGTGGGGGAGAGTGTACCTCAGGAAAGTCTCTGACCATGGAATGGATGAGAGGTAAGCCACAGGACAGCACAAGTTCAGATGCACACAGTGACACCCTTGCTCCTTTGTGGGAACTGTGGCAGGGAGAAGGGGAGTGAGCCTTGGGTCGAGTCCTTGGCAAGAGTTCATCTGAGAGTCAGGAATGTGATGTCGATGCTAGGACAGTGAGAGGCAAAGCTCTGATTGCAGAATCTTGAGCCAAATCCCAGACTCCACTGTGAGCATAAAGGGCGTGAAGCCACCAGCCAGCGATGGCAGGGTAAGAATATTACTACACAGTCTAGGAAGCTCAACCAGCTGTCTTCCTGAGGACCTCTCGTCCATTCTTCTTTCTGATCACTCCAGATGTTAAGAGCAGAGAACTTGGCTCCAGGTGTGGTAGCACACACCTCTAATCCTAGTACGCAGGAGGCAGAGGCAGGAGGATCTCTGTGAGTCTGAGACCAGGATGTCTTCACAGTGAGTTCTGACAAGCAGGACTAAACAGAGAAACCCTGTCTCAAACAAAAACAAAAAGAATATAACACTAGTCCTCAAATTCAGGCCCCAACTCCACTTTTGGGAAGGAAAGGCTCTCATGAACTCTGGCTTTGGATGGATAAAATCAGGCCTGCATCCCAAGGGCCATATTGTTCTCTAGTTTGGGCCCCATATTTACTAATACCAGAAATATTGCTAAAATACTATCATTCTATTTTTAAGTAAGTGTGTGTGTGTGTGTGTGTGTGTGTGTGTTTGTCTGTCTGTCCATGGACGCCAGAGAATCAGATCCACTGGAGCTGGAGTCATAGATGGCTGTGAGCCACCTTATGTAGGTGCTGGGAACTGAACGTGGTCCTCTACTGAGCTCTCTCTCTCTCTCTCTCTCTCTCTCTCTCTCTCTCTCTCTCTCTCTCCAGTCTCCATCCCTGTGACCCACGCAATTGTCTCGCCGGCAAGAATGCACTCGGGCACACAGGATCCTTCTGCAGCACGTGTTTATTACCATGCGTGGAGGAGGAGAGACCAGATCTAACATGGCGCTGCTTTATATACACCCTAGGGTGGGGTGAACATATCTGATTGGCTGCTTGCTCAAATTCCCATGTGACGCCCCGGGTTGGGCGGTGATAGGCAGTCCTTTGCCATTGCACATGCGCAATTTTACTTGTTACCCACGAGTGTCAGGTGCCAGCATCATCACGACTCCCCACACATCCCTAAACATTTCCCCCTCGCCCCCTAGACAAGGTTTCTCTGTGTAACACTGACTGTCCCAAAACTTGTTCTGTAGACCAGGCTGGCCTCAAACTCAGAGAGATCCTCCTGCCTCTGTCCTCCTGAGTGCTGGAACTAACCATGTGCACCAGCACCACCTCACTCCCTGAGCATTTTTTAAATACAGCGCGTCCATTGAATGATTCCTCACCCCATCATGTATCCAGGGCTGACATTACTAATTAACTGTCATAATTCTTCCCACCCATAAACTTGCTTTCAGACTCCAGAGTGCCTGCCAGCTGCTGCCAAAAGATGGATATACATGTACATACACATATACATATGCATATGCATATACATACCAGCAAATGTCTTTGAGCTGGATGATAATGATGGTGATGGTGAAGATGATGATGATGATGACAACCGTAGATATGCTTTGTGGTTTGAGGCTTTCGAAGTACAGCTGGTGATTATCTTTTTCCACAGCTTATCCTCACATTCATCAATGACAGGTATTGGTAAGACCTTTGTTGTTCTTTGTTGGTTTTTGTTTTGTTTTGCTTTGCTTTTTCAAGACCAGATTTCTCTGTGTAGTCCTGGCTGTTCTGGAATTCACTCTGAAGACTAGGCTGGCTTTGAACTCAGAGATCTGCCTGCATCTCCCTCCCGAGTGCTGGGATTAAAGTGTGCGCCACCACAGCCCACCAGCTTTTATTGTTGTTGCTGTTGGTGGTGGTGGGATTTTTTTTTGCCTTGCCTTTGTTGTTTTTTAAAAAAATTATTTATATTTTTATTATATTTATGATATGTTTAATATAATGTTTAATAATTTGTGCACATGCATATGTGTGCATAGAATTACAAGCTGTTCTGAGCTGCTTGATGTGGGTAGTTGCAGCCAGACTTGAGCCAGTCCTTCGTAATTTGAAAGCAACAGTAGTATACACATGCGCACGTGTGCACACACATACACACACACACACACACACACACACACACACACACCTTGATTTTACTAGAAAAATTCCCACTGGTGTCTAAGCCAGGCTACATCTGCCTGTAAAGCCTAAAGGGAGACCTCACCTAGACAGCATGGATAGAAGAGAATTAGTGTGAAGTGCTCCGGAGAACAGACTCTAGAGTGACACGGAGCACAAGCCGGCGAGAGTCAACAGCTCTGTCTCTGAGGGAGATGCTGTGCTACTTAAAACATCAACCTTGAGCCGCAGATCCGTACACAATGTCTTTCAGTGTGCGTACATGGTATGGAACAGTTTCATTTATAAATGAAACACGAAGATTAACTACCATAGCTGGGCAATTCTAATCAACGTCTCAGGAAATGTTAACAAAGTGTAGTCTCTTCTCTAGGGAGATTCTAAACAAATACGATTTTCAGAGTTTGGTTATCTGCAGGCAACTAAACCCCAGAAAGCAAAATCTTGGATGAGGAGGGCCTGTTGTCGTTGCTGTTCCATTTCACAGAGGACAGTGGACAGGGACCATCCAGGATGGCTGGTGTCCTGTCCAAAGTCACATAGCTAATGTGTATTAAAACCAAGACTAAGACACAAGGATTCAAAATGTTGGATTCAGGTTTCTTTCCTCAGACTGAGAGCTGCCCTCCTGGCCTTCTGGAAAGCCCCATGGCGGGCAAAGCTTTCTGAGTAGGAGAGATTTGTTGACTTTCCCCCAAGTGAACAGATGTGGCCCTGATGCTACCCAAGTCCCTTCTGGCCTGGGCGTGGATCAGAGTAGATGGTTGTGGGGAGATGAGCAGAGACCCCTGCTCTCAGAGTCAATGGGCTGGGCCAGGAGGGAGCTGTCCAGCATCCTCCTTCCTGGGCCACAGCAGGAGTCCAAATAGGCAATTAATTACAGCCGGCTGGCGGCTGGCTCCCCTTCTCCCATGCTCAACGGAGTGTGTAATGGGAACGGGAGCAGAACAGACTTCCCTGCCCAGAGGGAGCCTCGCATGCCAGCAGAGGACCAGCTCTGGGGAGACGAAGGAACGGAGACGAGTGTGAGTTTATTAAAACAATGAGCTCTCCTTGCTCTTCTGTCTCCTCACCTCCTGGCCACAAAAACAGTCTTTCCAGGGCTCTGCCCCAAGTGACCCCTTCCCAGCAGCCTGAAGATGGCACTGTTGCTGACAATAACCTCAGATCATATTAATAGCAGTCACTGGGCAAGATACTCGATAAGCACTGTCACTTTAAATCCTCAAATGAGCCCTTTGATGTAGTGTGAGACCTGTTATCCTGATAAGAAATGCTGAGACCCAGAGAGCTGAACCAGTCTCTAGGGACAGTATCTCACAGTGGTAACAGACTCTGGAAGCAGAGAGATTGGTAGCTTATGCTACCCAGTCTTTGTGTCTTAGCCTCTTCATCGGCATCATGTGGGCGACAAGCATATCCACCTCGTGTGGCTCCTGGGACACGATTGGCTTCAGTTAATAAGCAGTGTCTGTGTGTCTTGAGAGTAGGCACTTCCTTAGCCTTTTTCTAAGTATCATTAGAGGACTGGGTGTGTCATATGTTCCTGACAGATGAAATGACAATCACAAGAAATTACAAGTCTTCATTCACACAATTTCAGGCCCATGGGACTCTCTCACCCAGTCCTTTGCATCTCTCCCCAGCCAGCAAGCTTGTCTGGGTTTTGTTTTCTGTTCTGTGTATTAAGAACATAACAGAGGGCAGGAGAAACAGCTCAGTAGGTAAAAGTGTTTCTTGGATGTCATGGTTTGAATATCCTTAGCCCTTAGAGAGTGGTACTATTGGAAGTGTGGCCTTGTTGGAGTAGGTGTACCACTGTGCTCATGTGCTTTAAGATCCTCATCCTAGCTTCCTGGAAGCCAGTCTTCCACTAGCAGCCTTCAGATGAAGATGTAGAACTCTCAACTCCCTCTGCACCATGCCTGCCTGGGTGCTGCCATGTTTCCACCTTGATGATAATGGACTGAACCTCTGAACCTGTAAGCCAGCCCCAATTAAATGTTGTTCTTTTTAAGAGTTGTATTGGTCATGGTGTCTGTTCACAGCAGTAAAACCCTAACTAAGACACTGGGCAAGCCTGATGATATAGTTCACTGCCAGAATCCACGTAGCAGAAGGAGAGCACCAACTGGTACCTGAACACTGTCCTCCAACCTTCACTTGCACAGCGTGAAACACACATGTCTATGCACAAGCATTCATGTCCACACTAGAACAAAGGAATACAATGCACAGGTTTGGTTTTTTTTTTTTTTTTTTTTTTTTTTGGTTGATTCCCCAGAGACCCACTTAAATTCTAATAATAAATCTACTTTTATAAAACTTAAACCTTGGGAGGTATAGGAAGATCAGGAGTTCAAGACCAGCGTATACTGCCTATGCTCCACGAGTCTGTCAAAAACAGAAAAGAAGGAAAAAAATGTCTTGGGACAAACTTATACCATAGTGTACAGTGCCCCAAGGTTCCCACAGGTGGACTTTGATGGTTGGGAAGGGAGGCTTTGCTGCTTGGACAGAAGCCATTTTTTTTGTGTGTCCCCCTCATTCCACTGTGTGCATTTTTCCCCATTAAACCCTACATTTCCAGTACCCTAAAAAATTAAACTAAAGCAATCTTAGACCCACCCCTGTTAGAGTTCCTTATAAGTCTGTCAGCTTAGCTGAACCCTTACTTCTTCTGAACGGGGGCCGTTGGTTCCCCTGGACATTTAGGTGGGCAGATGGGCATATAAAGGTTAAGGCTCAGCAAAGGGAAGAAAAAGAACTTCAGTCTCATTGGTGACATGGAAGACACAAGGCACAGATATGAAAGTTGGCTAAGGCTTCCCTGCCCTCAGTCATGGCTCACTGGGGGTGCTATGTCTGCTCCATTTTCTCCAAGGAAAGAAAGTGAGTAAATTTATTTTTATAGCCCAGCACCAAGCACAGGGGCCAGTGCAGGGTGGAGCATTAGAGAATGAAGGAAGGGAGTGGGGAGAGGAAGAAAGACGAAAGGAAGGAAAAAACCTATTTGGGGCTACAGAGTACAAAGCTTACAAGAGGGAAGGGAAGGAAAAATAAAGACCACTGTTCATTCTCTGGTCCTTAAAACGGTGGAATAATTTCTTCATTTTTGAAATTTTTGTTTTGAAAAATTTATTATTCTTATCTTGTATGTCTGCATGCTTTGCCTATATGTGTATATGTGCACTGTATGCACACCTGGGGTCCACAGAGACCAGAAAAGGATACCGTTATGGACTCTTCAGTGCTGAGAACCAAACCCAGGTCCTCTGTAAGAACAGCAACTGCTCTAATCTCTGAGCTCTCTCCAGCCTCACCACCACCCCAATGTCGACATTTTTAATTAAGGAACTCCAAAGGCAATTTAAAAAAAAAAAAAAAAACAGTGTGCACAAAGGGTGGAGAATGCTCTGTGTTTTGCACAGAAAATAAATAAATGAAAGAACCAGCCTAATATTTGTCCCATCAACTTCCTGTCATTTAGCATAAGGCTCCACTCCTCCATGAGAAGCTACAGCAGCTGATGACTGTGGGCAAAGGGAGGTTATTCTGAAATGGTGTAGCCAATGGTAAGTTGCTCTCACCCACGCCACAGTAAGCAATCATAATGAACTCTTCAGGTTACAGAACCAAAAATTAAAAAGGTATCAGAGTCAAATGGGGGCAATATCAGTGGGAAGGGGACAAGAGGGGGAACAGTGGAGAGCAAGTATATCAAGTACATTATATGAATCGCATCATTGTGTATAATTAATATATGCCAATAAAATTATTAAGAGCCTGCAAAGATAGTTCAACAGATGAAGGCGTTTGCTACCAAACCAGACACCACTTGAGTTTGATCTTTGGTAAAGAGACAGAAGTGATTGCCACAAGTCTGTCCTCTGACCTCCACACCTGCGCCACGGCATGTGTGCACCCATGCACACACATGTATACACATAAAACAAAATTTTAGAAAATCGTTTTAATCTAGAAAAAAAGCAAAAGAGCAAAACAAATATAAACAAACAAGCAAATGAGTAAGCAAGCAGAGGGGGGTAAATGGAACATCTGCCTGTGTGGCTCACTCTTTGTTCACAGGCAAAGGTCACCTCCCCAGGAATAGCCACAAGCAGTTCACGTCAGCCATGGAGGAAACAGGAGCTAGAGTTCAACACATGCATTTCACGCCGTGAACATGTAGACACATGCCTTTCTGGGTCATGTGAAAGAAAAGTGAACTTAGAAAGGGAAGAAACAAGAATCTTCTGCTTTGGAAGAAGACTAAATAAGAGGTTGTGTCCCTTGCCTGCCGACTGGGGATGCTGAGTGACATCTCCTTCCGGCCCCTCTCCTTAAGGATTCAAGCTAATTATAGGCTTGGGGGTCTCCTCACCTATTGATCTTAGACCAGAAACATTAGATGGATTCCGAGGAGCCTTGGGATTTTCAAAGTCATTTCCCTAAACTGCACATCTCTGTTGTGTGTCGCCTGTGGTCTCTGCATGTGCTCCCATGGTGGCTGAGGGGCAGAGTTAGTGGTGGCTACTAGAGATAAAGACATCAAGAAAATCCTCCATGGGGAGGGCAGAGGCCATTCCAGGAAGGAGAGTGGAAAGGGACGAGGAAAGACCCGAACACTCGGGAGGCTGGGTGGAAAAAGCAAACTCCCTGCTCCTGCTTTGCTGCATCCTATCCGTACTCACCCAGGGAAGCAATGGCAGACTTGATATCTTGTCAAGAGACTCCTAGCAGTCCTGCTGGGGTCCTGCTGGGGTCCTGCTGGGGTCCTGCTGGGGTCATGCCCTGACACAGCATGACACTGTGAACACTGATATACAGTGCACCAGGCGCTGGGGTGAGTTCTTACTGGTTGTCTTTGAAAAGTATCTTTAAACTCAATGCTAACTGCTTCTGAACCTCTCATCTCAAAGATGACTCCCCTGGGATGGGACTATCTCTTTGTCTTAAGGAGTTTGGCCAGCTGGAGCCAAGCATCTAACTCTGGTCTGAGAGCTTTGTAGTCTGAAAAAAAGTGGAGAGGGGCCCTGGTCCCAGCTCCCCTGAAGCCTCTGCCTTCCCTGCAGTTCCCTGGAACCTTGGGATGCTTCCAGGACTAGTCCTTTGGACTGGAGTTAGTGGCTAAAGCTGAGGTATATTGAGGTGATCCACAAGGGACACTCAGCACACCAGATGGGAAAAGTCCTCAACTCATGAGAACTATCTATGATAAACGCTGGAACAAGAACACAGACTACACCCTGAACACCAGTCTGTGGCTGGAGAAAGGCAGGTTCTATTTCTACAGGCCACTGTAAGGTGGATGGTCCAGCAAGACTCCTCATGCAAACACAGGGGGTCCGAAAAGAGGAACACAACCCAGCAAGGGTGAGAAGGCAAGTCTTCTTGCCTTCAGAGCTGGGTGACTTAGGGACTCATTCCCACCTCCCCAAGTCCAGGCAAATGTGAACTCTGCTTCCAGTGGCTTCAGCCTCCCATTTACCCGTCCCCAGGCTGACAGCGCAGTGGATTCTCCACAGGTCTGTGGAGAACCTCCTCTTCGATACAATTCATGCTGAGCACCTGGGTACAGGTCCACACCCACACATGTGTGCAACATTCCAGGGGAACACACAGAAGGTGTTAAACTACTTAGGAGTAGAACACATGCTTGAAACTTGAAGGCTCGGAGAGAACTTGAATAGGTATGCATGTTTGGATTACATGTAAGCACTGTAGATGTGTGCTTCCTTCAATTCTCTTGGGCACTATGAGGGGAAGGTCTAATTATGCCCAGTGAACAGGCAAGGAAACTGAGGTTCTGTGTGGGTCGGATGAGTCTCCTGGCCACATAGGAGATTAGGTTTGGTTTCTGCTCTGCTCTAGGGATGGGAATCAATTTTGCTCCTGACGTGAGGGTGGCTCAATGGTAAGAACCAAAGTTGGCTTGGAGTGACATTGTGCCCTCAGAGGCAGCCTGCAGTGGTAAAGGATGCCAGCACACAGGCCTAAAGGATAAAGTCCTGGGCCACTTGCCTGGCACAGCCCTCCTCTGTGGTAAGTGCTGAAGAGAAAGAGCCCAGGGACTCAGACCCTCTTCATCTAGAGTGAGGAGCATGCTGGGATTTTTAAGCCATCTTTGAGCTGTCCTTAAATAAGCTCTAATGACTGCTGATTGCTCCTTTGTCACTGGGCTGGCTGTCAGCCGCTTCCATCTGCAGCAGCAGGGACAGGACAAGGGGCGGAGGCAGGGGGATGGGGTCTCTGCAGACCCTGAGCACACTGGTTTCCTATTTTAAGATGAACACACACGGGTGGGAGAACTGAATGCTCCCTGAGCGCTGAGAAATTCAGGCACAGGATGCAGGTGTGGATGTAGAGGGACAACTCAAGGGACGGCACACTTCTCCAACCACTGAGCAGGACCATCTTCCTATGGGACTGATGAATAGATAATGGGTCCAGAGCTCTGGTGGACAACAGGACCCAGGTGAAACTTCCTTCAACACTTCAGACAACAGACAATTACCAAGCACTTACTCTATGGCCAGCATGAGCTGTGTACTAAATCCAAACCCAGAGCTGTGTTGTGATCTAAACAATAACTGGTACCCATTGGGCCTTTACCATGTGCCAGGTGATGACCTCCTACCCTGTGAAGGATGAAGGCCCATCACCCCTCCCACCAACACAATGAAGCCAGAGGAAGCCAAGCACTAGGGAGAGCATGAGTGTCTCTGACCCCATCCTGCAGGTCATTCATGCTGAAAGTGAGCAACAAATAGAAAATAAGAAGGCAGCAGGGCCTGGGGAGTGGAGGAGATGACACAAAGGGGAAATGACTGACCCATGGCTGACTATAGATATCTGCCCAGGGAGCTTGAGTCCCATGAAGGGTGAAGGGCCCAGGTGAGCAGATATCCTCTAGCACTCACCACACCCCAAGACTGTATTCAACTGGAGATCCCTACTGGGACATCACATAAAGCCTCCAGGGAAGTACCTTTGGATGCTAAGGGCCAATTCCTGCACTCACATTCAACAGTGAAAGCCTTCCCATCAGGGGCTGGGACATGGCTCCCTGGGCAGAGTGTTTGCTGCACTAACCAGAGTCCAGATCTCAACACTCACATAAAAAGCTGGGAGTGGCCTTTCCCACCGGTGACCCTGTGCTGCCAAACACAGACAGGTGGATTTCAGGGACTTGCTGGGCAGGTAATCTAGCTGGGACAGTGAGGGCCAGGTTCATTGAAAGACCCTGTGATGGCTTTTCTTGGTTGTCAACTTGACTACATCTGGAATAAACTATAACCCAGAAATGGAGGGCATGCCCGTGAGAAATTATTTTTGCTTAGTGTGAAGTGGGTAAATCTACTTCTAGTTCAGACCTTTGAGGAAGGAAGATGCACGCCTTCGATCTTGAGGCCGAAAGACACACCTTTAACCTGGGCCACACCTGCTGGAAGTCTACATAAGGACGTGGATGAAGGAGGCTTTTGCTTTGTCTGCTTGCTCTGCCTTGCTAGCAAGCTCATTCCTTCACTGACATTAGAGCCATTCTCAACCTTCGGGCCCGTGACCTTTCTGGGGGTTGCATATTAGATATCCCGCATATCATATATTTACATTACAATTTATAGCAGTAGCAAAATAACAGTTAAGATGTAGCAATGAAATAATTTATGGTTGGGGGGTCACCATAACATGAAGGACTGTATTAAAGGGTGGCAGCACCAAGATTGAGAGCCACTGCATTGGAGCCTACTTCTTCTGAATTCGATAACTCTGAAAACGAGCTGAGATGTCAGCCTCACAGACTGAAAATCTGGATTCTCGAACCTTCTGTTCCTAACTTGCCATTGTTAGATTAATTGGGCCATAGCCTGCATCTGATTGTAATAAATTCCCATTTATATATACATATATATGTATATATGTGTACTCTATGTATGTGTACATGGTATATATGATACATATGTATGTGTATATGTATATGATGGTGTATGCTGTTTATGCTGTATATGATGTATGTGTACACACACAGGAATGCCAAACTAAAACAATGAATATATCCTTTCCCCGACTGCTGGAGCACAGTTCCAGGACAATCATCCCATTTCACAAAACAGGACACTGTAACCAAGAGACTAGGGGTCATCTGCCCAGGTCAAGGCCACCAGCAGCAGGATTAGGAACAGAGCTTTACTCTCAACCAACATGACCCTAGGGTTGTCCCGGACCCAGTGGTCATGAGGGCAGCCAGGTGCCCTTTGCTTGTTGATAGCTGCTAGACTAACTTCAGCCCCTCACTATAAACAGCAAGTCCCCTCCCCCTCCTTTAGCTGGTCCTCCCCACGGCCCCACTCAGAGCTCAGAGCTATTAACCGGGTCGCACTGGCTTGTCCCAGTCTGATAGTTCCCTTAATTGCCTTTTTATAGCACGTCGTACAACTGTTCATTACGCTGTCATATTTCCCCTCGAAGGCAGCGGTGGGGGAGACGGATGGATGGAGGCTGGTCCAGGTGGCAGGGGCAGTGGGGGGCACCAATGTGCAAAGCTTATTTTCTACTTGGTCAGACTGAATTAAATGCATGCTTCTCACACACGAGTAACACACAAGCCAGTTTTAAGGGGGTGGGGTTCACAATTGTGTCCCAACAGTTGACACATTATCTTTATCATAATGTTACTGGGATAGGCACACATGGAAAGCTGGGTTCAGACAGACCTCTTATTCTTCTAGCGACATACAACTGGAAATGCAAATACAATATAACACTTCAATACAGAGCTATGAAACCAGCAAATTCAAAATAACACAATTAATGCAACGTGATGGATGGGGGAGCGGCTCAAATTAAATTGCACCCACCCGGTGACCACGGCTTCCTCTGCTTCAGTGTTTTGCCCCCCTCTGTTTCCTTTATCTTAAGACCCACGGCAATTAAAGCAGGATTGGGTCATCCAAGAGACTTAAAACCTGCTGGTAGATATTCTAGATATAAAATAATACAATAGGAAATTAGACAGTTCTCAATCTGAGCTCACACATGCCACTCTAGGAATCAGTAAGTATCCCAGGATCCTTTTGTCAGGCACAGGAGTCTAAGTTATTCTGTGGGACAAGCTATGAGTTCTTGGAAAGCCCAGGGCATAAGACAGCCACCGAAGCCAGATCTCTACAAGCTCCTCTGAGCACCATACAGCCCGTGCCCGTAGAATGCTCAAAAGCTGGTGTGTTTGGCCAGAGCGGGTCATACCAAGTTGTAGCCCCCTCCTGGAGTTCTGAAACCAAAGCTCTTCCTGGTAGACAGGCCTGAGTACTGAGGCTGTTTTGGTCTTAGGTTTGCACCTTGGATTCTCCACCATCTTGCTGCAAGGCATTGGAAAAGTTACATCATCTTATATTGCAATGTCTCAGTCTGTAAAATGGACATGAAACTTAACACTCACAGTGATGTTGTGAGGCTTGTTAATGGTGTTGTAACCCAAACTGCCCTGACCTAGTGGTGAATGAATGTTTATTAAATGCTACTAAAATTATTCTTAGGCTGGAGAGATGGCTTACTGATTGAGAGCACGTGATGTTCTTTCAGAGGATGTGGGTTCAGTTCCCAGCACCTACACAGTGATTCACAACCATCCGTAACTCCAGTGCAAGGCTATGGATGCCTCTTCTGATCTCTGTGGGCACTAGGCGTGTATGTGGTATACAGACACACCCAGGCAAAACACCATACACATAAAATAAAGCTAAAAGAATTTTATTTTAAATTCTTTTAGTTTTATTTTATTATTTATTTGTTTGTTTGTTCTTGGTTTTTCCTGACAGAGTTTCTCTGTGTAGTCCTGGTTGTCCTTGAACTCACAGAGATCCACCTGCCTCTGCTTCCCAAGTGCTAGGATTAAAGGCACATATCATGTGCCCACCTTTTTTTTTTTTTTTTTTTTTTTGAACAGGGTTTTTCTATATAACCTCAGCTGTCCTGGAACTTACTCTATAGACCAGGCTGGCTAAAAAAATCTTAAGTGTGTGTGTGTGTGTGTGTGTGTGTGTGTGTGTGTGTG
>JANHMN010000002.1:219226793-219231793 GCA_030674055.1 Rhabdomys pumilio
GTGTGAGAGAGAGAGAGAGAGAGAGAGAGAGAGAGAGAGAGAGAGGTGTGGGGGGGATCAGAGGACTGCCCCAGGGAGTCAGTTCTCTCCTGCTGTGGGGTCTGGAGATTAAATACAGATCATGAGGTAAACTCTTGTATGCATTTTTACTTGCTGAGCCATCACACAGGTCCTATTTATTTTTTAATTATTGAGATAGAATTTCACTATGTAGCTCAGGCTAGCCTCCAAGTCCTTCTCCCAATTGCTCGTGCCATCAAACCCAACTTGAGTGTGGGTTTTGTCCAGCAAACGCTGGCCAAAGAAGTTTCTATTCGAAGCAAGGACTGCTTCCTTACCCTCAGTAAGCCAACACCCACCCCCTGTCACCATTTTCCTCCCAGGTTTCCCCTTCCCCGATTTGCACCACTGCCCATTGAACGTCATCTCTCAATGTCTAATTCTGCACGCTCTGATGTGAAACCACCTACGATGGCAGTGGACTACCCTAGCAAAAGAACAGGAAGCTATTGGCACTCACCGGTGTATCTGAATACATCTCACCTTGAGACAGTAAAGGAACAACCAACCTCCAGAGAGTACTTCAATAGCATCAAGCACACCCAAAGCCCTGATAAGGGATAAGGACTCACTCTACCTCAGCAGACCTGGGAGTATGGGATAGACCACACTGCTTTTGAACTCCTAGAGCCCAGGATCCTTGTCACATGGCCTGCTGGATCAGAGCCTCTGTCCTGCTCTCTCACTGTTGTTGTATTTGTGACTTCAGGTTCCAAAAGAAACTCTCTAGATCTGAGCATGGCCCCCAAGCTAGTCAAAAAAAAAAAAAAAAAATCAACCCAAAACCCACATGTGTGACAGAGAGAGAGAGAGAGAGAGAGAGAGAGAGAGAGATAGACAGATAGACAGACAGACTTAGGCCATTAGATTACATCTCTGTGATGATTTAAAGCAACCTGAAATAAGTGTTTATGCTTATTTAATAATTGGGAAGCAGTGAGAAATAAAGCTGGCTCATTTTCCCTTGCCCCCCTACCCACCACATACACACACACACACACACACACACACACACACACACACACACACAAGGTGATAGGAAAGTGTGTATTTTCACAAAGGAGAACATCATTGGTCTAACCCACCAATGAGGTCCAGGGCTCTTCTTTTAATTCTGTGCAGCATCCTGGGGCTTTAAGGACTTCCAAGAGCAAGGACTGTGCCCACAGGTCCCTTGTTTCCTGGTTGCTTTCCACTGCTCTCAGAACAGAAAGCATGAACCTAGAAGCCCAGCAATCATGAAATCTAGTAGACCTTGGGCACTGTCCCTAAAAGGACATTCAGCTTCTACCTGGATGTCTCCAGGAGAGAATACATAACTATCTCAGCAAGGAAACCTGCGTTTACAGTCACTAATGTACTGAACTGTGTCTTACCCTGAGCCAGCAAACTACCCTCTAGTTTGTCCCACTGTATGCAGAATGAGGATCTTTGTTCCATGTGTATACTGCCCACTTAGAACCTTCTGTCTGCCTGTCTGGCCCCTCCTTTGTGCCTGTGGACATACTATGAGGAAATCGGGTTCTGCTGTTGGGCAAGACCACATGATTTCTTCCTGCTGTTAGAAAAACCTTAGAATGCTTCCACCCCAGGATATCAGAGCCTGCCCCCTCAGCAGGAAAAGGCTCGTGAACAGAAAAGGCAAAGGAAGGCTCTGAGCCACAGTGGGGGCAGGGAAAGGGTCTGTCTGTGATCGTTCAGCCCCGAAATGATGCTCATGATGACTGCTTTTCAGGCCATTAATTCAAGGGCTCCAGGCCCCCCTCCCCCATGTTACTGCCTGCTCTGGGAGATAAGCCCAGTTCTGTTTAACCCTACCCCTTCCCCCAAAGTGGCTTCCATCTCTGCTGGGCCTGCGTTTAACTCCCTGGATACCGAAAGGCTTCAGTGACTGTTGGTGCTCATGCATCAGGAAGGCAGATATGTTTTATCTGGACCCCAGAATCCTGATCCATAGTCTCTGAATCGACAGGCTTTACAGGAGTCCTGAGAGCCCCCATGTACACTCTGTCAGAAAGTCCAAGTCCCCCCCCCCAAGGCAGTAGGGGTCCTTCCCCATTTCTTAGCCAGAGGAAAAAGCTGCACTGCCTTTGCCTCTTCCATGTTCTGCTGGCTCATGGCTCTGCCTGGCAGTCTCTTTCTCTTCTTGTTTCGTTTTGTCTTTCTATCCCTTCTCCTTCTTTGTTCTCCACTCTTCACAATCAGTGATAACTTAAGGATATTCCCAAGTGTTGTTCTCAGTGTGAATCATGTATTCCTGTCCTCATGTCTGGGAGCCTACTGGTATATGATTTTCCATACGCGCCTCTATCCTTGTGATGATATGTGTCTAACCTTGCTTATATGCCTGTGAGAAGAAATCCTCCGTGTCTGGTATCTTTGTACAGTGGCCAGTCTTAGTACAAATCCTGCGTTATCTGTGTGCTGAGCTGGCCTTGATCTCTATACAGTTCTATAAATCTGTATCAATCTCCCAATGTACTTGGATCTATAGGTTTGTCCTCATTTCTCCAAGTCACTGCCCCTTGGTTTGTCACTGTGTGTGTGTTTGTGTGAATATATATATGAGTATATATGTGTATGAAAGCATGTATGCGTATATGCTGTTTCTACTAAGGGTCATAGAGTTGGTTTCCCTAGAGCACAGCCTAACTCATCATCAGCTAGCTTAGTGTTTTGGCCCCTGAGGCCACCTCCCAGGTCTCACATCCTTGGGCCTCTCTCTGACCATCATTCCCTTCTGTCCAGGTCAACTCAGCACTGGAAGGGGCAGGGACAGAGACAGGTGGGGCTAAGACAGAAAATGTCCTGGTCCTATTTGCTCAGACTCTCAGACCCAGCCACATGCTTTTTGTTTACACATCTGTCCCCCACACAACAATAATAAATAGCAGTTGGGAATGGTAACAAGAATACCAGTGGTGATGGGTGCCACATATTAGGTACAAAACACAGATGAAGCATTTTGCATACAAAGAGTCTTTTGGATTCTTTGCATAATTGTATGAAGCTGCTTCTCACAGGGTAGGTAGGGATGAGGAAAAAGAAGATAAGAGGAATCAGGGAGATAGTCCAACATCCAGAACTGGGATATGGTGAAGCCGGAAGCAGGGTTATCCTGCCGTTTGGGAGCTTGCCACAGCCACTTCCAGCCTGGGAAGAGGCATTTATTGCAAACAGCAGGAAAAGGAGCTCCTTCCCCAACAGCTGACAGCTCATTTTAACCAGAGGAACTGTGATCTGATTTTGGATTTCATCTCTTGGGGCAGTGAAGGGTCAAAAACCAAACAACAGCCTGAGAGAGAGAGGCGGGAGGTTTCCGTAGGGGAAGGTAGTGGGGGGCGGGGAAGCACCTAACTTCCTGGGTTCTAACCTGGCTTCCTCTCGGGTTCTGGATGACCTTAAACAGGACACTCCATTGCATTGCAGGCTTGTGGGTTTGCTCCTCTGTGAAATTAGGAATGAAAAGAGGCCCAGTCAGGATATTTGAAAGGGGAAGACAGGATAAATCAAATAATTTTCTAGAACTGGGCCTCAGAGCCAAGAATTGGGGGTGAGAAGTGCAGGTGGCAGCTACACTTGCTCTGGTAATTCCAGCAGAATAGCCATGCACAATTAGGATGGTAAAAAAGTGAACACATAAACAGCCCTGTTTCTCACTGATGAAAGAACCCTACATCCCATCCTACTTCCTGTAACAAAAGCACTCTAAGGCAAAGGAAGAAGCTACGTACTTGAGACCTCCTTGTCGAAGAAAGCATCCAAGACCATCTTAAGGTGTGTGCTGAGAGGCACAAGAGGTCACTACAAAGGTGCTAGGTCTCTCTGGTAGATATGTCAGGTGGGCAAAGGAATTCCTCCAGGAAAGAGGAGCAGGAAAGGGGATGGAACCTCTGGGGTGGAGAGTCTCTTCTGTCCAAAGCCTTTTGGGGTGGTGAGGTGCCTGTGTTTACTGTCTTTGCTTCTACCAAGTGCCTCCGGGTGACCAGATTTCACCATGCTAGGGAGAATGATTTTGGTTATGGTTTAGCAGGAGGTGGGGGGGGGGGAGTTGCAGTGGGCATGTGGAGGAAGGAGTGCCTGGAGAGGGATGAAGAGGCCTCTGTCCGTTGTATGGATGTCCCCTACCTGTCACAGAGACCTCTTCCAGAGACTGCGAGGTGCTTGAGTTGAAGGGGGAGGGGCTAGGGGTAGCCCGTCTTGTCCTGGCAGCTCCTACTCGCTGGTCAAAGCCCTCAGGCCGCCCTACTTGTGTACTGACCTGAGCTAATCTAAAAATACCGCAGGGGAGGTAGAGACCGGGGTTCCCAGTGAGGAAGATTTTCCAGAGAGGAGAAGAGGAGCGGGAGTCCTTTTCATTTCTGTCATTTCCTTAGGCCCAGTGATGATGACACTTCTCCTTTATCTAGGCTGGGACTGCTGCTGGACCCATCTCATGGTTTGCTGCTTAGGAGTTAGAGAGAGAACCCAGCTGGGGAGATAGACAGGGACCCACAGAAAACAGCCGCAGCTGACCCGTACCTCATGGAGACTACAAAGGGCCTCACGCCAGCACATACGTAGGCAACTCCATTCAGAAGCACCAGCTCCGCAATGAAACTCGTCTGCGCACAAAACCACACGCGGAATACGCACGGTTACCAAAGCTCTCGCTCAGAGTTCACACAGCGCCAACCCACAGCTGTATCTGATGCGATGTCTTTGTCTCTGGATCTTTTCGTCTTCGTGCTCACGCGCACTCGCACGACACTCAACAGAAACATCCAAGCTCTCCCAGTCCGGGGAGGGGGGGGCGGTGATCCCAGCTTGGCTGAGCGCACCGGTGTTTCTGAGCTCTAGTCTGCACCGCTGGCTGTAAGCTCGCCTTTCCTCTACCCTGACCTTCTCAGATAAGCATTTGCTTATTGAGGGGCTGTCCTCACAATCCTGTTCCGTGTGTG
>JANHMN010000002.1:219234293-219268479 GCA_030674055.1 Rhabdomys pumilio
TGTGTCTTGGCTTCCCAGCGTCTCTGGCGCGTCGAATCGTTAAGACAGAGAACATTGGTTTCTTAGGGGTGGAAGGCGACTGCTGAGTTTCTCTGGGCCATAAACTCAGCGGGATACCAAGGAGTCTGATCCCTTGGCACTTCCTACTCCAGGTGCTGCTGTGACAGCCTTGACAGAAGACAGGACAAGGTTGGAGTCCGCAAGGCCTTTGCTGGGTCTCCAAGGTTCAGTACTGTAGCTCGGAGAAAGGCCGGGCGGTAGGCTGGAGTTTGGCAGGCCTCCGGAAATCCTATATTTCGTTAGCTTTTCTTCCCCCATGTAAATTAGAAACCATATTGCGCAGCTTTTGGCCCTCCCTCTCCTCGGTTTCTAGAGGCCTGCTGGCTTAGGCTTCCCGCAGCGTCGGGCTTGTGAGTTGGAAGGGTCTCCACTCTGATCCCCTACGAAGATCCCACTTAATAGCCTTCCTAGGGCTTCCCAACTCTAGCATTGTCCTAGGGGTTCTTATTTCCGAGCCGATATCTCCACCCCATCTACGTTCTCCAAGACCCCGTGCCTTCTACCCAAAGCATCTGCGTATTTTCTTTCTTTCTGGCTTCCTTCCGTTTACAGCCAGTTCCTCTCTACCCGATCTCGACTCCTCTTCTTTGACCCGTAGACCTTCGTGTTTTTCTCGTTAATGAGAACCCAATTCCAGTCCACCTTAAATCAGTGTCCAGTTCTCCAGACCTTTTTCAAAGCGCCCTTCTGGGCCCATGCTTCTTTTAGTTCCTGTTGTCCATCCCCTCTTCTGGTTGTATCCCCAGGAACCATACTAGGATCTCTACATTCCCCTCTTCCCTCAGCCTCCTCTAGACTCCCCAGGCTCCGGCCTTCCTTCTGACTTAACATTCAGATTCTGCATTAGGGCCCCTTTCATGAGGATTCATCCTCATTCTCTTGTCCTGATGGCTTAGGCACAAGTCTGTCTCCATCTAGCGCCCCCTAGCGACAGTTTTGGGCTATACCCCAGGGTCCCCTTCCAAGAGGATCAGCTGAGCTCCTGGGTTTGGTTGCCTCTTTGCACCACAGGGCATGTTCGTGCTGGGCCTACCCTACGCCATCCTCCACGGCGGCTATCTGGGGTTGTTCCTCATCATCTTCGCGGCGGTGGTGTGCTGCTACACCGGCAAGATCCTCATCGCGTGCCTGTACGAGGAGAACGAAGACGGTGAGGTGGTTCGCGTGCGGGACTCGTATGTGGCCATAGCTAACGCGTGCTGCGCTCCTCGATTCCCCACGCTGGGCGGCCGCGTGGTCAATGTGGCACAGATCATCGAGCTGGTGATGACGTGTATCTTGTACGTAGTGGTGAGCGGCAACCTCATGTACAACAGTTTCCCGGGCCTGCCCGTGTCGCAAAAGTCCTGGTCCATCATAGCCACGGCGGTGCTGCTGCCCTGCGCCTTCCTGAAGAATCTCAAGGCCGTGTCCAAGTTCAGTCTGCTGTGCACGCTGGCCCACTTCGTCATCAACATCCTGGTCATCGCTTACTGTCTCTCGCGCGCACGTGACTGGGCCTGGGAGAAGGTCAAATTCTACATCGATGTCAAGAAGTTTCCCATCTCCATCGGCATCATCGTGTTCAGCTACACGTCGCAGATCTTCCTGCCCTCGCTCGAAGGCAACATGCAGCAGCCCAGCGAATTCCACTGCATGATGAACTGGACGCACATCGCCGCCTGCGTGCTCAAGGGTCTCTTCGCGCTCGTCGCCTACCTCACCTGGGCCGACGAGACCAAGGAAGTCATCACGGATAACCTGCCCGGCTCCATCCGCGCCGTGGTCAACCTATTCCTGGTGGCCAAGGCCCTGCTGTCCTACCCGCTGCCCTTCTTCGCGGCCGTCGAAGTGCTGGAGAAGTCTCTCTTCCAGGAAGGCAGTCGCGCTTTCTTCCCCGCCTGCTACGGAGGCGACGGTCGCCTTAAGTCCTGGGGGCTGACGCTGCGCTGCGCGCTGGTGGTCTTCACGCTGCTCATGGCCATCTACGTACCACACTTCGCGCTGCTCATGGGCCTCACGGGGAGCCTCACGGGCGCCGGCCTTTGCTTCCTGCTGCCCAGCCTCTTCCACTTGCGCCTTCTCTGGCGCAAGCTGCTGTGGCACCAGGTCTTCTTCGATGTGGCCATCTTCGTCATCGGCGGCATCTGCAGCGTGTCCGGCTTCGTGCATTCACTCGAGGGCCTCATCGAGGCCTACCGAACCAACGCAGAGGACTAGGGGGCGGGCACCCTGCCCCCAGCTCCCTCCCCGCCCACCCCCACTCTCCATCATCCCCGCCCCCAGCCCCACCCCATCCCCCTGCGCAGTCGCGCTAGGGAGGTCGAGCTTTAAACACCTCCGGTTCCTAGTCGCTGGTTATTTGGGGACCGGGTAGGGGAGGGTGGGGATAGACATCCAAGTCCACTGCGTCTGCGTTTCTGTCGTCCTTTCTATTCCACATCGCCCTGATTTGGGGGGGAGGGAGCGGAGCGTATTAGTGAAGGGTATTTTCTGTCCTTCCTGGAACACCCCACCACCACCATCAAACTTTGGCTTCAGTCAAAGATGGTGGTGGGAAGGGAGAAGAAAGGGGAGCAAGCAGTTTACAGGCTCGGAGACTTGACCTTGGGGGTGGGTGGGGGACATTTCACGGCCATTCAGTGCTTGAAATCTACCAGCGTCCAGCCATTTCCAGCAAGAGCGCTCCCCATGCCCTAGACATTTCAACCTTGCGGCCTGAAAGGCTGACCGGGAAATCCATTTCGGGCGGGCGACTTCCCTCTGGAGAAGCCGCGGCAGGGGCCCCGTTTGCCTGCCGGTTTTCAGGAACCCAAACTCATCTTGTGCAATGTATCCGGTTGTGGAACTGTATACTGTGCGTGTGGTGTGCTCGTGGTGAATAAGATGAAATGTATATCAGAAAAAAAATCTATCTCTAATTTAGAGTGCGGTGCATAATAATTATATCCGCAAATAAAGAAGAAACAAAGGCGTGTCTGGCCTCCTGTTCACCGCTGCCCAGCGCAGTGGCAAGTGGGAGGCAGATGGTGGGAGACATTCAGATCTTGACAAGGAAAACAGGGCGGAGGCAAGAAGCAACTGTGGTTAAAGGGGCCTGGGAGAAATAAGTTGGTTCGCTCTGGGATGTTAGGATGTAAGAGCTAAGAGGTCCCGGAGGATCCTTAGCAAATGTGCTGGGTTCTTTCTGCTTCCAACCCTAAAGCGGGAGGGGTGCAAGTTTTCTGAACAAATGACTATTAGGGGTAGGGGCTATGTTGGGTACCACAGCAAACTCCTAGCTTACAGTGAGGGGTGGAGTGGGGGGAGGTGGATTTCAGGGAGAGGGGAAAGCCAGACAAACTACAGAAAGCATAAATTTCCCGTGGGACTGCAAACGGTGAAGAGAACGATAAATGAGTGGGTTGTGGATTTTCCAGGCCCCCAGGGACCAGAAGCCAAAACCATTGCCTTGCAGGCACCTAATACCTGAAATGACCCTGCCTCAAGCCCCAGCTGGGGTGTATACAGCCCCAGCAAAGACTGGCTGTTTACAAGCCACCGGCGCTTCGTTGTTTACCATGCGCAGCTTGGGAATGTGATTGCCTGGTTTATCCGAGGAATCGGAGTCGGGGCTGCCTTGGGTGTTTTTGTTTTCCTGTGCTGCCTTCAGAGGCCTCTCCCTAGGGCTTTTGGGAAAGATCGGGGTCCACTTTTCCTACGGGAGCTGAAGGGCTGAGCTGCTCTAGGGTTCCCCCCCTCCCCAGTGTGGGAGGAGTCATCGTCTAGGCACGAGCTTTTAGAGTGAATCTAGAGTGGAATCCAGGTGCCCTTCTCTGCAACGGGGGAGGTCGGAAAAAAAGGAGAGAACAGGGAAAAAGGAGGGGAGGGAAGGGAGAGAGGTGTATCGACGTCTCACAAAAACCTTGGTAAATGAGTGCGCGTGTGGGCTAGGTCTGTGATGCACCTATAACGTTAGAGGTGAGCTGGAATCATCGTGGTTCTGCAGCCACAGAGGAAGAAGGCTGCCAAGCCGCTCTAAGAAGGCCATCTGAGATGCCTGTCCCCCTCCCTGCCTCGTCACTTTCTTTCCTTCCTCACCACTGCTGGATGCTCAGGGCCCAACACAAACCAAAGAATTCTGTTTCCGGTCCTCCATGACTATAACCCAGGGAGGACGGCATGACTGCCCGTCCTCCCACCTTCTGCCTGTCTGCTTCTCAGTGGACCAGGAGTCCTCTCAGGCCCAGAGCCCACACTGCAGCCTTGAGACAAAGCTATAAAGGGTGATATTCTGTTCCACCGTGCCAGATGTGTCCTTTATCTTCAGAAGGACAAATGAGATTATCACCAGTGGCTGCTATCTCTGTTTTGTTTTTGTTTTTGTTTTTGCTTGCATTCCTCCGGTGGGTTTTGACTCCAATCTTTGGGCTCAACATGCAGGAGCTCAGGTCTCCAAGAGCAAATCCTGCTGGTTGCAGAGAGCACCCTAGAGTCAAAACGGAATGCTACACCCTAGTGTCACCCTCGTGTAGGGTCACTAATTATCAAATTAGGATTCGGGCTCCTGGGAGAAATGTGGACCAGATGGGGCCCACCTCCACATTTCCTTACTTCTCTCCAACATGCATAAATAGAGATAAAAAAAAAAGCAGAAGTCCTAGCCGCAGGGTACTAGCCTCAAGTGTCTGGTTACTAGGAAAACGCAGACTGTGAATTGAATTGAGGATGAGACTATGTCACTACACACTGAAGGTGCTTGTGCATGTGGGAGCACACACACACACACACACATACACACTCACACACACAGAGACACAGGGGTCCCATCGATTCCTAGGATCTCAGAAGCCATTTGTTGTTGACTCCGATAAGCTGCCCCTATCTGCAGCAGATACATTGGTGTTCCAGACTTGTGCCCTTGAAGAACCATGAAAGCTCGTGTCTGCCAGCCACAGAGTCTACAAATGACCTCATCTCACCTCCTCAGCATCCAGAGCACAAGCTGCTGACCCTCAAGGAGGTTTCCTTCTATATGACTTGAGTAACTGTTTTAGGGCATACCTCAGAGCTCTTATTGCTTCTTCTCCCACCCCAATATCCACCACAACCTCCATCCTCACCCCTACCTCAACCCCACCCCTACCCTTACCCTCATTCCATCCCTACCTCCATCCCCATCCTCATCCCCACTCCTACCCTCACCCCATCACATCCCCACTCCTGGAGTTAATTACTGCACCCCCATTCCTTAGTGCTTCGTAGGTATCCCCAGTATCACTTTTCAATAGTGGGCTTTTTGGTGATGTATTTGATGATGTATTGATTGCCAGACTGAGTTGATGCTCTGTTATGGGATATTTCGTTATATGATCCATCCTCTCTCCGAGACTGATATGCTCCTTGCTCAAGGACCTTAGATGGTTGAAGGGAGCCAAACAGGTCCAAGGGGAAAGGAACCAGGTCTTGCTGTTGGGAAGGGGATCAGACACAAGATTCAGAGAAGGACTCTGATAGAGACAGGAGCTTAGTCCTGGAGGTGAGTGGGGTTGACGGTGGGGCAGGCTGGACATCCATCTAGGCATTTCAGCTGGGGCTGGATTGACACCAGGGAGCTAGCCTTGAGTCTCCCCACCCCCACCCCAGTGTTCTTTTACTTTTCCCTGTTGAATATTATGCAATTTCTAAAATACAAAAAAAAAAAATGAGAATTTGACACTCAGCATGTTGATACCCATCACCTACACATAAAGATGTTAGTTTCACAACACCATGGCACATCTGTCCACCCAACAGCCTGCCTTTGAAAGCAGTGCCCTCTAAGCTTGCCTATGTCCATCTGTTTCAGTCTCTGATTCTTAAGTAGGAGGACCTTGATGTGACCTGGGGGGTGAGGGACAGCATCCTGGAGCCCGAGGCAAAAGCAAACAGCCAGAGTTGGTTCTGTCTTTATTTCACACTTCAATTTTGTAACTGCCAGACTATTGTGAATGGCAGGGTTCATTTTGTATTGCTTTTGATTTTAAAACTATTTAAAAAGGGTTGGGGAGGGGTTCTATCAACAGAACTCTTAGTGCACAGGCCTGAGAAGACTTGACCTCTGATTTCTACCACCAACATGAAAATCTGGGCATGGTGGATCACCCTCATAATCCCAGCACTGGAAAGGCAGAGACATGGGGGATCCCTAAGACTTGCTGGCCAGCCAGCATAGTTAGATGGTTTTTCTTCAGGTTTGGTGACTGACCCCTTTTTTAAAAAAATAAAATGGACAGAACTGGGAAGATGGCTCTGCAGTTAAGAGCTTAGACAGCTCTTCCAGAGGTTCTGAGTTTGATTCCCAGCATCCATGTTGGGAAGGCTTACAACCAACCACCTGCAACTAGCTCTAGGGGATCCAACATCCTCTACATAAATAAAAATAAATCCAAAAGAAGAATAAGGTGAGCCATGGTGGTGATCCCAGCACTCAGGAGGCAGAGGCAGGAGGATCTCTTGAGTTTAAGGCTAGCCTCATCTACAGAAAGAGTTCCAGGATAGCTAGAGCTACACAGAGGAACCTTACCTGGAAAAACAAAAAACAAAAACAAAACAACATAAAAATAAGGTGGACATTGATAAGGGAAGATACATGATGCTAACTTTCTCTGCCTCCAAGTATTGAAAACTCGGGAGTAGTGGTACATATCTGTGATCCTACCACTGAGGCAGAGACAGGAATATTTCAAGTTCCAGGCCAGCATGACCTACAGAGCAAGATTCTATCTCGAAAACAAAACAACTAACAAAAAAACAAAGCCAAAAAAATAAAATAAAATAAAATAAAATAACAAAACAAACAGATATATCAAATTTTAAAAAATCATGCAATTTGCTTCTTGCATTTTTTTTTTTTGACATCTTCTTCAATTTTGCTCCTGAGTCCTGTGTTTTACTTTGGCCTCAAGCTATATTCCCAGCCCTGGGTATAAGGTAAAGCCTGGGAAAGGAGAACGCTCTCCAGAGATCTGGCTGAACATGTCTGAAAGAGTCAATAAAGGACTCCATAGTGACGCTGTGGGTGCCTCTACCCATTGTAGGGGTGTCAAAGGGGACAAGAGAGACAGGCTTCCGTCCAGAGGCACTCAGGAAGATACTTTGCAAAGCTGAGGACCCAGCTCTATGGGGTGGGATGAAACATGGCAGAAACTGAGGGTGCTGGGTGCTTGCTGTAAAAGGGGTGAGAGGTGCAGCCCCTGGACTAGGGAGGGAAGCGCCAAGCGTGGGCACAGGAAGGGAATTGCTATGGCTGCACATCTCCTGCTTCAGGAATGCCAGGGAACTACTTACTGACAATGGAGAACCTGCTACCGTTAGCCCGAGAGTACAGCAGTAAACCAGACAGATATGGTCTCTGCAGCAACTGTCAGTGCCACCCCTTCATCTCCTGGATGCGCCCAAGTTCACCAGAAGGAAGCTGTGCATACTTGGATCTCCAATGTCCTCAAGCCCCTGAACTCCAGGCTTAGCTCCCTGAAGGCTTCCTAGGGTATGCTGAGACACAATCCGGAGCTAGAGAATTATCCCCAACAGGGAGCCAGTTGGCAATTTCTGTCCCTGGCCCCCTGATGGAGTGGCTTTGAGGTTTGTCCCACAAGGATGCTCCAAAGGGGTTTCCTGTCTCATCAAAACTTGTCTAGCCAGGCTGTGGTGGCACACGCCTTTAATCCCAGCACTTGGGAGGCAGAGGCAGGCGGATTTCTGAGTTCGAGGCCAGCCTGGTCTACAAAGTGAGTTCCAGGACAACCAGGACTACACAGAGAAACCCTGTCTCGAAAAACAAAAACAAACAAACAAACAAAAAAACTCGTCTAAGTTTTCTCAGACTCCTGCACTACCTGGGATCAATTCCTAAACAAATAAAGTGTACCTGAGTCTTTATCTCAGGGTTTCCTTCTGGGGAAATCTAAGGCAAGACATTTATTTACAAGGCTTTTAATCAATTAATGGAGAAAAGAAGTAGAAAAGAAAAAAGAAATAAACCCCAAAGCTTTTAATCTAACACAGTAGCACCCCACTCCCCTGAGATATCTACTCAGAGACACAGGCCAGGCTGGAAGAAGCAGGGTCAAATGGCAAGTACTTTAGAGACTTCTCCCCTCCCCCACCCATGAGTTCTCATAACCACCGCTATTTCCCCTCTTCCTGATGTGTCCTTGGGACTGCTGATGTGAGGAAGACTGAGGCAATGGGTTGGTGGATATATGGATGGATGGACAGATGGATGGATGAATGGACGAACAGGCCAGTGGGCGGGTGCTGTCATGAGTGTCAGTGGTTGGATGCGTGAGTAAATGGGTAGGTAGGTGAATGAGTGGAAGGAAAAATGGACAGATAGGTAAATGAACCAGTGAAATGATTAGTGCCTAGATCAATGCATGAGAAGAAAGGAAAGGAGGGGATAAATGTGTCCAGAGCAACTATCCTCTTTTGTTTTGTTTTGTTTTGTTTTGTTTTGTTTTGTTTTGACAAGGTCTCACTATGTAGCCCTGGCTAGCCTGGAACTCATCATATAGACCAGGCTGGCTTTGAACTCACAGAAATCCCCTCTACTTTTGCCTCCTCAGTGCTAGGGTTAAAGGTGTGCACCGCCACACGTGGTTTGTTTAGTATTTAGAATCTCACCTAGTCCAGGCTGGCTTAAACATGCTTGTAGCCAACGCTAGCTTTAAACTCCCGTTCTTCCAAATGTTGAACACTAGGATGACAGGTATGTGTCACCACACCTGGCTTGCGGTGACAATCTTTAAGCATAGTAAACTTCCAGGGCAGATATTCTCTGCTTAGCTCCCTACTGTGTCCTTCCAACAGAGACCTCGTACGCAGAATTTACCTGGATGTGATTTATAATAGATAGATTCCTATGTTTATAAGAAGATCACCAGCATATTGAAATAGCAAAGCCACAGGAAAACAAACACGGGTCAGCCAGCGGAGGGTGTGGGAAAAAATTCCTAGGGCAGAGTTCTTGAGTGGTAGCAATATTTAAAGATTAGGCAGAGGAAGAGTAGAGGTAGGTGAGAGGTAGCCTGAGAGACAGAATGAAAACAGGCTGGTGAGTTGGAACTGGAGAACAGGTTCCAAGGAAGAAAGGGAAACTCTTTGTTTCTTTTCTCTGAACAAACGCCCTCTTATTTATTCCTTTGTCCCAGGAAGTTCCTCAAGCAGCACTTGAAAAGTGTTCTGTGGGGGGTAAGGGGGGGAGCATCTCAGCAGAGGGGTTTGAAGACCACACAGAAACGAAGCGGAAGGGCAGCTCCAGTGCACAGGGAGCTTGGCTGCCTGTAGATGCGGTTTCCCTGCAACGCAGCACACAGTGGGGCAGCGCATTTGTAAGCCGATACTAGGATCACTTGAGCCACAGCAGTGAAGAAAGGGACAGAAAATGAAGATCAGCCCACAGGACGTCACAGGCAGGTATACTCCTGTGGGAACTTGGAGCTCAGCCCCCACTCCACCCCGCCCCTTCCCCCAGAAGCGACAGAGGCTCCACAATGAGCATATTTGAGGAGCAGAGGTTATGAATTATTATCCTTGAACCTTCACCAGCTGGAGGCTCAGGGACCTGGTGGTAGTTACCGTGCACTTCCAGACTGTAATGCCCTCAAAATGTTCCTGTGGTCCCAGAAAGCTGTTAGATACAGCACAGTCACTGACAGTAAGGAGCCAAAGTGTGCTTGGTAGCCATGCCTAGCAGAATGTCCCCAGGCTCCAGTGTCGTTCGTTACAGAGGCCTTTGCACAGACCCCGGAGAAATAAGAACAATAAGAAGCAGATCATTTATCCTCAAGCTCACAGAGTTGCCAGTGATAACTGAGGGTTCAAGAGAAGCCCCAGCATAGAAGAGCAGCTTCTATCAGCACTAGTTCCTCACCACGGGAGAAGCTGGGCTAGGAGATCTAACAGCAGCCCACAGAGCAAAGGAAATCCTTCACTCTGGAGACTTTGGATGAGGGGCTTTCCAAGTGTAGGTACTAAAGTCAGTGAAGATGCTAATTTATAGCATGGTGATGTAGGGGCTTGCTATATGCTAGAGGTTTAGAAGCTTTAGGGAAGTTTCTAGAATGATAGGCTATAAGGTGTGGCACCTGCCATCTCAGGTCACACTGTGTCAACCTTTGAATGTACCCAGATGGATGGCCTCACCTCCCACAGCTGAAGCACACATCCTAGCCTGGCTAGGAATTCTGCTGGTGTGACCGAGTAGTTGATTTGTGTGGGGTAGTGGGAGCCTCCTGGCAGAGAAACAGTCCTCGGGAAAGAAGCACCAGGAAAGGAAGATGCGGAGTGGGCACATTCTAAAGTCAACATGACACCTGATGGCATATTTGCTCGAGAAAATAGAGCTGTGTCTGGCCTTGGGAAGAAGAGCTATTTAGAAAAACACAAAAAGCTGTTAAACTTAAGACCCTCCCATATAATAAACACCAAATCATGTCTTGAGGCTCCGAACAATGAACATAAATGAGAAAAAAAAAAAAAACTATCTGCCAAGATAGCAGTGTTGGCACAGAATCTTGGGGTTCTGCCTTTGTGGAAGGAAGCCATAGGGAGTGGTTCTCAACCTGTGGGTCGAGACCCCTTTGGGGGAGTCGAACATTCCTTTCACAGAGTTTGAATATCAGGTATCCTGCAATCATATTTATATCATGATTTATAACAGCAGCAAAATTACAGTTATAAAGTATGAACAGGAATAATTTTGTGATGGGTGTGGTCACTACAACGTGAGGATTTGTATTTAAAGGGTTGAAGCATTGGGAAAGTTGAGAACCACTGATGGCAAAAGGGCCTGAAGGACTGTGGGAGAAGAGATGTTTGTAGGCACATCTGAAAGGTCACCTGGGCAGTTTCAGGAAATCTGGGAGACTGTGGCAGGAAAGAGAACGACCATGGGAGGCTCCCAGTAAGGAAGCAGAAGGTCTGGGAGAATTGGACAACAGTCCAACCTGCAGGCACAGGCACCCCTGAGTATAAAAGCAACGGGCGCTCTTCCTGGAAAGTGAGGAGCATGAACGATGGCCCAACCAAGGATGGAGCAAACCTAGGTTTCATGGTGTGCATGTGGAGGTTAGATGACAGCTTGCAGGAGTCAATTCCTTTCCTCCACCCTGTGGGACCTGGGATCGAACTTGGGTTGTCAGGGTGTCGGTGTCTTTAACTGCTCACCGTCTTGCTAGTCCTCTGTTTACTTATCTTTTTTTTTCTTTAAAAAAAAATGCTTTAAAAAACTGGGAGGGACAGGATCTCAGATAACCTGGCTGGCCTTCATCTCACTGTGTTGCCCAGGCTGGCCATGAACTGTAGGATCTAGAGTCTAGATCATTTTGACTCCATGTTCCAGGTGCTGGGATGGCAGGTATGTGCCACCACAGTGGGCCGCCACCAGTTTCTTCAAATGTCATGCAAAATAAAGCAGCCTTTAAAGTGTGGAGCCAAAGCTTAAAAGAAGAAAGAAAATACAGCAATCAAGAAAACAGAAAACACCGGGTGGTGGTGGTGGCGACAGAGGCAGCGGCGGAGGCGCACGCCTTTAATCCCAGCACTTGGGAGGCAGAGGCAGGCGGATTTCTGAGTTCAAGGTCAGCCTGGTCTACAGAGTGAGTTCCAGGACAGCCAGGATTACACAGAGAAACCATGTCTCAAAAAACCAAACCAAAAAAAGAAAGAAAGAAAAAGAAAAGAAAAGAAAAGAGAAAAAAAAAAACCCAGAAAACTAGAGCTGTAGTGTCATTAAGTATTTGTTTGAGGAAAGAGGAAAGAGAAATAAGAGATCAGGGTGTCTAAGCCCCAAACAACAGCTGCAAAGACCAGACAGCAGGAAAGAGGGGGGTGGGGTCAGCAGGTTTTCAGGGCAATCTTCTAGGACCTGGCAGGAATTCAGTCAAATGTTCAATCAGGCAATGGATAAAACAAAGATATTTGATCCAGTCTCAAAAAATTACCACCATTAAAGGCAGTGGTGGCACACGCCTTTAATCTCAGCACTTGGGAGGCAGAGGCAGGGAAATTTCTGAGTTCGAGGCCAGCCTGGTCTACAGAGTGAGTTCCAGGACAGCCAGGGCTACACAGAGAAACCCTGTCTCGGAAAAAAACAAAAAACAAAAAACAAAACCAACAACAACAACAACAAAAAATTACCTCCTATCTCCTCTCCTGTATCCCAGAAGCTTTTATAGAATTCACTCCAAAACAAAGAGTAAACTGGTGTGTGTGTGTGTGTGTGTGTGTGTGTGTGTGTGTGTGTGTGTGATGTCTATAACCCTAATACATAGAAAGCTGGAACAGGAAGATGGCTGGGAGTTGGAAGCCAGCATGAGATACAAAGACATGATTAAAAACAAAAAGGGAAAACCAACCAACCCCCCTCAATTCCCTATAAAATCTACAACAATCGATGCAACCCCCCCCCCAACAAGTTTGGAAATAAAGGGTGTAATGAGGAGAAATCACATGAGAAGATGGGACAAACATGCAATGAGCAGTAAGTGATGGAGAAGCAAGAATTCATGACAGCTGTGCTGTAGCCTCAGGGGCCTCTACCAGGCTGGGGAGTCGGCAAGCAGAAACAATACCATGACACTTACAATCCTTATCGTCTATTTAATGTGTTTGTTTCAGCAGGGCATTATGTAGCTGAGGCTGGCCTTGAACTCACCAGACACATGAGGCTGGCCTGGAACTGCTAACCTCTTACCTCTACCTCCCCAGTGCTGGGATTACAGGTGTGCACAACAACCCTGCCCCACCTGAAACTGTTTTTACATGAGTGAAATAATTGAGGGATGTTTATTAAACAACTAGTGGAGAGCCTGGGGTTCGGTTAGCAAAATGCACAGCTGTGAGGTCCCTAGTGATGAGATCCCCTTAACTTGCAGAAAGGGGAGCACAGGTAAGGAGCATCACCCAGTGCTTTTCTGTTAAAAGTAATAGTTTGGCACATCAGCTGCACGCTCCCCTACTTGCCAGAGCTTGGTGACATAGTTATATCTAATAAGATGACCACATCAGAGAGTTAGATCAGGAAAAAGAAGAAGGGGAAAAGATACATCTATATCAATCACATATCCCATCAATAATTAACAGTCCTTTTCTCAGTATTTGAGATTTTCCAGAGAGGGCAGCCTGTGGGAATTGAATATTTGTAGATTTTGTTCAGTAATATACAGTCTGAAATATGCAATCTTTTTCTTTGTTTTTGTTTTTGTTTTGTTTTGTTTTTGTTGTTGTTGTTGTTTTTTCGAGACAGGGTTTCTCTGTGTAGCCCTGGCTGTCCTGGAACTCACTCTGTAGACCAGGCTGGCCTCGAACTCAGAAATCCGCCTGCCTCTGCCTCCCAAGTGCTGGGATTAAAGGCGTGCGCCACCACCGCCCGGCTGAAATATGCAATCTTAAGTAGACATCTTGATGAATGTTTACAAAGTCATTTAATGTTCATTGTTAGCTGCCACACCCAGAAACTGAAGTTAGCAGTACCCCAGAGTTTGGAGTTCGCCTGGGCCCTTGAAGGCCCTGAGTTCCATCCCTGGAACCTATTGGATGAAGAGAACAGATTTCCATACGTGCATCTTGGCACGCTCTCACACCCATCAGGAAATAAATAAATGAACAGAAAAAGAAGAGTCAAAGGGAAAGGAGATTGATTAGCTTAACACAGTCACCAAACTAAGGGCTAGATCTGCAAGGAGAAGCAGAGAGGAAGGAAAGCTAAGGGGACTGGGAGGGGCGGAGTCAAGCCCAGAGTAGGTGGAGCCGTTGGTCAGCTAGTTAGGGCAAGGGGCGTGGCCACGCATCCACGTTCGGAGCTGGGGGCGGGGCTCCTGGACAGCCAGTTAGCGCGAAGGGGCGAGTTCACACGGAGGCTGTTGAGGACAAGCTAGAGCAACCGTTGGGCTTAAGACCTGGGTCAGTGGGGAATAAAAACCCACAGAAAGTTCTGATGCACCAGGAGCGAATCAGGTGTAGAAACCAGCGAGTCCTCCGGTAAGGAGGAGGCTTCCGGACGCTTCGGGGCCCCGAGACTCAGAGGCGACCCGGGCTTCGTGACGCACTCGGCGTCGGGGCGGGGCCGGCGCTAGTCAAGATGGAGACCAACGTGTTCCGGTTCCGAGATGCCCGCTCTGCTCCGGATCCAGTGTTGGAAGCCGGGCCGGTGGCCTTCGGCTCGCAGCCCGTACCTCTGGTGCTGGACAACGGGTCGTTCCAGGCTCGGGCCGGGTGGGCGTGCCCCGGGCCAGACCCGGGTCCGGAGCCGCGCCTGCAGTTCCGCGCCGTGTGCGCGCGCGGCCGTGGCGGGGCGCGCGGTGGACCGGGGCCGCAGGTGGGCAACGCGCTGGGAAGCCTGGAGCCTCTGCGCTGGATGCTGCGCTCGCCCTTCGACCGCAATGTGCCGGTCAACCTGGAATTGCAGGAACTGCTACTGGACTACAGCTTCCAGCACCTCGGTGTCTCCTCGCAGGTGAGGGTCGGCTGGGCGGGGCGCACTCGGGTTGAGCGGTCGTGCTAGGCAGTCAAATACTGAACACCTCAAGTGTGTCCGCTTTGTGCCAAGAGCTAAGGGTACATATACCACGATGTCTTTATCTTCCAGAGGATGGACTGTCATGGACACAAGAGACCAGTTTGCAATAATCAAGTGAGATGAGTTTTAGAAGCACCAGTCCGATCCTGGATGTATTTTGAAGATAAAACTATCGTGGTTTATCAGTTTACAGATTGGCCAAAGCTTGACCAACTTGAAGTGAGCCAGTTGTGGTTTCACGGCCCTTTAATCCCAGCACTTGGGAGGCAGAAGCAGGCAGATATGAGTTCAAGGCCAGCCTGGTCTACAGAGTGAGTTACAGGACAACCAGGGCTACACAGAGAAACCTTATGTTAAAAAACCAAAACAGACAGACATACAAAAAGCTTAAATTGTTCATGTGTTTCTGCTTTCCAAAGTAACCTCCAGTAGAAATGAAATGTATTCCTTAAAATAGCTTGCGATCACCTTTTTAAAGATGTATTATTTCAAAGTTTTATTTGTGAGTGTTTATGTACAGGAGTGTAGGTGCCTTAGGCCTGAGATCTTACGTCAGAGATTAGGTGCTAGGAAACAGACTTGGGTTCTCTGTGCTAATGTGTTCTCTCTAGTCCTTGTGTCAGGTCCTGAGTGTGTGTGTCCCCCCCCCCCCCATCGTGTTTTTAATTAGAGATCAAAAGTAAATTCAGCCCTGCAGTAAGGATTTGGGGTTATTTCTGGATTTCATGCATGCTTCCATTTGTCTTCTTGTCTTTCAAAGTAGGGCTGTGTTGACCATCCCATAGTTCTGACAGAGGCCGTGTGTAACCCACTCTACTCCCGCCAAATGATGTCGGAGCTCCTTTTCGAATGCTACAGGGTCCCGAAGGTTGCCTATGGGATAGACAGCCTCTTCAGTTTCTACCACAACATGCCGAAGAACGCCCTTTCCAGTGGCCTCATCATCTCGTCCGGCTACCAGTGCACACACATTTTACCCGTCTTGGAAGGAAGGTGAGCTGTGCTGTGGTATTGGGTTGGAGAAGCATCATTTTTAGGTCTTCCTGGAAACATGGAATGTAAAAGGTGCCTGTTGGGGTTGTCTGGGGAGTGCTAGATGGTGGACCGGGCTGGGCCGAGCTCAGACCTGCATCTGCCTGTGCCTTCACAAGTTATTCCACCTGGCCTTTGGACCTCCTGGAGGGACTTCAAGTTGGTCTCATATCTGACAGTTATAAAATGTTATAATTCTGACTGATGGGGGAATAGTTTATGTGGTATCTGCCCATAGTTGACATTCAGTAAACATGCTTTGAGTAAGTTATTTGATTATATTTCTCTCTTCTTGAAAAAAAAAAAAACCTTTGTGTGTGTGTGTGTGTGTGTGTGTGTGAGTGTGTGAGTGTTTGCAAAAACTTTATTTGTGTATGTTTGTGCGTGCGCGCACGCTTTTGCACCTGTATCTGTCTGTCTGAACTTGAGACTGCTGGGCAGGCGTCTGGAAGTCAGGACAGTATAAGGGGATTGGTTCTCTGTTTCCACCATGTGGGTCTCAGAGATTGAACTCAAAAGTCCTCAGCCTTGATAGCAAATCCCTTTACTGCCGAGCCGTCTCCCTTTCTCTTAATTGAATACATTTAATTAAGACCATCCTGGTATTCTGGAGTTCATTTTTAATTAAGAATTTTTGCCAAAAAACAAACAAACAAACAAAAAACCTCTGCACTGCAAATACTTTAATTCATGTCGTCTGTACCTTTATTTTCTGTTATACTGCCTAACACATAGTAGGAGATTATGGAACTGTTCAGTAGAATAAAAGGCAGAGATAGTTTTAGTCTGTTCCCCTCTCAGAGTTTAGTTTTGGTTCATTTCTTGTGTATGAGGCTAGTATTGGGCCCCTAAGGGTTTCCCACATTGCCTGAAGGGCTGTGCACCACAGGCAGCGGGCCCTGGCTCCAGAGCTGGATGCTTGGGTTTGCAGCCCTGCTAAGATGAGGCTCTAGTCCCTTCGCCTAGGCAGCACGTGTGTGCTTGTTCGTCTGACTGCGGAGAGAAGCAGTTCTCAGGAAGCGTGTGAAATCAAACTCATAAGGCCCAGAGCAGATAGCCCTTGGGACTGGAATGCTTAACCATTTTCCTGTTATTTCTAGGCTGCTTGATCCCAAGAGCCCCTAGAGTACACACTTGTCTCATGACACTTAGACATCTTATTGAACTGTTTTTTGTTTTGTTTTCTTAATTGAGACAGGGTCTTTACAACTCACTCTGTAGAGCAGGCTCTGCCTATGTCTGCCTCCCAAGTGCTGAGGTTATAGGCATGTTCCACCACTGGCCTAAACCTCTTTTCTTCAGTAGAAGTTAAAGGGCCACATGTTGGGGTATGCGGTAGGAATTCTGGTCTTAGACAAGTGGTTGCACCAAAGGAATCTTCCTGATGTAGGATGTTTTAGGTGTCCTCACGCTCCACCAGTCTGTCCTTTGTCTGAACTAGCTTCTGCTTTCCCCAAGATGGTCTGTACTTTGTCTTTTTTGCTGCACAGAATCTTAGTGTTGTTCTTTACTACTTTGGTGTAGGCTCGATGCCAAAAACTGCAAACGCATCAATCTGGGAGGAAGCCAGGCAGCTGGTTACCTGCAGCGGCTCCTCCAGCTGAAGTATCCGGGGCACCTGGCCGCCATCACGCTCAGCCGCATGGAGGAGATTCTGCAGGAGCATAGCTACATTGCTGAGGACTACGGGGCAGGTGACACAGGGGGCCATGGCAGGGGGTGTGGAGGAACTTGCTCCAATTTCCAGCTGTTGACCTTGGAGGGTTCTTCACACCGTCACCAGTGTGACTCTTGCTTACTCAGCATCCACCTCCACTTTTGGTATTCACTTGGTGAGATTATTAAGTAAACCAATTGTCATAAGTAGGTTACCATTACACAGAATAGCTTTTAATAACGTTTGCCACCATGGAGTATGTTTCAGGACAGCCAGGGCTACACAAAGAAACTCTGTCTCAAAAAGCCAAAAAAAAAAAAAAAAAATTTGAGACCAGTTGAAATTGCTTTATCTCATATCCTTACAGTGATGTCAAAGTACCTCTCAGACTTCAACATATCTTAAACTTTTAGTTTTTACTCAGAGTCTCCTCATAGAGCCCAGGCTGGCCGCTCTCTCAGTATGGCCTCAGATCCTCTCCATCTTTCTGCCTTAGCCTTTAAGTATTTCAAACTTCTGGTTTGCTTGTTTTGTCTTTGTTTTTTCTGTGACAGGTGTCTTTGTGTAGCCCTGGCTGTCCTGGAACTCAACTCTTGAGACCAGGCTAGCCTCAAACTAACAAAGATTCACCTGCCTCTGCCTCCAGATGCTGGGATTAAAGGCGTGCACCACCACCACTCGGCATAGAGGTAGAAGGATCAGATCTGCAGGGTTATCTTTGTGTCACAGTGATAGAGGCCTGCATAGACTGTATGAGACCCTGTTTTAAAGAAGCGAACCTGGCAGGAGGAAAGACAGCTCAGAGCACTTGCTGCTTTTGCAGAGGACCTGGGTTCAGTGTGGACCCCAATAGTGGCTCACTACCTTCCCTAACTCCAGTTCCAGGGGATCTGCTGCCCTCTTCTGGCTTCAGTGGGCAGTAGGCATGTACACAGTAGGCAAAACACGCATACACATAAAATATAAATAAGTAATCTTTAAAAAGACAAAAAAAATCCACACAAAGCCAACAAAACAAAAAAGCAAAAAACAAATAAAGCCTAATCCTAATTGTGGTAAAAACCGTAGAACATAGAATTTATTCCCTGCTCCCCCCCCACCCCGCCCCCCTATCTTTGTCTTTCTCTTTCTCTCTTGTCTCACAGACAGTTTCCCTGTGTAGGCTCAGCCTAACATCAGATGTCTGGCTCTTCTGCCTCAGCTTCCCAATTGAAGCTTAACCGTATTCAGGGAATTGAGTGGTGTCTACAAGCTGTGTGTTCCAAACACTTGTTAAGCACATGTGGTTTATGAGGTATAAAGAAGTTGGGGAGAAAGAAAATTTGTGGGTGTGGGCTCCCTTTTCTTGATATACTTTGGTATTAGCTTTTTTTGCTTTTGTTTATGTAATCCTAGCTCAAACATGTAATCCCAGATCCAGGGGAGCTGATGCCCTCTTGTGGCTTCCATGAGCATTACATGCATGTCGTACCCGTGCAAATGCAGGCAAAACCCTTCTGCACAGAGTAAATAAACAAACCAGCAGCATTTGATTCTGAGTTTCCCTTTTCAGTGCTGCTGCTGTGTTTGCATCCCATGGGTTTTGATACATATTTTCTAATTTCTTCAAGTCTGCTTTAAGTGATTGTTTACAAATATGTTGTAAAACACTTCTCTGTGATTTATCTTTGGTTCAATTCTATTATAGTGAAAGAACTTTGATGTCAGCTAACCTTGTTTATTGCGTGACCAGCGTGTTGTCATCTTTGGCAGAAGTTCCTTACACACCTGAAGAGCATGGCTCTGGTGCTCAGGTGTCCTTTGGTGTGTGGTGGTGATGGTGGCCAGCACTTGATCACCTGCCTTCTCCTAGCTCTGCTGATAATTGGGAGGCACATGTTGCTGTCCCTAGGGTGGTGGTAGGCATCCCCCTTTCTTCTCTATGTTCTGTCAGTGAGGACAAGACGTTGGCAAAGCAAGCACTCCTGTTTCTGAGCTGTGTTCCCAGCCCAGATCTGTCAGCACGTGCTGTCAGTATCCGGCTTTGTCTTGTTACATTTTTAACACGGTCATAGCTTCCTATCAGCTGACCTTTTGTCATTCCATAGTGTTTGTTTTTATTTCATTTTATTTTTAGTTTAGATACATCTTTTATCACAGCACTAGGGAGGCAGAGACAGGTGGATCTCTTGAGTTTCAGGCCAGCCTGGTCTATTAGTAAATTCCAGGCCAGCCAGGGATCCATAGCAAGGTCTGTCTCAAAACAGCATTAGCAACAAGCCACCAGCTTTCTTTTGAATATGGTTCACATCAGCATATTTTTCCATTTATTTATTTAGCAACAGGGTCTCATGTGACTCTGACTAGCCTCAAAATTCCCTTGAATATATGAGGATAACCTTGAGCTCTCAATCCTTCTGCCTCCACTTCTCAAGTGCTAAGATTAGGGCGCCACCATCCCCTGCTTGTGTCCCTTTACCTCTGCTCTACTTTGTCAGTGTCATCAAGATGCGCTTGTGGTTGTGTTACAGTAAATGTTTATTACTCTGTCATTCTGTCAGGGATGGCAACCAGGCCTTGTGCTCCTCAGCAGCGTCCTGTGTGTGCTGGGACCATTTGCAGTTCGTGGGTGTTTGAATTTAGTGTTACTATTTTATTTTTGTCCTTTTTTCTCTGCTTTTTAGGTTATTTGATTTCTCTATTACTTTATTGTTGAGTCAGGCTCTCACTCTGCTCTGGCTGGGCCAGAGCTCACTCTGTAGTCCAGGCTTGCCTGGAACTGAGAGAGCCTGGAACCAATCCCTGGGGTTAAAGCTGAGCATCACCACGCTCAGCTGGACGTGTCTGTTCTTCCTTCCCCCACTGTGCCTGTATTAGTTAGGTGGTTACCAGAGAATACAGGAACGCATAGCTTTTCCTCTTCTGTGTAGATTCATTATTGATCATGGTGGTAATGTTAGCACTAGACTTCTTTGTAATTCTTTGTCAAAGTGTCTCCCATGTTAAACCTGTAAACGCTGGGAGCCAGTCAGACAGTAATGTTGTTATTTTTAGTTCAACTTGTTAAGCACGTTTTAAGGGACTCATGAGGCAGACAGCCCAGGTGTTTAACAGCTCTTCCTTTATTCTGACTGCTCCAGCTTTCTTGTGTGATTCTGTCTGGAACCCTCGGAGCACGTCTGTGTATGCCTGGGTGCATTCAGAGGTTCTGATTATGTCTGCTCATGGCTGCCATCGACTTTCCACTTCACTGCACACGGGGCTTTTACTCTCTTAACTCCCCAAAACTGTTTGTTTGAAGAATTGCAGAAGTGGCGATGTCCTGATTACTATGAGAACAATGTCCACAAGATGCAGCTCCCATTCTCCAACAAGCTCCTGGGCAGCACACTGACTGCTGAGGAGAAGCAGGAGCGTCGGCAGCAGCAACTGCGGCGGCTGCAAGAGCTCAACGCCCGGCGGCGGGAGGAGAAGCTGCAGTTGGATCAGGAGCGGCTGGAGCGGCTGCTGTATGTGCAGGCAGGTGATGTGTGTGGCGCTGGCCCCTGGCCTTGCTCTGTGAGGTGCTTCCAGGATGTTTGCTTCCTGTCTGGTTCCCTTGGCCATAATGTGCATTGGCTGTCAAGTCAGCTTGAATTAAGGAGTCCAGAGACCAGAATCATGGAGATGAGTGACATGCGCACAGCAGGTGTCTGTAGAGAGCTATGGACTCCAGCTCTGTTTATTGACTTAGTTCCTTGTTTTTGAACTTGTTCATGTAAGTGCAGCGTGCACAGAGCTTCAGGTGGGCCTCTCAGTGAGTGTCACAAAGTGACATGTGTTGCCACGGACCACCCCAGTCAGGTATGGGAGTCCCTGGGATGAGGGTCCTCGAAGGCTAGGTGGGTAAGGATTCGGCGGTGACAAACAGAAACAAACACAGAGGCAGTTTGAGTCTGAGTGTGTTTTGCAGCTCTCAAGCAAGAGTTTTTATACATAGAAAAAAACAAATATTACAGTTCTTTGAAGATGTTCTCAGGAAAGCAATCATTATCATTTGGCACAGTAAAGCACAGGACTCATTCAAGCATATCAACTCTGAAAAGATATATTCAATAAATCACAAATAGAACAGGTAACATCATTATTATTTGCCATGATAGAAATCATTCAAGTGTTCCAATTCCGAAGGGATGTGTTCAGTGGGGCCATCACCTAAGGCTAGTGGCAGATCTCCAAGAGTAGGCTAATAAATCTTTATGATCAACTATTATTTAACATCTAATACCTGATTTTTAAAAATTGTCTATGCATAAATTTAAACTACTTTAATTCTTTTTATTTAAGGCTTTCTTTACCATATACCAAAGCCCACCTCTGACACACGTGTAGCCATATGAAATTTTATTGCTGGGAAAGTTTTTATTTATCATAATACTATTATGTAATTTTAAAAATGATTTATAAAGTAAAGCGTCGGTTTCCCCAAAGGCAAGGTCATGTTAGTGACCCCATCTCAAGGGATGGTTTCCTACCCATTTTTCTTTGCTTAAGATCTTGGCCGAGGCTATCAGGAACGTGTTGTAAATAAGAAAAGGAATAAGAGAAAATAAAACAGATAAGTTGCCATGAGAACTACGGCTCAGTGTTTTGTTCCAGGCCTTCCAGGAGGCCTCCTTTTGAAGTTTTCGCCTCAGTCTGTGGAACTTGTCACACAGATTCTACTGGGGTTGGTGTGGCACGTGTAATGTCCCTGCTGTCAGATTGTTGTCATCTTCTCTCAGTGACTCCTTCCCACTGAAGGTGGCGGCATCTTTGATGTCTGTCACCACAGATTAGTTTTGCCTAATTGGACAGTGCTGAAACTGGTGTGATGCTGGCAAGCCCAGATAGGTGGAGAAGAGGGCAGGCATGAGTCGGGTGTGGGGAGGGGAGCTGGAGGGACAGTTCTGATGGGGGCTGACTAGGGCCTCCGCCTGCACTTCTGCTGGCTTCTAGCTACCTTCCCCTTGTTGATGATTGCACTGCCCATCTTTGAGAGTGGCTTGTGGTTGCTCTGCTTTTAGGAGCTCCTAGAGGAAGGCCAGATGGACCAGTTTCACAAAGCTCTGACAGAGCTGAACATGGACTCCCCAGAAGAACTGCAGTCGTACATACAGAAGCTTACCGTAGCAGTGGAGCAGGCCAAACAGAAAATCCTGCAGGCTGAAGCCAACCTGGAGGTGGATGTGGTGGACAGCAAGCCAGAGGTAACTGGGGAGGGAAACCCCTTGGGTCCTTAGGCTTGATGACAAGTGCCTTTATTCACCAAGCAATCTGCCCAGCCTTCAACTTCCTCTTTTTGAGATGGGGGTTTCGTACAAGGCCTGTGCTGGCCTTGAACCCAGGATGTAGCCATGCTGACCTTGAACTTCTGATCCTCCTGCTTCTACCTCCCAGTGCTGGGATTTTAGGTGTATGCTGCCACCGTGTCCAGCTAATGGAGTGCTGGGAGTCAAACCCTGGGCTGCCTCATGAATGCTAGACAAGCACTCTCCCCTTCGAGGTAGCTCTCCAGCCATTGAGTCAGCGTGCATTAAACTCTTTATTACTAGCATTTTTAGAGCGATACAGTGGAAAAAAGGGTTGGTGCCATTTGATGCTGAGTATAGGGCCGTGTGCCCCCATGATGTCACAGTTGTGTTTGAGTCAGTATGGAACTTGCTCTTAAAGACAGGCTCCCAGCTGGAGCTCCCTCCACTGTAGCATCAGCCCTCAGTCCTGCATGCCTGCCCCCACTGACAGCTCTAGCGAGGCCTTTAAACCCTTTTCTGCTGATGACCCATTGTGCCTAGATAAAGGTTTACATAATCAGCTGTGGAGGTGCAGTCCTGCCATTCCCTAAATGAAAGCAGTATTGCATACTGAGGAGAAGGACATGTGTATTCTTAGGTAGGAGTTAAATCCTGGGTAAGTGTTGACCCTGTGGGATGCAGAGGAAACTTCAGTAGTTGTGCAGTGGTCTGTGTTGAGCACTGTACTGTGCGTAAGAATGGGACTGGGTGCCGTCCACATCACCGTGTGTGTCTATACATATACATGCTCTGAATACTACAGTCTAGGAAAGAAGGGACCTCTGCTCCCTCACTGTCACCAGGCATCCCAGATCAGTGCCCACTGAGCCACTGGGCATTTTCCTTTGCTTTTCCAGGCTTCCTGCTATGTTCAGATGGGAGCTGGCCTTCTGGGACTCAGAGCTACATTGTCTGTTGTGCATTCAACCATCAACATGTTCTTAAAACGTGTTAATGTGAAAGTACCACAGTGTCAGATGTAGGCAAGGGGCTTTGAATCAGGAAAGCAAGCAGCTGAAGATGGAGTCTGGGCAGTTAGGGATCTGCTCTTTGTTTCTTCTCCCGAATTCTGCGAAGGTTTCTGTCAGATAGTCGGTCATGTGCTGAGCTCCGTCAGCATCCCTGTCTAGTTAGGGTACTTCTGCACCTTGTCTGTGCTGTGAAGACACACAGCAGGTCTTTGTGGGCTTGGGAAGGCTTACGTGAATTTCAAAGCTTGTTTGAGGGTGCTGGGGAGATGGCTTTGACCCCTCAAGAATGAGTACTGAGTTTGGATCCCCAACACTCAGGTAAAAACTAGGCATGATGTAGTATGTCTGAAATCCTAGCCCCAGGGAGGCAAAGACATGCTCGGAGCTCGCTGGCCAGACAGTCTAGCTGAGCCGGTGAACATTAGGTTCAGGGAAAGACCATCAAGAGTTAGGTGGACGGACCAGAGAGATGGTTCAGCTCTTAAGAGCGTGTACTGCTTTCAGAGGGCCTGAGTTGAAACTGGGTGGTTCACACCCACCTGTATCTCCAGCTCTGGAATCTGATGGCTCTGGCCTCCTTGGGCACACACCCACACATGCACACACCCACACATGCACACACCCACACATGCACACACCCACACATGCACACAGTCTGGCACAGATGTAGACATACATTGTTTATGTATCTAAGTAAGATGGAAACAGTAGAGGAAGACACTGGCCTCGTGTGTAAGGAACACACACATACACACACACACACACACACTGCTCTCTGTTTATCGACTTGGATGCAGTAATCTGTCACCCAATCTTGAGCGGTCGTCTGTTGCTGGAGGCTGACTGCTGGTGTTGGAGCGAGTGAGAGTTCTCAGTCCCGATGAGCTCAGCCATGACCTTGACTCACCTGTAGTACCTTTTAGTATTGCCACATGTGATTCAGTTAGAATGGAGTGAGCAGCTGTGGTCCCTTCAGGACACATGTGAAGCCCAGCTGTGGAGTGCAGGCTGAATTGATGATGCAGCTAGCCAGGAGTATAAACCAGCATTCCCTAGCGTCCATTTTCCCTACAGACTCTTCCATTGTGGTCCCCGAAAGCTCAGTTGTTTATTCTCGTGAGAGTGCTGTAAGGACTAGACGTAATACTTTGGTAATAATCACGCTCTCTCGCTCTCTCGCTCACTCTCACTCTCACTCTCTCGCTCTCTCTCTCTCTTTTCCTTGAGACAGGGTCTCACTCTGCAACTTTTGCTGGCTTTGAACTTCTGCCTGCCTCTGCCTCCAGAGTGCTGGGATTAAAGGTGTGTGCCACCTCACCTGGCATTCTTTTTGTTTCTAAGGTGTGTGTGTGTGTGTGTGTGTGTGTGTGTGTGTGTGTGTGTGTGTGTACACGTGCTGTAGCACACAAACATGGAGGTCAGAGGACAATTTTGACAGTTAATTTTTTTCTTCCCCCATGTAGGTTTCAGGAACTGAACTCAGCTTGCCACTTTTACTCTCCGAGCCATCTTGCTGGTCCTCTGTTAGTCTTTTGTTAACTCTTGTCCCCGCCCCCTCCCGTGTGTATTGCTTTGGAGAGTTTAGTGTCTGCACAGGTGTTTGGAACATTGGGTGAGACCCCATCTGTTTCCAGGATCAGATCCTCTGGTGTTTGCTTATCTGCCCTGTTCTGTTCTCAGACCCCTGACCTGGAACCTCTGGAGCCCACCCTGGAGGATGTGGAGAACATCAATGATTTCGAGCCCTTGTTCTCAGAGGAAACGCCCGAAGTGGAGAAGCCGCAGCAGGTCACCACAGTCCAGGTCTGACTACTGTTACCAAGCCAACCTGTACATCTGAGGCCGTTTGCATAAGTGACTGGCCAAGTCGCTTCTCTGGGAGCATTGGAAAGCCCCGTTGTGCTCTCAGCCTCAGTCAGAGGCTTTTTCCCTGGTGGTTGGCTGAGGGACTGGCACCACCCATAATGTGAACACTGACAGCAGAGGTTCTGTCTCCAGTGACTGATGTCTCCAGACATGGAGACATGCTCATGGGCTCTCCATTTTTTATTTATAATTTAGCCAGTGTCTTCATCCTTACTGGGGTCTGTGCCTCTTGTCATGGTGGTAGCAGCAAGATAAACTGACTGAACCTGACGCTTGGTGGGAGGGGGTGCTAAACCAGGATGAGCAGAGACAGAGCCTGTCCCTCTGGGCCACTTGACTGCTGCAGTTGAGAGTCCCTCCTGCAACTTGGGGGCTCAGGCACGGCACAGTGTGTGGGGTTTGTCACTCTGAGCTTGAGCAGAGGTAGAAGACAGTCTTGAAGGGAGGAGAGTTTTACATGGATGGTTCCGGCCTGATCAGGGAAGCTGGGCTGGAGGAGGAGATGTGGTTTGAGAAAACTGACAGCGAGCAAATGGTCATTTTAGTCTAAAAACATCTCTTAAACCTTGGGTTTGAAGCCCGTGTTTAACTTGGCAGCGTATCATCAACTGTTTGTTGGGACAGAGAGGATTCGTGCTCCAGAGATTATTTTCCAGCCATCTCTCATAGGAGAAGAGCAGGCGGGGATTGCAGAGACCCTCCACTATGTCCTGGACAGGTGAGCGGGACACCACCTCATCCTCTCCAGAGCCTCTCCCCAGGTTTAACATGGGAAAGGTAACTAATGGGCACCTGAAAGCTCTCCCGTTGCTGGCTGTATGCAGGTAGTCTGCCTCTGACCCAGGCCTGCAGGCAGAGCTTCATTCATTTCTGAGCTTTACCAACTTAGCCTTTGAGTCCTGGCCAGGAAATGCACCCTGGCTTTCATGTGAAACTTGCCACTGTTAAAAACCAGTGATCGCCGGGCAGTGGTGGCGCATGCCTTTAATCCCAGCACTTGGGAGGCAGAAGCAGGTGGATTTCTGAGTTCAAGGCCAGCCTGCTCTACAGAGTGAGTTCCAGACAGCCAGGACTACACAGAGAAACCCTGTCTCAAAAAAACAAAAAACCAAAACCAAAACAAAACCCAGTGATCATTTTATTTGTGTGTTCATTGAGATAGGGTCTCCCTGTGTTCTTGGTGGCCTTGAACTTGAAGCTTCCAGAGAAGCTGGAATCGTAAGTGTAGACTACCATACCCTGCATTTCATCTTACTTTTAATTATGGGGAAGTATGCGCACATTCTTGTAGTGCAGAGCTGTGAGTGAAGAACAGAAATTCTGTTTTAGTTTCTTTTAATTAGTCCTGGAGACTCTGCTGAGTTGACTTTGTACCAAGAGCTTGCCTTTCCAGGTCTTTCTTCAGTGTGTTCAGTAGTCAAGTTGGTGCATCCTTTCTCTCCTAGGTACCCAAAGGCCATTCAGGATACCCTTGTCCAGAACGTTTTCCTCACTGGTGGGAACGTGATGTACCCCGGCATGAAGGCCCGAGTGGAGAAAGAGCTGCTGGAGATGAGGCCCTTCCAGTCGTCCTTCCAGGTACTGATTGTCCCCACCCACTGTTAGTGACCGGCCTCCCAGGCACTGACTGCTTGATGCCTGGTGACTGCCTGGGTAAAGGTGTAAAGACTGGATTCTGCAATCCCATCATCCACTGCAGAGGCTCATTTCTGGCCTGGACTTTAAGCCACATTCAGCTTATACAGGAGGGGACCCTGCTCTGCTTTTCTATTAATTGACAGTACTGAGAGTCCTCAACAAAGGGGATTCTCTCTCCTGCAGGTGGAGCATTTAAATCTTCCTATAGAGAAGTGCATGGTCTCTGACTGTTTACTTCTCTCTGGCAGGGTTTTGTTTTTCTGGAGTAACCAGGAAGATGCTTTGATGGCTCCTGTCTGCGTAGCTGTTACTTTAGGTCACGTGGACCCTGAAGGAGTCTGAGCCACGAGTTGTGTGGTTAATTTACATTTTAGGGAGGTAGTGTAAGATCAGCCAGAACTATTGAGTGAATTCAAGCCAGCATAAGTTACATAGACTTATTCTCAAACAGTTGAGAGGGAGGAGAAGGATCCAGCTCTAACATCAGCCTTTCAGGGCGCTTGGGAGCTGGAGGATATCTTGGTGGAGTGGAGGAGAGAGGCAGCTGGAGGAGGGGGACAGCAGTGTTGGCACCAAGGAGTGGCATTTCAGAGTGTGGGCCTGTGCTTGACTGAACCTGGCAGGGCGCTGAGGAGGAAGTTGTTGGGTAAAAGGCCCTTGGGATGGTCAGGCTCTCTGTTCAGCGATCCCAGAAGCCACCTGTGATGGTTGTGAGAGCCCTGGTTGTAAGAGTGCTGCTTCTCATGTCCCGCCCACCCTCCCATCCACTGTTTGGTGGATGCAGTGAGTATCACAGCAGCAGTAGCTCCTGTTGAGTTATTTTACACTTCTTTAAAACACTGACATTCTAGGGCTGGGCTGGGGCTCAGTGCAGAGCATCTCTCTGGATACCTGAGGCTCGGAGCTCAGTCTCTAGTGTGATACAAACAGGACAAGTCACATCGTTTTTCTTTTGCTAGTTTTCACTGTCTTTGTTATTTTTATGGTGCTGGAGGGGGAGCCTAGAGCCACTTACGTGCTGCGTGGCCCTCTACCCTGTCAGCCATGTCCCGGACAATTTAAATGAGCTAAAGTGAAAATAGGAGACAAATTGTAGGGTCTGGAGAGGTGGCTCAGTGGTTAAGAGCACTTTCTGTTCTTGCAGAGGACCTGGGTTTGGTTCCCAGCACCTGCATGGCAGCTCACAACTGTCTGTAGGTCAGGTTCTTAGAGATCCACTGCCTCTTCTGGCCTCCATGGGCACTAGACATGGAAGTGCTACACAGACACCCGTGCAGACACATGCACACACACAAGGCTGTGCAAGTGTGTGCTCTGAGAGGCTGTGCATGCTGGCCTAGCTTAAGAAGGGACAGAGGCTGCTCTCACAATGGAGACATCACCTAGGCCTTTCTGTGCTTCTGAGGGTGTACAGATGGTTGTGGCTGAGGCTGCAGAACCTTCCCGACTGGGCCTGGAGACCTGGTAGGAGATAGGTTTTTAGAGTGCATCTGCTTCTTGTTCCAGGTTCAGCTTGCCTCGAATCCTGTGCTGGATGCCTGGTATGGTGCCCGTGACTGGGCCTTGGATCACCTAGAAGACAGCGGAGCCTGGGTCACCAGAAAGGACTATGAAGAAAAGGGGGGCGAATACCTCAAGGAGCATTGCGCCTCCAACACATACGTCCCCATCCGCCTGCCTAAGCAGGCCTCACGTGCCTCAGAGACCCAGACTTCCGGGAGAGGCTCCGGGGCCAGTGGAAGTGGAGCTGGTGATCAGGCCTAGCGGAGGGGACAGCAAGGTGTCCTTGTGCTTCACCCTTGCTATACAGGCAGTACTTGGGACAAGGACAGTGCTCCACGGCACCGCCTGGGTCTACCAGCCTTGTTTGGCTAGCGACTGGATCTCCCCTGGGAGCTCAGCAGAGGACAGCAGGTGATCTACCTCAGTGAAGGACGAAGCAGCCTCTGGCACCAAGAACCAGGCCAAGGATCTGTGGCCCTGCTTTCCTTGGCAGTGAGGGCATCCGTCTGGTGGGGACGAGATGTGCGCAGTGCGCCTCTTTGTTCTTGGTTGGGATTTTGGTTTTGGTTGTTTTTTTCTTTTTTAAAACTCTAAACTTATCCCTGTAGTGTTTATTCTTCTGTGTGTGACACTGTCCTGTGACCACCCAGAGTGGGCTCCAAGCTTCTGTTGAAGTTATGGAAGTAGCCATCCACTGAGTCCCTGGAGTGGGAAGACCCACCCTACCCCACCCCATTCTCTGCCTGTTGCCTGTCCTGAGTGGAAGGTATCACTGTGCCCAGCCTGTTACTTGTTGCTCTGCTGGGAGTGCTCCCACACCGCGAAGCCTTACCAGAGATGTTTTCTTCTGTTTTGTGGGTCGTCGGTGACATGCCCTTTTCAGGCACTCTGCAGAACTGATGGCGCAGAGCCTGTCCAGGGATTTTGATTTGCCTGTGCCCCTTCCCCCCCTATGCCTTTACAATGTGGCCTTGATCAGGTAGGAGCCCTCTTCCCCTTCTGTTGCTTTAGGCCTAAGGTCTCACAGTGCAGCTCAGGCTGGCTTCAAACTCAGGCTGGCTTCCTCTCTCATCCTTCCTAGTGACACACTGCACACCCTGCTAAACACTTGAATAGATAGATTCTTGATAAGAATGTTAACTCTCAGACACACCAAGAACTGAGCCCAGTGCCTCCAGAGCTAATGGCACCACAGAATCCACAGGTCCAGATCCCAGGGAGCCTCAGCATGCTGCCATGATGCATCCACCACACAACCTGCTTGTTAAGTTTGCCTCAGTAATCTGTATCTCCAGTCTTCAGGCTGGGAAACCGCAGGCCTGAAGGGGCTGTGTGTATAGGGGGTAGAAGACCCTGGCAGCTGACCTGTGAGTTCCTAAGGCATTTCCTATTGAGTCATATGCCATGTCTGGCTGGGCCAAGGACTGATGGGATGGCAGAAAGAACATGGACCCCTCTCCATAGGAGAGATGTGTTGATAGCACCATCTGGGGCAAGAGCTGGTGCTGACCACCGGCCATCTCAGCCTTCCTTCTTCTGTTTAAATGAGATGGACTTGGAGGGCAGGCATGTGGCGAAGGGTCCTGGGCAGGAAAACCTGGCATTTCACACAGCAATGGGCAGTAGGCTGGATTGCTCAGATTTTAGGCGGTGATCAACTTAGGAGATCAGAAGCTGAGGGAAGGGAAGGGCAAATGGCTGAGCTGCGAGCTCTCTAGTTTTGTTTCCTGTGAAGTATGTCATAAACTTTTATGTTTGGCCTCCAGTTGGCCCTTAGGGAATCCTGCCCATTCCCAGAGCTATCTAGGAGTTTGCTCCCTGCGGTTCTCGTAGGACTTCACACAAGTGTTCATGTACTGTGGGCTTTCCACTCTCGCTGGTCCCTTCCAAGCAGTGACATTTTTCCCGAGATGGGAATTATCTCATGCAGGGCAGAGGGTGCCTTGGCCTTCAGAGATGCAGAAGAAGAAACCTCTTGTTCTGTCCCCTCCCCACTCTGGAATTTGTCACAGCAGCCCTTGGAAACAAGTACAGGAGGCCAGCTGGGAAGCTGGCAAGCCGTACAAGAGGATGTAACTTGTCCCCAGCCCAGGAGACACCAGCAAAGGTCAGGAGAGAAGGGCCCTGCATGTCTTGGCAGTCAGCTTCTGTCATTGTGACTAGTCTGCGGGCTCTGTAAAAGTAGCGTGGATCATGCAGTGCTTATCCTGTGAGTGACCTATTTCACCTAGCATGATGTCACAGTTGGCAAGACATCCTGAGCAGCAGTTGTGTGCATTGTCTCCTGTCTCTCCCTTCCCCGCCCCATGCCTTTTTTCTCTCTCTTAGGAATGGTCTGGCAGTCATTGGCTGGCCTAGTACTCACTATGTAAACCTGGTTGTCCTGAAGCTTGTGGCAGTCCTACCTCTGCTTCCAGAATGCTGGGATTATAGACATGCGCCACCACACCTGGCTGTTCCATGCTTTCTTTATCATGTGGTACTCGGCATGTGGGTCACTTCTGTCTCAGCTGTAGTGCACATTTGTGGCTGCAGGGCCTCCTTTGGTGGTGGGTGCAGCATGGGGTGGGAGCTGGACTTGAACATCTGAGGGACCTGGGAGCAGCAGCCATCTTTACAGCCTACCAGAAGGCCCAGGTTCTGGTCCATATCTTGACCGATTCTTACTTTTCAGTGTTTCCCTGCTGGTTGACAGAGTTGACAACTTGCCCAGCGCCTGTTGGCCATGTGTGTGTCTAGGAAGTTTAGTTTCCCAGAGTTCTGTTTGACTAGTACTTGGTTCTGCGTCTCTGCTGGTGCCTGGTGGGTACTCTGCAATGACAACCTGCATCCTCAGCCTCCTCCAGCCCGCATTCAGCCCGTCCTGTAGCATCACATGCCTGCTTGGTGTGTTGTTAGCATGTTCACTGCTGTGTCCTATTAATACTTTATTAATTATTACTTCTAGTCACTAGTCTTCTAGACGAATCGAGAAAAGTAGATCTGGGAATTTAAAACACTCATTGACAGGGGGTGGGGTTACTTGGGTGTTCCCTGGAATGTTCAGGAAGATGAGGAAGGGACCGTCTTCCCCTCTGGCTGCTGTCCAGCTTAGAGAACTTTTTAGAATTCTTGTTTGTGTTTGTTTTTGTTTCCCACTGCTAGAAATGAACCAAGGGCCCATGCCTGCTAGGCTCCACCTCTGAGCCACACTCTCAAGCCCTTGGAAGTATTGAGATGAGTGACTCTTCTGAGAGCTATTTCTCAACCTGGTTCAGCAAGAGGACTGAGTCTGGTTGCCTGGGTCTTGCCAGCCTGGGATGTTGGGATGAACGCCTGGCCAAACTGGGGTTTTCTTCTTTGTCAACCATCCCGCCTTGATAACACCTGGAGCTTGGGGCTTGAGGCTGGTGGACATTCTGTAACCCAGACAAACTTGTGGGAACTAGTTTTAATCCTGCTGGGTAGGGGTGTTTCCCATGCTCTTACTTTGCACCTCCAGTGGCGGTAATTTGTCCTGGGTTCATCACAGGTGGTGTGACAGTGTGACGTCTGTGAGGCTGACAGCTGGATCGGTAATAGCCAAGCCTGATGGTTGCTGGAGAAAACATTGCAGTCTGAGGGCATGCCTGGCTCAGCGGTAGAGTGACTGTCTTGCATGCAGGAGGCCCTGGCTTCAGTCCATAGGAACAGAAAAGAAAAGAACACCCAAATGCCTGCCTGGAGGGAGCCCTGTTGATAGCACCCTGTCAGCCCTTGAGACTGGTGTAGGCATTCTCAGATGCTGGAATGCCATGTGCATAAGCACGTGGTAACAGTTGGTCAGAGTGTTTGCACAGGCTTGCCCTCCTGTCCTTGCTGTCTTCCCCCACATTCCGACATTACAGTACTGCTGAGCTACATGGGAAAGTTGGGAACATACCAGTCAATCCTGGATCGCTTCACTGTGGGAATAGACTGCTGAGCCAGCAAGTCCTGGTCCTCTAGTGCCACCTGGTGGCGTTCTGAGGAGCCACAGTATCCTGGATGCAAATGCATAGGCTCTTTGAATTCAGGGCTGCTTTTCGGAAAGGACCAAATTTATTTGTAAATGCAGAGTATACTCTGAAACCAAGATGGTGCTGACCCAGACCCCAGGGACTCTTGAGAGCTCTGCTCCCTTGTTTTTGTGTCAGGGTCTTGATACATAGACTGGATTCAAACCCTAGATCCTCCCACCCTGGCCTCTCTGTGCTGGGATTGGCGGCTGCACTTCCATACACAATTTGGAAAAGGGCCAAGTTTGAGTGTTTTCCTAGGAGGATTGGGTGAGGCGACTGAGTGCACAGGTGTAGTCTGGGACAGGACATGCTTTGGCGCTGTAGCAGAAGATTCTTCAAGGAGAATTTCAAGTAGGTATGGTGACTGAACCCTATAATCCAGCAGTTGGGCTATATAAAAATGCTAGGGGCAGCGGGGCCAGGGGGCAGGGAGGGAGGCATGCAGAAGTTTGGATGATCAGGTCGCTGCTTTCCTTCTGTCATCTGGGTGCTGCTGTTCCTCTATACTTCTGTGGGATTCTTGCACGTGGCCTCCAGAAAGCAAAGCCTACTGACTGGCATGGGAGAGATGTTCTCCTTTTCTGAGGCATTCCCCTTCTGCCTGCAAACTTGAGAAAGCAGTGCTGAGAGCATCTTCCTGAGAGCTGGTTCCAAGGGCCTGCTGTGATGAAGCCTTATGTGGAGATGGCTGGCACCCCAGCTTCGCCCTTAGCTCCGGGATGAGCTCTTGCATGGAGAGGCATGATCCTGTTTTGAGTCTGTTTGAAATGCTGTGTGAAAGAAAGGAGTCATATAAACCACCTGGGTTATTGTGCAAACCATGTTCTCTTTGTTGTTTTTTGCTTTTGGGCTGAGGATGTAGCTTAGTGGAGTGCTTGCCTCGCATGCACAAAACCCTGGGTTTAGTCACCAGTGCAGCATAAATATGGGGGGTTTCATAATCCCGGCTCTTGAGAGGAGGAGGAGGAGGCAGGAGAGGCATAGTGATGCATAGTGATACAGAGTGAGACCAGCCTGAGACCCCATCTTCATAATTGTCACTGTGGCTTGGTTGTATCCCACCCAGTAACAACCTCCCTGTATACACCTCTGCTTTTAGAAACGAAGGTATCAGTTGCTGCTTTGGCAGAGTTCACGTTTTCTTGTGAGTTCATATTTTCTTCTCCTGAGATGCTGGACAAAAGTCTCACATGCCTACCTTTTTTAGCTCTTGGCTGGCCGAGACAGGAGAATCACAAATTCCAGGCCATTCTGGGCTACTTATTAGCAAGATCCTGTCTTAAAGAAACAACTAAAATAAGTATTTAAAAATAAAACATTCTGAGAGCCCACATCTCATTTTACCTTAGCTTTAGTCTTTGAGACTAAAGTTTAACATTCATACACACACCCCACCTCTACCTCCCCGTGCTCGGATCACAGATGTATGCCACCACACCCAGTTTATGCCTTACTTTAAAGAGGTACTTTATGTGTGTATACCTTCGTGAGTTTATGTGCACCATGTGTGTGCATGCAGGAGCCAGCAGAGGCTAGAAGAGGAGGCCTGATCCCCCGGAACTGGAGTTACAAGTGATAGCCGTATGTGTGTGTGTGTGTGTGTGTGTGTGTGTGTGTGTGTGTGTGTGTGT
>JANHMN010000002.1:219282599-219347463 GCA_030674055.1 Rhabdomys pumilio
ACACACACACACACACACACACACACACACACACACACACACACACATTGTACAATTGGAGAATTACAGAGCAGGAAATGGGCCTGGGAAAGAGGAAAGGACCGCCCAGTTAGCTCCTGCCAGAGCAGGGGCACCAACAGGGGATGCTTTTCTCCAACCCCCTTTGTCGAGTTTCAGACCACGAGGCAGTTGAACTTTCTGTGAGCCTGTGGTTGGTTGAGCCTGGCCTGGGGACAGCATCACCACCAGAGTCAGCAACATGGGGAGTTAGAGCCACTTGTCAGACTTGTGTTAAGCTGCCCCCAGGACTGAACAGAGGAGGTATGATAAGGGAGTGAATAAACAGCCCAGGCCTGCAGCTACTTCTGGTTAGCCGTAAGCACCAGTGAATCAAATTGCCTGAGCATGAATCCCTTTTGGGGGCGGGAATCAAGTCCTTTCTCAGACCCTATGACCTGTAGGGACTCACTTCACACTGAAACAACCTGTTAATCCACTGAGTTATACCAGCGATTTACATTAACGTTGACACTATATAATACATACGCTGCTTCGACTTGACTGGTGGTTGTGCAGGGGAGCTAACGCCGTACAGCTGTAAGCTCATAATGTAAACTAAGTCTGTATTTATAAATATCATTTTTTTCCAGATTTTACATGTGGGAGACGACTTACTTGTTTTTGAGTCCTCAAACATTTTCTGTAGCCTCTCACAACACTCGGCCGTGAGCTCTAATGCTTTATAAACACCCATTGGTGACCTTGGGTCGAATGGCTGGGATCCTCCGGCCTGCGGACAGGAGGAAGGCTTGGAGTTTACCTAGCATAGCATCTAAGAGTTGCTTTGAGAAAAAAAATGTGATATAACTCACCTACCATGTAATTCAGCCATTTGAAGGATGTGACTGGGTGACTTCAGTGAGTCTCTGTTGTGTGGCCATCACTAGAATCCACTGAGGAACCTTTCTCTCTCTCTGTCTCTCTGTTTCTCTGTCTCTGTTTCTCTGTCTCTCTCTGTCTCTGTCTTTCTCTTATTCTTTCTTGTCTTTCTTTTTCTCCTTTCTTTTTGTTTTTGTTTTTTTGTTTTTTGTTTTTTTGGTTTTTTGGTTTTTCAAGAGAAGGTTTCTCTGTGTAGCCCTGGCTGTCCTGGAACTCAGTCTGTAGACCAGGCTGGCCTCAAACTCAGAGACCCACCTGTCTCTCCCTCCCAAGTGTTGAAATTAAAGGCATGGGCCACCACTGCCCGGCATTGAGGAACACTTCATCACCTCCAAAAGGAAAGCCCTTTACTTGTCAGTCCCCCAATTGCCCCCAGCTACACCCTACCATCACGGACAGGCATCAGTCCACTCTCCTGTCTCTGTGGGTCTTACTTTTGTTTTTTGTTTTTTTGTTTTTTCTTTTAATTTTTGAGTCACAGCCTCTAGTATCCCAGGCTGGCATCTAACTCACGGTGTAGCTGAGGATAACCTTGAACTTCTGATCCTTCTAAATGTTGGGATTATATCATGCCTGGTTTATGGGGTGCTGGGGATCAAACCCAGGGCCTGGTGTATACCAGGTAAGGACTCCAACAACTGAACTACGTCTCCAGCCAGGATTCCTCTCTTCTGAACGTCTTAAACAGAATCACGTGGTGTGTGAGCTTACAACTCTTTCTTTCCATAGAATTGTGCTTTCAAAATCTCATCTGTTTCCCCAACATGGCTGACTAAACAGGAGCTAAACAAAGACAACAATAGATATGACAATGTGATGGGGAAAAGCCCATGAGGCCTCAGCCCCACGCAAAGAGCTACAGGCAGCTAAGGGATGCTGAGGGTGGGAGAGAGAGTCTTCCCCAGGGAAGAGCACACCAACTGGTCATCCAATAAAGAGTCAACTCTGAAAGAAGACATACAAGTGACATTATACAGACTTAGCAGGTGGTATTTATGCATTTAGGAATATGTATGTATGTATGTATGTATATATGTATGTACGTACATATAGTACATGCATGTGTATATGTTGTTTTATGCATATGCATATATATTCATGTAACAACAATTAATGAAAAAAGAGGTTATGAGTCTGAAAGAGAGCAAGAAGAAGTACAACGGAGGGTTAAGGGGAGAGAAGGAAGGGATAAATGATGTAACTATATTATAATATCAAAAAATAAGAGGTAGTGGCTAGAGAGATGGCTCAGCAATTAAGAGCACTGGCTGCTCTTCCAGAGGTCCTGAGTTCAATTCCAAGCAACACGTTCAGGCTGCTGTGCAGGCTCTTCAACCACTTGGATCATATGATCCAGCAGACCTGATGGTACTTGGGGTGTTGGTGGCTGATAGAGATACTGATTGGAGCCTCTGGCAGGCCCCTGTAGGTGAATCACAGAAGAGACCTTTGGGATTTTGGAGCAAAGCTCTACTATTATCTGCAGACAACTGTTCTCCTTTTGAAAATCAGCTCTTGGCCTGTTACTGAGCCTTAGTGGCCCAATAACTGAATATTTGACAATAGGACACCAAGTTACCATGTGACCTGAGCTGCCCATCATGAGCTGGGTGTTATCAGACCCTCAAGTCATAAAGTAGAACTGCACAGCAGCCGTCTGCCATCAAATGAGAGTGGTATATATGTGGTGGGGCCTGAGCAGGTCCTGAAGGCACAAACAAGTTACATGAAGAAGCCCAAATGCTATAGTTTCTACTGTTACAATGCCATCTGTTGCCAAGCATGCACCTAGAGCCTCATGGGGTGTTCCTGTGATCGGCTGACTGAAGAAGAGAAGACTAGGACCTGGTTTACTGATGGCTCTGCATGTTATGCAGGCAGATGTGGACAGCTGCAGCATTACAAACCCTTTCTGGGACAACCCAGAAACATACAGGTGAAGAAAATTACAGTTTGTTTGGAAGAAGAAATGGCCAGATGTACAATTATTCACTGACTCCTGGGCTGTAACCCATGGACTGGCTGGATGGTCAGGGACTTGAAAAGATCACGATTGGAAAACTGGTGAGAAAGACATCTCGGGAAAAAGAATGTGGACAGATCTCACCAAATGGGCAAAGGATGTGAAGATATTTGTGTCCCATGTAAATGTTCACTAAAAGGTGACTTCAGTTGAGGAGGAATTCCATAATCGAGTGGATAAGATGACCTGTTCTGTGGACACTCAGCCTCTGTCCCCAGCCATCCCTGTCACTGTTCTATGGGCATATGAACAAAGTGGCCATGGTGGCCATATTGGAGGTCATACTTGGGCTCAACAACATAGACTTCCACTCACTAAGGCTGATCTGGCTACAGCTGCTGCTGAATGCCAGATCTGCCACCAGCAGAGACTAACACTGAGCCCCAGATATGGCACCATTCCTCCAGGTGACCATCCAGCAACCTGGTGGCAGGTTAACTACATTGGGCCACTTCCTATATGGAAAGGACATTTTGTTCTTACTGGAGTAGATAACTATTATGGTTATGGATTTGCCATTCCTGCACGAAGTGCTTCTGCCCAAACCACCATCCATGGACTTACAGAATGTCTTATCCATCATCATGGTATTCCGCAAAGTATTGCTTCTGATCAAGGAACTCATTTCACAGCCAGAGAAGTGCGACAGTGGGCCCACGATCATGGAATCCACTGGTCTTACCATGTTCCCCATCATCCTGAAACAGCTGTCTGATAGAAAGATGGAATGGCCTTTTGAAAACACAGTTACAGCACCATTTAGGGGGCAGCAGCATGTAGCGCTGGGGCAGAGTTCTTTAGAAGGCAGTATATGCTCTGAGTCAGCATCTGATATACGGTACAGTTTCTCCCATAGCCAGTAACCATGGGTCCAGGAATCAAGGTTTGGAAAAGGGAATAGTTCCACTCACTTTCAGTCCTGGTGACCCTCTAGGAAAACTTTTGCTTCCTGTCCCTACAACTCTAGCTTCTGCTGGCCTAGAAGTTTTGGTTCCAGAGGAAGGAGTGCTTCTACCAGGAGCCACAACAAACATGCCACTGGATTGGAAGCTCAGACTTCCCCCTGGTCATTTCGGGCTTCTAAAGTCCTTAAACCAACAGGCTAGGAAAGGAATAACAGTGGTAGGAGGGGTGATAGATTCATATCATCATTGGGAAATTGGATTGCCTCTCCACAACGGAGGTAAGAAGGATTATGTCTGGATCGCAGGAGATCTGTTAAGGCATCTCTTAGTACTACCATGTCCTGTGATTAAAGTTAATGGGAAACTATAACAGCCTAATCCAAGCAGGATGACAAAGGGCACAGACCCATCAGGAGTGAAGGTATGGGGCACTCCCTTAGGAAAAGAGCCAAGACCTGCTGAGGTGCTTGCAGAGGGTAAGAAAATACAGAATTGATAGTAGAGGAAGGTAGTTATAAATACCAGCTGAGGTTACATAACCAGCTGTAGAGACAAGGATTATAAAGTAATATGGATGCCTCTGTTTTACTTCATTAAGAACACATTTGTATGCATATTTGTGCTTTCTTCCAATTTCCTTAACATCAATTGGTATTTAAATTGAGATACTAAAAGAGTGTTCCCAAGGGACGTTGCCCCACTGTAAATTTACTAATACGTTTGTGGTTGTATGAGGAATAGTTGTATCCTGTTAGGCGTATTCATGACCTTGTTATTGTTTCATGTGGACATGAGATAGTATTTGTGTCAAGTTGATAAGGGGTAGAATGCAATGGCTATTCCTGGTTGTCAGTTTGACTATATCTGGAATGAACTACAATCCAGAAGTGGAAGGCTCACCTGTGATCCTGATCTTGAGGCTGGGAGATACAAGTTTCTGTCCTGGATCTTGGCATGGAGATCTTGAGGCATAATGGCTATGAATCCCTGGAGACTAAGGCAAGGAGATCTCTGAGTTCAAGGTCATCTGGGATAAAGCAAGTCCCAGATCCATAGGTAGTGGCACACACCTTTAATCTGGGCCACACCTTCTGCTGGAGACCTACATAAGGACATTGGAAGAAGGAAGATTAGCTCTTCATCCCTGCTTGCCTTACAGGACTGAGCAAAAAACTGCTAGGTCCTTGGACTTCCATTCACAGCTGACCATTGTTGGGGAGTTGGACTGCAGACTGTAAGTCATCAACACATTCTCTTTCTTTTTTTTGGGGGGGGGGTTTCAAGACAGGGTTTCTCTGTGTAGTTCTGGCTGTCCTGGAACTCACTCTGTAGACCAGGCCGGCCTCAAACTCAGAAATCCGCCTGCCTCTGCCTCCCATTCTCTTTCTATATAGAGACTACCCATAAGTTCTGTGACTCTAGAGAACCCTGAGTAACACAGTGGGTCACAACCCTCTGTAGTGATGTCCTCTTCTGGTGTGCATGAAGACAGGGACAATGTAACTCATATACATTAAATAAATAAATAAATAAATAAATAAATAAATATTTTTTAAAAAAAAAAACTCACTAAAAAAAGAGAGATAATTAAAAAAAAAAACTTCTTTTATGTAATGGCACGTCCAACACTTTAGCCCCCAACCTTTTAAAAAAATTAAAACAATTTTTTTTTAATTTACATGATCCTCTTGCATATATGTCATATGCTAGGATATAGGTAAGTGTGTGTATGTGTTGGTTACACATGTGTATGTGGATGCATTTGAAGGCCAGGAGAGGGTGTGGAATCTATTGGAACAGGAGATACAGGTAGTTGTGAGCCATTTAATGCTCATGGCTTGAGATTGAACTTGTGACTTCTGGAAGAGCATTGAGGTTTTTTTTTTTTTGGTTTTTTTTTTTTTGTTTTGTTTTTGTTTTTTTCGAGACAGGGTTTCTCTGTGTAGCCCTGGCTGTCCTGGAACTCACTCTGTAGACCAGGCTGGCCTCAAACTCAGAAATCCGCCTGCCTCTGCCTCCCAAGTGCTGGGATTAAAGGCGTGTGCCACCACCGCCCGGCTGAGCATTGAGTTCTTAACTGCTGAGCCATCTCTCTAGCACACTGGTCCTCAGCCTTCCCAGTGCGCAGCCCTTTAATACAGCTCCTCATGCTGTGGTGACCCCAACCGTAAAATTAGTTCATTGCTACTTCATAACTGCAATTTTGCTACTGTTATGAATTGACATAACTATCTGACATACAGGACATCTGACATACTACCTCAAGGGGGTCGTGACTCACAGGTTGAGAACCTCCTCCTCTTGCATAGCTCTTCCATTTAAAAAACATTTAGAATGTGTGTCTGCGTGTCTGTGATAAGCTGCTCTATAGCTGGAGTCACAGGCGTTTGCAGGTCACCTAGCTTGTCACCTAAATGCTGAGATCCAAACTCCAGTCCTCATGTGCACACACCAAATGCTCCCAACTGCTGAGCTGTCTCTCCAGCCCCCGTTTTACCTGTTTTGGTTCTAAAATAATATTGCATTGTATAGGTAGCTCATATTTTTCACACAGCAATCATTTGGTGGGCTTTTTGTCTTTTTCTGCTTGTTGGCTGTCATGGATAAAGATAATATGAATATTTGTCAGTATCAGTGAAGATACTTATCTTCATTTCTCTTCAGTTCACATGAGTGGACTGTCTGCTGACATTTTTCCTTTTCTCTTTCTTTCTTTCTTTCTTTCTTCCTTTCTTTCTTTCTTTTTCTTTCTCTTTTTTTGGAAACAGGCTTTTATGTAGCCCAGGCTGGCTTCATATGTCACTGTTGAGTGGAAGGTGACCTTGAACTCCTGATCTTCTGCCTCCGTCTCTCAAATCCTGAGATGATAAGCATTGAGGTACCACATGGCGTCTCCTTACCCTGTTCTTTTCGTTACTGAGCTCTAAGAGTACCTTATAGATTCTAGACACAAACCCCTTACCAGATAGAGATACAAATATTCCCTCCCATTCTTAGGTCATTATTGGTTGACTTATGGTTGTCATAACAAAATATCCTGAACCGATGGCTTAAACCACAGAGATTTATTTTGCTTGGTTGTGTAGGCTGAAGTCTGAGATGAAAGTTGGTAGGCTTGGGAGCCAGGAGTCTGTACCTTAGCATTAGAAAAGCAGGGAGGAGGATCAGAAGTTCAAGACCAGCTGTGGCCAGATAGCATGTTCCAGGCTAGCCTGAGCTATAGAGTAAAATCATATAGAATAAAACTCCAGAAGCAAGTAGGTAGTTTTCTGATCTATATTAAGTTATTTCTGTTTGTGGTGTGAGCTAGGGGGCAGGCTTCATTCTTTGGCATGTGGCTCAGTTTCCCCCGAGCTGTTTATTAAAGACGGCTCCTTCTCTGTTGAGCTGCATTGGTCCTCTTCAAAGCTGGCAGCAGATGCAAAACCTTTGATCTGGAGTCTCAGTTTCGTTTCATTTGTCTGTATGCTTGTCCTTACAGTTTTACCACATTGTCTCGATTGCTGTAGCTTCCTGGTAGGATTGAAATGAGGAAGCGGGGGTCTTCTGAGAACAGTATGCCTTCCCTTTGAGTGTCTAGTACTGTGAGAGACGTCAGTGAACTGTACAACACAGTTTTGGTACCCCCTACCCTAGTAAAGACTTCGTTTTGGGGACTCACCTCTAAGTTCAGTGTGTGCCTAGAAGAGATAGATGGTTTCCCCGCCCACTCAGCCCACAGCTCTTGATGGAAACATTCTGCTGAGAACAATGGCCCCCTGGGTTATTTTAAACTTCACTCTAAGTCTTCTCCACCTGCTCTGCTGTCTCTAATTGCTCCAGAAACAGCGTCATTCACAACTGGATTATTAATGAACTGAGGGGGAGCCTCAGGCATACCAAAGGGGACTTCAGACTTGGGGAGGGCTTCGAAGGACTCAACCTGAGGTGGGTTTTGTTGTTGTTTTGAGACAAGGTCTCATGTGTCACAGGCTGGCCTCAAATTCATACGTATGCCTGAGGGCTGGAATTACATGTGTTTGCTACCACACCTGGTACTGGTACACACGAGATGTACTGGGGGTTGAGCCCAGAGCTTTGAGCCTGCTAGGCAAGCCCTCTATCCACTGAGCTATACTCCCTTACCCAACTCACAAGTTTGTCTGCTCCTCCAAGAAAAGTAACCGTGAGTGTATTCAACAAATAGGAAATCAGGCAGAGTGTAGTGGCCCTGCCTTTAATCCCAACGTGCCTTTAATCCTGATACTGAGGAGGGAGAAGCCACCAGATCTCCTGAGTTTAAGGCCAGCCAGATCTACATAGTGAGTTCTGAGCCAGTCAGGGCTACTTAGTGAGACCCTGTCTTAAAAGAAAATAAAAGGAAATCAATACACTTAGGCAGTGCTCCTGGCTTTATGAGTTCTATCCTGAGTGTTTCAGACAGGATTGTCGATGACCCCTGAGATCTGAACTGTGAATCTTGTCTGTTTCCCCAGCTGGTTAGCCCTGGGTGCCCCTGGCTCTAATCTGGAGGCTGGGAAAGTGCAGGAAACAAAGCCCTTTGTGGAGAAGAGAACCTCATTGTTCTAAAGTCAGCTTTCAGGGAATGCGGATTCCAGAGAATGTTTGGGATGGGGTTTTTCTCTTTGTCGACTTTCTCCCCTCTCCCTGGGGGGGGGAGGAGCAATTTAAAGGAACAATTTTCAAAATTAAATTGAACAGAGTTAAACCCATTGCCATCAAGGGAAGGCACACATTGCAGGGCCTTCTGCCCAGCAGCCGCCTAGGTTATATGACAGAAACCCAGGGTGTTTGGGTCTTGATCTTAGCAGGAAACCTCAAGGAAGCAGCTGGGTCTAGATCCTCTGCACCTCAGCCGGTGACAGACATCAGCCTAGGCATGACCACTTCCTTCCTCCTTCTCACCACCTCCCCTCTTTCCAGAAAGAAAGATTCCATGTCACAGGCCATGGTCTGTTGCCTTTTCTCAGCTAAAAGACCAATCTATATAGCCCTGTCCTCTAGACAAGGCCTGGCCAGGTTCGTGATATTTGTAGAGCCTTCAGACTCAAGCTTAACGTGGGAAGTTGACTTTCGGGCACTGACCCCATTCTGCGCTACTATAGGTAGGTTATTATTTCTTTCTGGGCCTCACTAGGTCTATCTGTCAAATGGGATTAAAATACCACCCTGGCTTCTTCCTGTCTGTACTGGAGGTTAGGGGTGGGGCACAGTCAAGGAGAACTATTCTGAAGCCTGGCTGTGTCTCAGCTGCTTCAAAATTCCTGCAGCTCAGAAAAGGGGTCTTCATCCCGAGGGCGCTAAGACCTAGACCTTCCTGTTGCGTTGTGACAAGCCCCTTGGGGATGCGCGGGCCCACCCCTTTCCCCGGAGCTTAGGCTCCGCCTTAGGGGAGGAGTCAAGAGGCGGCGCGGTGGCTCGCTACCCAGCCGAGCTGGCTCTGTCGCCGCACCACCAGCTGCGGCTCTGGGACCTGCGGATCGAGCCGGGGCCGGGAGCCGCCCGGGGCAGGGCTCGAGAGAGCGGGTGAGTTGAGCGGCGCCGCATTCCTCTCTGCACTCTGCGGATCCCGCGGGCAGGAGTCTCGGCCCCTTCCAGTCTGGCTGGTGGAGAGGGGTGCCTTGGCCAAGGGAAGGCGGCTTAAGATAATTGGGGAGGGGGGGCGGTGGTGGTGGGATGTGCTGGAAAGGTACCGAGGGTGAGGGACCGGGGAATTGGGCCCCAGTCCCCCACGTCTTGCTCTCGGATGGGGAGGCTGGTGTAGAGGGTGCATTGGCAGGTTGTTGGCTAGGGCTGCGAAGGCTGGATTTTGGGGGGCGGTGTGAGGTTCATGGTCTGTCTGGGCTACTGTCTGCCAGGGTTACAAGGCTGGGTGGTAAAACCACAGAACACCAGACGCCCTGGGCACGCGGTCTACGAGCCCGGCATGGGGGCGCCGCCCCCTCGCGTGGCGGCGCTTGGTCTGGGCAGGCAGCGGTAGCGCGCTGAGAGCGCTGCTCCGGGGGTGGGAAAAGTCCCGGGTCCTGGCATCCCTGCGGGCAAACCTGACCCAGTGCGGGATCTCCACCCCTAGAACGTGTCGATTGGTCTCGGTAGCCCCGGGCGTGATAGTTCCCCAGAAGGGATGCTCCCGGCCTCTCCTCTCGCCGCCTTGGGCGCGAGCTGCTGGTCCCCGCGCCCGGAGCGCTCTACTCCTCGCGAGTCCCGCGCATCCGCTCCCGCAGGGAGCAGCGCCCCCGAGCGCCCAAGACGTGCAGAAAAGGCGCAGCCCTACCCCAGAGGTCGACTGAGGGGTCTCCCACAAGGTCACGCGGAGCGCCTTGATCGCCCCGAGTGGGAGCGAGGAGCGGGAGGCGCTCCTACCCGCCTCCGTGGCGGATGCGGTCTCTCTTCCTCTGCGCTCCCCTCTTAGCCCTGCCTCCTGCTTTAGGGAAGATGCTGCTGATGCAGCTTCCAGTCCCCGGCGGGTAATCGGATAATCGGGTCTAGGTGAGCTGTGACTACCAGCCCTCTCTGCACGCCAGCGGGGTGCCACCACCAGGGGCCAGGCCTGGGAGCCTTTGCTCCCCTGGAATCTAAAGAGGGGGGGGCGGGGAGTGACAGAGATGAGGCTGCACAGCGCTTCCCAGAACGGAAAGCCGGGGCTTGGGAGCCCATGTGATTACACTGCTCATAAAGGACTCCTGTTCTTGCTGTCAGAGGCGCCCACCAGCTCCTGGCGGCCGGGAGCGCCAGGTGCGGCCTGTGAATCGCTCTCTGTGGAGGATCCGGAGCCCGATAGTGCCAGGCGCCGTTTCCCTCCAGGCTATCTGGGGAAGGGGCTGGCGGTCGCCCCGGGCTCTCGGAGGTGGGGTGGGGGGGACTTCCTTGTGCGCCTTATCCTACCGTTTGCTGCAGCTAGTAAGGCACCGGAGGAGAAACGACCTCCGTGGGGAGGAAGCTCTCCTTCCAGACTGAGCTCGGTACAGCTCAGCCAACGACTTGCTGTCTGCCCGTGGGCCCTACACTCGGTTCCCCATCACCACAGATCTCTAAGAAGTGGGGTGAATGGTCGCTGTAGGGTAACTGAGAGAGGCCTCACGAGAAGCTCTTGGTGCATCGGGAGCATCATGGATGACCCTGCTGGGCAAACCCGCCTTCAGTCAGGGTTTGAGCGGGGCGTGTCCCCTAGCCAGGTGCAGAAGTGCAGCCCTGGTGGGTGGTTCTGCAGGGGCTGGCATGTGGGGTTCCACTTTTCCTCCCTCGGTTATGTCACAAAGAGCCAGCTTGTAGGAGGCGGTAGGGACCGGTGACTCCTTCCAGCGTGCTGCCTGCTTGCAAGGCCTTTCCCACTCACGTTCTCACCACCTTCTCTCCCACCTGTCACCCAAATCCCATCGTCTCTGCCCCAGTCCCTGGGATGCTGTGGGCAAGATGCCAACAGACCACTCTGTCAAGTCTACTTACCATCCCCCTCCCCCTTCTTCCCAGCCTTTGGAATGGCTTCCTTTAAGAAAACCTCTTTTGGTTTCAAGCTGATCCTCACTTGTGGCTTAGGTGCCACTGACCCCTTGGGAAGGAAGTCCCCTTGCGATGGGACAACTGAGCCACCTCTAGACTTTCTGTTCTAGAAGTACCAGGTAAGTAAAGCCAGTGTATGGTGCCCACACAGACTTTGTACTCTGTGTTCGTGAAGCCCGGGAGCCAGAGGAGAGGTTAAATTCTAATCTTGCTGTTTGATGTTTTCATGAGCCCGAGTTACAGAGCCAGGGGAAGCTGAGGCGGGAAATGGTTTTCTTTAAGGCTAGAAGTTTCCTATAGAGCACCTTTGAGTCAACTACTTGTCCTGTCTTGTGAAAACCCAGTTTTAAAGCCTCAGGGAACTTGTTCTAACCGATAGCAACCAAGTGGACACAGGGCAGCAGATTGCAATGGCGTCCTGGATTCAAGTTCTGGGTTTTGATCCCCTAAGACATGCTCTCTTGCTGACCTCACACCTCTCCCATCCCAGCACCCTGTGTTCCCAACCCCCAGCATGCTTGTTATCCTTTGGTAAACAGTGGGTCCCAACGGACATTCCAGACCAGGACAGCCCCTGTTTCAACACATCTTAGAAATCAGCCTTGGGGGAGGGGGAAAGCATGCACAAACCCATCACAGCCAAAAGTATCAAAACCCAAGGAAGCAGTATGAGTCTAGTTGAAATGACAGCTCTAAGCTGAAAAGCCTTGGGACTCTGTGTAAAGCTCTTTCCAGCCCCCTCCCCCTTTCTCTTCTGGGTAATAAGAATCCCACCGAGGTCATCTTCTCGGGGCTGTAAGGACCTCATGAGACCATAGAACATAGACGTGCTTATGGGGGTGCTGGAAGGCAGGCAGGAAGTGACTCTTGTTAGTAACACCTCTGTTTCTTTCCTTGGGCCCTCATAGATCCTGCCTCCTCCCCTGCTACAGGGAATTAATACTTCTGCCTTCAGTTCTCGGGATAGAGAAAGCCTCTTAGCCTGTCTCCTGGACAATGTCCTGGGAATTAGGCTTCAGCAGGACCCCTTTCTCCTGGGTCCTTTGTACGTACCTTGTGCTTAGCAAGGGGTAGCCATAAACAAGGCAGCTCTGGGGGTTCTCATCTCCGGAGAGGGTCTGGTGCCATCAAAGCTTCCATAATAAGAAGTGGGAACTGAGAGCACAGGAGGCCCCAGGTTTGAACCATCACACTGTGCCGATGGAATCTTTCCCTCACATGCAGGTAAAGCTGCCTGCTGGTGGTAAAGTGAGCAGAAGAGCTACTGCGGGTAAGGATTTAGCTCAGGGCTGTCCCTGGATGAATAAGTGTTCACAGATGTTAGTTGCTATTATTATTAGTCTATTATTACCAATAACAGGTGGGCTACACACATTGTGGGAGCACATTTGATCTCTTCAGTGGTAATTTTCCAGGTGGCGGTAATGGAGGGGTGGGCACCCGTGCACGGAGGAGAACTGTGTGTGTACAGGCTGGAAAGTTCTGGATGGCTTTGGTGAGCCATGGGTGGGAGTCTCTGCTGGAACCCAGTCAACAGTGTGATGCAGGTCCCGGTAGGAAGGCCAGGGAAGGAGTCAGAGGTCATCCTGCCAGGGGCTGTGCATGGTTAAACGTTCGCTGACCCGAAGCAGCCTTGTCAGGAGGCTCTCTGCAAAAGGTTTGCCTGACGATAGTAACCAAGAAAGGGCAGGATTAATTTCTGCACGGGAGGAAGAGCGGGGCTGCTTTTATACTGAAGGGTTCTCTCCTTGCTGGGACCTTGCTGGTTCCTTCCAGCAAGCATAAAGCTTTCTCTCCTTCCCTCTGCCTGACATGATCCCCCCATGCCAAAGTCTTCAGAAATGCTCTGTGTCAGCTGGGCATGGTTGAATACGTATGTAATCTCAGCACTCAGGAGGTCGAGGCAGGAGGATAGCAAATTTAGGACAGCCTGGGTTACATGGTGAGACCTTGAAGGAAAAAAATGTTGTGTGTTTTTCTGTATGCTTTTTGTAACTATCTAAGCTGGCTGAATAGTGTTTGGTTGCTCTGGCGTTGTGTGCCCCTCGGTGCTGAGCAGTGGACTCCTTAGAGGTGGATCACCCTAGGGTATGCTCTTGGGACCTGCTCTGACTTTTTGGGAAATTCCTGAGTGCAGGTGACAGTGGGGGGAGGTGTTCCTGGCTATCTCAGAATCCAGAATGGCATTCCACTGGAGTCCCATAGAAGTGCTTCCATTCAGGCAGCTTGCAGCTTGATTGATGGGACAGGTGGTGACCAAGCCCCAAGGTGGCCCCAGGGAGGAATGAGTCTTTTAGGATGACTGCTCAGAGTATCATGTGACTATAGATCCTGCCTATAGACAGAAGACATTCAAGCACATGCTTAACTGTTCTGTTTCCATGACGACAGGTTTACGGTCAGGGTTTGAATTCTGACTCTGCTTTCCACCAGTTTTTGGACCTTGGGCAATGATTCTGTTTCCTTGGGCCCCCAATTTCTTCATCTGGAAAGACAGACCATATATATTGTATATATAACACACATATAAGGCATTCTGAGTTCTCCTAAGGATTTTGATCCTATGTTAAGTGATGAGTTTCTAAGCTTTTATTTTTTTTTTGGGGGGGGGGTCTCACTATGTACTGAGGCTAGCCTTGAGCTCTCAGTCCTTTTGTTTCAGCTTGAGTGCTGGGGTTATAAGGATGCACCCCTATGCGTGATGTGGCTTCTAAGCTGTACATGATCTTGGTATAATGTCTACTAAATTTTCTTCCATGGCTCTGTTTGTACCATACTTAGTTAGGTCATAATCATTGTTCTTTTGGTTTTCTTTTTAAATTATTTAGTTCTTTTCTTTTTAGATTTATTTATTTGATTTTATGTGCATGAGTGTTTGCCTGCTTATATATGTGCACTTGTGTGCCTGTTGGTAGCAGAAGTCAGAAAGGGGCATTGGATCCCCTAGAACTGGAGTTACAGATGGTTGTGAGCTAGCATGTGGTGCTGGGAGTCAAACCTGGATCCTCTTCCAGGGCAAACAGCATTCTTGACAGCTAAGTCATCTTTGCAGCCCCCTAGTCTTCTGTTTTTATCCACCAGACCTATAGTTCTCAATTGCAAACATCTTTGGCCCATGTCTAGAGATGTTTCTATCTGTCAGAACCAGCTGGGAAGGACGAGGAGAAGAGAAGTGATTGGCATCTAGCGCCTAGACCAGGAAAGCTATAGGATATTCTACAGTGCATAACATAACCCCTCACAACAAAGAATTACCAGCTCCCAAGTGCTAATAGCATCAGAGCTGAGATCGGCTACACTAGACCTTGTGTCCTCCGAGGTCAGTGACTGCATCTAATTCATTCAGCTGTGTCCCCGGTTGCCCAGTGCGATGCTCAGAGCCAGAGAGACACTCCATATACATTAAAAGAATGAATGAGGACTTGGAAGGCCTCGTGCATCCTGGAGTCCCAGGGGTTTGGCTTAGGGGACGTTTTTGAATGGGCAGGAGAGATTTAGATGAGTCTGCGTGACCAACAGCCACTCAGAAATTCAGACCAAAAGCTTTCAGAGTGTGTATTCTATTTTCCTTTGGGAAGGTGCATGGGACCAGTATCAACTGGATCATGGCTGTGCTACTGCTGCATTTGCTTGTGCCAGGCACAAGGCCCATCTAGATCCTCAAGTGGGCTGGGAAATGGGGCTATAGGTGCTAACAAGGAACGCCCTGTCAGCTGAGCCCTTGGGATCTGCTAGGCTGGGGCGCAGCTGCTGTCAGCTTCCTGTTTTTTCCCTTTCTGGTGGAATGAAGGAAACCCACTGAATGGCTGTTTTTCCACTGACATTTACAGCAATGTGATAGGCCTTGGATTAATGAGGTCAAGCTACAGTGTGAAATCTGCCCGATAACTTGGAACCTGGCCAGCAGGAAGACATGCTCGTTTTCTTTGGGCTGTTTGATGTTTCTGGATGGCTTTGGGCAGGAAGCAGGGGTTATAACTGCTCAAAAGAAGGGTGTGCTTTATGCCCTGGGATTGTAGAGCCTGGTGTTGCCTCTTTTTCTAATTTACTGGGGAAACTTATTTTAATGTAGACTTTGAAATAACCAGCTTGCTAAAGCAAAAATTCACTTTGAGTCAGGCAGGTTAATTAATAGGAACCGGAACCATAGAGAGGATACCCACCCACCCTCATCCCCCCATCTCTGGCTCAAGTAGAAGAATTCAGGTAGCAGAGGGTTGCCGGGTATGTGCCTTAAACTGGTTGGGTTAGGGTTAGAGTATAGAGGCTGGTTTGACTTCAGCAGCTGTGTCTCTAACAGGCTCCTGGGGGGGGGGGGGGGCCACCCCACTGGTCTGCAAACTTTTCTGAGTAGCAAGCATCTGGGGAACCCCAAGTCTGCAGATGAGGGTTTCTGGTGTGGACTGCTCAAGCAGGAAAGACAGTTTAGCCTGTGCCTGTTTGCACAACCATCTGCTCTGCTGGCGGCTTTCAGAGTCACAGATGTTAAGTGTGCCCAGGCCTGGGACCAGATGCAAGTGACAGGATGCTTGGGCTCAGGGAGCAACTCAAGTAGCCAGAACTGGTGAGACTGAGTTTACAGTGTGTCCAAAAGCATTTGTCAAGGGATGGGCCATTCCTACGCCATCTGGTCACCTGGGGGTTTTCAAAACCACAGATCCCCGAGTCCTAGCCTGTCTTACCTGTGTCCCAGTCAGTCCAGATGGGCTCCTGTGCATCTGTATTTTTTTTTTTAATGTGCCAAAAGATTCTGATTCACAGCTGGGGGTGGGGGACTGGTATCATGTATAGGATAAGTTGCGCTGCAGAGCTTGGGTCCTGCTACAGGGTAGTGTACAGCCCAGAGGCACCTGGCTAAAAGGGGAGCCTAAATCTAGCTTGTGCTTGTTTGCCAAGCTCTGCACCCCCCCCCCCCCCCCGCCCCCCGCAGGGTTGCCTCTGCCTATAGGAAAGGACACCTGCTTCTTAACTGATCAGGAGCCTGTGGTGCTTTTGAGCATGTCTCTAACTCTTTGGTCCTCCATCAGCACTAAGTGGCAGCAGTATTACTTACCCTGACCCTGCTGCTCAGGAATGTGGAGCGTAGAGTCGGTCAATGACAGCCCCAAGGTCACACTGCCAATAAATGGCAATTAGGATTTGAATCTAGTCCATCTGGATTCGAAGTCCTTGTCCTTTGTGTGTGTGTGTGTGTGGTGGTGGGGGGGAGATCTGAGCACCTCAGGTGTTACTTCTCACCCTCTACTTTGTGGGAGACTGGATCTCAAGTGTTTCTTGCCAGTGTGTGCTCCAGGCTAGCTGGTTGGGGAGACTCTGAGGATTTTCTTGTCTGCCTCTTATCTCTGGGCAGGATTGCTGAGATTTCAGACACTCAATACCGATGCTCATTTTTCTATAGGTTCTAGGGATCCAAACTCTGTTTCTCACATTTGTGTGGCAAATACTGGAGCCACTGAGCCCCCCCACCCCCCTGTGCTTTTGTTGGGCAAGAATGCTTTACTCCATGGGGACTTCCCACTCTGGGTGAGTGTCCTCTGGTCTTTCCTTCAGACAGGGGAGACTGGCAGTGACCTTGGCTGGCTTTAGGCGGTACACCTGTCTCTACCACCTCCTGTGGTTTTGAGCATGCTACTTGTTTGTCTTGAATAGCCAAGCCTCAGTTTCCCTATGTGAAGGAACACATAGAAATACTATGTGATGCGATGGTTCAATTTCGAGTCCGCAAAGCCACAGGATGTATGGATAGAAAGAAGGTATTCCTGCCATCTTGCTGTTGACATGGGCTTCTGTGTGTCCCGGACAGCTCTAGAGCAGAGAGGCTGAGGGCAGAGTGCCACTGTGTCGTTAAGTCGCAGGGCTTGGGTCATTCATGTTCTTCACTGGGTGGCTGATAATCATGACTTCCTCCAGCGACCATAGCCCCTGCCTCTTGTATTGGTGAGGCCCCAGTGTCTGAGGCAGCCCAGTGAGCTCCCAGTTTCGTGTCTCCAACAGAGATGGCTCCTGTTTCTTAAACAGCAACACATGCTAGCACTCACTGTCTTCAGCACTCCTGGCCCTTCTTGGTTGCTCTTTAGAATTATTAACATCCTCAGCTGTCCTATGGACAAGACAGAGAGCTAATGTCACGTGATGGACACATCCTCTTGTTTTTTGATGAAATAAGAATGATTTTCAACAAGATTTCATTTGTTTTTTTCCATTGACATATAATATTAAACCTCTCTCTCTCTCTCTCTCTCTCTCTCTCTCTCTCTCTTTCTCTCTCTCTGTCTCTCTGTCTCTCTCTTTCTTTTCTTTTTTTATTCCTGGGACAGGGTTTCTCTATATAGCTCTGACTGTCCTGGAACTCACTCTGTAGACCAGGCTGGCCTCGAACTCAGAAATCCGCCTGCCTCTGCCTCCCAGGTGCTGGGATTATTTGCGCCACCACTGCCCAGCTTAAACTTTTTTTTTCTTATTGTTGTGTTTTATGCTTTTTTATTATAAAAAGGATACAAATACATCATGAAATTCCAACAGTACAGAGATGTGAAAAATGTAAAGTAAAATTTCCCTACTGTCCTCCCTGGACTCTCATCTCCTTCTCACCCCAGAAGGAATCCTTGGGTGCCTAGCATGTCTTTCTGTGCATTTTTGATGCCAACCCAAACTCATTCTCATTTACATGTTTATCTTGTTTTCCTTTTCCACACAGCTAAGCCACTCTCCTGAGATTTTCCATTAGCTTGTCTGAGTACATGTCAGCACATATGTGTATATCTGTGGAATCTTATTGATAAAAAATCCACCCTCATTTATTCTGGTGTTCCTTTTAGGGACTGGAGAGACAGCTCAGTGGGTCATAATGCCTACTGCTTTTCAGGACCTGGGTTTGAGTCCTAGCTTCCATATGGTGGCTCATAACTTCCTGCTCCAGGCGACTAGACACTCTGGCTCCCTTAGACATCCCCATACACGTGGCACACACTCAGCATGCATTCACACACAGCGACAGACATGAATAAATGCATATCTTTAAAAACCTCTTCTTGTTGCAGGAAGAGCATAATGTGCCATCTTGGTTTCTACAGATTTTTATCTTTGTGCACCACTCTGAGCTCACCCATAAGCAAATGTTGTCACAGTTTGAACTGGGTCAGCACTGCATGACTTGTTTTCTCTGGTGTGGATGCTACCCTGGCTTTCTTCCATAGTGATGTTAAGCACTTTACTTCTTGATGGGTACCAACTGAGGAACCTGTATCAGGATGCTCGGGGCCAAAAGTGTTTTGCATCCCTCCCAGCTCTGATTTTGGAAGATTTTAAGATACACAATGACATGCCTCACAGATGGGACCCAAGTCCAAACAAGAATTTGTTTGTCATCTCCTCCTCCTCTTTCTCTTCTCCTGGCTTCCCCTCCCCGTCTTTCTTCTTCTTTCTCTCTGCTGTGATTGAATCTGGGGCTCATGAACATAGGTCAGCACTTTACCACTACAATATAATGCACCCCCTCTGTGTGTGTGTGTGTGTGTGTCTGCACATACATGTGGAAGCCAGAGGTCAACATTCAGTATGTTGTTTCTTAGTCACTCTTCACCCTACTTTTGTGACAAGGTCTGTCACTCAGCTGGGGCTCACCAACTGTGTGAGATGATTGGCCTGAAGTCTTAGGGATCCTCTTGTCGTGTTAGGTATGGGCCCATTTCACCATGTCAGCTTTTACACGGGTGCTGGGGATCGAACTCAGGTCCTCATGCTTGGGCAGCAGGCACTTTACTGACTAAGCCATCCTCAGCCCCTGAGTACCCCCTTTTAAGATTTTCATTTTGACACAGGGTTTAAGTAGCCTAGATGATTTGAAACTTCTTTTGCCTCAGCTTCCTGAGTAGTTGGGAAGACAGGCCTGTGCCATCTTGCCTGGCTTCATGTTGGCTCTTGGAGCATTTTGGATTTAGGATATTTGGTTGCTCAACCTGTAAAATAGCCTGAACCAGGTTTTGCAGTAAATCAGATTTTTTGACCATTCGATGGTGCCCTTATAAAGATTGTCAAATACCCAGGAGTGTCATTCTGCCTGGCCTTGCACCTCACGTTAAATATAAAATTAAATTAAGCCGGCATCCACCCTTAGGTTGATCTCATCTCTTAGAGTTGGTAGACAAGTGGTTGAATAAAATGAGAGAGACAGTGTAATTTAGGTGCTACCCTGAGGGTGCATGTGCTAAGCCAGACACTACTGATCAACCATAGCTTCATGGTCAGCAGCACGAGTTCATCAGAAACAACATAGACCGTATCCTGGAATGAGGTGGTTGACAGTCTCAGAGGAAAACAACTTGAAGTCAGCCATGGTGTGTGTGCCTGTATAATAATCCCAGTACTTCAAAAAGGATTGTGAGTTCAAGACCAGCCTGGTCTACCTACCAAGATTCTGTCTTACACCCCACAGGGGTGTGCTGTGGGGAAGGGAGAGAGAGAGAATACAGGGGAAGCTCTTGATGAGAATCAGAAAAATGATACAGGTACCTGGGAAGCACTGGAGGGGTGGGAAGTTAGGAAGGGTTAATTCTAACTAGGCTTTATGGTGGTTTTCGAGTTTACTGATGGGGCTCGTTTGAGAAAGGTTTTGCAGACCCCCTCAGATAAATCGGAAGCCTTCAGTGATTTCTGATCCCTCCCATGTGGGAGGAGCTATATGCTAGTCCAGAAAGACAGAGATCCAGGGACCACTCAGGCCGTTGGAGGTCACAAAGGTTGGATGTGGGTGGTATGCTTGGCTGTGGTGAATCAGACGCACAGAGCAGTTTTCAGTGAGGAAGTGAGCACTGGAGTTCTCCCTGTGGTTTGCTGAGGGGCCTCCTAATGCAAAGAGAAGAGGCCCATCTACGTGGGGGCCTCACCCGGTAGGTCACAAGCAGTCAAACCTGAGCTAGGCATTAACTATTTCCAGGAGTCTATTCACTCGGTTGGGACAGCTCTAGGTGAGTTGCAGCTGAGGATATCAACGGAAAGGGGCTGTGGAGAGAGCATCCACTTGTTAGTCTGTGCCTGGCCCGTTACACAGAGCGCACTGTGGAGCGTGGTGGATGAGGAGAATGAAGCCCTGGTTCTGTTAAGTTCTGTAGCCAGGCCCTGACTCCAGAGGCAGCTCGAGTAGTGGTTATGAATGAAGGCTTGGGCTTGGAGAGGAGGCACACGCCTTTAATGTTAGCACTTGGTGGGGCAGACAGGTAGATCTCTTTGGATTTGAGGCCAGACTGTTACACCTGGCAAGTTTCAGGTCAAGGAGGGCTACATAGTGAGGTTATGTCTCACAAAAATAAGTAAGAATGAATGAGTGAATGAGGGAATACAAAGGCCGGGAAGAAGACACAACGGTAAGAGTGTTGGCTGCAAGAAGGAGGTCTTGAATTCCCAGCCAGGTATGGCCCCCGTACACCTTTAAGCCCAGCACTGTGGAAGGCAAAGCCAGGATTGTTGACACTTGCTGGGACAGGCTTAGCTTCAAGATCAGTAAGAGAGCCTGTCTCAAGTGAGTGTGGGGGACAACGAGGAAACAAATTACTCAGTGTCTTCCTGTGGCACCCATGGTTGGGTGTTCTTGCATACATGTGCATACCTCACCGTCGCGTACACTCGAGCACGCACACTCACATGTGCTCGCTCGTGTGCGCGCGCGCGCACACACACACACACACACACACACACACACACACACACACACGGTATATAGTACATTTTCTGAGGCCTGTTCTGAGCACTAAATCTGATAGGATAGCTAAGGCACTCAGTTTGTCGTCAGGAATGTAGTCCGAGATAGTGCCAATGGACAAAGGCATCATTTCATCATGGAGTCTGTTTTCTGTGCTGGGCGTATTGGCATCCTCTGGTGTATCTCATGTTCGGCAGCAACGTCTTGCTTTAGACCTTCTGTGGAAGTAGCACTTGCTGCTCCAAGAAACAACAGGGAGGGTTGCCAAGGCCTGCTGCGGTGCTTCTTGGAGGCACGTCACACCCACCTGGGGAACTTTTAAACATACCAATTCCTGGCTGTGCCTCGGAGCCATTAAAGTAGAACGTGGCAACGTGGCACTCCCGCACACCAGTGTTTCTTCTTAAAGCTGTAATGACTTATTATGAAAAGAAACAGTGCAGAAAATACACACAACTTTGTGGAGTGGCTTTTCTCCTTTGCCTGGGACCCAGGGTTTGGAATCAGGTCACCAGGCTTGTGTGGCAAGTACCTTTACCCACTGAACTGCCTTGTTGGGTTTCTTTTCTTTTCTTTTCTTTTCTCTTCCTTTCCTTTCTTTTTTAAAGATTTATTTATTTCATGCATGTAAGTACACTGTAGCTGTCTTCAGACACACCAGAAGGTGGCATTCGGATGGCAGTTACAGATGGTTGTAAGCCACTATGTGGTTGCTGGGAAGTGAATTCAGGACCTCTGGAAGAACAGTGTTCTTAACCGCTGAGCCATCTCTCCAGCCCTGGGTTTCTTTTTTAAATGAAAAAAAAAAAAGGTGTGTATTTGTGTGTGTGTGTGTGTGTGTGTGTGTGTGTGTGTGTGTGTGTTCACTTGTGTGCTCTTTAGTAACTGCCCATAGGACCTTCTTCTGTTGTGTCTGTTCTAGTGATGAAATTGCTGGATTAAGCAGTGGGTTTACCTACATTTATAGGATATTGCTAGGTAGTTTTAAGAATGGGTCTGGACCACTGTGTATCCCACTCGGGATATGTGAATCCACACGGAGCCATTGCTGTTCTCGGTGGTCTTCCCTGTGGGTTTTGGTATGTATTCCCACTCTCTCCAGGTATCTCTAAGGCAGAGCAGCTCTCTCTTGGAAAGTGTCCGTGGGAATGAGGAAGGGCTGCATGAATGTCTGAGGTAGGAGTTCGTTAAGGACTGGGCCTGGTACTCCACGCAGGAGGGTTGTTTTGCTGAGGAAGGGAATGTTCTGGTGTGTGCTTTGAGGCAGGGGGACACATGGCTCACCAGGATGGTTTTGGAGGTTGAGTTCGAACTATGGAGCTCTGGGGAGAGGCCTGGGAAGACTTGAGTCTCTATTTAAGGCCTGAGAGGGATAAGAAGACCATAGGTGACTAGTAACATGCTTAGATACTATCAGAGCCGATCTGGTTTGGGGATTATGCTGTAGTTTTGCTCTTCAAAGCTTGCCTAGAACCAGGCATTAAGAAGACACTGGAAAAGACAGTTAAAGCAAATACCAGAACCATGTAGTTGTCCTTAGTGAGAACACAGCTCACACAGGAGTGGAGGACAATGGAGCTGGGTAGGTTAATGGTGTTGGGTTTTTTTTTTTTTTTTTTTTGTCTAACCTTTCTTCCTCCTCTTCATCACCATCCTTTCCCTCCCTTCTTTCCCTCCCTTCCACCCCCCTCTCTCTTTCTTTTTCTCTTGAGGCAGGGCCTCATTATCTAACCCAGAATGATCTTTAACTCGAAATCCTGCTTCTGCCTCCTGAGTACCAGAAGTCAGGCTCGCACTGCCATCGCCTACTCAGCATACCTAAGATTTCTCGTCTGTTTGTTCGTTACAAGCACTGACTTCTTTTACACCCTTGAGCAAAGCTGGCGTGTTTGCTTTAAGAACCTGAGTCCCGTGGATTGCGGCGTCTGTTTCATTTCGAGAGAGCACCATTAATTGCCCTTTTCTCTTAAGTTTGGGTTATATTTTCCTAGCTTTTCACAATTTTTAATCGTTATAGTAGTTTTACTTTAGTTTTGTTTATTTATTTTTTAAAGAGTTATTGGCAAGGTGTAGTGGTACATGCCTTTACTTGAGCCCTTGGGAAACAGAGGTAGGCGGAGCCCTGCGAGTGTGAAGCCCGTGTGATCAGTGTGGCGAATTCCAGGCCAGCCTGAGCTACATAGTGAGAATTTGTCTCAGAAATTTTTTTTTTATGTACGTAAGGATTCTGATTGCGTGTGCATATGTGTACCATGTACACGCCTGGTGTCCACAGAGACCAGAAGAGGGTGTCAGAGTCCCTGCAACTAATGTCTCCATGTGGGTCTTCTGGAAGAACAGCAAGTGCAATTAACAGCTGAGTCACCTCTCCAGCCCTATTATTGTAATTTTACTGTGCATCCTGAGTGTTGTAAAGATTGGGAGAGAGCCTGGATTCTGCGGTGTTTCTCAGAAATGAAAAATTTTAAATAACTGGCTACTAGTTCACCCAACCTCCAACTCCAAACTCCAAACCATCCCCTGAGCTGGTGCCTTAGTCAAGATGACCGCTGCTGTGATAAAACATGCTGACCAAAGCAAGTTGGGGAGGAAAGAGTTTATTTGGTTTACACATCCTTCACTGTCAACTGAAGGAAGCCAAGGGAGTCACTCAAGCGGGGCAGGAACCTGGAGGCAGGACCTGATTTGGTGGCTGTGGAGGAGTGCCGCTTACTGACTTGCTTCTAGCACTCTTTCTTATAGCACTCTGGACCACCAGTCCAGGGATGGCACTACCCAAATGGGCATGTACATGGTGCACATATGCACACACAGACAGAATACTTACATACATAAAATGTTTTTTTTTTTTTTTCCTGAGACAAATTCTCACTATGTAACTCAGGCTGGCCTGGAATTCGCCACACTGATCACACGGGCTTCACACTCACAGGGCTCCGCCTACCTCTGTTTCCCAAGGGCTCAAGTGAAGGCATGTACCACCATACCTTGCCAATAACTCTGTAAAAAATAAATAAATAAATAAATAAATAAATAAATAAATAAATAAATAAATCGCCAATTCAATCACCAATTAAGAAGATGCTCTAAGGCCTGCCTACAGCCCAATGTTAATGAAGACATTTTCTGAATCTAGGCTCCTTTATCTCCAATGACTCTAGTCTGTGTCAAGTTGACATAAAAGGAGCCAGCACAGTAGGCAACAGCTGGGATCTCGGTCACTTCTTTGAGCCTGATTTGCATTGCTTGACATCTTCCCAGAGCATGTAGCATTTAGGCAGAGTTGGGCACAGCCTCCCATCCCGTTTGTCTCCCCACCCCCTTTCTATCTTGACTGGATGTCGTATAGCCTTGACTGGTCTCAAATCAGTATGAGCTGAGGATGGCCTTGAACTTCTGCTTCCCTCTCTAGGTGTATGCTACCAAGCTTCAAGCCATGAAAATGCTACTTAGCATTTAGGTCTACTGTTCTATGGCTTTATCTTTTTGGGGAGGGATACTTTCCATCACTTCCAGCTGTCTGAATTTTGCCCTCTAATTAAGTTACCCAGCACACACAGGTCTGATGGAGGGAAATTTCCTCACGTTCTTTTAAATGCTGAGTCCCTTCCAGGTTCTGCCTGATATTTGGTGTTTTCCACCTTCGTTGGAAGGTGGATGGATGGCATGTAGAGTCCACAGTTGTGTGTAGGCTGGAAGGTTGGTCCAGCAGGAACACTCTGCCCTTGCTAGCTGTAGAATCTTGTTGAATAACATCGCTGTCCATTCAGGAGACCTCAGAACCACCCACCTTCCTGCTTCTGGTGCAGCAGGGACAATACACACTCCTCCGTTGACTAAGCAAGTAAGGCTTTCCGCTGAAAATAGAAGTGGACTGGTAGAGTAAATAGCCAGAGGAAAACCCCAAATTAGGGCCAAGGAGATGGAGCCTTTCACAAAGTGCTTGCAAATAAGTATGAGACCTTGGGGTGTGAAAGTCAGGGTAGCATACACACATACCTGTAGCCCCACTGCTGGGGAGGTGAAAGCAGGTGGACCCCTGGAATTCACCTCTTAGCCCAGCCAGTCTAGCCAAATCAATGAATTTCAGGCCCGTTGAAAGACCAAGTCTCAAAAAACAAGGTGGAGAGTGATGGAGGAAGATACTAGACATCAGCCCTGTGACCTCTGACCTTCCCCCATGCATCTGCATGTGTTTGTGTGTGTGCATGTACACACACACACACACACACACACACACACACACATACATGTACATACACCCACATACACCCGGCTAAAAAGAACCTCTCCAAACTAGTGACTTGTTAATGACCTGGGATTTGAGCTAGAGAGGGAAACTGTCATTTGAGAGGAAATGAGAGCGGCCCAGACATCTGAGTGCAAAGCACCATGGTTAATAGAGTGAGCCTGGGGTTTTGACGCAGGGAGCTGAATTCTATTGCTATAGTAACACGGCTTCCTGCATTGGGACTTTCAGGTTCAAAGGGAATAGGGAAGCCAGGTCTGCTCAGAGTTCTGCACGCCCAGGAGGAGGGAATCAAAGGGAGGAACTCTGGCTGCAGATCACAGGGGAGTGACTGAAACAGTCGGCCACAGCATGCGTCCCTGCATGGTAACCCAGGAGGTCAGAGGTGCAGTTCCAGGAAACTTCAAACCTTGCAATTGGGAAGAAAAAAAAATTCATCAAACTGGGAAGGATCTAGAAACTTCTATTTCATGTCCCAGGCAAGAGGACCAGACAGTCACTGTTAGGATTCTAGTCTGGGAGCTGTTCTGTGTGAAATAAGAATGAAGAGTCACTCACTCACCAGAAAGGGAATATTTGGTCATGGAGCCTGGGCTCCTGGAGCCTTCAAAGGGACAGGAGATGAAGTGTGGAGTGGGTCACATCCATTTCCTGCCCGGCCTACACGTAGTCAGTTCCTACAGTAAGCGAAGTCTGACTTGAATCAGCTTTCTTTTTTTTTTCTTTTTTTCTTTCTTTTTTCTTTTTTTTTTTTTTTTGGTTTACGCAGATTTTATTTCTCTTAAGAATCCCTCTTTTAGCCAAGAATCACAGTACAAACCTGGAATCCCAACACTCAGGGACTAGAGGCAGGGGGATCAGGAGCTCAAGATCATCTTTGGCTATGAACTCAGTTCTGGGTTAGCCTGGACTACATGAGAGTTTGACTCAAAAAACAGAACAAAATACAAACCAATAAACAAAAACTCTCCTTATATCAGTCAGACTTCTGAGCTCACCTTTGCCTGGTTTTTTTTTCCCCCTCTTATTTTCAAGTAGGGGAGATATTAAATATACCCAGCAAATGGCCCACCTAGGCACTGGCCCATCAAACAAATGGCAGGCTGGTAAAGAAGAGATGCCAACACAGAAAAGCTAGAGCCTAGCTTTATTGACAAGTGCCCTAACCTTTCCGACTCTGCCTTCTGTTTTTGTTTTGTTTTGCAACAGTCTTGTGTATCCCAAGCTGCTCTCAAAGCTGATATGTAGCCAAGGATGGCTTTGAACTCCAAATCCACCTGCTTCTCTCTACAGTATGCTAGGGTTACAGGTGTTTATCACCATATCTAGTTTACGAGGTGCTGGGGATTGAACTCAGGACCTTGTGAATGCTAGGCAAGGACCCTCCCAACAGAGCTGTAGCCTCAGCCTAGTCTTCACCTCTTTGGAATGGAGACAATACCTAGATCTTCAGAATTAGTGCAGCATTCCCAAGAGGTGTTCCAGTGGCACTTGATGGGGGAAGGGGTGCTAATTGGAGGAGCTGCTGTTGTTTCTTAGCATTCTCTCTCCCTGGGTTCATTTCATGGGCACAGATAACAGGCCCTGAAAGGCTTCCCCTTAGCTGAGCTAAGCGTATGTTTTTGCTCTGTCACGATCTTGACAGTTTTCTCTCGCGCAAATTGGTCTGTCTGCTTACTTAACCAATATGTCTTCTTAGTTGTCTCGCTGCTAATGCTGCAGAGTCTGAAGTCTTGTACTTCACGTGGAAGATCTTTTAAAACACTGGAGGTGCTTTGGGAGTCTCTCCTGCTGTTGTTTTTGTGTACATACTTTGCATTTGGATCTCAGATCTCAGACCTGCCACCGACTGGCAGAGAGACATCAACTCTGAGTCACTCTGGCCCCTCCCTCTCTCATTCTGTCCTCCAGGTAGAACCATCTCCAAACTTAACTGCTTCTCCGGCATTATTTCACACACCTCAGCAAATAGTTCATATGAGAAGTCTTGTAAAATCTTCATTCCAGCAACTTTGCAACTGGCTAAGCCTGCCCCTGGCTGCAGGGGGAAAGGAGGGGGTGTGGGTGGAGAGTGGGTGTAGGGGTGACAGCTCTCTAGGGCTGTGTTCCAGGAGTCTGCAGTGGAAAGAGGAGTCTTGTTACTGACTGGACCACAGTGCTTTCTCTTTGTTAGAATGGCTGTGCATCCCCCGGTGCTGGGGATGGACACGCAGGTGATCTCTGGGTTGAGGGGCATCAGTTGGTGGCAGTGCCTTAGCTTTCTCATCTTTTAAGAATGGACCCTCCACAACATGCTGTGTCTCTGTGCTTCAGGCACAGTCTGAGGAGAGGGGGCAGCTAGCTGTACATGCTGCCATTTCATTGTAGTTGGTTCAGGATGTCAGTTTCTAGAACCTGGCCCTCAGCTCCTTAGCAGCATGGAGCCGAGGTCACTCTGTTCACAAGAACAGGTTAAGTTCTTGTCCACCTCTGAAGTGACAGCGATTCCGTGTTCAAATAGTGTCCTGGGATCCTAGAGGTCCTTCTATCTGGTTTGGTAACATTCTAAACCTTTAAGACTAGAAGATTAAACTGACTTTAAGTGTGTTTGTGTATGTGTGTGTTTGTGTGTGTGTGTGTGTGTGTGTGTTAATGTGTATGTGGGTACATGTAGAATCTAGAGGTTGTCTTAGTTAGGGTTTCTGTTGCTATTCAGTTTATATTTCCAGATCGTGTTTCATCATTGGAGGAAGTCAGGTCAGGCACTCAAGCAGGGCAGGAACTTGAAGGCAGGCACTGATGTAGAGACCATGGAGCAGTTCTTACTGGTCTGCTTCACATGGCTTGCTCAGCCTGCTTTCTTTTAGAATCCAGAACCCAGCCCACAGATGGCACCACCTACAATGGGCTGGGCCCTTCTCTATTGATCATTAATTGAGAAAATGTCTTACAGCTGGTTCTCATGGAGGCATTTCCTCAACAGTGGCTCCTTCCTTTCTGATGACTCTAGCTTGTGTCAAATTGACACCTCAAAGCAGCCAGTACTTTCTGCCTTATATACAGAGACAGGGCCTCTCACTTGAACTTAGAGCTTTGCAGTTCTTCTAGGCAATTTGATCTAGGGAACCCCTGACTGCCTCTCCAGAGCACTATTTGTGTAATTTCTAGTGATCAGAACACTGGTCCTCATGTTTGAGCCAAGAGTTTTACTCACTAAGCTATATCCTCATACCGAGGACTAGAATCTTAATCAAGGGGGCAAAGGCAGACACTGAAATCTAAGTTTAGGCAAGCATGCTGTAGACCAGAATTGCAGTTGGTGTGTTCATAGTCGCCGCCCACTTCTATGGCCATGGCAGACATCGCTAATCATTTGCATTGATAATCTCTCTCCTCATACTGCCCCAAATGGACCCAAGCAACCTAAGAGTTGGCACAAGGCAGGAAAGCTTAGTCAAGAATGTCTGATGGAGGGGAGGGGTGCCGAGGGGATGAGTTAGACATTCCTAACAGCTGTCCCTTGTTTAATGACCTGTGATCTAGGAGGGTGTTCTGTGTCTGCAGGTGGCCTGCTTTGAAAATGATCCTCCAGCTTTGGAGGAAGTTTTTTTTTTTTTTTTTTTTTTTCTGTTCCTGCACGGGGGGCGGGGGTGGGGGCTCCACGCCCCCAATCTTGGAGGAATTGTGTGTGTAACATGACTCGCCTTTCCCTCTACCTAGCTGTTATATAAGCTTCTTTGGGAAACTGGTGGCTGTGATCGATGGGACCACATGGGCCGTTTACAGATATCATATCAGGTCTCCGTGTCCCTGGCCTTTGTATCTGCCCCCCTGGGCCCCTCCTCACACCAGCATTCATACCTACAACTGGTCTGGCTTCTCTGGGTTCATGTGTCTAATGAGAAGCTCAGTATGGATGACTGATGTGTTCATGGGCTTCCTGTGTCCACTGAACCGTCGACCTCTTTGAAATCGACCTCTTGGAAGCCTAAGGAGGCCATCTCACCTTTACATGCAGAGCCAACCCCAAACATCAACCAATCATCTGCTTGAAATGGACCTGACAGGTTATGTTGTCAGATGTGGGGCTCCAGACATGCTCAGCAGAATTCTTACTCTGGTTGGATGTTTTCCCAGTCCAGCCAGGATTGGGGACCCTGGGAAATCTGTCTACGGAAGCCTGATAGGTGGTTACTGAGTTCTGGGGGACCCTGACATTGTTCCAGGGCTGGCCTTTAATTTTGCATTAGGAGGTTTCTTTTTCCCCCAAACCAGGCTAATGGCACCTCTATATTGCCTGTCCACGAGCCTGACTCTGACTGAGGCTGAAGCAACCAGTGTCCTCAACTAGTCCAAGTGAAGGCCATTGGTACTCCAGAGCTGAACGTGATTCATCTCCAGAGAGAGCCCAGGTCCATGGGTTATCTGATCACTCTTTATTCCTGTGAATTATGAATTCTGTCTGCCTTCTCTTGACTATAAATTTGAAACCCTGTAAGATGGGCTTCAAGCAGAAGGTCGGGTCCACCATTAAGAGATCTGAATGAAGTAACGTGTCTGGGAGAAGTGCAGTTGAAGAGCGTTCCTTGGGGACCCTGGTCCTTAATCAGATTTAGAACCAGGAGGCCTGTGTTTGGTGACTGTGCCCAGAGTCTAAAAGGGTCATCCCTGCAGGAGCAGGACAATCAGAGTCTCCTGAAAACGGGGCCGGAGGGAGAGGGGTGATTTCTAATTCGGATAACTGGAGCAAGTCTCCTTGCTCACGAGTGGAGCATCTTGGGCCTCTGTTCCGAGGATGATGTTATTCAGATGCATTGTGGGAGGGCGGGGGTGTGCATCCTTTTAGAGAAAAAGCAGGTCCTGAGTGAGAGCCGGGGAGGGATTTTGGGGGGAGGCACCACTAGGCTGTTTGTTTTGTTTCCTTTTCCCCTCATGCTCAGCAGCACAGGAAACACGAGGAGAAAAGCACTCGTGGCCCTTCCTCTGGCGCCTGCCAAGACTGTGGAGAAGAATAGCCTAGGAACTGGGGGAAAAAAAAAGCCGAACATTTTAACAGTGTGAACTTTGAGACTCTCTCTCTTTCTCTCTGACTCATGTTTGAAAGTCTCTTCAATTTGAATTCACCTTCCCTCATGTTGTTTTTCTCAAACCGGTAGGCTTGATTCCAAAGATGTGTCAATCAGCTGCTCCTGTGTGAGTGTGTGTGTGTGTGTGTGTGGTGTGCATGCATGCATGTGTGCGCGTGCGTGCGTGCGTGCGTGCGTGCATGTGCGTGCGTGCGTGCATGTGTGTGCGTGCGTGTGTCCTTTCTCCCAAGTCAACAGACACGACTACTGTTGGAACCCAACCTTGACCTTCTGCCCTTCCTCAAGGCTGGCCTTCTACTTAGACCTATTGAGTCAGAAATGGGCATTGTAGAGCAAAGTCCACATATTGATAACAGCCTGCTGTAGGAGGCCACAGCCCTTCCTGAGGCCTCTAGCCCTGCATCTTTAAAATCATCCTTGGCGTGTGTTAAGACATTCTGAGTTATAAGGAACTGGGTTACATAATACACAAGATGTGTTGGTTTGGCTAGCTGGAGCCCAGCGTCTTAGTGATCAAAGGACTCCTTCATCTCTTGTACCACCCAAGCACTGGCTTCATCTCGAGACTGCCTTTAGAGCACCTTCACTTCAGTCTTCTGGCTCCTCAGACAGAGGGAAGAAAAAGCTTCTGGTTGGGCCAAATTAAGACACATGCCTACCCTAGAACCAATCCCTGTCTGGGCTCAGGCCTTTGCCAAGACCTCTGACCAATCAGGGCCCAGGATTATGAAAGAGTTCTGAGACCCCCCATTAAAATGCTCTTCTCCAGGAGTACACTCATTCCTATCAATAGCCTTTCATCTGTTGTGCCTCCTGTTATCCTGTGGCTCCACTTCCTCAGAGGACCCTGGTCAACTTTCTTGCCCTTCCCCTTAAGGACCAGTCTCATGGTGTCCAGTCTGTGGGAGCCCAGATCCACACACTGGTCCCTTCTTCAGGCAGCAAGGATGAGTGTGTGCATGGAGGAGAACCAAGTTTAAACTCTGCCAGCTGGCAGGTTCGAGGTCTGGGGGCCAAGATGACACTACCTTGGTGGCCCATTCCTGCTTCTCCCAGAGCCCAATCAATGCCTTGGCCTTAAACTTCCTGTTGGTCACAATTGAGCTATTTTAGTATGGGGCCCAGATGTTGGGAAAATTCAGTACCCCACCCTATTTCCCCGGGACTCAGTTTTCTCACACTCACACACACTTCCTGATGACCTCAGTGCCTTGCAGACCCCCATATCATAACCCCAGCCCAGTCCCTTTTATGAGCCGAGGTTCCACAGGCCTGTGTGATGGTCCATTGATACTTTTTGCCATGTACCAGGCTTAAAATATTGTGATTCCACTGGTTTACCTCCAAGCCTTGCCTCCTTGAGGATCCCCTTAAAATACTGAGACTGTTGTTCTCCTAGGGCCAGGTACCCTGCACTGTTTCCATTGCCCAAGTATGGATTGGGATGCAAGAGTCTCTTGAAGCCACTTCCAAGCTCAGTGGAGTCCTGGATTCCTGGGATTTCCCAGCACCCAGGCCAGAGCCCTTCCGGGGTGGGGGTTGGGGGGTTGGGAGGGGTGGGAGTGTGTCTGCCTGGCTGCTGCTGGCCTGCACCAGGCAATTCTTTAATTAGCCTGAGCAGGGTTTTCTCGAATGGAGGAGGTGTGTGGGTCTATTGGGGGAAACTAGGTCACCTGAAAACTAGCAGTCAGGAGGGAACTGTCCTGGGGCCCTGCTGCAAGCAAACCCAAGGGGTAAGATGGGAGGGGCAAAGTCACAGAAAATATGCCCTGGCCCCTTTTATTGCTCTTGGGAGATGCTGTCCATACCTTTCTCCAGGGGGCTGATCTACTGTCCTTAATTTCTTGGCCCAGAGCAAAGAGGGCAATGCAGTAAACACTTTCTGACTGTCTGGAGCTTGTGAAGGGAGCATCATGGGAGGAGTCAGGCCTCTGCCACTGGCTTCTGCCTGTTCTGTGTTCCCTTGGCCATTTGTCATCCATCAGATAGACAGGGACCACATCTGAATTTCACCGGCTATGTCCTCATTCTGGCATAGTCCTGGTTGAATGCTTGAAAAGTATTTGCTGAGTTAATATGGGTGCTTCTAGGACAGAGGCTGCAACTCAGCGGCAGAGAGCATATGGAAGGCCTTGGGTTCCCCACCCCCCAGCACTGAAACTAAACCACAGAACACAACCTCCCCCCAACCCATGTGAGTCGTTCTCCTCTAAGACTGTTGTCATGAGAACCAGTTGTCATTGTGAGGCGGCTTCCCCAAATGTCAGTGTCTTACATATCTTGCCAACACTGAATTCTGACACTATTTCATTTTTCTTTACTACCAAGTCACTAGTTGTAGATTGAAATGGAGTTTTATATATATATAAAAGGAAATTTCATGTCACTTCCATAAATAAACAGTAGCTGTGAAAACATCCACAGAAAACTAAATGATGCTTTTACATTTCTTCTTAAATACTATTGCTGTTCCCCTCCCCCAGGCTGGGAACCTCATGGGGAGAGCCTGGCATGGCTCTAAAGACTATGAACACCAGACCGATGCTTTTTTTCTTCAGAAACCTTTGAGGATTTTTTTTTTAAGATGTGGAAAGGGCGTATTCTGTTGTTTGCAAAGGCCCATGTTGCAAGCCCCCGACCAAGGAGCTGTGTCTTCAGATTTTTTTTCCTTTGTCTTTTGAGACAGAGTCTTACAAATTTGTTCAAGCTGATAGTGAACTTACCATTCTCCATCTCAGACTCCTGTGGAGAGAAAAGGAAAGGAGGCGAGGGGAGGGAAAGGGAAGGGGAAATTATAGGCCTGTACTACAGGTTTGGTTTCAGTAGTTTTTCTTCGTGTGTATTAGATATATAAAAAGAGTTGGTTCTCTTTCCATGTTTAGAGCCCCCAGTTGAGATGATGGCTGAGGAAGGTTTCTTTTCCTTTCCTTTTCTTTCTTTTTAAAGATTTATTTATTTAATGTATATGAGCATACTGCATCTGTCTTCAGACACACCAGAAGAGGACATCAGATCCCATTACAGATGGTTGTGAGCTACCATGTGGTTGCTGGGAATTGAACTCAGGACCTCTGGAAGAGCAGTCGATGCTCTTAACCACTGAGCCATCTCTCCACCCCCCCCCCCCCCCCAGGAAGGTTTCTTTTTTGGCATTTATTTATTTATTTATTTATTTATTTTTGAGACACAGTCTCATATTATTAGCCCAGACTATCTTGGAACTCACTGTATAGCTCAGGCTGGTCTCAGTCTCTTGAGTGCTGGATCACAGGCATGTGCTTCTATACCCAGCTAGGAAGGTGTCTGAGAAGAGGAAGGCGTTTTAGCATGCAGTTGCATTGCATGGCATATTCCTACCCTTAGCTGGCATGTTTTGGGGCTTTCCTACCCAGTGTGATCAGTGTTGATAACGAAGTGGATGTGTGGGCAGTACCGTTGTAAGACACCAAACAGCATACTTAGATGAGTTCAACACCAGTGGAAACTCTCCTGCTTTAGGGAGTGACGTAAGTGTAAGCATACTGTCTGTTCTCGGTCCCTAGAATCCTAAAACCTTTGCTGAGTGTTTGCTGGACAGTTCTGCAGGCCAGTTCATGCCTTGATGTGTAAACAGCTGTGCCCTGGTTCATGTTGTGGAGATTCCAAGACAGACTTCCCTTTTCTGTGCTGAGGAGATCTCTGATGTTTGGAGACTGCTGTGTCCCTCTGCCTAACACAAGGCTTCAGACTCAGCAACTACAGGAGCTAGTGATTGGAACAGTTAACGTGGGGTCAGGTGGGGTGGGACGGTGGTAGGTAAATTACTGGGGTAAATTAGAAGGTATGTGCTCCATTAGAGAGCACAGACTTTCTCTGCTTCTTTTGGTGACTGCCGTGTGAATCCACATAGCCAGATATTGAAGTCCTAAAAGCTAAAAGTCTGATACTGGAAAAAAAAAAAAAAAAAAAAAAAAAACTCCAAGGAGTAAATATGGACAATTAATTGAGATGTTGAGGACGGTGTGGGCTAAACCCAAACAGACCAATAAACATGAATTGACCACAGAAGGTTTGCTGATTAAGTCTGGCCTGTAGTCAGAAAGTGCATCTCACAGACCTCAAACTTTCTTGATCTCTTCAGCCTGGGCAGCCCTGTCCCTAGGACTTCGTGTGTTTTAGGAGGCAGTCCAACAGTGGAGGCACATCCTTAGATCCTCTGTTTTCTAGCTATGTAATGTTGGGTAAATGGCTTCATCTTTTTGTTTTCTTTATCTGGGAGACAGCATTGACGGTGCCTACTTCCTTAAGTGGTTTTGAGGATCAGGTGAATTCATAGATAAATTGACAGGCAGGAACCTCCTAGAAGGCAGGGCTGGTCCCCCACCCATCTCTGAATCATGCTAGTCCTCGGAGCAGGATTGAAGAAAGAGAGGCAAAATTAGCATCTGGTCCTCCAGCTCACGGGGCCCCGATGTCACCACAACGCTGTGTGTTGGTGCATTCCTTTCAATCCCATATGCTCAAAAACCCCAGCCACAGTAGCTACCTCAGTGGCTGAAGTAGAGAGCAGGGACAACACTGAAAGCTGCCAGGGAGCCCTGCTCATTCATGCTCAAGCTCTCTGGAGAAGACAGTGGCAATTTCTTTAAAACTAACTGGGGCAATTACCAGGGCCCCTGACAGTTATAGAACGAGGGCATTTTCCCAAGAGAAAGGAAAACTTATGCCTTCACAGAAACCTGCCCATGAATCTAATAACCACAAAATGGACACAACCCAGATCTTTTCCAGTGGATGGATGGAGAAACAAATTAATGTGCAGTGGAATACTAGGTAGCAATATAAAAGGAACGAACTATTGACACATACGATAATTTAGATGAGCCTCAAAGGAGTGATGTGGAGTGAAACAGCCAGCAGTCAGATGTTACTATACTGTCATTTGAACAAAAGCTTAGAGAGGAGAAATGGATTAGTGCCACAGGCTAGGATGTCAGTGGGTTTGGGGCGCTTAGGAGAGATGTTAGGTGGTTTCTGAGAGGGGTGCTTATAGATGAGGAGCTGTTGGTATTTTATGGTAGTATGCACTGGCGAAATTGCTTTAGAGGAAACATATACAAGTAAGACTCTGTAACACTGGAGAGTATGGATTGCAGTTGGTGGGCCATGCTACTGTTCTCAAAGTTAAAAAGTCCAGGCTTGTTTGATTCCCGAGAAGGTCTCAGCCCACAAATGTGGACCCTCCCATCTTTCCATTATCCCAGCAGCCTGAGTCAGCCTTGCCTGGTGAGTCGAGGGAGTTCTGCCTTTACACTAACATCTCTTGTTCCTCTGAGTTTCATTCTCTTTGCTAGTAGGTGTACAACCGTGGCCAGTTCCTTTATCCCTTGACTACCCTGGAATTCTGGGAGGGGATAGAGCATTTTGCAGATAGGAATTTAGTCTTTAAGAGGCTTCAAGTCACTGTCTAAAGACCTCGTTCCCTTGACTCAGAGAACCCTCAGGTCTGTGCCGATGTGAAGCCAGTTGGCTTCACCTTCTGAAGGCAGCTGTGTGTTCTTTTCTTTTGAAGGTTCTCTAAAGTGTGTGTTCTGGGAGACTTCAGCCCAAAGTTTCTAGGTCCAATAGTTAGCAAACTTTTGGGGTTGGGAGCACCTTAATTGCTGAAATTCAGGATTTTAAAAATCTTTTGCTTCTACAAATTGTTTATTTTTAATGTTTTTGACTTTATGAGACAGTCTCCCAGTTCCAAACTGAAGGCTGGCAAGATGGCTCACTTGGTAAATATGCTTGCCACCAAGCTTGATGAGCTGGGGTTGATCCCTAGAACCCTCGTGATGGAAAGAAAGAACCGACTCCTGCAGGTTATCCTTTGACCTCCACGTGTACATCATGGTGCTGTGCACATGCATGTGCACACACACAAACACACACATGTATGCACATGTATACACACAAAACAAATAAAATGTAAAAAAAATTAAACCTATCATGTGTTATAACCATGCTGGACATTTTAATGAAAAAAAAAATAACTGTCCTAAACCAACGAACCAGAGAGAGAGAGAGAGAGAGAGAGAGAGAGAGAGAGCGCTGATATTTCCATTTTGCACATCTCTCTACGTTGGGCTTTACACTGAGTGTCACAGCGTGTCTGTGTTAATCTAGCACACATCTCCTGCTGGGCAGCATGAGGCCCCTTGCACACCAGGGACAGAACATGAATGGAAAAGGTTAGCGAATAGTTTTGACTTCATGGAAGCCTTGGAAGGGGGTTCCCCATGTGGTGCCCTGGCTGTACTTTGAGAACCATGGCAGCCACACCTTACTTACATCCTCTGTTCATCCTCATTAAGTGTGCACCACACGAGCAACATAAGAGAAACTGAAATGCCTACATCTTGTGTGCGACACTTGGCTTCGAGTTGTTGCCTTTTTTTTTTTTTTTTTTTTTTTTTTTTTGGTCTCATGTAGTTCAACCTAGTCTCAAACTCACTATATAGCCAGCCAAGAATGACCCCAAACCTTTGATCCTCCTGTCTTTACTTCCACAGGGATCGGATCGCAGGCATTCACTTCCACACCCTATTTGTGTGGTGCTGGGAATGGAACCCAGATTTGGTTCCTGCCAGCCAAACGCTCTACCTGCAGAGCCCTATCCCCAGCCCCCAAGGCTTCTAGTTCCACACTGCACAGCCTGGGGTTTCCTGGGTTCGGCAGTCCCTATGGTGTTACCTCTGGTTCCAGTGTCACGTAACTGATTCCTTGAAGTAGAATTCCTTTGTTCAACAACACTGCAAAGATCAGGCTCTTGTTAGCTAACTGTGGCTTGAGAGGTGAGCAAGCACCATCATGTAGCAGAACGTTCTGGAATAATGGGATGGCCTCTATCTGAGTATTCAACATAGAAACCACTAGGAAGTCTGTACTTGGATGCACCAGTGAGATTGGATTTTATTTACTGTAATTAATGCAATGCGAGTGGCCACTACTGGCTACTGGCTCAGCTCACAGCAGGGCTGGGCCTTGCTGGGACGCCACTCTAAGAATCTGCCCTTTTGCTTTTGGCACAAATAGAAAACCTCAAAGGAGCTTTGAACTCGGTTGCAGGAGGTCAGGTGACTTTCTATACTATACGATGTGTGTTCTCACGACTGACCAGTCCATCTCTGTGTCTGTCTCCCTGCTCCAGGCCCCACCATGAGGCTCCAGCCCCTTGGGAGCCCCTGTGCTCCCCTGGCCCCGGGCTCACCGTGCTAGCCGCAGGCAGAGCAAGGGCAGGCGCGGGGCCATGGCCAGCCACGTGGACCTGCTCACGGAGCTGCAGCTGCTGGAGAAGGTGCCGACACTGGAGCGCCTGCGCGCAGCCCAGAAGCGCCGGGCTCAGCAGCTGAAGAAGTGGGCGCAGTATGAACAGGATCTGCTTCATCGCAAGCGCAAGCATGAGCGGAAACGTAGTACAGGTGGCCGTCGCAAGAAGGTGTCCTTCGAGGCTAGTGTAGCCTTGCTGGAGGCCTCACTGAGGAACGACGCCGAAGAAGGTAAGGTCCCCTGCTCTCCAGGACAAGGCCTGTGCAGGAGCGGGCAAAAACTGACACACAGCTACGCCTGAGGTCCAGTGTGGACCATCTCATCAGTCCGTATTAGGAAGGGACTGGCCTTAGGAAAGACCTCTCCACAACTCCTGAGACAGTCTCAGGTAGCCCAGGCTGGCTCCCAACTTGTAATGCAAGAGAGTATGACCTTGAACTTCTGATTCTCCAGAGCTGGGAATGCAGGCCTGTGTCATTGCACAGCCTTCCCATCCCAACCGCACCCCCATCCCACCCATCCCCCCACCCTACTTCAGCTTTATCTGAGACAGCTATTTTCATTCTTGGAGACAATGAGTCCAGCTTTTGGCTAATGAATACAATAACAATTTCCCTTCCCTCCCACAAATATTTACTGACTGCCTGCTTCCTGCAGCACTGGCACTCTGCACAGAATAATGAGCACGTGGTATCCCATCCAGCCCCCACCCCCACCTCCAGCCGGATACTCCAGGATGCTAGGATGTTGTGTTTCTCCAAGTCTGTCCTCTCCAGGGTCCTCACTTGGCCCCTGGCATGCCCTTCTAGTGTCTTCTTTTCCACACTGAGAAGGAACCCAGGGTCTGTTACAGTCACATCCATGATCCCATTCTTGATTCAGTTTCCACTGCTGTGTTCATGCTGGAGGGTGATTAAGAGCTAGACCCCGGCCAGGGGCTGGAGAGATGGCTCAGAGGTTCAGAGCACTGACTGCCCTTCCAGAGGACCTGGGTTCTATTCCCACATGGCAGCTCACAACCAGTCAGGGGATCTGACATTCTTCTGACCTCCCCAGGCACCAGACAAAGGTAGCACACAGACAGACACGCAGAAAAACACCCATACACATAAAATAAAAATAATAAACAATTTAAAAATGTATCTAAACCCTGAAGGTAGACATCCTGGGTCTAAAACTGGCTGTGCAGGTCCCTGTGTGACCCTGGCACAGAGAGGTACTTTAACTGCCTATCCTTAGACTGTGCTTGTATAATTAGAGGAGACAGTAGCATCCTCATGTAGACTTTGTGAGTGTTCAGTTGGGTAATACCCATGAAGTGTCTTGCACACAGCTCCTCATGTTAAAAATGTGGCTATGAATTTCTCTCTCTCTCTCTCTCTCTCTCTCTCTCTCTGGTTTTTTTTTCGAGACAGGGTTTCTCTGTGTAGCCCTGGCTGTCCTGGAACTCACTCTGTAGACCAGGCTGGCCTCGAACTCAGAAATCCGCCTACCTCTGCCTCCCAAATGCTGGGATTAAAGGCGTGTGCCACCACCGCCCGGCTGGCTATGAATTTCTCAAATCATTGTTTTTTGAGCTTTGAGACAGGCTCATAAGTAGTGAAGGCTGGTCTCTGTGTATCTGAAGGTGACCATGAATTCTTGACCCTCCAGCCTCTTAAATGCTAAGATGGTAGGTTTGAACCTCCACAGGTTTATTGATATGTTTTATTATATTATAATATATATATATATATATATATATATATATATATATATATTGATAGAGTTTCTCTGTGTGGCCCTGGCTGTCCTAGAACTCACTTTGTAGATCAGGCTGACCTCAGACTCAGGGATCCGCCTACCTCTGCCTCCCCTGAGCTCTCAGATTAAAGACGTGAACCACCACACTCAACCATATTGTTATCTTTTATTTCATTAAATGTGTGGCTTATATTGTCATGGAATTTCCATAAGTCTGGAAGCAGAGACCAGTACACACCACATTGCCCAGGATGATTTTACTCTCCAAACTGTGTGAACATCGCAATCAATGCAAGTTCACACAGCTTCCAGGTTGCACACTTACCCTGTACTGGTTATGTTTACTAATACCCATTTTACAGATGGGGATAGTGGAGTCAGAGAGATTTAGTACCTTGATCCAAATGGTCTAATGAGACCAAAACCCCCAGGATACCACCCTGTGGCTTTTCAGGTTTGCTTTCCACTGCTAAGATGGTGGAGGACTCAAGCTTTGGTTAGGCCTCCTTTTCTGGGCATAGGCACATGCTTTCTCATTATAGCTGAACTTTGTACACAGGCCCTTTGACCACTCAGTAGCATCTGCCTTACTCCTGGAGAGGTCTGTCTGTGTCTGCAGGACCCATCTGCACCCTCTCCTGACATTAGGTACTAATGGAAGAGCAGAGGGCTGGTAGCACTAAGAATGTAGTCTTTCACAGGCTGAGCATCCGTAGCCATGGAAACTGGAAACATTTGGGGTGCCTACATGATGTCCCACATAGGAACTAATACACCCGACCTTGTGGGGTGGTTTGTAACACGAAGGTTGGCTAGAAATTACACCCAAACTGCTTGCAGCAAGTATCTAGGAAACAGAGTGAACATATGTTGACTTGAGTCCTGTCCTTAGGATATCATCCTGTGTGTTTCAGAGTACATCAAACATGCCTCATTGCAAGCCTTTCAGATAAGAGACGCCATCCTGTGCTCACCTTACCCTCTGAGTTCTAGAACACTCTGAAAGCTCCGTTGTGTTTTGGTACAGGGCCTCTAGGACATAAGCAGGGACAGGGTCCCGAACCATTGAGCTTCCAACTGTTCAGATGAGAGCCAGGGTGAGCCCCTGAGAGGCAGGATGGCTCAGGCTGGGGATGTGGCCTTGAGGCTCCTTCCCATGTGCGGTTTGGTTTGCTGGGTGACGTGGCACCGCCATCCCACTCAGGGGGTGGCTGCCTCATGATGAGGTCTAATTTTTGGTAGAGGTGGCAGTTCACTGACTCCTCTCTTGCAACTTGTCAGTTATCCCCTTCTCTGGAAAGCCCCATTTTCCCTCCCAAGGGGCCTCTGCAGAGGCTTTGGGAGTTGGCTGTATGTTTCAGGACGATGGCATCATCAGCAGGGCGATGGCACCTCCCCAGCCCACTACCCAAATATCACCCCTTCTTGACAGTCAAGTGCCTCGCTTCGAAGAAACACAGGTTGGAGTTCAAGGCAATCCTCCTTCTCATTCCTAGCCTACAACCTTGAACAATTTGTTTTGCCTTTCCAGTTTCAGTTTTTAAAATCTGTGTCACAGAGCACCGAGAGCTTCTCTTCAAGAACGTGTGGCAGGAGTTAGAAACAGTTTGAGATGTATGTTGTTCAGCGGGCGGACGGCTTGCCTAGCGAGTGTGAGGCCTTGTGCTTGATTCACAGGACTATATCATCTGAGAGTAGTGTCGCACACCTGTGGTCCCTGTACCAGAGGGAGGGAGATCAGAAATTCTGTCATCCTCTGCTACATACTAAGTTCAAGGCCCCAGCCCAGGCTACATGTGACCCTGTCTCAACAGAACCAGCAAACAAACATCCTTGACCTTTGAAAGTTTCCGTGAGCCCCATGTCAGAACAGCAATCATTTTAATGGTTCTTCAGGTTCAAAGACTTTAATGCTTAAAAAAATATCAAATTCATACAAATGATTTCTTATTAAAATTAAGCAATACATGTATAGAGTGTGTTCAGAGCAGTAGGTCCCCTCCTCTCTTTCTTTCTCCCTGTTTCCTTCTGGTAGTTTTTCTCCTTTGTCTGTGGACCAGGAGGCTCATAGACCTCCAGAAGCTTTTATACAAGTAATGATATCCTGGAGTCTCTGTCACGTGACTCTGGTTTTCACCCCCCCACCATATGATATCCTGGAGATATGTCTGCCAGACACACCCAGCACAGCAGACCTGAGTGGTTCATTGTGTACCGTCTTTCAGTTGGCTTCCCCAGAATCCTTAAAATGTCCCTAGTAGTTTTGTTTGTGCACAGTGAACTTTCGAGCAGGTGTCTAAGTATTTATCTTGGATGGCTATGGAAACGTGGTTGAGCGCTGGATCGAAGTCATTAATTCTGAATGAGAAAAGATCTTTTGGATTGGTGTCAGGGTGGTGTGTGGAATGCGGTAGGAGGTTTTGTGACTGGGACCCGGGGTCCACGGGTTGATGTCTTTGAGGCTGCCATCAGTCAGCTCTTGGACTTGCTGAGCTTGGCTCAGCTGCCTGGCAGCCTGACAGAGCCCGCTGTGCCTGGCTGGCTGAGCTGGTGTTTGGGAGGCTGCTGGGTGTTAGTTCACAGTGGCCGGCGTGGGAGCACGGGGTGGTGGCTCCCCCTCCCTCGAGCTCAGAGCACCCTGAGTCAGCCTCCCCACGTGCTTGCAGTGGGTGGGTGTGTGAGTTGTTCCCCTGGAAAAGGAGTCCTTCTCTGACTAATGTCCTTGACCTTGGACCCACTTGTGTCCCATCCCATCCCAGGATCCTTCCATTCTTCCACCAGGCTCCCCTCATGTTCCCTGAGTTCTTTCATCTCCTCTACACCTCTGGGTGTTTGGTTCCCTCACCTGACACACTTTCTTGGACTAGCCTTCCTATCTCTTCAGGTCCAGAAGGAGAGCTACCCACAGGCCCCTGGGAAGTCTAGCCATCACTACCATAGAAGCCCTGTACCTAGCTGTTTCTAAGAGGCAGGGGAGAGCCAGGAGGGAATTTGGGTGCAGCTCATCCTCCTAATTCGAGATCTCAGCTCACCCACTGATGACCGGTGCATTTTGGGGGCGGTAACCTACCTTCTCCAGGCCTCAGTTTTTTCCCTTGAGCTTGTTAATAACACACCTGCCACGTGAAGTTGAAGGGATGACTTTAGTTGGGAGTGCTGAGGAGGTGTGTAAGACGTGGGGAAGCGGCAGAGGCTGTTATTTCTGTGGTATCTATTATTCCACATTTGCGCAAGCTCCCCTTGTTATGAATTCTGACTCTCACCTTCATGATTATTTATCAGGTACTGTGCACCAGACCGGCTGCTTTCTGTACGCCACCTCTCCTAAGCTTCACGGCAGCGCTCTGAAGCTGGGGTAGTCAGATCAAACCCTATTTTGGAAAAGTAGCTTGGGGTCTCATTTGCATATCATAAGATGTGCTGCCCATTTTTAACTGTTCAGGGGTTTTCCACAACACCCCAGAGCTCTGCACCCGGCTAGTTTTAGAACATATTCATCACCTTTTGCTCCTGTGCAGTCATCCCCAGGCCCCACTCCCAGTCCCATACAACCAGGAATCATGCAGTGTACGATCTTCTAGTTTTGAGCTTGGCCAGGTTGTAGTACATGTGAGAGCTCGTTCCTTTGTTTCAACCTTATAGTGCTCCGTTGTATGGATATACCACAGTTGATTTCTACTCACCAACGGCTGAACATGTGGATCTTTGCCATTTTGGCTTGATGATCAATGCTGCTAAGAACATGGTGCCCTAGTCTTTATGTGGACATTTATCCATCATTTTTGTGTAGAACATTTTGTGTGGAAAAGAGTTGCTGGGACACATGGCTCACATCGATATAACTTACTATAAACAGATGAATGGTTGTCTAAGGGTTTTAGAGCAGGCAGGACGGCCATGGCTGGGGATAAGAGGTCTATTTACCCCAAAAGTCAAGAGCCTATGGCCAGCAGAAATACCAGGGCTCATATAACCCAAAGGAGCACGGATCACAACCACAGATGAGTGGTTGTTTCACAGGAAAAAGCGAAAGCAAAAGGCACAGATCAGCTGAAGGGGAGGGTTTTGGAGATGGCAGTTGAGTTCTGGGTCTGATGTGTAAACCCCACAGAACCCTGCATATGAGTTGGCCTCTCTAAGCTTCCAAATCTGCCCTGTAAATGGACTTGGGAAGATATCAGTACTGCCTCTGCTTTAGAAAACCTACCAGGTTGTAGCTTATGTGTGTGTTTCCTTTTTGGCTTCAGCCTTGTGGTCCCTCACTGTATGGGCAAAGCTCAAGTGTTTTTCACTCACAAAGGCAGGGGAAGCTTACTTAGATGAAACATGCAGAAATTAAATATGCAGAGCACTTCTAAAGATCTGTTCTGATGCTGGCAAATGGCTCAGCGGCTGAAGGCACAGCCACTCAGGCTATAGCCTGAGTTTGATCTTCAGAACTCACCTGGTGGAAGGAAAGAACCAGCTCCCACAAGGTGACCTCCATGTGTGTGTCATGGCACAGAAAACACACACACACACACACACACACACACACGCGCGCACGCGCACACACACACACACACACACACACACACACCACAGTGTAACAACAATAATAAGAAGGCTGCCTGCCATTTGTTAGCTGCAGGTGCAGGACCCTCATCCGTTCAGCCCTGGCTAATCTGAAGGAAATGGCTCTGACTTTCATTTTTGATGATGTTTGAACAGGAAATTTTCTTTTCCTCTCATTCTAAAAATAATGCGTCCTTGCAGAATATTCCAAAACCATAGGAAAGGGAAGCACTAAGAAGATAAAGCTCACACATACAATGACTACCAAGAGCCTCGGGTAATATTTTCATCTTTATCTAGGAAGTACCGGGTGCTTTCCCAGGGGGTGCATGAAGGAAAGTTTAAGTAGGGGTGGAATGTGAAGGGCTTGTTTACTTAACTACTGAGAACCCGGAGAGCTTCTGTTTAACTGGGGTCTGTTACGACTGTCTACTGCATTATACACCTGTAATCCTACTGTACAGAGTCTGGGACTGAAGGAGCGTGAGTTTGAAGTCAGCCTGGGGCTGTATAATGAGACCCTGTGTCAAAAATAGACAGATGAGCAGCAGAGAGGGCTCAGCAGTTACAAGTACCGACTGTTCTCGAAGAAGACCAGAGTTCAGTTCTTAACCCCCATGTCAAGTGGCTCACAACTCCAGGGGACCCAACAGCCCCTTCTGGGACTCTTCGGACACCTGCATTCACATTCACATACCCTCACAGACACACATACATAACTGAAAAAAAAATAAAAATTAAATATGAAACAAACGAAGAAATTAAAATCGAGGGGTACATTTTCCTTGGTCATTAAGTCAGGGTTGTACCCTGTTGGTTTTTATGTTTCTTCTGCATAATAGGAACTCATCAACTGCCCATCTAAAACAAATGTTTCTGTCTTCCGTGGGAAGGCAGGGCTTTGCTGGGCTATTCTAGTTGGGAATCTCCATTAGGATGTGGTCACTTTGAGGTTCCCGTGAGGCTGGGGGAATCAAAATGCCAAATGATCTTGAGTAATGTGGTCAGATATTGTGTCTTGTCTTTATAGAGTCTTTGAAATCATATTTTTAATAGATTGGCATTTTTTTTTAATGTTCAGCATAATGAGATTTACAGGCCGAGCCCTGCCCAGTTTCCCTTGAATTTTTCCTTTTGCACATACATGATGTATTTTGATCACACTCCCCAGCATACAGATTTTTAATGCCGACCTATGTATGGGAGTCTGAGCATACCATCATCTGTACAGTCTCTTATTACTGCAGTCTGAGCTAGCCCCCAGATTATTTTCCTAATGTAAACTGTGCATGCTATCAATGTATGGAATTATTAATTATTGTGTAATTAATATGGATTAATATGGAATATGTATGGATTATTAATTAGGGTAGATTCTTAGAGGTGTGTTGGATGTGAGGATATAAAGGCCTGTGAAGTTTCCAGTAGTGTCTCCAGTAAGGTTTTACTGCCATGCTCTGCCATATACCTGAATGCTTGGTTCCCACTTGGTGGAACTGTTTGGGAGGGACTAGAAATTGTGGACTTGGGTGTGTGTATGTGTGTGTGTGTGTGTGTGTGTGTGTGTGTATGTATGTTGGGGGTGAAGGCTTTGAGGTTTCAAAAGCCTGTAATATTTTTCAGTTAGTTCTCTCTGCCTATACTTGTCCATCACTGTGTGAGCTCTCAGATGCTGCTTCCTGCTGCCACGCTCCCTGCCATGATGGTCATGGACTCTCACCCTCTGAAACTGTAATCCTCAATAAACTACGTCTTCTATAAGTTGTCTTGGCCATGGTGTCTCTTCACAGCAATAGAAAAGTAAGACACCCACATCCACTTGTAGGGATTTTCTCATCATTCTGTAAAGCGTATTTAAGGTTGAGAAACTCTTCCAAATCCTACTGATTGCGTAAGTTACCTGTTGAGTTGCCTGGTTTCTTGGTCCATATTTTCTATTACTTTTGTTTGTCTGTTTTTAAGTGGGTTTAATGGCTGTTCATGTTTGAGGAGGGAAGATGGGTGGGAACAGTAAGGAAGGATCAACCCTCCTCTGTCAGTCACGGTTCATGTGTTTCTTACAGTATATACATTTGTGTGCTTGCTTTAAAGCTGTGTTAACAGCATAGGTTATTTTCACAGTTCTGGAGCTTGAAACCAGGGATTTGTATGCATGCTAGGCTAGGGTTCTACCACTGAACCACACCCCAAGCTATGGTCATGGTAAAGATTTTGCTTATTCCTTGAAGTTTTTTAACTTCATGTAATAAGAATCTATAACTGCTTGCCTCAATCTCTTATTACTTTATTAATTAGTTTTATACCTTTAAAGACAGGAGTTTGGGGCAGGAGAATTGGCTTAGCAGTTATGAGGACTTGTTGCTCTTCCAGAGGACCCTAGTTTGGTTGCTAGCATCCACCAGGGGGCTAACGACCATCTGTGACTTCAGTTCTGGGGGATCTAACACTGTCTTTGGGCCTCCCTGAGCATCAGACACACACATAGTGGACATATATGCATGTGCACATACATGCAGGCAATATATTCATACACATCAAACCTAAAGTAGAGGAACCTTTAAAGGGGAGTGGGGTTCAGAAAATTCAAGTTGAAAGCCAGCTCTCCCCAGGGACTGTTTTGTGACAATGTTTCCTTGGAGCAGAGCTATGGCGGTTCACTTGTGTATCATCTGTGACAGCAGTCACGCAGTTGAGTTTGTAGCAGAAACCACATAACTGATTCTCATAAAGATGAGAATCTTTACTCACTGTCTTGACCTGCAAAGAGAATACCAATCAAGTTTAAAGCATTTCCTCAGCTTGAAATACCTATTCACTTGCATTTTCTTCTAGGTCTCTGTGATGTTGTTTAACTAAATCAAACATGTAAGCCCGCTCGAGTTCATTCTAGTGTGAAGTAGTAAATGAAAGTCTGTCTCTATTTTCTTCCCCAAGAGCTATCAGCTTCCCAACACCCCTTGCTTTCCCATAAGGACTCTGACACTGCTTTTAGGCCCCAGAGCCTCCTCTACAAACATGGGAATCTGACAAGCTCATTATTCAAGACCCGGGGCTCCACATTGTGGCAGGATGTTTGATTGAAAATTGTGTTAATAGTATAGTTCCATTCTTACGGTGCTTGGACTCGAACCCAGAGCTCTGCACATGCCAGGAAAAGGCTCTACCACTGAGCCATACCCCAAGCCATGGTTATGGTGGAGCTTTGAAGTCTTCATTTTCCTGTTATAAACGTAAGAATGCTGGCCTTCTCCCTCATAGTTTATCCTTTGCTTTTTGTCTCTGTGAGCAGGGATCAGAGGACTTGCTCAACAGCCGCGTTAATCCTTCTCCTTGTCTTCTTTTTCAAAATTTCTTGATTCTTAATGGGAATTCATGTAATATTTAGGCCTTGGTGAAGTTTTTCTCTGAACATTTGAAGGCATCAATTGGTGCTATAGGAGTATCCAATACATTTAATTTGGACCAAACTGCCATCTTTGCTATGGTGAGCTTTTTCTAAGTAAGTCTGGGGTGTACAGGGTAGAAAGCGAGTCTGCTTTCCTCCTGGGAACATTTCGTATTCTTCAGGGATGCTGAGAGTGGGTGTCATTTTTCTTCCTGAGAGGAAAGCCATTGGGCTTTGTCTACCAATGCCACATCAAGTCACCTTGTCTCTATCTTGAGTTTTCAGCAGATTCTATGTAGAAAAGAATGGTTTTTGCCAAAAGCTTGTTTGATCACCCTGTTTGATCAGGAGGGCATCAGCCTGCTCTGTGCTCCCTCGCTGTCTCTTCTCTTCAGCCTTCTGCTCCTCCTACTGTGTCTATAAGGTAAATATATTTGAGTAAATATGGACACTCCCATGTATTTAGTGACATGAGGCTTTGAGACAGGTGAATATCCTCTACGGACTGTGTCCTCTTCAGAATCTAATCTGGCTGGCCTTGGAGTGACTGATAGACCCGTGCATGCGTGTGCGTGCACACGTGTGGTGAACCTTTGGCTCACATATGCTAGGAAAGTTCTTTACCCCTTTGTCACTAGCCCTCTTTTTACTTTATTTTGAGACCAAGCCTTACTTAATTGCTCAATCTGGCCCTGAACTCACTGTGGTGCCCAGGCTGGCCTTGAATTTGCAGAGACCCTTCCCCAGCCTCTCTAATAGTTGAGACTACATGGACTGAGCCACCAGGCCTGACCTACCTAAGTCCCTTCCTGTTCCCTCTGTTCTTCCCTGCCTTCCTCTTTCCCTCCCTCTCCCTCCCTCTCTCTTCCCCTCCTCCCTCTCCCCTCTTCCTTCCCTCCTTACTTCCTTCATAGCTACTATTGACTTATTGATTTTAAGTAAATAAGCTCCCAGGCTAGTTTCCCATTCGTTCAGCATCTTCCTGCCCCAATTTTCTAAGAACCAGCTGTGAATGAGCCTCTTCCTGCAGAAGGCAAGCATGGGCTGGTTGTGGTTCCATGGGTTAAGGACCCCACCAACAGCACTCACTCCCAGCAGAAGCCAAATGTCACTGTACCCAGAGTCCTTCCTGGATGCACTTGACTTCTGACATTGAAGTCAAGACTCTAAATTTATCTTGTTGAGTTCTGAGCCCATTATCCACCTGCTCAGACAATTTGGAATTCTTGAATGATAAATTAAGACTTCCACGTCTGCAGTGACAAAAGCTGAACTCAACAGCAGCAGAGCAGAGTCACCAAAAAGCACAGGGAGATTACAGTTTTAGGCCACGTGGAGATAGGGGATTACCAAACATCCGTGTAGTTGGGTCCAGCAGCCTGTGAAGGGTAGATCTTGTCCATTCAGCAATCACACTGTCCCAGGACTCAGCAAATCCCAGAACCAAATCCCTAGCTAAGATGGTCTATGGACTGTCTTTAGGTCCATCACAGTGGTTAGATCCAGGAAGCAGTGCACGATTGGCCCTATCCAAACCATATGCCCAACCATGGAATCCATTCCTCCTGTCCATGAGCCAATGCCCAGGCTATGGTTTGTTTAAACCAAGAAAATGCGATGCTATGTCTGGAAGCAGGGAACACAGATGCCGACCAGGCTGTAGCTACATACTGCATTTGTTACTGTTCTCAGACAGAGTACCTGACCGACGTAACTTAAGGGAATGACTGTGACTTGAAAGCTTAATGTGACTCACGGTCCATGTTGGTGGGAAAGGTGACCTGACGGCTCAGGCAGTCTAGTGGTTGCAATGTATGGCATGAAACTGGCAGTTGATCTATGGAAAAGAAAGCAAGAGACTCTACTTTGAAAAGAACCATACTTTGAAAAGAGCCATCCGTCCCTAAAAAAAAAAAAGGTTCCCAAAAAACCTCAGTCATGGTTTCTCCGGGGGCTCAACAAATTGACAGCATCAGAATAGAAGTACAGGCAGAGAACTCTGGCTCCCACCACCCTGGCCCTGCCAGTTTGGTAGTGAGTGAGTAGTGAACTGTGCCAGTCCCTGAAGCTAAGCACCTAGCAGAGTCACCTTGAACAGAATGGAGCACCCACATGCTTTCCTGAGGATGGAGGTGTTATGAAGAGGACCTTGTCAGGAACAGACACCAGGAAAGGAAGCTAGCAGGCCCTGTATGAATGGTGCCATCTGCATGCTTTCCAGAGGAGAGGGCACTGTGACCAGCACCTTTGAAGATGTCCATTCTGTTGCTAAGCACACGCTCACTGGAGAAAGGAGCCTTCTGCCTCTCTTGGCTCCGTGCCAATACACAAAGGTACTCATGTACCTCCCTGAAACCTTCTGATTATGATTTGTTTCCCTGGCTAGGTCTGCCCACACAGAGGTTTAAGATAGTGCTTAAATGAGGTCTTGCACGCAAGGCCATTCCCATCTACCTATGATGCCGGCCTTGTGCTTTGGTGTAGTTGGCTTCTTATTTCAGAGAGTAGGAGACTATTCTTGGGGGAAGAAATCACTTTCAGTGATCTGGCAAACAATGCTCAGTTACCAAGGTGATGTCCCGGGTCCTTAGGGAGACTGAGTCAATGGAGCCTCCTTGACACTGTTTCAAACTCAAACCACCAGGAGCCCAAACCAGTATCTGCTTCCAGGTATTAGCTAGAACACACGTGCAAGGCTTGTCACATGTCCACAAAATCCAGATAGCTCCTGTGTTGTCTTTCCATTGCCATGATAAAATATCTCAGATAGTCAGGTTGAAAGGAGGAACAGAGTGCTTTTGGCCTCTAGTTTCAGAGATCCCATCCATGGTCAGTTGGCTCTGTTGCTTTGGGGCTATGTTGGCCCAGTGCTTCATGCTGAGAACGACCAGCAGAGGAGACTCCTGATTTCGCCCACTACCAAGACCCTTATAGGCTTTAAAAATGACCCATATGGGAAAGGCTAGGGTTTGGGAAGCAGAATAGTCCAGATTCTTCTCCATTAGCACACATCAGCAGAGCTGGTCCCCCACCTGTCCTCGGTCTGGCCAATACAGGTGCATTCAGAGCTGTCGAGAGGACTGAGAAAGGATGTAGAAGAAGACGGCTCAGGAGGGAGGGAGGGAGGGAGGAAAACTGCACTTTGCCACAGACCCAGAAAAATTGAGATCAGGCCCCACACACTGTTGGACAGGGCCCCAGTACCTCAAAAGAAACTCCAAACACAGGCTTTTTGACTGAAGTACCATGAATGCCCTGGACCCCACAAAGGTAATAATGACAGTCCTACAGGTGAGTGACCTCTTGTTATAAGCAGCCCTCACCCAAGTCTGTTTATTGATGCTCCATTACTCCTTGAGCAGTCCTGGTGGTCTTGTGGTATGGTTTGATTTGGCATGTCCCCCAAATGTCATATGCTGAAGACATGGCCCTCAACATGATTTAGAGATGGGGCTTTTGGGAAGTAACTGGATCATGAGGGCTCTGATCTTGTTGAATCACAGAAGAGTTCATCGTTGAATGGACTTCTCAGAAGCAGTGGAGAATCTTGTTGGGGGAAGTAGGTTATTGGGAATGAGTTCTTATAGCATCTGTCTTGACCCTCTGTGCTCTCACACAAGCTCATCTGTTCTTCCCCTCTTGATGCTTTCTGGCAGCCATTAGGCATGCGACTTGGCCCCACCACACCCTTCTCCCATGATGTTCTGCCTCACCATAGGCCCAGGCACAATGGAAGCAGCCAAGCATGGAACCATGACTTAAGGCCAATCTTTGCTCATTTGTTAAAAAAGTATTACATTCATATTTAGTGTGTGTGCATGTGGAGAGGTCAGAGTTAATTTTCTCCCTCTGCCATGTGGGTCCCAAGGATTGAACTCAGGTCATCAGACTTTGGCAAAGGATACCCCTTTACACGCTGAGCCATCTTGTTAACCTCTTTCCTCTTTTAAGTTGTTTTCCTTGTTTTTTTTTTTTTTCCACACCACAAAATGGAATGCTGATTCACACATCTTGCCTTGGTAGTAGTTAGCTGCAGGTCTACTGTGTTCTGGACTCAGCTAGGATGGTTTGGCCTCTTTTTCATCAAACACAGTGCTCTTAGGATTCTAACAAGGCAAACGCCAGTGCACAAGTGTCTACCCAGCCTTTGTCTGTATCATGTCTACTGATGTCTCATTGGTTAGAATGGGTCATGTGGCCAAGCTCAGTACCAATGTGGGGGAAGTCTGTATATTTCACACGTCTTAAAAGGCATCATTCACTGGTAGCCACTGCTTTTATAATCTACCATTCACTTTAGACTTTAAAAAAATGTTATTAGTGTATATTTGCTATACAAAGTGATGGGTTTCATAATGATATTGTGCTCAGATGTATTATGTACTTTGACCACATTCTTGCCCTGTCCCCCCTCCCCATCTCCATTCCTCATCCCCTTTCCTCCTCTTCTCGAATAGTTCCTCTTATATTTTCTTGTCGTGTGTGTGTGTGTGTGTGTGTGTGTGTGTGTGTGTGTGTGTGTGTGTATAGACACAGTACAGACACAGGTTCCACATGTGAGAGAAGACACACACTATTTTGTCTTTCTGGGTCTGGTTTGTTTTGCTTAACATGATATTCTCTAATTCAGCCCATTTCCCTGCAAACACTGTAACATTCTCCTTCTGTTTCAAATGTTTAAATTATTTTTTTAAAGGTTCATTTACGCATTTGCTTTCTGTGTGCCTGTGTGCAGGCAGCTGCCAGCGGGTGCCCATGGAGGCCAGAAGGTGTTGGATGCCCTGGAATTGGAGTTACAGACAGTCATGAGCAGCCTAACATGAGTGCTGAGAACTGGTCTCCGGTTCTATGTAAGAGCAGCAAGTGCCCTTACCCGCTCAGCCGTCTTTATTCATCTTGTGACTGAGGAATCCCACTGTGTGTCCGCTAGGCTGAAAGGCTGAATCTAACAGGGCTGGCAGCTTTTCTTTAGACTGAAATCCTCACTATGTGACCCAGTGGCTCCTGGAAGTCATGTTGACTGAACAGTGTGATCAGATGCAGATGCCTCTGAAGTTCCCAGATCTGCTGGATGATCCAAACACCATGGTCTCGAGCTTGGCATGGATTCTAAGATGGCAAGGCAGTCAGGACTCGGTGCTGGGTGTGGGCTTACGCTTACAATGGATTTTCTTGCTTATTAGCTCCAGAGCAGGACAGTGATTCATGTGATCTCATAATATTTTACTGCACATACAATATCTGGAGTCAAAGGCTGGGTCAGCGAGAAGCAGAGACAGGACCAAGCAGTAATCTACAGCCAGATGGAGTGGGTTATTAGTTCACAGATGCTGCTCGAGTGGTGATAAAAAGATACAGCTTTCAAGGAGCAGATGACGGGAAAGTGAACTCGAAAGAGTCTGTGGGTGAGAGAGGGCAATGACATGGTAGGCCTTGAAGGTTCAGAGCATGGAATCATGGGAATCTAACTTTTAGCCTCTATTCTGTAGCCCTGGGCAAATGACTTCACCTCTTCTGGACTCAAAGTTCCTTGGGAAACTGTAATATTCAGAGTTTATGACTGGGAATTGAACATAGCTGGGGTAAATTCTGCTGTTAGTTTGCTTCTGGTTTCTGTCACAAAAAGCTAGAAGCAAAGTTAGCGTCTCTTTCTGGTCTTCCTCCTCCTTTCGCTGCTCACTGTCTGGCTGTATCTACTCTATTGCTCTTTATTAACCTGTCAGTCATTCATGTGGAGAGTATTCTTACTGTAGTCACCTTTGCTTCAGTGTGAAAGAGATAGCGTTTTGTTTGTTTTCTAATGAGCTGATGTAGTGGTGTACGATTTTAATCCCAGCACTCAGGAGGCAGAGGCAGGCAGATCTCTGAGTTCAAGGCCAGAGTGAGTTCCAGGACAGCCAGGGCTACACAGAGAAACCTGGTAAAACAACATTGCAAACATGAAGGAAGTGAAAAGCTTGACTCCCCCAACCCCAACCTGTGCAAACACGACACACACCCCCCCCACACACACACAAACACACACACACAATGTGTCACTTAAAGTGTGCTTACTTCAGGAAGACCTTAACTTGCCTCTGACTGATATCGTAGACCCCTTCTGATCTATTGAGCTAGTGGGACTGTGTGTTTGGGTTGGCTCCTTCAGTGTGTATCTTAATTACAAAACCTCTTTGGCAGGCCCCTAATTAGCGTCTGTAAATTGCTCTCTCTAACCTCTTGGAGCCAATGCAATCTGTTCTCTTGTTATTAAAAGAACCCTCAACCCTGGATGATTTTGTTAAAGCTTTCCCAAGTTGCTTGGCACTTAGTTTTTTTGTCGAGAAGACATGGCGGCCACCCTCGCCGGGATGGGCTCCGTGTCTGCAGTCACTCCTTCCGGCTCATGGCTTCCTTCTCCATTTGCTGCCTACGCTACTGAAAATAACTTGTTTTCTGGCAAGCCTGAAATGAGATTCCTTCTGATTTAATCAGAGCCATGGCAAAGCTCTTCCAGCTCTCTAGAGGAATCCTTTAGAGCCAGAGAGTTGCGTAGGGGCGGGGCCTGGAAAGGGGGTGGAGCCTTCCTGAGCATCACAGTTGGAGCCCTGCCAGGCCTTCCAGCTCAGGAGTGAGACCTTGATGGCCTGCGGGTGTTTTGTGGCCTGTGCCATGTGGGGTTCATTGTCTCATTCCCTGTAACCTCGCTTGAAGGCCTCAAAGACAGCAGGCAGGACACCGTGTCCCTCTACACCAGCTGCTCGGCTCCAGGAGCCAATGTTTTCCAGATAGGGAGAGAGTAGGACATGTTTGTCCCCACTGAAGCCAGGACTCACTTGATTTTTGTTTTGTTTTGTTGTTGTTGTTGTTGTTATTATTATTATTATTATTATTATTATTATTATTATTATTACTATTTTTAACCAAAGTGGCATTCAACTAGATAAGAGAAGCTGGGGATGATAGAGTGGGGGTGGGTGAGAGTGTTGGCCATGAAAGAAGAGGGACTGGGGAGAGGGAATGACTAGGAAGAGGGGGTAGCTCTCTAATGGGTAAGTGTGAACTGTGGTGGCTGAAGACAGCCCAGCTGGGAGAGGCTGCTCTGCCTATGTAGGGCCTCCTTCTGTAGGGCTGGTGACTGGGTCAAAGTTGGTACCCAGGACCCAGTCTGCTGCATACCCGTGGGTTAGAGCTCTCCTGGCCCAGGGTGCACATCACCCACAGCGCAGCCTCTCCTGACCATCCCTACATTTCATCAGCATCCCCCTGACCCCTCCTTCTGTCCCTCAATTCCTCCCTCCCTTCACCCCTCCTTCCCCTCCTCTTTCCCTCCCTCCCTTCCTTCTTCATTAATTTAATTACTTAATTAATTTTTGAGACAGTGGTCACTCTGTAGCCCTGGCTGGCCTCGAATTCACTGTGTAGATCAAGCTGGCTTTAAAAGCACAGACAACACCTACCTGCCTCTGTCTCCTGAGTGCTGGGATTCAAGGTGTGCGCCACCACACCTGACCCCATTCATTTATTTATTTGTTGAGATAAGGTCAGTTTATTACCACAGGCTGGCCTTGAAACTCTCTAAGTAGTCAAGGATGACCTTCAACTTCTAGTCTTCCTGCCCCCACCTAGGATTAAAGGTGTGCATCACTGTGTCTGGATTTTGTGGTGTTGGAGTGATAGAACCCTGGGCCTTATGATCCTAGGCAAGCAATCTATCCACTAAACTATATCCCAGTCCCCTGAGCCAATGTCTGTTGGGTGCTCCAAAGTCAGACACTTCACTATATACCAACCCACTGATGTTCCTGGCGACTCTGTAAGCCACTCGAGCATCCCTGATGCTCAGGACAAACTGAGGCTGGGACAAGTCTAGTAACTTGCCAGGATGGTCTGCTGTTGGGTTCTGTATGCTAAGTCTGGTGCTGTAGTCTGGGCTACACGTGCAAGTGATATTCACCTCTCCTTAAATTCCAGTCTCCCTCCTCTCTAGGTCATTGTGCTGGGCAAGGTCTGGGCTAGCAAGAGCTCAGTGTGAGCCTCTTGCCTAGGAAAGGAGCCAGAGGAACAAGCCCAGTGCTCCTGGTCCCCATCTGCCCAGAGGTGCAGCTGCCTGGCCCCACTGATGCAGACCCATCTCCAGGGAGGTCGGTCACATAAAGTCACAGCCTTTGGCCAGGCTCCCCTCAGACATCATTTGCATGGACATGGTTATAGTCTGGGTGACTTTCCATCACCTCCAGGTATCTGAGAGATGGTGGTCTCCCTTCTGTCTGATGCTGTCTTTCTGAACATCTCAAAACAAGTGTCATATCAAAGGTCACATTCAGCTAACAGTTTCAACAACATCTTCAACCAGGCTTTGTGGCAAAGAACTGTAATCCCAGCCCTGGGAGAGTATGACAGGGGGAATCGTAAGTTAGAGGCTAGCCTGGACCACAGAAAAACTGTCTTTTGCCAGGGACGTAGTTCAGTTGGTAGAGCACTTGCCCAGTATGCACGAAGCCCCGGGTTCCATCCCCAGGTCCACATAAACCTGGTACAATCTTTCACACCTATAACTTCGGGGCATAGCTGATGGGCTCTGGGAGGCAGCATCCCCAGGTGGTCTGAGCCTAGCGATCTTTGGGTGGATTGGTCTGAGGATCTGTTAAGGCATCCAGGCACTGTCTGAGCTAGCTGGGCAGGCTGAGGCAGAAGGATGAGAAGTTCAGAGTTATCCTTGACTACATAACTAGCCTAGGCTACATGTGACCCTGTCTCAAACGAACCAGTCTATCATCTTCTGGCACCAGGTATTTGGAATCATTGTATAAGAATGATTCTAGGCCCTAGAAAAACATGTTAATTCAGAACAGATTTGCACGTGGGTCCAGAAGAGCCTCTCCATGCCTTATTTCTCTGGTTAAGCCATCCACTCCAGGAAGCTGGCGACTGGCTAAACTGCTTTTCACTAAGGGAGTCTTAAGGTTAAGCACTGACTAATGGGAGGGGATTGGACCGGATGTAAACAGAGCAGTAGGTAGGTTTGGGGATGAGCTGAACGCACCCTCCTTGGCTCTGCAGCTGAAAATACATCCTTGAAGCCCACACAACACTGTAGATGCTTCAAAGTTCCATTTTTGGCAAGTATATTCTGGTCTTGGTGTGCTCCAGCTAATCTGTAGCTTCTGACTCATGGCACTGGGTGGCAGATCATGGCCTTGACCTGGGTGTCCTCAGGACAAAGCTGATGGGATCGGGGAGGCAACATCTCCAGGGGGTCTGAGCCTGTCTTGGGTGGATTGGTCTGAGGGCCTGTTAAGGCCCCTTGGCTCTGTCTGAGCTAGAGTGAGGCTGCCATAGACTGAGTACATACAGTGAGAGGCGTTCTGGAGGCTAGATGTTCACAGTCAAGGTTTCGGGGCACTTGGTGTCTGGGGAGGCCTCTGGTCATATCACTTATTTGTGGTGTGTTTACATGGCCAAGAGAGAAAAGAGGGAGAGGGGGAGGGAGAGGGAGAGAGAGAGAGCTCGAGACCGCATCTGACATTTCTTCCTGCATCTGTGGGGGTGGGTAGGGGATCCCACCCTTGTGGCCTCTTCTAAACTTAACACTTTGCAAAGACCCATCTCTGAATACCCGCATACTGGGTGCTATGGTCTGAGCATGTGATTTGGGGGGAGACCCCGCATACTGGGTGCTATGGTCTGAGCATGTGATTTGGGGGAGACGGGTCTCAGCAGGTATGCTGTTGGGACAAACACTTGCCTCTTCGATGACCCTTGGCTGGGGTTCCCTATAATGTTGAATAAGGTGGAAGAGACTCTTCAAGGCAGGGGATGGCACCAGGTAGTTCTATGTGGATGGACATTCTTGTCCCTCCCACCAGGCCATCTGACAACCCACCCTCCTCTTTCCCTGTCTAGAGTTCATGCTCTCCCTGTTGCTGCTCCCTGCCCTTGTGGCAGTTGTTAGAGTGGAGGAGAGTCTGTAGTTAAGAGTTTTGGACTTGGATTCAAGCCTAAGTTCTACTAACTGCCTGCTGTGTGACATGGGGCAAGTCACTTGGCCTCTCTGGACCCCAGCCTCCTCTTTGTAGGGATAATCAGAGCTATTGGAGGATGGTAGTCCACGTCTGCCTCATTTCTGCCTAGCTGTAGACCAAAGCCCATCTCTATTTGAGACAGTCCTGGCCTGGGTAAATGCTAGAGGAGGTCTAGACCATGCTCACTGATGAGGGTAGGGACAGGCCCACATCTGAATGTCTCCAGTGCAATGGTTCCATTCCGAGCCAGGGTCTGCCTTGGGATAACAGCCTAGCTCTGGTGATTGTCTGGAAGAAGCCCAGCTTGGCCTTGTCCCCTGTGAGGATCTGTGCTTTACTCTCCATGCCTGTCAGTCACTACCCACCTAACAACCAGGACAGTGGCTTTTGGTCTCCTTCTGCCTGTCCCTGCTTCTACACTCCAGGTCTCCTATTGGACCAGGGGAAGCCAATACCAGCTGTACTGAGCCTGTTGGGTCAAACACTGGCCTCTTTGATGACCCTTAGCTGCCGTTCGCTATAATGCTGAATAAATGTGGAAGAGACTCTTCAAGGCAGGGGATGGCACCAGGTAGTCCTATGTGGATAGACATTCTTGTCCCTCTCACCAGGCCATCTGCTCTGACAACTCACTTCTCTCGGCTCTCTGGAATCCCATCTCTCCCTGTTGTTGGGTTCCTACAGGAAAGCCCAAACACAGCCTGTGGTTGGGCAGAGCCTCACCTTGCTGCCTCATTCTCCTGGCTCTGTCAGGCCCACATGAGCTGGGCTGAGAGCCTGAGCATGGGAAACATTATATGAAGAGTGGACAGCTGACCACTAGCCCTCAGCCAAAGTCCCCAAGCAGATGAATGGTGAATTAAGAACAACATTATTGGCTTGGACATGGAACTGGGTGGACACAGTGAGAAGGAGGTATGAGACAGAAACGGTGATGCTGGGACCCTGGAGACGAAGTCGGGACACAGAAAGACTCAAAAGACCTACCTGAGGCTTTTTGCTCGAGTTGGACTTGGGCCCAAAGTCTACCAAGTCTGTGCTCATAACTGCAGTGCAGTCCAGCACCCTGCAGAGAGTGGAAGGACACACTGACAGCTGGCACAGAGAGCGGAGCTGGATCTGGGAGGCACAGGGAAGAGCCCTACGAGGCTAGGGCATGAAACAAGACCGAGCCTTTGTGCAGAAGACTATAGCACCATGGCTGACCCTGACCGTCCTTAGATGCCTCGAAGGTTTCTTCTGGGTCCAGGCTTGATAAAGCAAACCTCAAGAAAGGCCAATCTGATAAGGAGGGAACTAAGAAAGGCTGAGTGGCTGAGACCAGGCTAGCTGTGTGTCTGACTTCAGAGCGGAGAGCACAGAGGTTCCTTCCTTCTGTTACTCTCCCAGGCACCCTGAGCATCATCCCCAGCTGCCATTCATTCACCCAGGCCCTGCCTTCCATCCCTACAGCTGCAACATGCCGGTGCTCAGATGTGTAGAGGACAAGCAGGGGCCTTCTGGCCTCTGAGAGGAGCAAGCTTCAGTGTGGAAAGATCCCTGAGGCTCTCCTCTGTGCCCTGGGATTTGGAGCAGAGAGCCTTGCTGTCCTTTGCCAGCTGAGGACTGGAGCCTCCCTGTCATGTGACCCTCAGAGGCACACTGCCCAGATGTCAGCTTGTATCCTGATGCTAGCTGCTTCTCTGCATATACATCTTAGAGAGACAAAGATGTACAAATGGGGGCGTTTCCAGCAGTGGCTTGCAGGGAATGCGATCTCCTTGTCTGACCATTTGGCACCTCTGACCTCCCCTTCTGTTTTCAAGTCATGACCTTTGCAGGTTCACTCCTTCTTCTTCTAATGTTCCTGTCACAGGTTAAACTCCTGTGTAACTGTGAGCAGAGATGAGTCCTGGCCACAAGGGTGAGGGAGGACTAGGGTTTCCCATAATTCCATTCCCTCCCTTAGCCCTGGCTATACCCATGCCCCTTTGACTCAATGGTGATGACAGAAAGAAGAAGGACCTTTGCTGGCTTGTGTCTCGACATCTCTGCATGTCAGATTTGCCTCCCTGGACCTCAGCGTTTTTGATGGTGTCAGTTATAGCCACTTTAATGAAACCATGATGGTAGGTAGGCCTGTTTGGAACAGTGACGAGCCAACAGCAAGGGTATCCTCAGAGAGATGGAATGAGGAGCCCCCATTAAACAAATGCATACAGAATCAACTGTCCTACTGCCAGCTATTTCCATAACTTATGTCCGTATATAAACTTCTCTGCATTTTTATGGTAACTCTGATCCAAATGCTTATCAGCTGATGAATGGATACATTAAATGTAGTATATCCATACAATGGACTATTATTCTACCGTGTAAAGGGTAAGTATTGACACATGGCCACAGTGGGTTTGAGCCCAGGTGAATGACAGAAGTTAGACACATGTTATATGATCATGTTTGTATTTACATGTTTCAAATATATGCAAATCAGGAAATAGGATGGTGGTGGCACATGCATTTAATCCCAGCACTCACAAGGCAGAGAGGTAAGCAGATCTCTGTGAGTTCGAGGCCAGCCTGGTCTACAGAGTTCCAGGACAGACAGGAGAACCCTGTCTCGAAAACAAACTAACAAAGTTAGCGGTTACCTCGGGAGGGGAAGGAAATGAAGAGTGACTGTTATACACCTTGCTGTAAACCAGCACAGAGAAAGAACTGTGTCCCACAATGCTTTGCAGGCAGAGAGTCACCTACTGCAACAGCTAGAAGTCTGACTTTGGGCATGGCCAAAGGGCAATAAGCTTTTCTTAGCCCAGAAAAGCTGTTAGTCTCCCTCTTGGGGTCTTCCTAGTTGGCCTGGGATGGGGAAGGTGAACCAGCAGGAAGTTAGGCTTTGAGCTGTAGACCAGAAGTAGGCGTGTCTCGAGGATACCTCTGACCCAGTTTGAGGGCTACAGAAATTGATTTGCAGAAAGATGGTTTTCACTTAATTAGTGTGGCCTGCTTCAGGCTGGGAATGCACCGTTAAATGGACTGGGTCACCCTGCAATCATGCCAGTGGCCCCAGCTCCTGTCTTCAGGGACTATCTGCCTCTTGGGCCCTGTCCTTTTTGTGGGGCACACTATTCAGAGTGCCTTGAGTTTCTACCTGGAGCCGGAAGCCAGCTTTACCCTCTTTCCTACCCAGGAAACCTAGGTGGGGCAAGGCAAGCATGAAGTGGCCCTGGACTGTGAAGGATGCACTCTGTCTCTGTGTGCATGGCCTCAGCACAGAGTCTGGCACAGACCAAGCCCACACCCTGTCCGTGTGTCACCTTGCATTGTAATGCCATATCACAGCTGTGGTCATAAGTTACTGACAGTTCCCAGACCACAAATGACAGTGCAAGTGGTTCCTGGCTCCTGGCACAATCTCCACTTGCCTCTCTTGTGAGGGTATCAAGTCTTGCCTGGTTTTCAGAAGCCTGTAAAGTTTGAATCTTGTTCCTGGTTTTAGAGGGAAGTTGTAGTCTGTAGCCCCCTGTGGGTCAGAGGGGCCCCTCAAATCTGAATGTACCATCCTTTCAATAGAGTGTACATGCGTGGGCCCTGTGACTTGCCTGCTTGCTGTGTGACTCTCAGCAATGGGTTTGATCTCTCTGAGCCTTTTCCCTTTGACTATAGAACTGGGGTCCTGGAAGCATGTTCTCTGGAGGGGCGAATGGGATGCCACAGAAGGTGAGCAGCCAAGGTGCCTTGGCCACAGGGGGTAGGTGTCTGCTGCATGTCTACCAGCTTTTTCCCTCCATGAAAGTGGAGGTAAGATGAGGGGTAACCTGGGCCCATTGTACCACGTTCACCCGGAGATGGAGTATCTACTTTTTGGTTTTGTGTTTTGAGACAGAGTTTCACTGTTTATAACTTGATAGATTGGAACTCTCTATGTAGACCAGGCTAGCCTAGAACTCACAAAGATCCACTTGCCTCTGCCTCCTAATTGCTGAGATAAACTGTGTGTGCCGCTACTCTTGGCTCTGCACTTCTGTTTTGAGAAATGTCGATTCAGTTCAAAGTGATGTTTCTAAAAGGCACTGTACTTGGCTTCTTTGACTTCTGCCGCTGATGAGGCTGAGGTGGGTGTGGCCCCAGGGGATGGGCTGGTTAAAGAGCTACCCTGTACTGAAGAGCAGCTTCCTGTGGGGTCTAGCCAGGAAACACCAGGGTACATGGTTCAGACTCTGGGCTCTGGAGCGAGACCATTTGGGCTCCAGTCCCAGCTCCACCCAGTGACCTCAGGAAGATCATTCTGTGCCTCAGTTTCGCTGTTGCTTGAGTGAGGCCCTGTTCTAGAGTAATTTTTGGCATAGAGACAGTTCCCGGAATATGTCATCATCTGTTGTCAGTTGGCATTTCCCTCCAAAACTGGGCCTGTGTCTGCTACACTGTGTGCCTGTCTCTCGAAGGCCATGGTTGCTGTAGGATGTGGGTTGGCTCTGTCTTTGGTGGCTGCACTGAGGTTTGGTACACAGGTGTTGGCTCGGCCCCTGGTTTTCATTTGTGGCGGCTTTCCTGTTAACCTTCTGGGGAATGCCACATCATGTGTACTTACCCAGATGTGATGCTTCCTTTTCCCCACATCCTCTCAGAACTTGTGATTTATATTCTCTCTGCCTCACTCTGTCTCTCTGTCTCTGTCTCTCTGTCTTTGTCTTTGTGTGTCCCTGTCTCTCTGTTCTCTCTCTCTCTCCCCTCCCTCTCCCTCTCCATCACTCTCTCTCTTTAAAGGGTCGTATGTAGCCCAGGCTGGCCTCAAACCTACCACATAGCTAACGACCTTGAAGTCTTGATTCTCCTGCCTCTCCCTCCTTACTGCTGGGATTATGTGTTTGTGCTACAATGCTTGACTCCTCATCATTGCCCTAAAGCGATTAATCGAACTATCCTGTGGGTGTGTGGTCAGTCTCTTTTGTTTCTTCTAGAAGCTTGTGCAAGGGGTATGATACAATGTGGCCCCCAAGGCTCCTTTTACTTAGCTTGAGGGAGGTACTGGTTTAAGGGTTTCGAAAAACCATCTCATGGCCTGTGGAAGAGATGATCCTTCATGAAAGTGGCAGCTCTTGTCCCCTCCTGTCCCCTCCCCTCCCTACCCCACCCCCACACCCCTGTCTGTAGATGGGTCTATTTGCCTTCCTTCACAGACACCTGTGAGCCTTGTGTCAGGATGCCTGAGATTCCTTAGTGAACAACAGCCAACAGCCAGGACTCCTGATAGCCCGTGACTAACCACCCATGGGGGTGGGCTCAGTGGCCGAGCACCTGCCCAGCATTCAGACTTTGAGTTTGATTCCCAGCCTGATGAGGAAGAGGAGGAGGAGGAGGAAGAGAAGGAGGAAGAGAAGGAGGAGGAGGAGGAAGGGGAGGAGTAGGAGGAAGAAGAGGAGGAAGAGGAAGAGAAGGAAGAAGAGGAGGAGGAGGAAGAGGAGGAGGAGGAAAAGAAAAAGACAATGACGACGACAACTACTACAAAGGTCTCTTAGGGCAGATCTCTCTGAGGAAGTGGTATCTAAGTGACGTGAATCCCTGCAAGAAGGGTCTAGACATAGAGGTAAATGACACAAGAGAGAGTCCCTGGTGATTCTGCGCTAGCCTGGGAGTCATGACTCCAGTGGGCAGGGAGCTGTCAGAGGAGCCCAGGCTGTGTGGATGCCAGACCAAGTTTCTTATTGCCTTTCCAGCTGGGATGGAGAGCCAGGCCAGCATGGGGCAGCTTCTTCCAGGGTCTATCTCCATCTTGTCCTGTCCCTGGTCGGAGGTCAGTTGCCTCAGAGAGCACAGGACACAGCATGACTCCAATGTCCTTCTTGCCTACCCTAGGCATGCTCTGATGCCTGTATCCATTATCTTTGGAGCCTCTTCTTCCCAGGCTTGGCCTGGTGTCCCCTCCTTACTGCAGAGCTTAGCCTCAAGGCATGGAAGTCCAAGTTAGTGTCCTGGCCACCCTCCTGGCTCTGAGAGAACAAGGTGTTCCACCGCAGAGCCCTGGCCCGAGGACATGAGTGCACCTGACCCAGGGCACAGGAAGAAAACTGACCCCACTCCTGAGTTACATAAGGTGTCTTTGGAACTTGGCTCCTTTTGAGCTGATATGGGAAAAGGACGCCCAGACAGGCAAGCAGGTGGAACTGGAGAGGAGGGCGGCACCTTCAGGTCACTTCTGGGTCAGCCTGCATTCTGGGCGGTGGTTGATTCATTCATCAAACACGGCTGGCATCTACTCCGTGTCTAACCTGCTGCTGGGTTCACCAGTAGACGCTCAGCGAAGGTTTGCAGGAAGGAGAGAGGGCAGGAGGAAAGGAAGAGGGAGGGAAGAACAGAAAGAATAAAGGAGGGAGTAGAGGAAACAGGAAGAAAGGCGAAGGAAGGAAGAGGGACAGGTGAAGGCTAGAGAGGTCTCACTCAGGCTGCAGGGGTGCCCGAAGTCACGTGACCATCTAGCTCCGCTCTGGCCAATAGAAAAGTAGCGTCCTGTTATGGAACTCTAAACCTTGCCTTAGCCGCTGAGCTGTAGGGGGAAAGGGAGCTGGTGCAGGAACCGGAATACATTAACGCAAGGACGAAGCCAGAGAACAAGTGTAAATGACACACGGTACACTGATTTATTTTTGTAGCAAATCTTCAAAGTCCAGTGTGGGCGTAAATACCCCAGCCCATCTCTGTGGGGATCATGTTTAGCTTGCACACTGTGGCCCCACAGGATCTGGGGATGCTGTGGAAGGTGACAGGTGCTGGCTGAGGCACACACTGCCTGCTGAGGGTCAGGATCAAGGGAGATTTACTGTGTAGGGTGTGTGTGAGCACATTCATTTATTCACTCGCTTATCTAGTGCTCAGTGGATGTAGATTGAATGGCTGCACTGAGGTAGGGGCGGGGAAGGGTCTTTCTGGGTGGAGAGGAGGCGGGGTCCCAGAGGGGACTGGTCAGTGCGGAGGCAGAGCCGTTGTTCTCCAACTTGAGATCAGTGGCCTGAGATCACTCAGGGCTCCACCTTGAGTGTAGACTCACCCTGAGCACTCTGGGATCATGGTTTAGGGTGGGATGTAGGGTTTTTTTTTTTATTTCTAACAAATTCCCAGGTCCTCCTCCTCCTCTTCCTCCTCTTCCTCCTTCTCTTCCTCTTCCTCTTCCTCCTCCTCTCCTCCTCTTCCTCCTTCTCTTCCTCCTCCTCTTCCTCCTTTTCCTCCTTCTCTTCCTTCTCTTCTTCCTCTTCCTCCTCCTCTCCCCTTCCTCCTCCCCCCTCTTCCTCCCCCCTCCTCCTCCTCTTCCTCCTTCTCTTCCTTCTCCTCTTCCTCTTCCTCTTCCTCCTCCTCCTGCTGTTGGTGGTCCAAAGACCCTGTTTTAAGAACAACCAGATTAGCTGGGCGGTGGTGGCGCACGTCTTTAATCCCAGCACTTGGGAGGCAGAGGCAGAAGGATTTCTGAGTTCGAGGCCAGCCTGGTCTGCAGAGTGAGTTCCAGGACAGCCAGGACTACACAGAGAAACCCTGTCT
>JANHMN010000002.1:219347821-219362503 GCA_030674055.1 Rhabdomys pumilio
TGTGTGTGTGTGTGTGTGTGTGTGTGTGTGTGTGTGTGTGTGTGTGTGTGTGCGCGCGCGCGCGCGCTCATGCACACACATAGTCTGGGGACCCAGAGTGTCAGGTTTGGCAGAAAGTGTCTTTACCCACTGAGACGTCTCACCCCCATTCCCCCCAGCCCCCTACCACACTATGAGAGGTTTTTCAGACAGGAAAGAAATGTGCCAGGCTTGTGACTTCAGAAACTCTTAGGAATTGCTGACAGCTGCTTTCCTACCAGGCCAGAGTGACCCCTAGCTCAGGAGGGCTCCATCTTCACATGGCTGGGAAGCCTGAGCTAACCTGCTGGAACCAGAAAGACACAGGTGCAAAGTGACCTGTGTGGACAGCTCAGCACTGTGGCTGGAAACAAACCCTGAGTCAGCTGGAGGTTTCATAGAAGAGTTTCCCCCAGTTAAAGGGGATTTGGACAGCTGTGGGGAAGAAGAAAGTCAAGGGGCTGGGGTGTCTGAGCCCTGTTGGGGTGCTGGAGTTTCCTACTAGACGGTAGATTGGAATCCATGACTTAAATTCCCTGTCCCTCAGTTTCCCTGCTTAGAAATAGGAGCATATCCTAAGCCTACTCCGCTCCTGCATGAGGTTGTTGAAGGACTAAATGAGACCATCTCTACATGTGCTTGACATGGGCCTGGGCTTGCAACAAGCACTTAATTTAAATGTGGCCTCTTGTTAGTCACCGATGCCTGTCTCCTCATCTGCCTATGCTGTGGGGACATGAAGGCTGAGGGCTCCGCCATCTTTGTCTGTTCCTGGGAATATCCAAATTATCTTCCAGGTTCTATAGTTCAGGGCATTCTCAGACCCTGTCCAAGACCTGCACTTGACTGTGCTTGTATCCGGTCCCTGTTGTCTCTGAGCCAGGGTGGGCTGAGGACAGTGGGATCCAGCAGCTCTAGAGACCTGCAGGCTGCTCCCCACCCCCAGGCTGCAGCACACCCCCAGGCTGCTGTGTCTCTTTAGCTGTTCCTGTCTGATAAGAGTGAATTTTTCCACTTCCTGCAGCAGAGATGCCCCGGTTTCCCCTCTGCCCACCAGCTGCCCTGGTTTCTACTCCTGCACAGGCTGAGATGGCTGTCTTAGAGCCACAGGAGGTGTGGCAGGAGGGGAGATGTATGCGTGGGCCAGGGACCTGGAGAGCTAGCAGCAGATTCCATTAGGAGGGCAACTTCTCGTTTCTGATGTAACAAGAAAGCCCAGTCTTGATCAGAAATGGCTAAACCTAACCCCAGCAAACAACTCCCCCCACCCCCCGCCCCAGCCAGCAAACAGGAAGCAGAGGCTGGATAAAAATACTGTCCTCTGCAGCTGCAGCTGGGCTCTCTGGCTTTCAGAAAACCCTGCTCTTGACAGGAAACACAGCTGCTGCCGAGAGGAGAGACGGGTGAGGGGACCTGGGGTAGAGACATGGGCGACAAAGGCAAGTGAAAGCAGGGACCCTCGAACCTAGCAGTTCATAGCAGGTGAAGAAATAAGGCTGGGCCACTTCTGCCTGCCTGGCCTCCATCTTAGGTTCATCTGGGACAGACAGATTCCTCTCCACCTACTTGGAACCAAGAGACCATTATTGTATATGAGAGATTAGATCGTGGCTTTGAATTTATTTTGTTAGTTGCAAAGCATGACTCTTGGAATCAACACAGTGCTTCTAAAGGACCAGATAAAAAATATTTTAGGCTGTGTATGCCATGCGGTCTCTCACACCTGAGCCCTGCTGCTGAAGCAGAGAAGCCACAGAAAGAAGGCAGTGAGACACCCGAGCACTAGCTCCAGCTAGCTCACAACAGTGACTCTCACAGACTGTTCATGTATCACACAGTACTCTGTCTTTGATGGTTTTCAACCAGTTCAGAAGTAGCAACCTGGAACTAGGCAGATAGCTCAGTCAGTAAAGCAATTGCCTTGCATACAGGGAGACCCGATTTTATCTCTAAAGCTCCCCTTTTAAAAAGCTTGGCATGGTAGCATGCACTTAATAATTGTGGTGTTGGCAAAGACAGACAGGTCCCCAGGACTCTGTGGCCGGAGAGCCTGGCTTAACAGGAGAGTCCCAGGCCAGTAAGAGACCCTGTCTCAGTAAAACAAAAGGGATGACTCCTGAGGAGGGACAGTTGAGGTTGTTCTCTGGCTACCACACATGCATAGACAGACAGACAGACAGACAGACAGACAGACAGACAGACAGACAGACAGACACACACACACACACACACACACACACACAGAGGGAGAGGGAGAGGGAGAGGAAAAGAGAGAGGGAGGAAGGGAGGGAGAGAGGGAGGGAGAGAGAGAGAGAGAGAGATAGAGAGAGAGAGATAGATATCATTCCTTGTTTTTGGCTTTGTTTTGTTTTAGACGGGGTTTCCCTGGGTAGTTTCACTGGTCTTGAAGTTACTATGTAGCCCAGGCTGGTCTCCAGCTCCTAATCCTCTTCCCTGGTTTCTGGAGTGTTCTACTAAACCCTCTGCAGTGGGGTCCTCATTCTTAACTTTCAGTTAGTACAAGCATAAGTTCGAAGGCCTGGTTTGAGCTTGCAGTTTGCTAACTCTGCAAGATACAAACATTTTCTTTCTTTCCCTCCCTCTTTCCTTCCTTCCTTCCTTCCTTCCTTCCTTCCTTCCTTCCTTCCTTCCTTCTTTCTTATCATTGCTGTTGAGTTTGCTGCCCAACACAGAAGTCTCAGCTCTGCCTTGTCCTTTGAGGTCTGGCCATGAAACGCCATTTCTACTCTAGCAATGTGTAGCAGCAGCAATCCTTAGAACTTGTCTACCCCTTGGAGGGTTCTTATCATTTAGTGAAAGTGAAATTTTCTGACTCTGAAGGCTGATCCCACAGATCTCAAAATGTTCAATAAAGTAAAATAAACCCATTGGCAACCATAGCATACACATCACAGGCGAATTTGTGTCTTCATTTTCTCCAGCGATGAGTGTGGATGTGTGAACTACAAGCTGTTTTCTTTTCCAGCTGAGACCTCGCCGTGTGTGTTGTTTTAAATCTCCCATTCTGTTACTTGTCAACGTACTCCTAGGCTATTCAAAGCCTCTCAGATTCCAGCTCAGAGTCTCCCACCAGATGATGCTCCAGACACTGTGGCATGAATGTCCAATTGTTTAGACATGGATCGCTTCCACGATGCCTTGATCATAAACAAATGTGGGCAACCAGCACTGATGTGGGCAGACTTGTCTGTCCATCTCTGCCTGTTTTCTTTCTTTATATATCTTTTAATATTTATGTATTTATTTATTATGTGTGGGGTGTGTGTAAACATGCTGTGGACCTGTGGTGGTCAGAGCACAACATTTTTTAAATCAGCTCTCTCCTTCCACCATGTGGGTTCTAGAATCAAATAGGCCATCATACTTGTTGGCAAGCCCCCTCAACCACTGAGTCATCTCACTGGCCCCATATCTGGTTATTCTTTAATCTTTCTTCCTTCCTTCTTCCCTCCCTCCTTCCCTCCCTCCCTCCCTCTTTCCTTCCTTCCTTTCTTTTTTTCTTTCTTTGTTTCTTTCTTTCTTGTATGTGAGTACTCTTTCTTTCTTTTTTTCTTTCTTTGATGTATGTGAGTACCCTTTCTCTGTCTTCAGACACACCAGAAGAGGGTATCGGATCCCATTACAGATAGTTGTGAGCTGCCATGTGGATGCTGGGAATTGAACTCAGAACCTTTGGAATAGCAATCAGTGATCTTAACCACTGAGCCACCTCTCCAGCCAGACTTTATTATTTTTTTTAACAGATATTATTTTTATTTTTAATTCCGTGTATTTGTGTGTGTGTTTGGGTACAGGTGTGCTCACGTGTGCAGACTCTTGCAGAGTCCAGAAGAGGACATCAGATGCCCTACAGCTGGAGTTACAGGTGGCTGTGAGCTCCCTGATGTGGATGCTAAGAACGAAACTTGAGTCTTCTGCTCTTAATGACCAGGCCATTTCTCCAGTCCCATTCTTGAATTTTTTTCATCAGAGTATGTGTCTGCTGAGGGCTCCTAAGATAGCCATGCCTTTGACTTCTAACAGTTTGTACTTTGCTGGGTTTCACTCTCCTGACTATGCATTTCGATGTCCCTTAACTGGTAGGACTGATTTCCCTATCCCTGGTTCCAGGCAGCCATTGCTCTGCTTTCTGGTTTGAACTCAACTCTGCCTCCATGAAACACAAGGAGAGACTCTGTTGTCCTGTAGTGTCTGTTTTGATCAACCTCAAGTTCTTTGTCTCCTTATTTTCCCAGAATTCCATTCTGCATCATAGTAACGTCGCTGCCCCCTCTTTCTCTGCATCTGCTGGTTTTAGACTGGAACGTTCCTTTATTTTTAGTCTCTCTGTTGTTGTGTTTGTAGCAGTGCTCTTTGTTACCAGCACACACCGAACAGTTTTCCCTCTTAGCAAAGCAAATCTTTCCTGTCTTTATAGTAGAGGGGAGGAAAGCATTTGTGTTAGTGTTCACGTCTGGCCTGGAGTCTCCTTGTCCCACGCTTTCATGTACTTGAGTTTTGGTGTTTCTTCTTTCTTTATGTGACTTCAGTAAAATTTATGGTGTGTCTGTGTGCATGTGCACATGCGCGTGCATGCACACACTTGCATGTAGAGGTCAGAGGACAACCTCAGGCCTCGTTCTTCAGGAGTTAGCCACCTTGGTTTTTCGTTTGTTTGTTTTAGATTTATTATGTGTACGAATGTCTTGCCTGCATTTATGTGTGTGTGCCATGCATGTACAAGCCTGTTGCCTACAGGAACTAGAAGAACGTGTCAGATCCCTAACCATCATGACCACATGGGTCCTGGGAAATTGAACCCCAGTCCTCTGAAAGACAAAGTGCTCTTAACCACTGAGCCATTTATCCAGCCCCAATCCACCTTGTTTTTGAGACAAGGTCCATCATTGACCTGGGGCTCACCAATTTGACTAGGCTGACTAGCTAGTATGCACTAGAGAGATACTTATCTCTGCATCTTCTGTTTTGATATAACAAGTGTATACCACTATACCTGGCTTTTTAAAAATTAAAATTGTCTGTCTGTCTGTCTGTCTGTCTGTCTGTCTGTCTGTGCGTGCATGTGTGCACATGTGTGTGTGTGTACAGTTTTCTTTAGATCCCCTGGAGATAGAATTACAAGCTTTTGTGAGCAGCTCTATATAGGTGCTCGGAACTAAACGAGCTCTCTGGAAGTAGACCATCTCATAGCCCAGTGTCTGACTTTACCACTTAGTGTTTAGGGGTTGCTACCAGTTATACATGGAATCATCCAGACTAAAATGACCAATACTTTCTAGCAAAACAAGTCCGGACACATCATGCCAGTTCTCTGGAATGGGCTGATTGCAGCCCTAAGTTATAGGGTAGTTCTACATACAGAATGACTGGGGAAATAACATCTTAGCATGGTGTCACTTGCTTGGATGGAAAGTAGCTAACCTGTGTTAGCTATTGTTATGGTGGCCATGAGGCCATAGCAGGGTCTATATGTATGTATCTCATACCTGGAAGTATTTTTATGTAGTCCTTGCCTGGAGATATGAAATAATTGGACTATTTAAAAAACCCAGAAGAGATGGAAACAGACATGTGCTCAGAGAGATGGGACTGAGGAAGCAAAGGGAGGCAAGGAAAGAGGATTGAAAGTGGGGATGTCTGGGGAGAGAGAGGACGGAGAGGAAGTACAGAACCTTGGAGAGCTCCCAAGCAGCCAGCTAGAGGTTCTGCAGACTGGGTGGGGGGGTGGGGAATGGAATAGAAAGACAGTGTCTGCTGAGCAGCTGCTGGGAAGGAGAGCATCTGGGGATGGGGCTAGTGAGGAATTTGGGAGCTGGTGATGTTTGGGTCAGCTTTGTTCCCAAAGGGGATGGGAAAAGCCTTGGGCTTGTGTTAGAGAACACACGGTCCCCTTGTCAGACCTGGAAACTAAATGTTGTAGTGGCCAAGATACCTAAGGGGGAGTTAATGGATGGGGGACGGGGAGGAAGGGTGCACAGGCCATACTTGAAGCTCTGTTCTCCATGCCTGTCGTGCTTATGGATGTGGTCCTCTTGAGTAAGGAGATCTGGTGCAGGCTCTCTCACATGTTAGTAGTTCCTCTTCTGCCCTGCCCTGGGCTTCAAAGAGAACATACAAGTCCAAGAAGGATGAATGCAAACCTTACGCTCCGCTCACTGTAAATCTTCATGTGTGCTTTTTTAGAAGAGAAGGAAATTAAATTTGTGCATTTGTTCAACTCAACAAGTGTTTCTGAGAGACTTCTGAGAACCCCACAAGCTGGTTCTTCAGACAAGAATGCTAGGTACCATAGTACACACCAGTTATCCAAGTACTTGGGAGGGGGCATAAGAGTTCAAACCCAGCTTGGGCTACAGAATGAGTTCAAGTCTAGTCTGGAATACAATCAGCCGATCGATTGATCAATCAATCAATCAATCAATCAATAGCAGAAAACAGACAAGATTACCTTTTAAAGGGGATTCAGTCACTTTTCCAGCATAACCCTGACACTAGGTGTAAGTTACACATTGTCTGAGGCATTTGGTAGCCAACATTAATGTCTGCCAACACCTTTTCTCTAGGATAACCACGTATCCTGGATACACAAGTTCTGGAAAGCAGATTGTAGCTATGTGCCTGGGGTGGCCCTAGTTGAATTCTGGTTACACTGAGGGTATCAGAGATGCTAAGAGAGAAACAGGTCTCTTGGCACAGGTCAGGGGATGAACCTTCTCTCTGAGATGGAATAGTCTGGGGCTTTGCCTATGGGCACTTCAGATCCACAGGGAAGGCAGCGTAGCTCAAGAACAAAGGCTCCAGTCAGTTTTGAAACGCAGGCAGAGGCTACATGGGCCTTTTACTCACAGGTTCAGCTATTGACTGGGAGCCTGAACTCCATCACAGTAGCAAAGAGCGGCTCACCCACCCTGCCTGCCTCCAGAGCTCCCCTATACCATCCACCTCCAGAGCGGACAGCCTAGCAAAGACAAGGACCCATGCATGCAGCTATACTCTAGTGCTGTGTCCTTAGGACTGGACAGAAACAGCACATTGGAAAGTTACCTGGGCAGCCCGGGAGCCAGGTGGAGTGGGAGGTGGGAGGTGGGAGTCCTCACAGACACAGCAACATTTAAGATGGGATCTGGAGGCTAAGCGATGACAAACAAGTTAAGAAAGGCAAGTTGAAGGAACAGCGCATGACCTGAAGGCCCAAAGGTGCAGAGATGGTGGGGCCTGGATGGCTCTGAAAGGAGCCCATGGTGGTTGGAGGGATGATGCCAGGCAATGTAGGTAGAGGCTAGATCATGGAGGCTCATTGAAGACCAAGTGTATTGTGTACTGTGTATTGTGTATTGCGTATTGTGTACTGGGATTGTTTTGACCTTCTGGCTACAGTAACTAGGGGGGGCAGATGCTACTGAGATTTCACAGAACTCTGAAGCCTGATCGAAGCCCTCTCCTTCTCCTCAAGCTGATGTGTGGCTCACCTGCTGTTGAATGCAGAGTTTCTGAGGCGTGTGCTTCTGTGGTCTTTAGTACACGGCCTTCTGCAGCTCACGTCACTGCCTGATTCTGGTACTTCCACCTCTAGTGGTCACTTCATTCTGTCTGTTTGACCTTCAACCCTGCCACACCCCAGTGCACCTGCCTGTTCTGGACATTTCCCGGCATGCACACAGGAGGTCTTTTCATCTAGCTCTTTTGGCCAACCATGATGCTTTCAGATTCTTTTTGTGACTGAATAATATTTCATTGCCTGGAATCCCATGTATCCATTCATCAGTTGATGGACACATAGGCTGCTCGTTCTTTGGGATTATTAAGAGCCATGCTACCATAAATGTGAGTGTATATGTTTGTTTTGTTTAGATTTTTGAGATAGGGTTTCAATGTGTACTTCTGGCTGGCCTGGAAATCATGGTCTTCTTGAATGCTGGGGTTACTGGTATATAGTAACTCACCCTGCTCACGTCTTTGAGTTTCTGTGTGGAAACACAGGCTTAGACCGCTGCGCCAAATTGCTGGGTCATATGACCACGTGGTCACTCGATAGTTATTCCAAAGCAGCCGCACCCTCTCATATGCTATGAGCAGGGGGTGGGAGTTGTAGTTACCCCATATAATCACTGATCACTGTTCTTTGGCGCCTCCTCTTTCAGAACTGCTAATGTCTTGGGGGGAGAAGAAGGGCTGGTTCCTGGGCCTGGGGATGTGACTTTGAGAGAGGCCAGCATCTTTCTGGGCTCCGTTTCACCATGGCTGACTCATTGCCCAGAACCCCAGGAAACTGTTGCAAGAGCCTCTAATGAATCTGTCACTGAGAAACCACCATTCCACTTGATTGAGCCTCTGCCCCCAGCCCCAGGAAGGCACGATTCCCTGGAAGCAACTATTTCTGGCTATTTCTGCTCCAGGGACAAGCAGTGTGGGTGGGAAGTTGAAGTTGCTCAGTAGAGTGGTTTTGGAAACATGGTCAGATGAGGACCAGGGTACCTTTGCTTTCTGAATGTGCTGGGCTGAGGGCTGGCCCCACTGCAACCCTGTTAGCACATTGAGGAGGGGAAACCAGATCACTGTAGGTAGGATTTTCCAGGCAGGAGATGTGGTTCCCGTGGGTGGCAAGTGACAGCTGGAGGGAGGAAACCAAGGTGCTTGGAATTCAGGGTAGCATGGGGTCTGTCCAGGATGGAGAGGAGGCAGGAAGATGCACGAGGGTTGGAGCTCTTTGCAAAGCTGCCACTCCTTCTGCCACATGACTTTGGGCTAAATGTCAGCCTCCATACCTGGGGCCCTCATTTGCAAATGGTAATAGCAAGGCTGCAGCAGTGACTGCCGTCATCAGCTGTCTTCTTTGCCACGGGATGTTCTAGCACACCGAGCTCTGTCGGCAGCCGTTCTGACCTTCCCTTGCACTTTTTACCATCTCTTTCGTGCAGTGTTTTGGCAGAGTGGTTTGGTATGCAGGCTTTGGAGCCAACCGAGCCCTGGGTTCAAATCCCAGGCTTTGGTTGGGACGACAGGATGGCTCAGTGGGTAGAGGTGACTGCTGCACAAACCTAACAACCTGGGTTTGATCCCTGTAAAGGTAGAAGGAGAGAACCAACTCACAGACTTGTTCTCTGACTTCCATATCCATGCCCTGATGCTTTTATGCCCCTTCTACCAGTGCGCTCGCTCTCTCTCTCTCTCTCTCTCTCTCTCTCTCTCTCTCTCTCTCTTACATACACACATGTACAGAGACACACAGACATGCACAGATACATACACATGTACACAGATACACACGTACATATACAGATACTCACAAAATAATGTTGATGATGATGAAGATGAAGAAAATGATCTTTTCAATAAAGAATAATCTTTTCAATATCAAGCCTCTCACACCTCCCAGCTACACTTGGGCAAGTCACTTTACACACCCATACCTCAGTCTCTGTCTCTCTTCTGAAAAGGTACAATAGTAGCCCTGGGTCTCACATCCTCCCAACTGGATTGTGAGGACCAGATGCCTGGAAAACACCCAGTTCTGCACAGTGGGTACTGGGCTACCAAAGGAGTGAGTAAGGGCCAGGATCAGAGAGAGGAAAGTGTATTGTGTCAGGGAACAGAAATGATGGCTACCTGGTGCTAGCTCAGAGTAGAGGCCAAGTGGGGTGGGGCTGATGACTCCTGAAGCCAGTGAGTCTCCAGGTCTCCTCATGTGGGGAGGACACTTGCTCCTTGCTCTCTGTTAACCCCTAACTGACGCTTTTTGGTCATGGAATCACCCTCCCTGAGGAACCTCATGTCTGTAAGACAGCATGAAAGATGATACCCAAGGCTGGGGGTTGAGTAGCTGTACGGGGTGTGGAGTAGAGGCTCCTGCAGTATGGAAGGGGCAGGGTGCCACAGAGAGGTGGCATTCGGTTGTAGTTTGAATGATGAAGAAGAATTTGCTTGCCCAGAGTGGAAAGAAAGAAGGTTTCAGCTGCAGGTGATAAGTCCAGCGTTGGTTAGTTTGAAAAAACCAGAAGCCAGTGCAGCAGGAGAAGGCCACAACAAGAAGGGATCAGGTAGGACTTGGAGGGCGAAGCGAGGACTGGTTCAAGCAGTGGAAGAAATGAGACAGAGAAGAGAGCATGTGGTGATTGGTGCCCATGAGTATGCCTGTCAAGGCGTCTGGCTAGGTAGCAGCAGGTGGGCCTTGGAGAGATGCATCTTGCTCAAGGTCTGCCTGCAGTGGGCCAACCCTGCAGCCTCTGTGCCTCAGTCCTCAGGTACAGGGGCAGGAGCCGCTCCTGAGCTTGCATGTCACTCACCAGCGCTTGGTCAGGTAGTGAGTTCTGCAGAACAAGACAGGTAAAATGTCAAAGGAAAACACAATCTTGTTAGTGGTGATTTTCCCCTGTGAGGACAGCTGCTACCAGCTTTCTCCAGAGAAGGCCCCCGTGCAGCCCAGCATTGCAGCTGGAAAGACAAAGAGCAGATGGCCTTGCTGGCCCAGATTCCAGCCAGATTGCCTGGGAGGTGTGGGTGTAGTGTATGTGTGTGTGGAGGGGGGGGGGCAGAAGAGAGATATGTGGGGGAGGGGAGCAAGAAACGCTTCATGCCATCTCTGTGGTATTCTTTCTGCCCATTGGAGAAAAGGGGTGCCTTCCAGGACCTCTCTGTGGTCTTTAACCAGTACCTGTCAGAGCCCCCTTGAGAGAAGCCACTTCCATCTGTATGGGTGACTTTCAGTGCCAGCCCCAGCACCCAGTGCCTAGCCCAGGTAGGACCCAGGTGCAGCTTGCTAGTTTGTTTCAGTGTTTATTCTCCTGGTAACTGGTAATAGTGGCACTTAGACCTTCTCTTCCTAAATCCTCACAGCATCCTAAAAACAAAGTCCTCTTTCAATCCCCACTTTATAGCCTGAAGGCCCAAGGCCACGGCTGACCCCATACTTGAGAACAGATGGTTCGCTCTGAGAAACTGATGGCGAAGTCTGGAAGCCTGGGTCTGGTGGACAGGGAACAGCCTCAAGTGCAATAACCAGGAGAGAGGCTGAGACCGCCGGATAGAGGAGAGAGCATATCCCTTTTTTTCTTTGTGCTTCCTGAGCCCCTGTCGAGCCTTAGACCTCCAAGTTTCCTCCCCAGGTTGTTAAGGATGCTCATATAATCAGATGTGAGCCCGGAGCGGTAAATGCAGGATCTTAGTATAGCTGAGCAGGCGGTGTGCAACTTCTAAGTACTCCGTTCACATAGACTATGATGAAAATCATCTGGCCTCTGAGTTGGCTGAGAGGGTAGCCCTATGTGGAGCTGCAAGCTGCAGAGCCTTGGAAACCAAACATCTGCAGACCTTGCTATACAGGATGTGATGCAGGCAGTGGGTTCTGCAGTCTAAGGGGACAGTTAGCTCTGCCGCTCTGAGATGAACAGTGTAGGTGACCCATCACCAGGCTGTGGTTTTTCTGTCCTGCTTGTGGGGCCTGGAGCTCTTCTGTCTGTGTGGAGGCCTGAGGTCATGTGATGCTCAGTCTGCCTTAGAGCATCCCCTGGCTCCCCTTGTCAGCCGTCAGCTTGGTTCACGGAGCTGAGTACTAGAGCCTTGGCTTCTAGTCCCAGTACCTCAAAAAAAAAAAAAAAAAAAAAAAAAAAAAAAAAAAAACAAAAAACCAAAAAGACATTGGACAGACAAGCACAGAGTCCCTCTTCTTGCTGAGCCCAGAGAAAGGGAAGCTGGCTGCGTGCTGGGTGGTGGGGCTTGGCTCCAGGGAGCTGGGCTCAGAGCCAGGCTCTGGCATCTTAGTGAGCCTCGGCTCATGGGTATTCAGGGTGTCTTAAAGCTGGAGATGATCTGTCCCGCTTGGGATGAAAATAACTGCCCGATTTCAGGGTAATTACACGGCTTGGGCTCCCACACAGTGCAGAGAGCCCCCCGATAATTACTGTGTGGATGCTGCTGTTGGCAGCTGATACTTATTTTCTGCCACAGAGTTTTCTGGACAGGAAGCCTGGGCCATCATCTGCTCTAGACAATGCAAATCTGCTCAGGTGATCAGAACCTTCTAGAAACACTTTCTGGACAGGATCATGATGGCTACTTCTCCTCACCCCAGAACCATCTGTCAGGCTTGGGACACAACTGCCAACCAGATATCAGCTGGGCCTGGGGTAGTCAGTGGCTATATTAGTAATTATTGATCCCTGTGACAAGAACATTTGACAAAAAGCAACTTAGTGAAGGAAGTTGACTTACAGTTCCAGGGTTCAGTCTGCCATGTAAGGGAAATTGTGATGGCAAGAGAGAACAATGGCTGGTTGTATCCCCAGTCAGGAAACCGAGAATGATGAATGTTGGTTCTCCGTTCTTTTTCCTGTTTTATTCAGTCTAGGACCCCAGCCTATGAGATAATGCCATCAACAGTCAGTAGAGCTTTCCAACTCAGGTAAACATCTCTGGAAAAGCCCTCATGTCCTGAGATGTGTTTCCACCGTGATTCCAAATCCAGCCAATATCTCAGTAGCTTTACCATCATTTCCTCAAGTAGCCCTGGGCTAGACCCACCTACTAAGTACCCAGCTCTGTAGGAGGCACCTGCATGTGGGCAGAGCTTCCTGTTGCAGCCGATGTCTGAAGGGGAAACTTAAGGGTTCTTTGGAGTCAGTTGTGTTGGATGGTGTGTTGCTGGGGCAAATATGTGGAGTGTTTTCCTGAAGTGGACGCAGATGAAAGACTAAAGCAGACTGGTGAAGGACCGTTTCTCTGAAGCAGACACAGGAGAGAGGATGTTCTCCTAAAGCAAACACATGGAAGCACGTCTGATGAAGGATTCTTTGCTAACAACACTCATGTTTCAGTCCACCTTACATTGAGTAGTTAAGCTCCATTTGTCAGTAACTTAGTAGGTGGGTCTAGCCCAGGGATACTTGAGGAGATGATGGTAAAGGCACTGAGATAATTAATCTCCATTGTTGGCTGGATTTGGAATGACGGTGGAAACACACCTCTGGACATGTCCCTGAGGGCTTTTCCAGAGATGTTTATCTGAGTTTGGAAGATCCACTGAATGTGGATGGTGCTATCTCATAGGCTGGGGTCCTGAGTTCAGCATGCAGAAAGATACAGAAACTGTAATTACCCAGTTGTGTGGGTGGGGGTGTGAGATGTTTGTCCATGAGATGCTGAGATCAATGAGTGTGTAGGAGAGGCCAGGGAGTCTGAATGAGCCCTAAAGGATGTGGAATGGAGTACATGTGTGTGCACATGTATGTATGTAGTATGCCATTATCCACATGTTTAGAGGCCTATTAGGGAGAGTGCCTGGATGGTGGTGCATAGATGGATGAATGGATGGATGCCTGGCTTGCTGGATATTTGTATGGATGAATAGATAATTGGGTCTTCCATGCAATGAGAATCTGCTCTGCAGAAGCTCAGAGGTCAGAGGAAGTGAACTCAGGACCCCAGCCTATGAGATTCTTGTAGTTAACACAAATAACTGTTGCAGAAAACTGTTAGGAGCTTAAAAAAAGAAGGTGGAGAGGCAGACAGACAGGATTAGCTCACAAGCCATTCACTGCACAGCTTCAAGACTCCAAACCACAATGTGAATGGCGCCCCGTGGAATCCGGCAAGACAGTGACCTGCAAGCCGGGATTGTATCATGCAAGACCTTGTATCGAAGGCAGGGGTGGAGGTTGTTATTCTCCAAGAAGGGCTTGAGCATTTTGTGATGAGGCTGGTTTCCATCTGTAATGCCTGAAAGCTGCACTGTGCCCCTAGACATCCTCATGAAGCTAGGCACACTTAACTTCTATTCTTTCGACTTTGTACCAAATGTGGCTGCTGAGCAGAGTGGTGGACATTGGGTTTTACATGCGTACTAATTCCAATTTAAATAGCCACGACAGCCAGATGTGTCTCCCTAGGGGACAAGCAGCTGAAGGATCTGGCTGGGACTGTGTAAAGTCTTGTCACATATATGCCTTGGTAGCAGTGTGTCTTGGGCCTGAGACATTTTCTTGCCAAGTTGAGGCCTCAATTTCCCCTTCACAAAAGTTTCTGTCCATGCTGAGGCCAGGGTGCGGTGGACTGTGGTCTAGGAGCAGGGTCTGTGAGGATGGAACTGAGCAACCCTCTCAGCCCCTGCTCCTGAGACTTGAAGGCTATCTTAGTGTCCATCCCTGTCTTTTCTCTGGCACCTTTGAGACTGTTGATTGACAGTTGTCCTGCAGAGTACCACAACTCCTTCCTAACCTGCTCCCTCCACTGGAGACACTTTACTGAGGAGTCTTCCTCAGCCTTGCCAGGCTGCATGAGCTACCGGCAGGAGACAGTGGCTACCTTGAGTGTTTGATATGTGACCTTGGCCCATGTGAGTGGGGTGTGAGAAGACTCAACAGGGCGTGGCCAGCCTGCTTCTCCCACTTGCAGGCTCCCATGCCCCTCTTCATCAGCACCGTGACAGTGGCCCTTCCCACAAAGCAGCTTGTATATCTGGCTTGTTTACCTGTCCTCAGGCAGTTGCCCCTTACCCGGGCCTCTGGCCCAGAATTCCACTTGCTTACTCAATATTCAGCCTAGGAAAGCTGAAGCCAGGGCAACCCTCCTAGCACTGCACTGCTTAGACAGTAGATGGTCTAAGGAGAGAGAGAGAGAGAGAGAGAGAGAGAGAGAGAGAGAGAGAGAGAG
>JANHMN010000002.1:219362513-219381678 GCA_030674055.1 Rhabdomys pumilio
GAGAGAGAGAGAGAGAGAGAGAGAGAGAGAGAGAGAGAGAGAGAGAGGGCGTGTTGTGGGCTCCAGTGGACCCTGCTGCCAGACCTGTGGGGTAGCTCCCTCCATGGGGTAAGACATAGCTGAAGGCTGGACCAAGGGAATTCCTCCGTGCTGAGTAGGGTGGGGCCATGCAGGCTAACAGACAAGTCAGCTTCTTCAGGTTAGCTGCTGCTGCTGCTGCTGCTGCTGCTGCTGCTGCTGCTGCTGCTGCTCCTCCTCCTCCTCTTCTTCCTCCTCCTCCTCCTCCTTCTCCTTTTCCTTCTTCTTCTTCCCCTCTTCCTCTTCCTCCTTCTCCTTCCCCTTCCCTTTCCTTTTCCTCCTCTTCCCCATTCCCCTTCCCTTCTCCTCTTCCTCCTCTTCCTCTTCCTCTTCCTCTTCCTCTTCCTCCTCCTCCTCCTCCTCCTCCTCCTCCTCCTCCTCCTCCTTCTTCTTCTTCTTCTTCTTTTTTTTTAAAAACTTGCACATGGCTTCTAGCCAACATTGAGACTCTGGATGGGACAGGGTGAGAAGAAAGGACACTGAGGAGATGGGAGAGGGGCTCTCTAATGCTATTTGTACACTCTGGTTTTTCTCACTTCCTGTAACACACATACATGGGCGGGCACACACAAATATACATATATACATGCATGTGGTAGGTGTGTGGGCACCTAAAGTCTAGGACCTCTACCCCTACTTCCCAAAGGCTTAGTCGATCCAAAGAAGGCAGTTGACACCTATTGGTAAGCCATCGTGTGTACAAGATAACAGCTATGCTAATAAAACTAGGCATAGCCACAGACACCTACAGAATCATGGACTGATCACTGATGCTGAACCCCAGACATGGCTCAACTTGACATCATATGACCCCATAGAAAGTAGAGTTAACATCATTCCCACTTTACAGATGAGAAAACTGAGGTGGTGAGAGGGAAATATGTTGATCATGATTGTCCTGTCAGTAAGACTCCAGAGTGTAGGTTTTAAGGACAAAAAAGTACTTCATATTTGACAACTCTTGCCAATTTCTCAGCTCAACCAGGAGTAGAGGCATCTCTGGTGAGTCAGCCCTTCTGGAGGGAAGCTGAAGTAGGAGAAATGTACGTTTGAGATCTTCTTGGGCTACATAGCAAGTTCCAGGCTAGCCTGGGCTACTTAGCAAGATTTTCTCACAAAATAAGAAAGGTCAGAGCTATAGCTCAGCAGTAGAGCACTTGCCTAGCATATACAAGTGTCCATCCCCATCACTGCCAAAAACAACCCCTCACAGTGCTCACATTAGTGTCTGGTACCAAGGAAGACGGGACAGTTGTCAGCACTTGTATGTGTGACCCGTTCTGTGTCTCAGTTTCCTCATCTGTGAAATGGGGATGATATTAACATCTCATTACCCTTCTGTTGGGAATAAATAAGAACATTTATGAAGGGGTCTGGAGGAGGGTGGGTCTTACTGGGTTCCCACAAGTGAGTGACAGGAACCTCACTCCTGTCCTTTCATCTTGCAGTACGCTACTTCCTGAAGAACAAGGTCAGCCCTGATTTGTGCAATGAGGATGGACTCACAGCCTTGCACCAGGTAAGCAGGCCACTCTGGGGTCCCCTGGCCTCTCTGCTTCCTGATTACTCATTCCTCAAATCCTCAGGGAAGAGGGGCTGTGAGACAGGAGCACAGAGAGCCCAACTGGAAGGCTTTTGTCCTTTGGAGATGCCTGTGTCTGTCACAGACCAGCCCTCAGAGCTCCTGGGTGCACATACACACACATGCAGTGACAGGCTCTGAGGACAGGGGTTCTTTGTTCACTGTGTTCTCACTGGGTGTACAAGCTGAGAATTGACAGAGAGCATTCACAGCCACCAGGGCATCCCACTCACCCTGAGGACAAGGCCAATTGACTGTTTTGTTGTCTAGGGTCACATGGCCAAGACCTACGGCCAAGAAGTGAGTGCTATCAAACACATGATCTTTCCAAGGAAGTGTGGTGACATCCCTCCCTGCCTGAGGACAGCCTTGGCTGTCACTGCCCATGTGGAAGTCTTCCACTCCTCTAGCCCCCAAGGGGCAGTCCTGTCGGAATTCTTTCTCCAAAAGCTGAAAGTTTGCTCCAGTTCAAAGCTCTGTTGTGTCTTCTTCCTAATGCTGAGGGTAAAGAACGAATCTTGGCTGTTCTGCACAAGACCCTGGAGGCTTGACCTGTCCAGTCTCTGCTCCTCCCGAGGTCCTAGGCCTGGTCCCTGCCTTTCAGGTCATCCACAGTGGGCTCCTCTCACTTGTTTTACCTTGCCCATGCACTCACTCAGTAGCTCCTGTCCCCAGCAAGAACTTGAGAGCTGGGCTGTGACAGAGGCACTCTCTTCTTCCAAGGAACCCTTCTTCTCCTGTCATTTAGCACTAGTGTGACGCTCTGAGATGACCTCATCCCAGAAGCTGAGCCTCACCACAGCACAGCCTGCATCTTCTGCCCATTGCTGCGTTCCAGCATCTTCCCCCATGCTTGCAGATGGTAGGCACCCAGCAGGTGCACCCTGAATCAGTGAAAGAGCACACCTGATGCTTCCCTGTGCCTATCACCTGAGTCTCTGAGCAGACGGACCTAGGGTAGCCTGGTGGGGAGAAACCAGGCAGCTGGAACCCCATGGACAGACACAAGCCACACATATCTACCCACAAGATGCTGGGACAAGGCCCCGCCCACAGCCCGAGGGCTGTCTGCATGTACTCTTGAACCTTACTGTCCTCCAAGGCTTCAGGAACCCACACTTTAGGCAACTGCCCCAGTAACCTCACTGGGTCTTACCCAAGGAAACCCCCCACCCCAAATTCCAGCTTCATTCACTCCGGAGTGCTGATCTCATCAGAGGCGAGATCCTCAGTCTAGCCTGGATTTGAGACCTAAAAGGCAACCACTGAGACTGGGTAGTAGTCACTAGCCAGAGGCCTAATGATAGGATAGCCATAAGGTTAGAGTTAGATTTGAGGCCTGGAACTGTCACTCACTTGTTTGTGACCTTGGACAGGTTCCTTAAGCTCTCTGTGCCTCAGTTTCCTCACCTGTAAAAGAGAAATCGTCTCCTCTCCTTGGGTTGGGGAATGAGCAGCTGTAAAACCTTGAGCAACACTTACCAGAGACTGTGCAGTAATCAGGCTGGAGAGAAGGTTCCGTGGCTAAGAGAACACCCTGCAGAGGACCAGAGTTCAGTTCCTAGCTCCTGTGTCAGGCTCACAACCACCCCTCTGCTGGCCTCCACAAGCACCTGCACATGCATACACACATATGCCTACATACATGCAAGCCAACATAGGCACACAATTAAAGATTTTTAAATAATCTCCTTTGAAAAGATCTGAATTATGGGGCTGGAGAGATGGCTCAGTGTTTAAGAGCACTGGTTGCTCTTCCAGAGGTCCTGAGTTCAATTCCCAGCAACCACATGAAGCTTATAACCATCTATAATGAGATCTGGTACCCTCTTCTGAGTGTAGGCATACATGTAGATAGAACGGTTTAAATAAATAAATCTTTAAAAAGTATTTGTTATGATTACAGTTTATCATGTGCCTACTTCGCAAAGCACTTCAGTGTTATATCTCACTTTGATCTTCATAGCCGTCCTCAGAAACACTGTTATCCCATTTTACATCTCAAGAAACTGAGGGGGGCAGCTCTATTCTGTAGACCTTTTCACAAAGATGGGGATAAATGTTCCATGCATCTGTATGGACCAGCATAGTCTGTGGTTAATGTGACAAGAACTGGATTCTAACTCTTATTTAATTTTAGTGAATTTAAACACAGATGGGCCTTTTTGGATGTGAAATCTCTGGGTTCTAGGTCAAATGGTGAATCATGGCAGAGCCAGGGCTAACAGCAGTAGCCTTGGCTATCTGGATACCATGGTTAGAAGAGCCCTGGGGCTCTCTCTAGGTGCTATCTTTGCCTTCATGAACTTTTGGGAGCCCTCCCTTGAATTTGGGGTTCCTTTTATTCATCACCACCCTACCCCCTTTTCTTCCGTGCTGATCACATGACATCCTCGGGTTTAGCTTTTCTTGGGGGCTACTGAGTCTCTGGGAACACACAAGGGCAGGGAACTGTCCAGAGTCTGTGCTTAGTTATGTAGACTCTCGCCTAATGCTACCCCTGCCACACTTGCCTTGGGCTCCACTTTGGGATGGTCCTTAGGAGGCGTCTGCCTAGGCTGTCCCATGAACTCTCTCATTCTCGGGTCATTCAACAGTCCCTTTTGCTCACCAGCTCTTGTGTCAGGTTAGGGACAGGATGTAAGCGGCCCTGCTTACAGACTGTGTGGTATGATGTGACCACAGGCCTAGAAATAACAGCTGGGGTGACGCCGTGTGGTCAGCGTTCACACGGTGGAAGCAGAGGTATCTGTGCAGCTTGATGCTGGAAGCTGGTGGCTTGCCTCAAAGGAGAAGTGAGACAGGCTTCCAAGAGGAAGGACACCTGAGCTGGGACTTGAAGTAAGAGCTTAGGGGTCTGACTATTGTATGCATGAGTAAGAGTTTGCCAGAAAGAAAAGGAACAGCATTTAGCAGAGAGAACACAGAGGCTTGAGAAAGCTGCTCAGCCTTTGAGTGTAAGGGAGTAATTAGAGGCATAGAGGAAGCAGGGCTGGCCAGGTTGAGAACGGGACCTTTGGAGTCAGGCTGTTTGGACTCTCTCTCTCTCTCTCTCCCTGTCTGTCTGTCTGTCTGTCTGTCTCTCTGTCTGTCTGTCTGTCTGTCTGTCTGTCTGTCTATCTGTCTATCTGTCTTCCTTTCTTTTTTCCTTTCCTCCCTTTCCTCCCCTTCCTTCTTTCTTTCTCTCTCTCTTTCTTTCTTTCTTTCTTTCTTTCTTTCTTTCTTTCTTTCTTTCTTTCTTTCTTATTTGATTAAATTTTGTAGGATCTTGCTATCAGTGTAGGCTAGCCTTAAACTATGATCCTCCTACTGCCTCACCTCCCTAGTACTGAGAGTGTTGGATGTAATCTTGAACAATCTATTTCTTCCTGTGTATGTGACTTTGTGGGGAGGAGAGAACTCCCGCCCCTCAGGCTTGTTTTGAGTGTTAAATGCTGCACTGAATGGTCAAAGCACTGCCTAGTGCCTGGCTCTCATAGGTCTTCCAAAAGTATCAGCATTTACTGTTGATATTGAAGTGGCGTGCTGTGACCTCCAAGCTGTATATTGATTGTCTCACACAACAGGGAAGGCTGGGATACCTGCAGAGCCTCTGAAGGCTGGCCAGGCAGTTTTGGTCTGCTTCTGTTGGACAAGGGGAACCTTCTGAGATGTGCAGAGGTCTCGCTGCAGAACTAGATACAGTACAGCAGAGGGCATCTGGAGGTAGAGATGATGCATCCTGAGCAGCAGGGATGGAGACAGACATTTAGGAGCAAATGCTCACTGTCTACTGGATGTGGGAAGTGAAGAGGCAGAAGTCAGGCTACTGCAGGTGCCATTTCCCACCGTGGTTCCACCGTGACTGCAGGGCCTGCTCTCCCTTCCCTCACACACTTGCCATTCGTCCTCATAGACACCTCTGCACCAGCCCTGGGATCACTCCCACAAGACTCCATAGCTTTGGGTATTCAATCCCTGGTCCTTTCTCCTTACTTCAAAGGACTGTTTACTTCCTTTCTATGGATGCCTGGCTCCAGTGCCTGTGTCTCCCTCTACCGGTTATATTGTGCTACTGCGTGGTTCTCTTGCCCCATGAGACAATAGAATGGGCTGATCTTTCCCTGTCTGTCCAGAAAAGTATCTTCAGACCTAGTCATGCTAGACCAGCTGGCAGAAAGAACTGACTCTGTGCACCATCTGTGCATATGGCTGCTCCATTCTTGTGTGTTTTTCTGGTGCAGAGTCCTGGCTGGCTGGGGATATGCTTGGGGTTGTGGTAGTGTTCTGCCCCTAACCCACCTGGGGTCAAGGGCTTACATAGGTGCCCCTGATCTTTCTGTCTGTTGGCCTCCATACTCTCCTTCTTGTGTGTCTGTGTGTGTGTGTGTGTGTGTGTGTGTGTGTGTGTGTGTGTGTCTGTCTGTCTGTCTGTCTGTCTGTCTGTCTGTCTTGTTACTTATGTTGGCCAGGCCAAGACTATCCCTTAACTAGGTGACTTCTTCAACTTAGCCTCTCTCTGTCCCTCTCAATGTGGGTGTATGCCCTTGCACAAGCCTATGCATGCATTTGAATGCAACACATACACACACACACACACACACACACACTATCCTTCATGTTTCCTGTTGCCCTGAAAACCAAACCTGGCTTACCTGGACAGCAGGGGTGAGCTCACGGCCTCTGATACACCTGCAGAGTGACCACTGACCCACCCTCTGTCCCCACCTCTGCTCTCCCTGGATGAGGCTGTGTCCCGTGGTAAGCCTTTCACTCCCTGTCCCTGGAACCTGTGTTCTCTTAGGGGTGCTGCAGGGTTGGACCCTCCCACTTGACTGGGGCTCATCCACTTATGCCCACAGATCCACCCAGGTATGAGCACAAGCAGGCTATCTCTGTGACGTGCCTGTGCCAGAGCCCCCGAACCTGTGGGAGGAGTCTCAGTCACTTGGGGACCTCTGAGATTTGCATTCCCAGATCTGAAATTCTTAAAAGTTCAAACAGGGATGCAGGGCTATACCTTGGAGGCCACCACACCAAAGGAGGGTGTGGGCAGAGACCCCAAACGCACCTGAGCAGTCCTGCTTGAGCTGACGGATGAGTTAAGAGTCCCCTTAAGATGTTGCCTAGAGACAGCTGTCTGAGAGTTTTAGAAGCTCATTCAAATTGTATGCAGCCCCACCAACACTCATAAAAACACTTTATAGCTGACCGGACCATTTGCTGAGGCTATTTTTAATTTTCTTGTTATTAACTTCTCTAAGAGGTAAAGCGCCTTACCCAAAGTCACGGGCAGAACTTCCAACACAGAAGCAGCACAGCTGGATTCAAACTCAGGCCGTCCTTCTTGGGATCTCTTGCGGGGAGTGTGTGACGTGTCCCCACCAGGGCACGGGCCCCGCCTGACCTCACTCTGCCTCTGTGTCCCTCCCAGTGCTGCATTGACAACTTTGAAGAGATTGTCAAGCTGCTGCTTTCCCACGGTGCGAACGTGAATGCCAAGGACAACGAGCTATGGACGCCCTTGCACGCGGCAGCCACATGCGGCCACGTCAACCTGGTGAAGATCCTCGTTCAGTAGTACGTGCCTGCCCCTCCCTGGGGTAGCCTGTGTACCCGTCCACAATGCCATCTTCCATGTGCATTAGTCCTCCTCTTTGCCTTCCTTCCTGCTCTTCCATTCCCCCTCCATCTCCCCCCTGACCATCACTTTTCTTCGCTCTATCTTCCTTCCCCAAATTTCCCTTCTCTCTATCTCTGTGTCTTTACTGCTTTCTCTTTCTCCCCATCACTCCTGACTTCTCCGACTTTTCTATGCTGTCTCTTTCTTTTACAACTCTGACTCTTTTTTTACAGTTTTTGTGCTGCAATGCCAGTGGCGTACACTTTACACTTCTGGCCATGTTAAGGGGTACAGCCCATGCTGTCCCCCTTGTTGAGAACTGTCACCACCGTTCATCTCTGAAACTTGCGTCACCTTGCACAGTCCACAACTATTGACCAGGACGACTCCTCCCACCCTGTCTATACCCATCCCGTCCTCACCTCCCCCTCCCCAGACTACTGTTCTCTCTGCCCTCCTCTCTCTCTTCTCTTCTCTTCTCTCTCTCTCTCTCTCTCTCTCTCTCTCTCTCTCTCTCTCTCTCCACCAGCAACTCACTTAAGTGCAAGCAGTGTTTTTTCATGACTGGGTTATTTCACTTAGCACAATGTCCTCAAGGTTCGTCCATGTTGAAGAGGGCTCAGGGACAGACTGTGTGTCCATTTGTCCATTGATGGATGCTGGTTGCTGCAACCCTTTGGCTTTGGTGTACGGTGGTGCCATGAACAAGGCTTGGCTTTCCATTCATTTGGAAATATACCCAGATGTGGAATTGCTGGGCTCTGTGATAACCATTTTTAATTTTTAAAGGGATTTTTCTATTGTCTTCCTAGTTCCCCATTTTATATCCTGAACAACACATGGTCTAGGAAAGCAAGGCCAGTGGGTGGGGTCCTAGAGACTGATAGCATCTGAGTTCAGGGATGAGGGTTGGAGAGCAGATGACTATTTGAACAGGTCTTATCATAGCATCAGAGATTCATCAATGCCTCCCAGGAGGTTCCTGGGGTCAGGGAAATGGCAGCTTCATGTATTTTCCTGCTGATCTGTATTGGAACCACCTGAGGCATGAGTGTAAAATACACGTTCCTGGGCCTCCTGGGTTCTTTCAAGGCGGTGGAGAAAACCCACGGAGCTGCATATCATGTTCACGGCTACCCAGGGATTCCTGCCATAGAGTGTGGCCACACCTGGGTACCACTCTTACCTCCATGGCTGGGATAATACTCTGTCAGAACACAACTTAGGGGAGAATGGATCTATGCAGTGCTCTACAGTTCCAGGTTACAGTCCTTCCTTGTGGGGAATGAAGGCAGGAACTTAAAGCAGCTAGTCACAACGCTCAGGGACAGAGAGAAATGATCACACCGATTGTTTAGCACTCTCAGAGTTCTCTACTCTTACACAGGCCAGGGTCCAAAACCCAGGAGTGATGCCGCTCACTCTTGGCTGAGTCTTTCGATGTCAATTAGAGTAATCAGGACAATGGCTCATAGACACACCCACAGGCCAACCTGATCATTGAGACTCTCTTCTCAGGCAGATTCTAGGTCATGTCAGATTACCCATCATAAGTGCCATTAGCCCAATGGGGCAGCTCTTCCAGGGTGCCTCTGAGCTCTGTTCTGCCCATGTCTTGGTCAGCTCTTTGGGTAAGGGATTCAAAGAGGAGGTATATGCAGTCTGGTGAAGGTTGGCGTGGAACGTGGAATAATACATGGCATAGAACATAGAACATGGCTGACCTGTGAGTGACCTGGGTTTACATCTTGACCCTATCATATAAGTTGTGTGGCCTGAGACATGTGGTTGAACCTTTCTGAGTCATTGCCTGCTCTTGAGTGAGGTGAGCCATACAGTAGCGCCCCTTGGGGAGACTCGTCACCAACCATAATGTGTGCAAGGGACTTCCATCTAGCCTGGTTTCAAGAGATAGCGGGTGAGAGGTCCTGTTCCTGTTTATGTCATTTCTATTAGTGTTACCAAAGAGAGCTTTGCCATCTGTCTGGAAGTACCTTTCTGCTGATGGAGCTCATCTGAGACCTTGGTCCTTTCCTGCTGGGACCCTGGGATTCGGAAACACTGCATTCCCAAGATATGTGGTGGGAAGGGAAGGGCATCACTTAGCAGGGATGCATCTTGGTGGGGTCATGGCTGCTGGGGAGTGTGTCAGGGCTGTAGATGAGAAGACAGGCCAACCCAGACACCCCTTCTCGTCTCTCACTCTGACCCTTTCTCTGCAGTGGGGCTGACTTACTCGCTGTCAACTCTGATGGAAACATGCCATATGACCTCTGCGAGGATGAGCCTACCCTGGATGTCATCGAGACCTGCATGGCGTACCAAGGCAAGGGGGAGTAGTATGTTATAACACGCGCATAGTGAGGTTCTGCAGTGAACGTGGTTCCAATCGATGGGAACAGCACAGTAGCTGGCGCTGTACCTGCCAGCCTCATGCTCAGCTCCCAATAACTGGGACAGGTCCTTGTTATTATTGTCATCTGTATGGTTAAAAGACAGAGACATGAAAGGGCCTTGGAACACATGCTGTGCAGAGGGAGATATTGTTCTCCCTGTCACCCACACATGCGGGCGGCCTCAGCTGGCCTCCTCTCCTGTTTGTCAGCTGTGACAATCAATTCAGTCAACACTCACCATAAAGATGTGTCCCCATTTGGGAACATGGGGAGAAGTCAAGAACATTTGGGGGTGCTACTCGGTGCCAGGCACCAAGCTGGCTGCCAGGGGCCCAGATAAACGAGATGTGGGCTGTTCTTGGCTCACCGTGAGCTTTAGAGGGCAGTGCATATAACAGTGATACCTGCCAGTCCCAGCTCCCTACATGCATGCCTGTGAAGCGCCCTCTCATACAAAAGGACTTAAATCCAGACCTGTGGCTGTGGCCCGAGGTCCTGCCCGATCCTCTTCTCGCCATTCTCCCCAGATCTTCGTGGTCACTATCAACTTGGCTTCCTTATGCCCTGGCACCTGCATTCCCCCATTAATTTCCTGTAGAAAGTTTTAAAATAGCTTTTGTGCCGACCTAGTGAAGCTGTGGACTCCACAATGAAGTTATAAAGCCATAAAAGTCTAAAGGAAGTCGATGGGTCCTCTTTCAACATAGCTACCAAAATATTTTAAAATATGCTACACAGAAGCCATTGATTCTTTCAAGAGTTGGATGATGTGGGATGAAGTTATCCTGAGTTCCTCCTGGCCATAGGCTCATGGGCACTAATTGTTCTGATGATAGGAATCTAATTTATGTAAAGGTTAGTAAAATAAGCATGTCACTTATTTTGATCCCTTCAAATTTACAGATTCCTCCAAATTCTACCCAAGGGAACTTGAGCCCGTGGTTTATTTTGTTGTTGTTTTTAATGGGCCATTGTGTTCTCTCCTTAAGGCAGTAACCACCAGTAACAGCCACACTTTGGTTACCCAGCCTCTCTGGAGCTGGAGTGGCTCATGCCCATAATCCTAGCATGTAGGGGGCAGAGGCAGGAGAATTGTCACAAGTCAGAGGGCAGTCTGGGCTACAGAGTGAGACCCTGTCTCAGAAAACAAAAAGCCAAAGTCTTGCTGGGTCCTTCTAGCTCTTCTCCAAGTCTCTATTTGAAATTAGTGTCTTCACTGATTTTCTCATTCTTACAAAAAGGATGTATTATCTATTATGTATGGTGCTGAAAAACACATTGTTCATATGAGAGAAAGGAAAGCAACAGACCCTTGTCAAAAAGGGTGGCCAGTGGGCACTGGCTGCGGAGGTGACAGAGGTCAGCACCTAAAGAATGAGGCAGAGCAGCGACTGGGACAACTGGAGGTGAGCAGGCAGGTGCTCCAACTTAGCAGGTAGAGCAGTGGGTATGAAGTGAGTGATGTTAATAAGAGGCCTACTAGGTGCCAGGAAGGAATGGGCCTTGCCCTGTGAGGTAACCCACGGTGTTTGTGTTCAGCAGACCTGGGGACAAAGATCTTGGGCATATTTGTGCACTGGGTGACTGGCAGACTCTGGGGAGCGGGAGCTGTGTCCTCCCTGTGTGCTCTTTTCTCTCTGCTTGGGACCCAGACATGGCACTGTTGAGTAACCTCTCGCCTCCCTGCAGGCATCACGCAGGAGAAGATCAATGAGATGCGCGCAGCTCCTGAGCAGAAGATGGTTTCAGACATCCACTGCATGATAGCAGCGGGCCAGGATCTCGACTGGATAGATGGCCAGGGTGCCACTCTGGTGAGGGGACCAGACAGGCCATGTGGGTTGGGGGCAAGAATCAGAACCAAGACCAGCTAGGGCTGAATTGAGTCTGGTTCCTGGTAAGGCGGAATCCTGTACACTTGAGACCTGGGGCCTCCTCCAGACCCCCCTGTTGCTTCTGGAATATAGAAGATTAAGGCTCGAGGTCCAGCCTTTTCACCTGGGACTGAGCATCAGGAGCTCTGTGGCTTGGCTCTGATGTCTCCTTCTCTGGCTTGTTCTGTCTTCACCTGTGTCTAGCTTGTTCTGTCTCTCTGCAACATGTCTCTTTTGCTCAACCTTCCTGTGTGCATTGCTCTCTTAAGTAGCCTTTCTTTCCTCTCTATTCTTGTGAGAATTGGGCATATCCTATTCTGTCAAATCTTTCTCTGATTCATCACTTTGTCTGCCACTCACTTAGGCATCACCTTCAAACATGGTGCTTATTTCTCCAAACTTACTTTACCTTCATTGTTTGGGGTTAAATGTATAAACTAAGGGCTGAGCCACACCACAACTCGGAACAGGTTTTTTGCAGAAAATAACACAATCTCAGGGTTCACAGTGTGATCAAATATCTTGCAACACTGGAGGTAATAGTGTCTTCCTCACAGGACAGCTGAGAGGACTGAGTGACATTCAGCAGGTGTTGAGCACAATCTGAAAACTCGGTATATACTGATAACAGTTTCCCTCCTATCTCTGTCTCTGTATCTCTTCATGTTCGTTAGGCAAATGCTATACTTCTGAGCTGTATCTCCAGCCTTATTTATTCATTTTTGAGATAGGATCTTGCAGCCCAGTCTTACATTGAGCCCATGATCCTTTTGCCTCTGCCTTCCAAGTGATGGGACAGACTCCAGGCAAGCGTCACCATGCTGGCCCCAGCAACCCTCCTCCTCATTAGCAATATCCTTAGATGAATCATACTTTTTATTTCCTGGCTAAGTACCTGCTGTGACCCTGTGCTCTGAGGTATCTGGCTGGCCAGCAGATTCTATTCTCCACAACAGGCAAGCATCAGACATGTAAATTAGACATCATACCATAGATTTATTCTGAAAATTAAAAAAGGAAATCCAGCCCTTATCAGGACCTCAGAGCAACCTCCTCATGGAGGAAACATGTGGCCAGCAGGGCCACATCTTACCCTGAGCTATGACTTAGATGTCCCAGTGACTTTCATCACAGACACCCCAAACCCTTCCCATCCTCTGGATCATTCCCAGTCTTCAGCTGGCCTCTCCAGACTGTCACTTCTGTCCCTCTCTGTGGCTGAACAGTAGTTTCTCTCTGTCCCACCTCCTCCCTCCTCCCCTCATTCTCAGGACATACCCTATGCCATGCTCGCCACCTAGTTCTAAGCACTTTCCTTTTTGAGGGATTGAACAAGTGGAACAACTGAGGTCTGCTGGGGACAGCCATGACAGGCAGCCTTGAGTGGTGCTGAATAGAAGAGTTAAGGCCTCAGCCTCAGTGGTGGCTCATACCCATAATCTCAGTACTTGTACAAGCTGAGGCAAAACTGTTGCAAGATGAAAACTATGTCGGGCTACGGAATAAGATCTTTTCTCATTAACTAACTAACTGAATGAATGAATGAATGAATGAATGATTGAATGAATGAACTAGTTGGGACCTCAGCATAGTCAGTGTGTGTCTTCCCACTACAGGTATCTGTGACCTATTGCTGCACGACAATCGACAATGACAGTCGGCTGCATGAGAATCGACAGGGTAGATTCTTTATAATAACACGTAGCAGTAAATATTTAAAGTCCACTCTAAGCTCCTGGCGGGTGCATGCACAGCTCTGCACACGCCCAAGAGCTCTGGATTCACAAATGAAAGATAAGCACTTGCAACCTTTGTATTTAATATGCTCTGACTAGCTCAATGGCTGAGCACTTCCAAACCTCCTCGCGGTGAGCACACACTCCCTCTGGTATTCCTGAGTTAACACTTTCTAAATCTATATTTTATCTCTGCTGCCCTGTTTCCTTCTAGGCAGCCCTCCCATGGGGCCGCTTTCCCTTTGCACCTACAGTTCAGCCATTTTACCCTCTTGCTCCTTCATGGCGTGGTCCATCCTACACCCCTGTCACAGCGGAGTCTTTTCTTCTCCCTCTCCTGCGTTTCTTGTCCAGGAATCTGAAAAGTTCTGCCTCTGTCCCCTGCCCGGCCATTGGCTGCTGGCTCTTTATTGACCAGTCAAAAAACCAATTGTTGGCAGGGACCCGCAGCTATGTATGAATTCCCATGTAAGCACAAATCAAACCCCCAACATAAACACAACATTTCTGTGCCACAGGGAATTAAAACTGCTTAGCTGGGTGACTCTGACCTGGCATTTCCCATGAGGTTGACCAGGGCTGAAGTCACATTTGAAGTTGGTCTCCTTCATGATGGTTCCCTTGCACAACTGATGTTAGTGTTGGCAGCTGGCAGAAGGCCTCAGTTTCTTTCCTCCTTACAATTTCTCCTCAGAGCTACCTGAGGTGACTGTCTCTTCCCAGATGAATCTAAGAGAGCATAAGGTAGGAGCAGCTATGCCTCTCATGCCCCAGCCTCAGAAATCATATACTGTCACCACTTTGTAATATCATCTTGGTTAGAAGTGAGTCACTCAGTCTGGTGTACGTTCAAAGGCAGAGCAAGCAGATCCCACATATAAAAGAAAGATATGTCAGAGAATAGGTAGGTACATTTTCCAATGATCATTTTAGACCCCTGAGATGCCTTCTTCAGGGCTAGGTCAAGAGCCCGTCTCTCCTCACCCTTCTACTTCTTTATTTCACACTTAGCAATCCCCTGCAACCTTCCTGGCTGGTGTTGCTACCTCATTCTGCCCCATTCTTTGGTCCCAAGGATGCTCTGAGGCTTGGGGTGAGAAAGGACACTCTGCCTCTGAATGTGTAGCCAGCCCTCTTAGGAAAACTGACTCCTTTCCTCTCTTCCAGCTACACATAGCTGGAGCCAATGGATACCTGCGGGCCGCCGAGCTCCTCCTGGACCATGGAGTGCGTGTGGACGTGAAAGATTGGGATGGCTGGGAGCCTCTGCATGCAGCAGCCTTCTGGGGACAGGTACTTCCCACCCACTGTATAGTAGTCAGGCACAAGGTAAAACTGCTGAGACTGAGTCCTTTGGGCTGGTAGTTGGTGAAAGAGAGCTAGGACCCACTAAGCCAATGGCTACAATGAATATGTGGGAGATGAGGAGGCTCAGGGCGGGTTGCAGACACATTGGCCAATTGCATCCTAACTGGATGAGAATCACATCTGTCCAGTAGAAAACCCCCTTGATTTCTGCTTTGCATGGTTTCTCTAGAGTGTTTCGCAGATGTGATTTCAGCCTGTGTGGCCATCCATACATACCCAACAGCTGTGGAATTATGACTGACTCCTCCTGCTGCTTCTCCTCCCTGTATAACCCAGGCATGCTGGGAAGAGTGCCAGGCCCATCACTTCTGACAGGGCTTTCTCACAGCTCCAGGGTCCAGGGTCTTCCCTGGGAATCACCTTTCCTCCACCATTCTTTGGGTCACATTCTAAGAGGTCTTGGGTACTCTCTCCAGCTCTTAGGCTTCCTGATTCCTGGGTATGGGGAACATGAAATTCTTCCTGTGTTGCAGATGCCAATGGCAGAACTGTTGGTGTCCCATGGAGCTAGTCTCAGTGCCAGAACATCTATGGATGAGATGCCAATAGGTAAGACAGCTTAATACTTTGTACGCACATACTCACCAGTTTTTTGATGGTGAATAGACATTGGTTGAACATGTGGCTACATAGATAGATAGGTGGGATGGATGGATAGATAGATAGATAGATAGATAGATAGATAGATAGATAGATAGATAGATAGATAGATGTATGGATGGGTAGGTAGGTAGGTAGGTAGGTAGATAGATAGGTAGTTATATGGATGCATAGGGTAGATAGGAAATGTGATGGGGGATATAATGATGGCAGAATGATGGATGTGTAGGTGGGTGGATACATAAGGCTGGGGTTGAGCCTATGAACAGATGACCAGGTTAGCCAGTAGATGGACAGAAGGATAGAGGGATCCAGTGGATTGACTGGTGAACCCCACCACTCAGTGGGGACTTCTCAGCATTACTTCATTTCCTGCTTGAGGGATCTGCATGGTTCTCTCAATGCTCAGATCAAGGAGACTTGCTGACTCTAAAGGGTTTGCGTCCCAGTTAGCTTCTCTGCTGCTGTAGTAAACACTGACCAAAAGCAACTTGGGAAGGAAAGAGTTTATTTGGCTTACACATCCTCGTCACAGCTTGTCACGAAGGAAACTCAAGGCAGAAGCTGATGCAGAGGCCATGGAGAAGTCTGCTTACCTAGGCTTGCTCCTATGGCTTGGTCCCCCAGCTTTGTTATAGAACCCAGACCTAATAGTCCAAGGATGGCATAGCCCACAGCAGGCTGGCTCCTCCCAGATCAATCATTAATCAAGAAAATGCCCCCATAGACTTGCTCAAAGGGCACTCTGATAGAGACAGTCCTTCGACTGAGATTCCTTCTTCCCAGATATGCCCGGGTTTGTGTCAAGTTGACAAAACCTACCAGCTGAGCCCCTCAGTCTTAGCTGGGAACTTCAGGATTTGGGAGCCCAAGGTTCCCATTCTCACGTTCCTCAAAGGAAATAAGAAGTGGTCGCTTTTCTCTGTGCCTCAGAGGTTCTCAGAGCTTCTGGTGGGTTTGCATTGGTGGCCTCTTGGGTACAGAGCCCCTCCCCTGCCTTCTGCAATTGATTCTTGTACTCCCTCAGACCTGTGTGAGGAGGAGGAATTCAAGGTCCTGCTGTTGGAGCTTAAACACAAGCATGATGTGATCATGAAGTCCCAGCTGAGGCACAAGTCGTCCCTGAGCCGGAGGACATCCAGTGCAGGCAGCCGTGGGTGAGTGGTACAGGCAGCCAGGGGCCCCTGCACATGTCTGCCTGTGGCTCTTGGGCACAGCTTCCAGCACCTTCTCTGTCCTCCTCAGGAAGGTAGTGCGTCGAGCCAGCCTGTCAGACAGAACCAACCTATACCGGAAAGAATATGAGGGAGAGGCCATCTTGTGGCAGCAGCGGAGTGCAGCCGAGGACCAGCGTACTTCCACCTACAATGGAGACATCAGGGAGACCAGGACAGACCAGGAGAACAAGGACCCGGTGAGGGACCTCCTGCCTCGTCTCAGTGTTGGCCATTGCCTTGGGAAGAGAACAGAGTCTAGATTGGTCCTACTTCCTCCTCTGGGAAGCATCAGAAAGGAAATACCTGGGCAGTGCCCTTAAGCAGCTAGCTCATGTCTAATGGTGGTGGCTAATGTTAAGAAGTGACCCTTGGGTACATTAGTTAGAACTGACATCTTTTCACCTGTGATGACCTCGTAAGTGGCAGAGACAGAGAAACTTCCCTAGGCCAGGTTGTTCCCCAGTAGATCTGGTTTTGAGTTCTCTAGAAGAGAGGCTTGGCAGAATAGTTACGCTAGGAACTAAGGGCTGAAACTTTCTTTTCCTGGGATGTAAGGTTTGAGGATGTTGTTTCTCAAGATGCCATCTGGTTAAAGGAGATTTTATGAAAAATGTAGGAGGGCTCTGGGACAGTCTCTGAGAAGCTGCTCTGGCAGCAGCCAGGGGCCCTGGGCTCTGGGCTTTCGGAAGATGGTGTGATCTCCTTCAGCTGTGGTATCAGAGGTCAAGTTGGGGGCTTAAAATGGTAGACACTCATGGGTCTAAAGTCTAGAAGTCTAAAACAAAGATTCTGACAGGGTTGGTTCCTTTTGGTGCTTCTGAATGGGAAGTCTGTGCCAACGCCCTCTTCCAGCTTCTGGTGGCTTCGGTGTCCCTTTACCTCTAGCGTGGCTTTAATTCTTCATCTTCACAAGTCTTCTTTGTGTGTGTGTGTGTGTGTGTGTGTGTGTGTGTGTGTGTGTAGTGTATTACAGGTGTATGCATATACACATGAGTGCTCATGCCTGTGGAGGCCACAGGTCAGTGTCTGGTATACCCTTCAGTCACTCTCCACCATTTCTTTTGAGACTGGGTCTCTCACTGAACTTGATGCTCACTGATGAGCTAGACCGGCTGGCCAGTGAGCTCCAGAGATCACTCTGTCTCTGCCACTCTGTGTTACAGTCGCAGGCAAATGGCCACATGCAACTTTTTAGTAGATGCTGAAGTCCATGAATGACTATACCCAGCTTTTTTTGGTAGAAGCTGGGAGTCCAAACTCAGCTCTTAACTCTTAGGTGGGAGGCCTTTACCAACCAAGCTATCTTCCTGGTCCCTCTGTTTTCTTATAAGGGCCCCAGTCATCAGATCAGGGTCCATCTCAGTCTAGTATAATCTCATAATTTTTTTGGGCCAGATAATTGTTCATTGCCAGCATATGAAGTGCTCTCCAGTGACATCCTTGCGCTGATTCTATTTCTTAGTCTCTAACGTAACTACATAACTACAGCTGCATCACAGGGCTTCCCATCCGGATCAGTTTTGCACAGGCTTGCCTATCCCCTTAGTTTCTTTCTGTCATCAGCCTTAATTAGGTTCTTTCAGTGCTCAGCACAAGTACCTCCACATACTTACACGTGTAAGCTCATCCCAGTCTACAGGGATGGACGGGGCACTTGCCCAAGGCTTTAGCAGCGTCTTGAATCCCACAGGTTGGGCTATTGTGGTCCAGAGGAGTCTTCAACTCCTCTAGTATTGGCATCTGTTACAGCTCCAGCCAGGAACTTCTTCCCTGGCTGTGGTGATGGATTAGGGATCGGCTGAATCTTGAACTCACAAAGCATCTTCTTTCCTAACAGCAACAGGGGAAAGCCTTTCTCCTAGTTTAGTTACAGTTGCAAAGAAAATCACTGGACTCAGACATTGAGTATGTACTTCTTCTCTCTCTCAATAATAGACCTTGAGCTCTGAAGCAGTTTTATGTTTATAGAAAAATCAGTGAAGTGCTTAGGAGATGTAAAGTGTTTGCCAGGCAAACACGAGGACATGGGTGTGGATCCCAGCACACACGCTGGGGAAAAGGCCAATCAGGTGTGATGGTGCATGCCTTGGACCCCAGAAGTAAGAAGGTACAGGCAGGTGTATCTCTGTGAGTTCAAGTCTAGCCTGGTCTATAGAGTGAGTTACAGGATAGCCAGAGCTTCGTGGTGAGACTCTGGCTCAAAAAAAAAAAAAAAGGAAAAAAAAAGTCAGAGTCAATGATTGATATACACATCTGTAATCCTAGTGCCTGGGAGATGATGATATACACATCTGTAATCCTAGTGCTTGGGAGATGATGATATACACATCTGTAATCCTAGTGCCTGGGAGGTGCAGACAGAAGCCCTGGGGCTTTTTGCTCAGTCAGTATAGCTGAACCGGTGAGCTTCGGGTTCAGGGAGAGACCTCTGGTCTCAACACACACATACACACACACACAGAGAGAGAGAGAGAGAGAGAGAGAGAGAGACAGAGACAGAGAGACAGAGACAGAGACAGAGACAGAGACATAGTCAGACAGACAGATCAACCTCTGGTCTTAATACACACACACACACACACACACACACACACAGAGAGACACACACAAACACACGAGGAGATAGACATATAGACAGGCCAACCTCTGGTCTCAATACATACACACACACACACACACACATGTACATACACCAAGCACACCAAGCAAACA
>JANHMN010000002.1:219384336-219396086 GCA_030674055.1 Rhabdomys pumilio
ACACACACACACACACACACACACACACACACACACACACACACACACAGTCAATTTAGTGTGTGAGAATGCTACATCTGAGCTCTTGGGAAGCAGATGGGGTTATCCCCAGAAGAATGAGTTCAAGACAGTCTTGGCACCACTGCCAACTGGCTCCCACTGGGAAGAGGCCTGCTCAGATGAGACCCACAGCTCTGGTGTCATACCAGTCTGGGTCACTATCACACCTAGCAGAGACAGGAAGTCTTATGGGTTCAGGGAAGCCAGGAATCCTTATGGATCAGGTTAGTGGGTCCAGACCTGCTTCCCACAGCCTTCATGAGAGCTGTTCTCATGTACATGTCACCAGGAAGGTGGAGGACTGTTCATGGGTCAAGCTGGAAAGCCAGGCCATCCTTGCTTAGAAGAAACCAAATCTTGTTTTGGTCTTCTGTAGAAGCACAGGAGTTGGGTAGGGTGCCGCACATTGGTATTGGTAAAAAGCATTCTTCGAGACTCTATAAGAGTCCAGGTGGGAGGTAACTGACTTTGCCTTCTCCCAAGATACTGTCACAGTTGGGTTTTATTTTTCTGGTATTTGAGAAATGAATTTCATCAGGAGCTTCTGAGAGGGGGAGGTGCTCCCAGAGAAAAGGTGAGCACATTACTGAGAACACTGTGGTTACCTGGTTACTGTTGATATGGCACAGCACTCTAGTTGGTCTCTGTGGTTTCCATGCTGTTTTTGGTCCAGCCCATCTCAGCCTGCCCTTCTCAGCCTGAGCCATCACATTGAGCAGTCGAGGTTTGCCTGCACCTCCCACCTTAGCGGCTGAGTCTGCAGAGTGAATGCTCAGGCCACGCCCCTCCAAGCTCCCAAGCTTTGCCTTTTCCGTAATGCTGTGTAAGACACATTTGCCAAGCATCCCGGCTCTTACCAGGAGGTCTCAAAGCTCTCAGTTTGCTTTTCCTGGAAGTGGTAATGGCCAAAGCTGCAAACTGAGGTGCCCATGGCCGCTATCCTGTGCTGCGTTCAGGAGAGCGTGGCCTGCTTGGAGTTGGCTATCATCCCAGCTGTACAGCTTTGCTGCCCTTGTCTTTCTACTGCTGGGGAAGGAAAGAAGCCCACACCACATCACCCCCTCACTTTCCCACAAACCCATTGAGATTGTGCTCCGTACCTTGAGTGCGACACACTGGCTCCACCAAAACCTTCTGGTGTAACTGGCAAGCTACGTGTTTGTTCCTTGCTCTGTGCTCTTTTTATTTGTCCTCAAACTACCTCCTTAGAGCCCCAAAAGGGTCCCTACATTATTCGGATGTATGGGACAGATACCCACTTCTTTATGACTCCCCCAGTGCCACACCCTTAGAAATTAGGCTTACCATTTGTTGGTCTCTGTCTCCACTGTGGCTTTGGGACCTCAGTAGACTAGAGATGAATCAGGACCTGACTAGATTGGGCAGATGCTTTATTAGAACCAGGAGTGTGGGTCAGAGAGCACCCTGGAGGCTGCTGGATGCAGAAGGAGGTATATAACGCTAGGTCATCCCCGTCCCAACTCCAGGACAGATGAAATCTGGCATGGTGGGATAACATAATGAAGACAGTCTCTTGAATCCCTGGGACCTCAGCTAGGCTCTGCAGCCCATGGCTGAGAGAGGAGATGATCAAAACACACACCTGTGGCTTTAAACTCTTAGCTCTGACAGACACTGAAATGCCTCTGGAGATGACTTTAGCCACAAGGTGGGCAGTTGCCCAGGCAGCCAGCTACATACTCCTAGGAGTCAGCTGCCCGGGGTTTCTGAGCTCTTTGCTCAGGGGCCAGAGAATGAAGACATTTATTGCCTTCTCTGAGCCATTCAGGCCATTTCTCCACACCCAGCACGTCTTCCTGCCTCCTGGGTCATTCTTCTCTACCTGAGGGGTGGGAAACTCAGCTGCCTCCTCCATGGGAACTAGCCCCAGACAGTGTGGATTTATGGGCTTTTGTTCACATTTTCCACCAGGGATAAATGTTCCCTGTTCAGCCTCCAAGTCCCCAGGGCACTTTGTGACTCTTTGGAATATTGAGAGCCACGATGAGGAACAGTCTCTAGCGCATGAGTCAGGGCCACCCACCCATTCACCCATGTGATCTATTGAGGTGCTGAGACACACTAGATGTGCTGTTAGTTTTGGCAGATAGTGGACTAGCCAGCCAGTGAAGACTTTGATCTCTTGAGGACTGTGGGCATCCCCCACAACTCATCTATTATTCTAATCAGAGTGCCTCCATTCCAGACCAGTGCCCCCAGTGCTCTGCAGCACCTACAGTTCTTAGAGTGTAAATCTCTTTAGCTGGGACACAGTTTAATGGCCACACCTAGATAACATTTGCCATGAAGTGCAGAGACTAGATCTCAGGTACCAGGTAGACACTATGCCCGTCTGTTGAGAGCCTTCATGGTAGCCTTCAGGCCAGCATCCATGAAGAACAATATAGCAGCAGTCTAAGTAAGGTCAGGGCCTGGAAAAACCAGAAAGCTGCAATTTGCTGTCAAATTCATCTCTAGCATTTACAGTCCTCTCCTGCTTGTTTTTGCTCGTGAATCATACAGTCTTCTCCCCTACACCACCAATGGGTGTTGGGAGGGAGAACAACTACTTCTCTTTAAATTAAACATTTCCATGTGTGTCAGTCTCTCTCCCTGGAAGATGTGGTTCCAAGGGCTAGTGGGGAAGCCTAGCAAGGTTGACCAGATGGCTCACTCCTACTGAAGATATCTATTTCCAAACTAGGTGCCCTGCAGTTCCCTGTGAGCTGTGGTTCTTTGCACCCACCTTATGCTCCCCAAACTATTAGAAATTGGTAGCTATCACCAGATTGTGAATTTCTGGCCAGTAGCTCAGGGAATTGGAATGAATCCTAAACCCAGGTCTACTGAAGACTTTGGGGATATAATTCTTTATCAAATATGCAGCATTAATGAAGCTTCTCTGAACTATTTGATTAACTTTTAGATATTTGGAAAGCTTGCTAGAGTGTGGCCCTCAGCCAGGTGTAGTGGCACACACCTTTAATCCCAGCACAAAGGAGGCAGAGGCATGTGGTGTATCTCTGAGTTCCAGGCCAGCCTGGTCTACAGAGTGAGTTCCAGGACAGCCAGGGCTACATGGAGAAACCCTGTCTCAAAAAACCAAATAAATAAATAAGGCCTCTGGTTTGGGTTAACACAGTCTAGCTTTGTAACAGTGGGAGACTCTTAGTTCTGTGTTTGATCCCCTCTGGTCCTGGGTGTTATCTCCTACCTGCTCTCCCAAAGCAGGATACCGGGATATTTTCTAGAGGGGCCATCCTTACGTGATGTTGGGACTGTCTGAACTCTTGCTATTTGTAGCCTGGTGATAGCTCCTTCTTCCCCAGGGCACAGAAAAGCCAAGGGTCATATGGCCAGGGCCAACAGCTCCACTGAAGTGATCTACTTTTCTAGAAAGCCTGAGACCTCTCCCCTGTTGCCCAGAGGGCCTGCTTCTCAAGGGCACTTAAATGCCACTGTGCGGGGCCTGGCACTGCACACCCAGGAAAAGTTTGCAGACACCCAGCCCTCCGCAATAATTCACCAGACCAGAAGCCACTGATGTACAGAGAACACTTAAGAAAAAAATGTATTTTATGTGAAAAAAAAGTTAAAACTCTGTATACTGTATCAGCAGCTTTGTGTAAAAATGGCAATCAAAAGAGTCTAATATATTTAAAACTTTTTTTAAAACAATATTCTCATGGATCTTTGATATTGTATTGAAGTAGCCCCGTGCCTCCAAGATGGAGTCTGACCATATCACCAAGGGGCCTGTGCCTCTGGAGTTACTTCCAGCTGCCAAGGCCTGTGATGGAATTCGCTGTTATGGATTTTTAATTAAGATTATTAAATTCCTTTTAATAACACCTGTTGGTCTGACTCTGGTTACTGCTGTGCCCTCATCTGCATGGGGCTGGCTTGAGTTCCACAAGAGTTGGTGCCAGGGAGGCTCCCAGACATGGTTGCACCCAGAAGGCTCTCCTAGGAGCTCCCCAAGGCAGGGGGAGCTATGGGAATACATAGGTAAAACTGAAGAGGCCTCTGGATATCTGGGGATAGTGAAAACTTATGAATTCAAGGAAAGATAGGTGGTTAGTGTCAGGCTTTATTCTGTCAAAGAGTCCCTTTGAAATCACGTGATATCTTACAGCAGCAGTTTGATTACAGTTTGATTACAGTTTGATTACAGTTTGATTGGTGACATATTTATATGTTACCAAGGTGCCCCCTTCCTCTCTCTGTTCTGCACTCGGAACACACTGGCTTGTCCTGGGCCTTCCCATGTTTCTCTCTGGACTTTTTTCTTTAGCTTATAGTGGAAAGCAGTGCTCTATGTAATTCAATGGAACTAGGTAAAGCTCTGATTAGCCTTGCTTTTAAACCCAGGAAATAGAGGCAAAGAGACACTGTGTGGCTATACAGCCCCAGGGCCCGGCCCTTGTCCTTATTACATGCAAGAACTGGTCTTGATAGAGGAAAGTGGGTCTCTTGTTGCCTTCTGCATACTGAATGCCAGAGTGCGGACACAGGAAGCTCTTGCCTTCAGGCTTGAGTAACTTCCCTGAGTAGGCTGAGAGCAGGGAAGAATGGGGAGAGGGAGAGGGAGAGGGAGCCTTCACAGCGGTACTGATCTGTTTTACAGAGATGGAGGCAGGGGATTAGAAAGTCAAGGTCATCCTTGGCTACAAGATGTGTGTGTTAGTATATAGATGTACATGTACATGTATATGCATATATATATACATACATATATACATATATATATATGTATATATATACATATATATATATATGTGTGTGTATGTTCGAAAGATCTTATGTAACTAACTTATGATGGGCTTGAATTTGCTACTCAACATAAGATGGCTTTGAACTCCAGATTCTCCTACCCCAATCTCCCATGTGATAGGAGTGTGCCACCACCCTCGGCTTTGCAACATTGGGAAAAAGATTTATTTGTTTTTATTTACTTAATGTGTATGTGTGTGCACCACATGTACATACAGTATCCGTGGATACCAGAAAGGGCATCAGATTCCCTGGAACCATTCATTATAGGTAGTTAGGGGTTGCCAAGTGAGACAGCACTAAACCCAGATCCTCTGGAAATGCATCGCTCCAGGCTCTGTCTCTTTGCCTCTCCCTCTCTTCTTCCCCCTCCCCTCCCCCTCTCCTCCCTCTCTCCTCCCCTTGTCCCTCTCTTCCTCTCTATTTCTTTTTCTCTTTCATGATGAATGAAATTAATGATTAGATGAAGAGTGGAACAGCAATGAGGTTGATCACACCAAAGCATGCATGTCCCGGAGTAAGTTCTACCCCTAGTCCGGGTCCTTGGAGCACCACGTTGTGGGGCAGCCGGCAGGGGGCGTGCTCGGACAGTACGGGGCTCTGTCCCGGGTTGGGATGGTTCTGGAGCCACTAAGGCGGGGTAAAGTCAGATTTAAATTCCGCTCAGCCGTCAGGCAGTGAGAGCAGTGGGTGGGCGGGTCCTGCCTCAGGAGAAACCAATAGCAATAAGGGGGTGGAGCCTTTGCCGCTCATGGGAGACAGCCAGCCAATGGAATTGCCAGGGCGGGGCAGCGAGCCAATAGCGCGGGCTGGTTTGATTCAAAGGTGCCTATAAAAATCTCAGGCGGACACTGCAGTTGAGTGGATCGGTTCTGGGCACTGCCATGGCTGCTCGCTGCGAGCTGTTGGACGACCTTCCCGCGGCCTGCCTGTCTCCGTGCGGACCGCCCAACCCCACGGAGCTGTTCAGCGAGGCGAGGCGCCTGGCTCTGGAGCAGCTGCTGGCCGGCGGCCCCGACGCCTGGGCCTCCTTCCTACGGCGCGAGCGGCTGGGCCGTTTCCTTAACGCCGACGAGGTACGCGAAGTTCTGGGCGCCGCCGAACGGCCGGGAGTGGATGGCGCGGCGGTGGCCGAGGACTCGTTCGGCTCCTCTCACGACTGCTCATCGGGCACCTACTTTCCGGAGCAGTCGGACCTGGAGCCGCCCGCGTTGGAGCTCGGCTGGCCTTCCTTCTACCGGGGTGCCTACCGCGGTGCCACGCGCGTCGAGGCTCATTTCCAGCCCCGCGGCGCGGGCGCAGGCGGCCCGTACGGCTGCAAGGATGCTCTGCGCCAGCAGCTGCGCTCCGCCCGAGAGGTGAGCGGCCCCCGAAGTACCCCTCTCGCCTACGTGACAACTCAACACCAGATCCCTGGCCACCTTGGCAGCGAGTAGGGGAGGAGCATCGGCCTTCTGAAGTTGGAGTTGTCTTCTAGTTTCCAACTCCTGTTTATTGGTACCCCTGGGCCAGGCGACTGTTAGTTAGTCCCAAGTGGATTGCAGAATTCCAGAGACTTTAGCTGATACTAGATCCCACGGTCAGGAGCTTTTTAGTAAAGGCTTAGCTTTTGCTGAAAGAGTCTCTTTACCCAAAAGATGATACCGGGAGACCATTGAGAGATCTGTAACTACTACTTTTTCTTAATGTTGTGGACAGATAAATTCGAGCAGTCAGTTCAACTCCTTCCCTCTGTGAGTGAGTCTGGTGGGAAATATTTTTAACCCCCAATACCTGGGACTGTTCCAGGTAGCTTTGACCCAAAATGCAAATAACCTCTGCATTAGATAAGCCACTGTTTACAGTGGGTTATTATCTTAGCTTTTGTCGGATTGCATGAGTGGCCTGGTGTTGGGGAGAGTCTGGCCTGCCATAGAGAAACCACAGCAGTGGGATTAGGGAGAAAGAAGGCTACACTTGGGAGGGTGTGGTTACAACTTTGCATGCTGGTGAACACTGCTCAATTTATGGCTGTGCCCGGAACGTGACAGGCAAAGCCTCAGAGCACGCCAAGACTTAGTAGGTCTGGTACTGCTGTATGTTAGGTCCTGGATCAGGTGGACATGACCAAGTCTAGGAGCAAGCTTGGGTTCTGTTTTTGTCTTTTGTTTTCCTCTCTTCAAGACAAGGTCACCGTAGCCCAGGCTTACCCGGAACTCACTCGCTTCAATTTTAGGCAGTTCCTCCTGCCTCTGCCTTCCTAGTGCTGAAGCTGATGTTCTGGTGCTGGTTCTGTACCTGACTGCCCGGACTGATAAGAGTGTAGGTGACCAAGTGTTTTTCTGTTGATCCTGTGGAGTTTTGGATGGGCTGCGTCCATTTTATTCTGAAAACGTTTTACTTGTGGGTTCAGTACAAAACTTATAGTTTTTGGAAGAGGCAAAATTGTGGGCTAAGGGTACATGCCCAAAGCTCCCCTCTGGGAGGAGAGCTTGAACACTCAGGACACCTTGAAAAGGAAAGACCCGGTCTCCAGGAAGGGCAGAGGTATGGGTTGCTCTAACCTTTTGCTCAGCTTGGGTGAAGGACACCAGAGCTAGAGGTCAGAGGTCAGAAGAAAAACTTGCCTTAAAAGGTATCATGGCTGCAGCAGAGACTGCCCCATTTTTCTTGCACTCTGAAAAACACCAGTGGGTTGGGCCTCCTGCTTTCCTCTGTAATCTATTTCCTTTACACCCTCTCCTAGATCCCTGTCACTGGAAGCTGGGCTTTCCTACTGAGAAAGGTGGTATGTCCCTTTAAATCCAATGAGCATTTTCAGTATCTATGCCAAAGTGCATACTTACACAGAGCCTCCCAATTGTCACACTGCCAGGGTTAGGGCCACAGGGGAAGGGGTGTGGTTCTTGTTCTTAGTTTGTGAGGGATTGGGGATGAGAAGACCGCTACAGGCAATGAGGAAGGGGCCAAAAGAAAAGGATGGAACTAGCGGTCTATGGAGAGGATAGGGACCAAAAAATAGGAAAAGATGATGTCCCTAGCAGTAAGTCTGACATGAAGGAGTTTAGGTTTACGAGATCTGAGGTGGCAAGGCAGCCAGAGATATCCTTGTAAGAGGAAAGAGTCTGGATTAAGGCAGGGTGGGCAGGAAGACAGTTTTAGGTGAACTTCCTTGCATTTGAGACACTATGAACTGGAGTGGAAAGGCAAGGGAGGAAGTTACACAGACAGTGAGGTGCGTGAAGGCTGGAGGTGTAGCTCTGTGCTGGAGGTCCTGGGTTCGAGCACACACAAGGGGACAAGGGGAAATGGAAACAAGCGACAGGTTGATAGCTCTGCCTCCTCTGTTCCCACAGAGAACAGCCAGGCTCTTCCTCGGAGTGCTAGGATTGAAGGCATGAGCCGCCAAGCTGGCTGAAACTTGCTAGCCTGTGTAGGCAGTGATGCATCCACACGGGAACACAGGAAGGAAAGTAAGGAGTCAGGTGGCAAAGGAGTGTTGTGTATATGAATTAGGTTTAATTTGGGGGCATGAGACCATCTCTTGCTTTAAGAGAAAAGTTGAGTCAATAAAAATTGTTTTCTAACTCCTTTAATCCCAGCAGGCAGATGCAGGCAGATCTCTATGAGTTTGAGGCTAGTTTGGTCTAAATTACAAGTTCCAGGTCAACAAAAACTACATGGGGTTGGGGGTAGGGGTGGGGGACATTGTCTTAAAACAGACAAACAAACAAACAAAAATGCTTTCTCTTTGCTGCACAGTATTTTCAGTGATCTTGAAATTGTTGTGATCATTCTGTCCACTTTACAGAGGATGAACTGAAGCACAGAGAAACTAGGTTGCCTCTAGGGAGTGATGGAGCCAGGGCTTGACCCAAGGCAGACTCAGAATCTCCACTAACTACGGTGCTGTGCGTATGCCCTGTGGGGAAAAGTGTCCTGTCCCCAGGTGGAAGAAGACTAGTTACTGAGAGGGATTAGAGGACTAATTTGCTGACTGTCAAATGCTGCCACCTGTAAAGATGTGCATGGGTATCTGGGAGTGGCTGTGTCACTCTGGCCATGTCCTTTGAAGTGCATTGCTCGTGACAAGGAAGACTGACAGTTCATATGTCAGGTGTTTCCAGATGTCTGATCTGTATGGTGACGGCAAACATTTGAGACTCTGATTGAATTCTTTACCCAGATTACCTCACAGTCCTCCCAGTGGCCAGAGGAAGATGCACTTAAGGACACAGCAGATGTCCTTAGGTCAGGTAGCTTGTTGAGCATTGCGAGGCAGAGCCGTGTGCCTGGCTGCAGGGCCAGCACAGTGCTTGCTTGGTTGGGTTTTCACTGACCCCACTACCCTCTTCCCTCAGCTTCTTGAGGGCTGGAATGTGCCTCCTTGCCAGACAGAGGGCCCACAGTTAATCTTCCTCTCCGCAGCCTCCCTGCTTCCCAATGGCTGAAGGTTTTAAACAGTTTCCCGAAGATTTGAACGTTGAATTCCCGTGGTGTGTATCTTAAAAACAGAAAAACAGTGATGATAGCAAGAGCGGCTTGGGCTGAGGAGACGGACGCATCGGCAGGTGCTTGCCTCCTCTGTGAACAGTGAATCTGTGAGCGTGCTACATGTTAATCAGTCCATCAATCAATCAATAAATGCTTGCTTGGCTTTTTTTTTTTTTTTTTTTTTTTAAATTATAAAAAGAATAGGGTGACTTGTTTTAAGAAGAATCAAAGGAGCAGAGGCCCTTAAGTGGGGAAGATGTTTTATGACCTAAAGACAGCCTAGGTCCCTGGTGCTTAGATTTTATAAACTACCATGCATTTTGCCTGGCTTGGGCAGGACAGATGAGCTATTTCTAGTATCTGAAACAAAGAAATCTATTGGGTGACTGAAGGAAATTTGAATTCCCCCCAGGGTGAGGGAACCCCATGTAGTGGGGACCAGGCGACACTGGAGTGCGGTCAGATCTAACTGCTGGCTCCCTGTAGCTTTACTTGCCCTCAGTGAGGAGATCTGTGCACCAGCCTGGATTCTCTGCGGTGGATCTGGAAGGAGCCTAGATACCCAGGTTCTATGATTAGCACATACATAGGATGCCAGGGGTGTTTGCCAAGTGTTAGGAATGGATGGCTCTGGGGTGGGTTTTTCCGGCAGCTCTGGCTACATGGAACCTCCCTAGGCAGCTGGCACGTAGTAGGTGTTCAGTAGTTTTCATGGAGGCCTGTCATGCCCTTTTCTTTCAGCTCATGTTTTGGGGGAGGGGAGAATGGAGAGGTAGGAAGAGAAACTAAGCAGTTGAGGTTGATTTTTTTCTGCCACTTAGTACTTGACATAGCTGTGGTCCTACCTGGAAATGCCCCTAGTCAGGTGCTTTTTATGTGCTTGTCCCAGGGTGCTGTTCTTCCTAGTCCCTCCCTGCCTTCTCTCCCCAAGTCCCTCATTTTGAGATGGTTTTGATATGTAGTCCAGTTGAACTTGAGATCCTCCTGCCTCAGCCTCCCCTGCAGTAAGACACTATGGTACCTAATATCCCTACTTCTGGGTGGGAGTTCATAGACTAAGCTCATTCTGCCTGGAGATATCACACTTCTTACACTTGTTTTTGCTAGCTGCTGTTCCTTATATGCTTTAGTTCCAAAGAGGCCACTTGTGCAGTGAGCATACCTCTGGGCATCCTTCTGATGACCAGATTGTTAGTGGTGCCACTCTTTGCTTCGCAGAAGAGTTCAGCCAGGAGGGATAGTAGCTGAGGAATCTGTTGGAGGCCCCTGGCACGTATGAGGATGTGCTGAAGGACTGAGCTCTCCCGAGCTTGCTCAATCCTCGCCCGTGTTAAGATAGAATCTGTGCTATGGGATCAGTTGTTCCTGTCCCAGATGCCCGCATCAGCCTGACCGGGTTTCTCAACTTGCCACTGTTGGCATTTGGAGTGGATGGTTCTTTGTCCTGAAGAGACTGTCCTGTTCACTGTGAGACTCTGAGCATCTCTGTCCCCACATGCTGCACACTCTTAGCACTTCTCTCCTCCAAGTAGTTATGACCTTCAAAACTTATCGGCAGAGGGACAACACGGAGTTACTGCTTAGTAGTCGGAATTTCTGCTCTGTGGAGAAAAACTTGGAGAGGTGGCGATGGCTGAACAACACTGGATGTACAGATGCCACCACTAAACAGTGTCTTCACAGCCCCCTCTTCTGCCATTTCATTTGTTTATTCTTACTAATTTTGGGAGGGATGTTTAAGACAGGGTCTCACTATGTGGCCCCAACTAGCTGGAACTTGTTATGTAGACCAGGCTGGCCTTGAACCCACAGAAATCCACTTACCTCCTGCATACCACCACACCTGAGTTTCCTTATTATTATCCTAGTTCTTGAGGGACTGAGATAGCAGGATCCAGAATTGGAGGTTAGCCTGAGCTATGCAGTAGGAACTTGTCTTAAAAAAAACCATGCAAACGAGGTCCTGGCATAAGTGACACCAGCCTCTAGAGGAGAGAGTGTCTGCTGTATTCTACATTAACTTAGTTGTAACACTCCTGAGTCTGCTCACAGAAACACTGGCAAACACAGGACTGGAGGCATACTGATTATTATAGCTCCTACCAAAGGCCCAGTAAAAACTCATGTCACTGCAGAGGACTGGGGAAGAAATATGTACGCCATGGAGGGCCCATGGCTCTCAAGACAAATGTGGGCAAGCTCTGATTCAGAGTGTCTAGATAGCATGGGCCAGTATAAGTGCCAATGCTTAAGTACACGTGATCATTTAAGTTTGTATAAGTTAAAGCTAAATTTAAACCTTAGTACCTCTGTCATCTCAGAGGTTCCCATGGCCAACACTGTCCAGAGTGTGTCATTGTCCAGCCTTTTTCTACGGATGGATGTGAATGTATGATGCTGCATGGATGTGAACATAGGATGCTGCATGGATGTGAGCATAGGAT
>JANHMN010000002.1:219396425-219466261 GCA_030674055.1 Rhabdomys pumilio
AGGATGCTGCATGGATGTGAACATAGGATGCTGCATGGATGTGAACACATGATATTGAATATTCCCACATGTACTTGTTTATCCTAAAAGTGGAAGAATAACCCAAAGCCAAACCATTGGAGTGATTTTTTACCCTGAGAGAAAAGGAAAGAAAAATCCAAGAAAGCACACCTTGTTTTATACATTGTATTTTGGAACAGAAAAATGCTTTTTATAGTAAAAAACTTAAAACTCTCCCCTCCCCACAAAAAAAAAAAAAAAAGGCTGCTTGATTTTCCCACGGTTCCTCCTGCTGGGGCAATAGTAAGAAACTGCTAATAATTTTAACTTTCACTCTGGAAATTTACATTCTCTTGGTTTTAAACCCAGAAGACTATATCAAGGTAGTTTCAAAGATTTTTTTTTTAAAGAAATTCCTCCCCCCACAAAAAGAAAGAAATCTCAATTGGCAGTTTTATTCCCATTAAAACATGTATCAAGTGGTGGCTCCTGACTGTAATTAGCATTTTGGAAAGTGAAGCAGTAATATCTTCAATTTAAGACTAGCCTAGGCTAATACCAAGACCTATCTCAAAAAAAAAAAAAAAAAAAAAAAAAAAAAAAAAAAAAGAAAGAAAGAAGGAAGGAAAGAGAGAAAGATAGACACTTGGGTAAATAGTATGTTTGATGGTTTTAGCAAATTTATAGGTGATTGATGACGTGTTCAGCCTAGGGATTCAGTGGCCAGTCTTCCAGGCTGACACATAACACAAGGTTTTGGTAGAGTTCCAAGCATTCTGTACACCTGATCTACCTTTATGACTCTGGGTAGGAAGGGAGGGAAATTGAGGCACACAGGAAAGGGGTGATTGACATGTGCTTCCTGCTAAAATGAGAACAAGAGTGACTGGTCTCGCATGGCCCCTTCAGGCCTTGCATGTGCCTGGTCAGAGGGTGAGCAGCCTGTTTCAGGGGTGTGTGGCAGCAGGAAGGCCTTGTTTCAAGGACACTGAACCTCAGATTACAGGTCTTATCCAGGGGTGGCAGAGTGGGAACTAAGAATATAGCAGCTGCCACTGAGGGTTTTCTCATTGACTGAATCACCAAAGGGTATGAGGTAGGTGGTATTACGTGCACATTCTAGAAGCCAGTACAACCTAACATGTGACAGCTTACCCGGTTCAGCAGAGAGGAGGAGTCCTGGTTGGTTCTGCAGTCTGTTCACAGGACAGCTGAGCTTCTCAAGGTCCCCTCATCAATCTAGCTCTGGTTCTGTCCACAGAACTGCAGAAGACATGGTGCCCAGCATGCTGGGGAGTTGTGAGATTCCTTGACAGATAGTCACCATGTTGTTATAAGTTGTCCTTCATAGGGACTTGAGCCCATGGGCTTTGGATACTCTACTGATCCTCTCAGGATTACTGCAAATTGTTAGCAATCGTGAGACCCATAGTAGACTTTTCTGTAGCAGTAGTTAGCTCAGGGTCTCTTCTGTGGGTTTGGAGGCACACAGATATGGGTTGGCATTTCAGCCCTTACTTAAGTGTGCCCCTTGACCCCATTATCTAGCCCTTCTAAGATTGTAAGCTGGGCATGACAGTTAATGCGGCTTTAAAATCTCTAGAGATCCTTTTGAGCTTTTGGGCTAAGTGGCAGTGGCAGAGATTCCAGTTCTGCCTAGTGAGTAATGTAAACAGGCTCTGCTCTGCCGGAAGACGGAAACCTGTAATCTCTGCCATTCCACTTGTGGGCTCCTTAGTCTGCTGGTGAAAATCAGCAAAGGGTTCTATTATGGGGCTGATGATAGATAGGCTTATGGTTTGTCATTCAAGCTGAACATGGGGGACTGGGCACGTGGTTGGCCCCTCCAGATGTGGCTTGAGGAAACACAGGTAGTGTGGTATGGATGCCCCTTTCCCCAGCTTCTGGCCAGCTGGATGCTTCCTTCATGGGTATCTGGGAGATAGGTTTGACCCTGTAATAATAGACTCTTTGCAGTTATCATACTAAGTCGAGAGAAGGGGCCAGCTCCATGCAGCTCAGACTGAGAGAAGGTGGTGCCTAGGGTAGCTGTGGGCACATTGTGGGGTGGGCACCCCTAAAGGGAGAGTGGGTTCAGTGCCAGGTGTCAGTGCTGCCTTTCTAGTCCAGGTGTTCTGTGGCTCAGCAGTCTATAGCACGAGCTCTTTGGCCAAGGGAGGCACTGTGCCAACTGCTGTTCTCTGCAGCCTGGAACCTGCCACATGTCAACCCGACACCCAAATACAGGTTTTATATCAGCCTGGAAATCCAGAGGAAGCAATACACACTAATGAGTTTAACTTTTGCTGCGGAAGTGCCCACTTTTCCCAGTGGCTGTGTGCACCTGGAAAGCAGAGCTGGCTTGGTGACACTGAGGCTAGGTCAGCCAGGTTTATGAAAGACTGTGCTTTCCAAGAGCTGAGAAGCCACAGGCCTGCTCTAGCTGTGTAGGACTTGGATATCTGAGGACAGGGCTGAGGGGTAGGCATAAGGGTCTAGGGAGGGCAGGCCTTGAAGGAAGGAGAACCTTCCTGCCCTGGTCTCCAGATAGATAAGGCAAGTCTTCTGAGGAGTCCTGGATGTAAGAGAATCGAGAAAGCAAAACATTCCTTTGCCCTCAGATATTCTGAGTGAGGCAGGCCTTCATATTTATCCTGTGGAAGGCTGAGGCTTAAAATCAAAGATACACGAACCAAATTGCAAATTACTACTCATCAGCCACCACAGGTGTTGTTTGTACACCTGTTTTATTAATTGGGCAATCAAAACCCTTTGGCAGGCCTTTGTGCTCTGGGCCCTGCTCCCATTCTGCCTCTGGTGGCCTTCTCCAACCTTGCCAACTGGGCTGGGTTCCTAGTCCCTGTTTGAGTAGCCCCTAGGGTGTGTTCATTGGCCATCACACTGCATCTCCTGGTTTCTCCTCCTTTCTCATTTGACTAGACCACCAGCTGGTTGTATGTACCATGGGTGAGCCCAGCAATGGGCACAGGGCCACAGAAATGCATAGAAGCTGATGAGAGACCTGTATGTATGTATGTAGCTCACAGGGGTTCTGTTGATCATCAGAGAGGCCAGCAGGTCAGCACAGGTTTCTTTTCCCTTCCTCCAGGAGCTCTATTCCAGTTCTCAAGTGCACTCTATGGAGAGCCAGGCTTGAAGGTCTCCCACCAGCTTGTATGCATTTCTGTGGCCCTGTGCCCATTGCTGGGCTCTCCCATGGCTCCATTTGCTCCCCTGTGGTCTCATAGCTCCTGGCTGGGACTTTTTCTCTTTTAACCTCTTGTCCTCCAAAATATCTGCAGAAGTTTGTTAGCCCCAAAGTTCTCCATCCTTCAGTGGGTTGCTGACCCAGAGATTCTCAGTCCTGAGTTAGAGAGGAAGTAGGTTCAGGTCTCTACCCTGCAGCAGCAGGTTCTGGAGTCATCTCTCTTGTATACCCTCCCTGTGCAGGAAGTGTGGGCAAGAAGGGCTGATGGGGATTCCATAGCCTTCTACCATCTTAAATACATCTCTCTTTGCCAGTCACAGCCCATAGCTCCCTTTCTAGCCATATTGGTATGCACCCTGTCCTTCCCAGCCTCTTCTGTCATCATGTGGTTTCCTGTCAGAGGGCCCTTCACTTCTCCTATGGCCTCCTGTCCCGGGGAGCTGAGATTACAAATCTGTGCAATCAGGCCTGGCTCCTTATCTTATCTGTGGTTCGCCTCTCTTGTTACTTGTCTGAAGAAGCCTCCCTCCCCTTCTGAGTGTTACTGCTCCCTGCACAACATGCATGCCTCATTTTGCTTTCCTCATTCAGGTCCTGTCAGTCTGGGTCGCCATCTCTGCCCAGTGCAGGTCAGCCTGCCTTGGCTAACTGAGCTAAGCCCATTCCAGACTTGCTCTCCCTCAACCATCTCAGTGTCCCCCTACTCTGTGCTGTAATCCCTGTCTTCTATCGGGGAAGGAAACTAAGGCTGAGAAAGGCCAAGCACCACGTCAGGTCACACAGATAGCAAGTGCCATGCTGCGCTCCTGCCCTGGCTTTTGCCTTTAAACCCTGTTACAGGCCCCAAGTGAACGGGGTACACAACTCTCAAAACAACATGTGGAAGCCATCGGGGCCTATAAGCTTCTGAAGATGCCACAAACTCTGAGATGTGCTTTGTTTCGTTTCACTCACTGTTCAGGAGATTTTATGAAGGTCAGGCAGAGAGTGGCATGGAGGGAGCCAGAGAGACACTTTATGATCCCAGGGGGCACTGGCTTCTGGGAGCTGGCCTTCAAGGTTGCTCATGAGAGCAAATGGAACTCTGGGGTGTTAGAAAGGTAGCAGCATTGCCCATTTGCCTCTGCGTGTCTTTCTCTCTTAGTTTCCTTTTTTTTTTTTTCTTGAGATAGACTTTTGCTCTCTCCAGGCTGAACTCAGCCTTTTAAAGGCTGGGATTATATGCTAGGGGCCCCATAGCTGGCTTCAGGATTTCTTTTTAACCCTACAGATGCTTAGGGGGTACAAGCCTGTCGGTTACTGTCTCTCTCGTGGTCATGGAGACCAGTCCTTCCATTGAAGGGCTCTGCTGCTGTAGAAGGAAAGGTGTCAAGACTGAGAAGCAGCTGTAATTCTCAGCAAAGGAATTAATGTGATTCAGAGACAAGGGATTTTTACTGTTAAAGTTGGGAGATGGAGAAGCCCTGACCACTCCCAGTTGCAACACAGCTCCCAAATGCTGGCTTCCGGACTCGATCTGCAGGGACTTGTTCTAAGCCTGGGTGTTTTTACAGCCCTGCCTCCCTGCCTGGAATTTCTGAGGGCCCTTGAAGCAGGCGATGAGGCGATGAGGCTCTGCTGCCAGCTGTAATGTCTTCTGTAAATGAAGGAAGCTGGGAACTGTCAGCATCTCCCTTGTGAGGGGCTGTCTGGGCAGCAACAGCCCTGCACAGGTGATGGGGTGATTGGACAGACACCAATGGTCTCTTAGACCCTGCAGCTATGCAGTTGTTTAGGTTTTACTGCAGTCCCGTTTTGTAGCTTAGGAAGCAGACATTCAAAACAGTGATACTTTGCCCATGCACACGTGGGTGAACATTGACTTTTAGCTGTGGTCTGGGCTGGGTGTAGAAAATCAGTTTGTATCAGGGGCACACATTGCTGGGGAGAAGAAAGGACAGAGCAGAGCTGAAGGGCATAACCTTGAGGTAGTATTTCCATGTTCTAGTCCTGACTGGTGGCAAATATGTGGTGTTGGGAACCGAGGATGGGTGGGGCGCTATGAGCCTCATCATTTCAAGCACCGAATTGGTAATGGATGGAGTCTTTCTAAAACAGGGTGAAAATACTCAGAGACCATAAGCCAGAATCGGATAATAGTCAAAAACCGTAGACTTGAATATTAATAGCCAAAGGGGGCTTCAGAGAGAATCTGAGGGGGTCTCTTTCTTTATATGTATTTATTTGTGCGTAGTACACATGTACTATGACATACATGTGGAGGTCAGAGGGACAGCTTGCAGGAGTTGGTTTCTCCTTCCACCATGTGAGTTCTGGGGATTGAACACAGGTTATCTGGTTGGTAGTAAGTACCTTTACTAGCTGAACCATCTTGCCAGCCCCAAGATTTTGTCAACTTTATAGAAAGGAAACTGAAGCCAGACTAGGAAAGCACTGTGACTGAGATGACAGTGTGTTGGTCCATGAACCCAGACAGCTTGCTAGTCCAAATTGAACCTGGAAGGTAGGGTTTAGTGGCGACACGGAGTTAAATGAGAAGCTTGCCAGTGAGGGATAGGTTGGCTGGGAGACAGTGGCGAGTGTTAGTTAGCTGGGCCAAGCCAGGACTTGTCAGACATGGGTGCCTAGGTGTCTTTGGAGGTAGAAAAGAGCTAATGGTGGGGGCATACTGCTGAAGAGAGAGTGTCTTTGAAGATGGGATTTAGAGTTCCTTACTTTTTCTTCTGCCTCATCTCACAGGTGATTGCTGTGGTAATGGACGTTTTCTCAGACATCGACATCTTCCGAGACCTGCAGGAGATCTGTAGGAAACGGGGCGTGGCTGTGTACATCCTTCTGGACCAGGCTCTGCTCTCCCACTTTTTGGACATGTGCATGGATCTGAAAGTTCATCCTGAGCAGGAAAAGGTTTGTGGGACACCATTTCTGTCTCCCCACTGTTGGTAACGTGGGAGAGTGCCCATGATCTACGATGTGCTGGTGCTGGTGGTGCTGGGCTCCCCACTAACAAGCGAGGAAACTGAAGTCTCACAGAAAGTGACTATCACTTATGACCTTGCAGTTCCATTCCTAGGTAACTTCCCAGAGGAATGAAAGTACTGCCTGTTTATAGGTGCTGGGAGTTTCATCAGCTAATAAGTGGATAGACAATGCACAGTCTGTTTAGAACAATAGAATTTATTACTCACTCTTCAAAGGAACTGAGGGACTGACACATGCTACCACATGGGCTACCCTGAAGACATTGTGATAGCGCAGGAAGCCATATATGATCACATGCAGTGTGATCCCATGTATGTGCAAGCCCAGGACAGGGTCGTCTGTAGTGACAAGAGGTAAATTAGCATCGAGTTTGTGGACATGTGATAGAGGGGTGGTTAGGCTTGTGACTAAAGGGGTTCAGGCTCTTTGTTTGTTTTTGAGGTAACGAGAAAGTTCTGTAACTGCAGACGGTTCTGTGCGTTCATAAACAGTACAGGTTTGCACATTAAGCAGGTGTATTATGTGGTGTATGATTACATCTCCATTAAGCCATCGATAAAAAAAGGCAAAATGGCTGTCAGGTTTCTCAGTAGTGTGTACAGACCTGCCCATAGCCAAGCCAGCACTTGGTGGCTCCAGGGGACTCCGATTTTTGCTACAGCGGCCATTTTGGAGCTATTGTTCTGTTCCTGGTACTGGCCACTGCTCTGACAAATGTGTCATCACTAACTCTCATGGTGGCCCTGTCATAGTGGTCCTGATGCTTTGGGTCAGGAAATGATGAGATTGAGAGACCAGGAGTCCACAGCTACAACATGCCCCGCGTTGACTCAGTCTGTCTTCCTCTCAGTCGCTATCCCGTGTGCAGTCAATATCACCTACTGCTGCCGCCTCTCAGGACAGAACCAGACTTTATGTCTTTCTCTGGGCATGAAAATAATTCAAGTATCTTGGTATAAGGCCACAGAGTTGGCTTAGTGTCTTTGGGAACGAGGTAAGAGAGACATTTGTTACAGAATTCGTGTTTAAAGAATAGAACAACTTACGAAGCGAGAACCTGTCTTACTCTCATGCTGCCAGGTGCTTGGCACGAGGAATGGCACGATCACCAGGAGCCAGGCTTCTTACCACTCCAGACCTCTGCATGAGGCTCTGATTGCATAGTACCTTGTAAATAGGCAGCGTGGTTTACAGCGTTTTATCTCATTGGCCTCTCCTTCAGAGTGTCTGCTGGCTGGTTTTTTCTAATGAGCAAACCAAGGATTAGGCTGAATTAGATGATTTACCACCTTGTCATTTGTGCCACAAAGCAAATTCATGATAGAGGTAGGATTGGACCTTGTAGACTGAATTGAAGCAGCCATGTGATCTACCAGTCAGTGAGCTGGGAGGACTTAAGGAAAATGCCACCTGGGCATGGTAGAGAGCACTGCCACCCACCAGGTATCTAGGCCACGGCTGCTCTTGTGGAAGCTTTGAAGGTGTCGGGGTATAATTTCAAGGTGCTCTTGGGTAATTCGGTTGAGTCTCAGCAGCAGAAAAAACCGGACAGAACTGTTCTAGCTCTGTATAGCCATTTCCTCTGCTCCGTCAACGAGGCAAAGACTGCTGACTCTGCTGACTGCTGCCTTCATGGTGGTCCAGGGCCTCTGCAGGATGTCTAAAGACAGTTTGACTTTATAGTGGGTTATCTCCTTCCTAGGTAGCCACTAGCTTCCCTCCTAGGCTTGCATGTGTTGTGGGCCTATGCTTTTCTCAGAGGCATCTCCTGCCCTGAGCTCTGATTGGTTCAGAATATTGAGTTACCTTGTCTGCAAGAATTTGGCTACATACTCACAGGCAGGTGTCCAGAAGTGCTGTGTCCACAATTACAGGCCTCCATAATGTTCAGATGTGTGTTAAAGGGAAAGACACCGGGCCATCCCTAGCCCTACAGGTAGAGTATTTCTATGGTTATTGTGTGTTGATTTGTTTGGGAGTCATTACCTCCTCCATCCAGCCAATTCCATATGCTCGTCTGTGAAATACTCCAGGTTTTTATTTTTAAAGACAATTTTAACCTTGAAATTAAGATTTATGAAGGGTTATAGATGGATATCTGAGTTTCGTTCCTAATGTGTGTTCGGTGGCTTATAAACACATATAATTTTAGCTCCAGGGTATCTGACACAATCACATGCACATACCTACACGCAGATACTCATAATTTAAATTTTTTAAAAAATATTTTTAAAAGGTTTAAAAAGAAGTCACTATGCATTTGTGGCATTTGTGTGTCATCCTGGGAATAATTGCGCATCCGTGTATGTATATAGCGTACCTCTTTGGTCACTGTGTACCTGTAGGAGATGTAAACTGGCTGATTAATTCCCACATGGTGTGGTAGAGGCCTGCCCTCTTATTACTGCTTCAAAACCCTTCCAATGTGGGGTGAAGGAAGCTATTATTCCTTACTGATGTGGTACAAAGAAATTGGAGCAGTGTCAGCTTGGGTTTTCAGCCCTTGCCAAGTGTTATTCATTACTAACATACTTTCTTTGATTGTTTTATCTCCCATGTTTTATTTCAAAATCATTCCTTGGATTCCATTAATTTCCTCCAAAAAGCAAATATTCCTTTATAGTATATAGTACATTCGCACATGAGCTTAAGGGTCTCTACAAGCTGAATGTAGTGGTGCCGGCTGTAACCCTAGACTTGGGAGGCTGGGGCTAGGGGATTGCAAATCCAAGGCCAGCCTGGACTATAAGGTAAATAAGGCCTCTTCTCTTCCTCTGAAAAGATGGACTAGATGCAGAAGCCATTGCTTGAGCAGTATCTGGCTAGTGTATCATGTGTGCTGTCACTAGATGATGACTGTCCTAAGCCACTAAAATTCGTCTGTTTGGGAGCAGCAAGCTCAGCCCACAGGATAGTGTCACTGAGTTGGCCGTTGACCTTTTTTTTTTCTCTTTTTACCACGCCTTCCCCAACAGCTGATGACGGTGCGGACCATTACAGGAAATATCTACTATGCAAGGTCAGGAACAAAGGTTGTTGGGAAGGTTCATGAAAAGTTCACACTGATTGATGGAATTCGGGTGGCAACAGGATCTTACAGGTATGTTCTGAATAGGTGCCTCATCAATTAGTCCAAACCCTTTAGAGGAATCAATGCTTGCTCCTGCCAATCAGAGCCCTGTGACAGTCCCCCAGGAGTTCACAGCTGTGTGTGTGAAGTGGTTCATAAAAGCCCTCTTTCGTTGGGTGTAGACAGCGCAAGAGTCACTTTCTTTTCCCTGTGGTCCACAAAACTAAAGCACAGGTTAAACTAAGCTTGAGACCCCCATAGTCAGAGTCTTGCATTCAAGTCTTAGCCTAGGCCTTTGGGGAAAAACTGGAGGCTAATTGGCCTCAAATCCTGGTTCCCTTGGGGAGTTGGACCCCACCTACTCTGCTTACTTGAAGGTAAGGACATTGCAAATGTTCTAGAAGACTGAAGCTGTTCATTTATACTTAACTAATAGATTGCTGCAATTCTTATAATGAGTACTTTAGTCTAGAAGGCAGTGCGCATGTTCCAGGCCCACCTCGGAAGTCCACCTTGCCAATAGCATCTTTGTGTGGAGAGAGGAAGATGAATCCAGGGTTGAGGTCACAGTGGATGATGTTAATCCCTGGAAGTTACACCATCCTTACTCATGCCATGTTATGCTGTGTGCTTGGCTGTCTCTCTATTACATTGTCCAATGGTACGTGTGAGGTATAGGGTTTGCAAAGAAAACCTTGTTTTTGTAGAATGTATATCCTTGGTTTTGTTCGAGCTATGGGTTCTGTGGCAGGTGAGGTGCTGTGATAAGCAGCTGTAGGTACCTTCCTTTTCAGCCAGTAGCTCCATTGTTCAGAGCTGAGCACGTGTTCTTGAGATTTCCTTCTATTCAGCACTAAGTTCCAAGGGGACTTAGCATTTATCTATATTGATGAAACTTGACTCTGAGTGGCTTTTGGCTATTTAAAAATCTGTAAGTATAAATTCTGCCTTCTACAAAAGCATTGTTGTACCACTAATGACAATGGTACTCTGTTCTGAGATACACTGCAGCCTCAGGGTCAGGTAGCCCCTTGGTTTCTGTTACCCCCTTGTGGGTAGTCCATAGACTCTTGAGCTCTGAAGCAGTTCTCAGGCAGCATGTGGATTAGTCATGGTTCCTGTTTGTCTGTTGTTTTTTCTACACAGCTTTTCTGTGTAGTCTTGGCTGTCCTGGAACTTGATCTGTAGACCAGACTGTCCTCAAATTCACAGAGATCTACTTGCCTCTGCTTCCCAAATGCTGAGATTAAAGGTGTGTACCAGTCACCACCCAAAGTTATGGTTCTTAGTTGCAAGAAAAAGTGTAAAATGAGTTTTAAATGAGCAGGAGCACATCTCTGAAAACTCACTTGGCCCTGGTAGGTCACATGTGCATACTGGATGAATCCCAGGGATCAGACATGGCTATCCTGGACCCTGTGTCCACCCACTGAGACTAGAGAGGGTGTGTGCATGAAAGCCTTTGCTGGGAGAGATAGGTGTAGTTCTGTTTCCAGAGGAAGAGGAAGGGATGCTGGATGTGCAAGGACACCAGGCTAGTGAATCAGCTATCAAATGTGCTGAACACTGGCATCATTGGTGGAGTAACCATCCCACTAGAGAAACTGGAAGAGGTGCCACTAGCTTCCCACAGGGCATCTGCTGATTCTCTAAGGTTTAAAATAAGGCTGCTGGCCTGAGTAGTTTATACCTTCTTGCTGGGGTTTAAAGCTGAGCCTGAGGATTGGGTTTGTGTGTGTGTGTTGGTTTTTGAAGTATGTATTGGTTATTTCATGTTAGTGATAACCAAAGTTATCACTCTTACATGGTAGCCACTGAGAGCAGGGAAACTGAGATCCTTTATCTTTACCAGTTTGTGTGATTTTAATCCTTCAGTTTTACTTGGACCGACGGCAAATTAAACAGCAGCAACTTGGTAATTCTGTCTGGCCAAGTGGTTGAACACTTTGATCTGGAGTTCCGGATCCTGTATGCCCAGTCAGAGCCCATCAGCTCCAAACTCCTGTCCAGCTTCCAGATCAGTGGCAAGTTTGACCATCTGGCTGACCTAAAGCCACAGTCCAAGGAGCCCACGTTGGGCAATCTGCTGCGTATCAGGCTGGCCAGACTCTCAAGTACTCCCAAGAAGACCAACCTGGGCCCAGAGGTGCCACCAAAAGACAGAGCCGAAACCAAGCGCCATGACTCTGAGACTTCCACCATCAGCGATGAAGACTATTTCTGCAGCCACAAGGACCAGCTAGAGGATAGCAAAGGGACTGATGCTGCTACCCAAACAGAGCCAGGAGAAGAGATGGCTGCAGTAAGCCTGAGTGAGGTGGGAACGCAGACTAGTTCCAGCATGATGTGTGTTGGGACCCAAGCCACAGTTGTCACCAGGGCAGCCAGCTCCCAGGCCACAGTGTGGTCCAAGTCCACTACCACACAGACTGAAGCTGATGAGAGCTTCCTTCCTGAGGGTTCCCAGTCTAAAGAAGGGTCACCAGCATCCAAGATGTCGGTGTCGAGGTCTTCCAGTTTGAGGTCATCCTCTTCTGTGTCTTCTCAGGGCTCACTGGCAAGCTCAGTCAGCTCCCATGTTTCTCTGACAGCTGCTGATCTCCACACTCCCGGCTACCCCAACTACCTGGGTCTGGGCACCCCCCATCTGGATCTGTGCCTGAGGGACTCATTCAGAAACTTGAGTAAAGAACGGCAGGTCCACTTCACTGGCATCAGGTCCCGGCTCACCCAGATGCTCACTGTGCTCTCAAGGAGAACGCTCTTCACAGAGCACTACCTCAGCTACAGTCCGGGAAGCTTTACCAGAGCTTCTACGAACCTGGTGTCTGTGAGGGACATAGCACTTTATCCTCCCTATCAGTGACTGCTGGGTTCAGCCAACCCTCTGTCCCGAGGCCAGGAGAGCCTCACACGCATGCCCCCAGCTACCCTCTTTCACCTGTCACTGGGCCACCTTTGCCTTTGATTCTGCAGCATTGTTTGATATTTTGTTCTGTGGAAATCATTTATTGGTTTAAACACTATAGGTACTTTTTTCTCCATTGGCACAATTTTAATATTCTATCACTACATAGGTTTCTAAGGTTGGTTTGAGAGATAAATATTGTTTTGTATGTGTGTGTTCTCTGTCTTAATGCTTTGAGTCACCACTGTTTTTAAAATCAGAATCATATTTAAAAGTTAAACACCATTGTTTCTTAACTGACTTTCTCTTGAATATCTGTGTTCGTAGTATTAAATAAGTATAGACAACTTTTTGTTTGTCTGGATTTTGTTCTTTCTGGCAACCCTGTCTTTATCTCTAAGGGTGTGTTATAAATAAATAAATGTACCATATAAGTATTTGTGTGATTCTTTTTTGTTTTAAAAACAGTTTTGGGGAGTACATGATCCAAATTGTAAAGGGGCAATGTATTCACTTAAGAAGCTGGGTGGTGGCACATGTCTTTAATCCCAGCACTCTGGAGGCGGAGGCGGAGGCGGCGGAGGTGGCGGAGGAGGCGGAGGCGGAGGCGGAGGCGGAGGCGGAGGCGGCGGCGGCGGAGGAGGCAGAGAGGAGGCAGAGAGGAGGCAGAGAGGAGGCAGAGGAGGCAGAGAGGAGGCAGAGAGGAGGCAGAGAGGAGGCAGAGGCAGAGGCAGGCAGGGGCAGAGGAGGCAGAGGCAGAGGCAGGCAGGGGCAGAGGAGGCAGGGGCAGAGGCAGAGGAGGCAGGGGCAGAGGAGGCAGGGGCAGAGGCAGAGGAGGCAGGGGCAGGGGCAGAGGGGCAGAGGGGCAGAGGGGCAGAGAGGCAGAGGCAGAGGCAGAGAGGCAGAAAGAACTCTGAATTCAAGGCCAGCCTGGTCTACAGGGTGAGTTCCAGGATAGCCAGAGCTACACAGAGAAACCGTGTCTAACCAAAAAGTTAGGAGAAAGTAAAGTGTGGTGGCCCACACCTCCAATCCCAGCACTTAGGCAAAGACAAGAAGGTCCGAGTTTGAGGCCAGCCTGATCTACTCAGGGAGACCCTGTCGAAAACACAAAACAGAAGGTTAAATGACTTTGAGCTGGTACTGGGGTCAAACCATCCTTGGCACAGTGAATTACTGTATGAGTGAGGAAACTTGCCAGCACAGCAGGCCTTTATGTGTGCCCCTTTCAAAGAAAAAGCCTAAGCTTCTTTAGTAAGGACCTGGCTGTCTGCCAGAGGAGTCCTGGGTGTGCATTCCTGGGTTCACATTCACTCTAGTGGCCCCACTGGTCCCAATTTCATCAGATGGGTGTATTGTTGATGATTTAGCAATCCTATATTCCAGAGTAGGGGCAAGAAAGGACACTGATAATTATCCCAGATTCCTGGTCCAGTGTCAGGCAATGTAACTGCTTATATCCTGCTAATCAGGATTGGTATGGCCGTGGAATCCTGGCTTTGTCAAGCCCCATTCATAAAAACAGAACAAAAGGAAGAGAGAAACCATGGCTTCCTCTTCCTGGCTTGCTAGCCCAGAAATCTACAATAAGTAGGGCATCGTCTGTGGGGAGACTGCTGACAGACACAGATCAGGAATGTACCCTGCAGTTGTTGATGAGTGTTAGGGCTCCTCTCATGACAAGGCTATCTCCTGGGTTAGTGCTGTGGTCTGTAGCTGTCAAGCACGTGCCAGGACACTGGGGCATGGCTGTCAACCCTCTGGGCTAATCCTTGAGTATACAGTTTGCAGACCTAGATCACTTTACGTGCTGCCTTAAATCCTTATGCTATCCCAGTGACTACAGGTTCGACAGCTGGCATTCCCACCCTCAGATGTAGAAACAGGCTGAAATTAATTAGCCTACTCAAGATAGTATGCCTGGTATATGATGGCATAAAAAGACAGGTGTTTGGATCCTCTATTGTGTGCCTCTCTTCTCTGCTTGCAGTAGAGAGGCCTTGGAACATGTTGCTTATGTAGTGGGAATTACTGCAGAGACAACTTCATGAACAGATGTAGGCACAAAGCCCTGATTGTGAGCATGCATTTCAATTCTATTGACATTGTAAGTCCATGTTCTATAAGGTTGTTAATAGATGTTCATTTAAATCATCGTAGGCTTGGAGGTGGCTTATTTGCTGAAGTGCCATCCATCTAAGCATGAGGACTTGTGTGAAAAGCCAGACATGGTGCCATGTACCTGGAATCCCCGTGCTGGGGAGGTGGAGACAGGAGGAGGGTCCCTGGGGCTTGGTAGCCAGCTGCTCTAACTCTACTCAGTTGGTCCAGTCTCTAAAAATAAGGTGCATGGAACTGGCAAGGCGGCTGAGCAGGTCAAAACATTTGCTGTCAAGCCTGCTGTTTTGATCCCTGGGACCCATGTGGTGGGAAGAGGCAACTGACTCCTGCAAGGCATCTGATTTCCACACATGTGCTATGGCATATGTGTGCACACACATACCAAAAATATAAAATTGTAAAAATAGGAAGTGAGGAAGTAATGACATTGACCTGTATGCCTCTGATGGATGTGTATACACAGCAGTACACACACGCACATGGACACATACCATGTAAATCCGAGTTCTAGGTGAGTTGTTTAAGTGCTTGCTTTGCAACCACAAGAACCTACATAAATGTCATGATGGGCTCATGACATCTCAGGGCTGGAGAGGGAGGGCCTGGGGCTTACTGGCTGGTCAACCTGGCCTACTTAATGAATTCCAAGCCAGTGACTGTGTTTCAAAAGAAAAAAAAAAAGAAAGAGGAATAGCAGTTATTCTCTGGCTTACATGTGTACACCCACCTCACACAAATACACCTACATTCATGCATAGGCACCCATATGGTACAATGCCTTTAAAAGACATAACCATAGTACAACTATTATACCTAACCACCACTAATAAAACTGCTCTATCAAATATTTAATGCTTAAGTACAGCATAATTTCTTTTCCTTACTGATGACTTGGGTTAGTTTTTAGACCCAATCTTCAGGATCAACATCCTCTCATAAAATAAAGAATCCATTGAGATGGCTACTCCACCTTTTTGGGCAGCGTTGATTTTTTAACAAAGGGATTTAAAGTGGCTAACAGGAGAAGCCAAGGCCAGGTGGCACAGATGGCCTAGTGGATAAAGGTGCTTTCTGCCCAGTTCGACTACCTGAGTTCAATTCTAGGAACCCACCAACCCCCACAATTTGTCCTCTAACATCTGCTGGAATGCTGTGGCACAAATATGCTTGTCCCCAGTAAGTAAAAGTAATTTTAAAAATTAAAACCTAGTCTACAGGTTCATGTAACACAGAAGTTTCACGAAAGAGTCAAGGTTAGGGGGACACAAAACAGAGTCATGCTTGAAGCTAAGAGTGCATGCCAGGGCATGGAAGATTCATGTAGGGAAACATGTACATTTAAACTTTCCATTAGCTAAGCCATAGGAACCTGGCTTAGAGACACCACTCAGTGTCCACAAGGTGAAGAAAAACAATTATTCCTGATATTAAGGGAATACACATATTCCTTACAAGGATCTTTTTATTAAAATGTTGCTGTGGAGGCCTGAAGATGTTGGTAGAACACTTGAGTAACACGCATGAAAAGCGGGGTTTGATTCCCAGTACTGTGAATCCAGTGTGGTGGTGCATACTGTCATTTCAGTGGGAAGGAGAATAGTGAGTTCAAGACCATCCTTGGCTACAAAGTGAGTTGGAAGCCAGCCTGGGCTACATGAGATCCTGTCTTAAAATCAAACAAAAAAGTTAATTCTGAACTCCAAAGGGGTCATTTTCTGAAGCCATGAGGTAAATGTATCTAGAAGGTTCTGTATGAATGAACTTTATACTGAGTGCATTCAGGTAAACCTGTTTTCACTGGGCTACAAACCTAGATAAGTGTCCCAGTTTGCCTGGCACTGCCTGTTTATCCCCAGGTTCTATCTCTCTAACACTCCCTTTCAGGAGTGTCCCAGTTTTGAAGCTAGCCAGAAAGTATCTTGCAGGCCTAAGGAGGCCTTCCCAACCCACCCGGCTTCCTAGAATCACAGGCTACTGAAGCTACCATGACTTAGGGTTTCTACTGCTATAATATAACACCAGACCAAAGCAACGTGAAGAGGTAAGGGTTTATTCAGCTTACACTTCCATATTACTGTTCATCATCAAAGGAAGTCAGGACAGAAACTCAAGCAGGACAGGACCCTGGAGGCAGGAGCTGATGCAGAGACCATGTAGGGGTGCTGCTTATTGGCTTGCTCCTCCTGGCTTGCTCAGCCTGCTTTCTTATAGAACCCAGAACCACCAGCCCAGGTGTGGCACCACCCACAATGGGCTGGGCCCTCTCCATCAATTAAGAAAATGCCTTACAGCCAGATCTTATTGAGGTATTTTCTTAATTGAAGCTCCCTCTCTAGCTTGTGTCGAGTTGGCGGGAGACTAGCCAGCACATAGCAGACTACAGTCTTCTGTGGTTAGTTGCTGAGTGTCTTTCCTGTGGGTCTCTCCACGGCTCTGCACTCTGATCCCTGAAGTGGGTGAACACTTTTTGCTTGTGGTAATACGAATGTGAACATCATCACTGGTGTGCAAAGCCAACAGAACTGGCACATCTGTAAATGGGACCACAACTGCAGAAGACCCACCCTGGATTCTCAACAGGAAATCCTGGCATAGCACAATTGTGTAAAAACAATTCTATGAACCTTCTTTTTAGCGGACATTTGTCTGGTCTGGTTTCTTTAAGAGCTGGCCGCTGTAGTGCAAGGATTCATGATTGGGTGTGGTAGTCAGATTATTTTAGCTTCATTCATTAATCCTTAGATAACCATGCCAAGATTTGTGAGGAGCCATTCTGTCCCCATTGCTCTTTGTGGTTCTAGTGAGGCTGGCTGGACTTGGCCCTGGGGATGGGACATGTGATCTAGTCCTAAGCAAATCAGGCCATCATATTCTCTGGTCCCACTGATTGATTCAGGGATGGATGCACAGGCCAGATAGAGATATATTTGCCACGAAATTTTCTTTTGAAATGTTTGATGCTTAAATGATTTTAGACATTGATTTGGCTATCTTGTCACCCCATTACAGCTGAGAGAGAAGGCAGCAGAACACAGAGTTCTGGCTATGTCAGAACTCTGATGTTTTTAGGCCCTGATGTTTTTAGGTCAGATATTCATTGACTTTTTAATATCTATGAACTACTTTTATTCATTATTCTGGTCTCACCTTGTAATCCAGGCTGGCCTGGATCTCACTATGTAGCCCAACCTGGCCATAAAGTCTTGGGGATCCTCCTGCCTTAGCCTTCCAAGTGCTAGGGTTACAGGCGTAAGCCACCATTGCTGCTGCACGAAGCATTTCTTCTGACCTGATGCTGGTTTTCCACCACTTGCATCCATAACGTCTATAAAGGCATTCTTCATGTATGAATATTATTTTCTATATGAAGGACTTTAATGAAAATATAAAAAGATAAGAATCAGTGTTGGGCTTATAGCTCAATAGTAGAGGGCCTAGCAGGCAAGAGGCTCTGGGTTAGACTACCAACAGTGCTGGAATAATTTAGAGACATAGTGTTCAAAGTATGTGCTTTCTCAACAGTCACTTTCAGCAATTGGCAACACATGGCAAAATATGACAAGACCCTGTCCTCAAGAAGTTCTCAGCACTGGACTGAAGAGTTGGTTCAGAGGTTATGAGCATTGACTGCTCTTCCAGAGGATCTAAGTTTGATTCCCAGCACCCACTTGGTGACTCATAACTGCCTGTAACTCCAGTTCCAAGGGATCCAATGCCCTCTTCTGGCCTTCATGGGCACCAGGCACATACTTGGTACAGAGACACAAACATGTAGGCAAATCATATACATAAAATTATTTTTTTAAACAGTTAAAGAATTCCCAGCATAAAACTAGAGGCAGATTAACTTTTACACAAGTCTTAGGGTAAAACTGGCTTGTAAGTCCTACTCTACGGGGGAATGTTTGATAGTGGAAGTAGACAAGTACAGATGCTCCTTCAAGGATTGGAAGGTTTTAAAGCAGGGGTGAAGAGTTCTCCACAGAAGGATTAGCATGTGTTGAACTTCATTTAATTATTAAGGAAACAAATCGAATCTAGAAATGAATATGACATACACTCAAGATTTTGCTAGCTTGATGTATTGTCCTAGGATTGGAGCTAATGATAGCCAATTCTGACCTAGTGCCTGCAATGTCTTGCATTATGTTAGGTACTCTGTACCTCATCTCATTTAACACTCCTTTAAAACTCAGTTTACAACTGAGATTAAATGTCAGCCAGGTGATGGTCAAGCTAAGGATTCTGAATCAGGGTTACTTGTTTCCAAAGCTTTCCATAATTTGCCATTTCCCTCAAAGAATGAAGCATTTCTTCAGAGCTCTAAAAATGTATAGCTTCTAAAGCCTCTTATTTTGTAGCTTCCTTGAGCCCAGCATAATTGTGCTCTGAGAGGTTCCACCCAGTAGCCAGTGGAAACAAGATGCAGAGACCCACAGCCAAATATTAAATGGACCTTGGGGTGGGGAAAGTTTTGTGGAAGAGTTGGGGGAAGCACTGAGGGTCCAGTAGAGGACAAGGACTCCACAGAAAGAGCAACAGAGTCAACTAACCTGGACCCTTAGGGCTCTCAGAGACTGAACCACCAACCAAAGATCAAGCATGGGCTATATCTGGTGCAGTGTGATCTTCATGGGGGTCCCCCAAACAACTGGAGCAGGGGCTATCTCTAATTTGTCGCCTGCCTGTAGATCCCCTAACTGGGCTGCCTTGTCTGGCATCAGTGGGAGAAGATGCACCTAGTCCTTCAATGACTTGATGTGCGGGGGTGGGGTGTGTGTTGGGGAGTGGGGGAGTAGGAAAAAAGCATTTGATTTATGAACGGTTGACTTGGAGGGAACATACTGGATAAATACACTGGCCTGACTGATTTGATTTCTAGTCTCATCTTCCAGCCCAATATGCTTCTGCATTGCATTTTCCGACATTTCTCTGAAGATCACAAGTTGCCAGTATCATTTCGGTTTTACTTGCTGATAATAAGCATCATTCTGTTTATTCGTTTACAGTTTACTCAGCCCCACCCTCGCCTGGGAAACAAGCTACAGTTCCTGGGAACACAGAAGTATTAACTGAATCATCAGACGCAGGAGGTCTCGTTACCACTATTATCTCTCAGTATGAAAATAAGGACACTAAAAGAGACGCAGCTGTGACAGTGTGTAAACACGAACATCTCTCAGTTCACCAGGGAAGCCCGGCCTCTGCGCACACTCATACGCTGGTGAGTGACAGCGCGGGAACACAGCAGCGCATTCCTAGAAGTTAGTGGGAACCCAGAGCTCCTAGGCAGGGTAGACCAGCCAATCCCTGCGCCAATATGGCTGCGCGGCATCACGTGGGCCAAGGAGAGGCCCCCAAAGACAAGCCAAAGCGAGCTGCGGGTCACGTGGTCCGCAGTGGGCGTCGCTAGAGGGCGTGGGTTCACTTGGCTCCACCCGTCACCCGCTGCCCCGGCAGAGGCTGCTCGCGGGCCACGCCCCTTGAGCCCTGAGGGACTCGCGCGGATCTAGAGGGGCGGAGTCTTCTTCGTGACCTTTCACCCCAGCATGGCTGCGCCCTTGGGACCAGTGAAATTCTGGAAACCCGGTAAGACACGGCAGGGAGCCTGAGTAGATGCGGCGACGTGACTCTCGGCCTGGGGACCCGCCCATGGGCCTGACCGGGGAGGACTGGGCATCACTCCTCTGCGAGCGTGGATGCTGCTGCCCACGGTGGTCCGGAGGAAGTCAAGGCCTCCCTAACCTGGTCTGAAACTCTGGTGACCTTGTTCGAGTTTCTCATCCTCCTCCGCACCTCTTGAGATGTCGAGTCCTGAAGCACCCATGTGTGTCTTGCAGATGCCCTGGGGCTGCATTGAGGTCGACAGGCGGTGCAGCCCAATGACTTGGAAGCTTGGGTTGTGGAGTCAGAGTGCCCAGGTTCAAGTCTGCCTCTTTGCCTTGCAGTACTAGATGGAGGACCTTGAGCTAGGCGTGCAATTCCCCTGAGCATTGCTCCCCTTACCTGGGAAGTGGGCAGAGTACGAACTCCTGTCCCGTGGGCGTTGAGTCATGTGTATGTGATCCGACCTAATGTCTCATAAAAGAGAAAATGTGTTCCAGTGTTTTAGGGTAGGTCTTGCCCATTCTGAATGTTTACCACAAAGTGAACGCCCTCCTCCCTATTGGCTGTCACTCTTCCTGTTTTGTTGGCTAACAAGTCGCCATCACAAAATTAATTTGTTTTTGCATTTTCTCAGGTCAGGTTCTTATTGAATTATATGTACCAGACAATGCTCTGTGTAGGTAGGATGCTTCTTTTTGTTTATGCCTTTCTTATAAGCCAAACTAAACCAAACCAAACCACTGTTTCTTAACTGGTATCAGCCTCTGCCCTTAGTTTTTCTTACATATTTTCCTTTTTCTCCTCCACGTGCACTCCAGAAGATCTGGATGTATACATTCTATTGTGATGATGATAGTTTGAGACAGAAAAGGCAACAAGGGACAACTTTTAAAGGGTGTTTTAGCTGGTCCCTGGAAATCTGACCATGTGCCTAAGTATTAGAGAAATAAACTCATGAAAGTGACACATAATTCTTTCTTTAAAAAAAAATATGAACTGGGTATGGTAGTCCATGGCTGTAATCCCAACACTTGAGAGGCAGAGGCAGGAGGATCTCTTGAGTTTGAGGCCAGCCTGGTCTACATTCCAGGACAACCAGGGCCACAAAGACATACCCTGTCTCTCTCATTTGTTTGGCTGGTGACACTTTCATGACTCAGCATTTCCAGGCATCAGTCGATTGTTCACCCCAGTAAGTAATGAGTTATCATTTACTTATTCAAGAGTTTATCAGCAGACCAAAGAGTTAAATCTAATAGAGGCTTGGATAAATTGTCAAAACTCAGACCAGGGTACCATTTTGGTTAAAGAACTTGGAAGGATTCTACAAGTCTGCCCCATTGTTTAGTTCATCTAGTATACCGAGAGCACACTTCTGTTGTCAGTCAAGTCTTGAATACATGCCTGGTCCCAGATCTCAAGGTGTGCTCTCATAATTGACTCTGAAGTCACATGTCCATGAGAAGAGATGCCAAGCAAGGAAGGGGTGCTGATAAGGAAGATGGCCTCAAGTACTGGACTGCACTGCCTTCCCTGCCTACCACTTATTGGTGACTTGCAGAGCCGCATAAGTGCTCCAAGTCTCTGCTCCCTTATCGGTAATTTGTCATAATAGGATTGTTGTGAGGATTATATGGAACAATGCACAAAACACCCATGGCACTAGATACACAGCTACTATAATTATAGGAAAGCATAGGGGGGGGGGGAAAGTTCAGTGTGAAGAATTGACTGCGTCGTGGTGGAGATGGTAATGGGTTTGGAGTGAACACTGAGGGGTGAAGTAAGTTTGTTATGGTTTGTTTATGGTGAGGTAGGGAATGGCTCTCCAGGTCATTGAAAGGATTTGTATCTTAAGGGTGTCCTCAAACCCCCAATAGTGGAGTACTGTGATGGTATTGTATGTGGTTATATTTTGGGGTGTGGCAGGAGATGATGCTGGAAAGGTAAGAAGAGACTTCATCTTGAAATGTCTTTCGAGAGTTAAAAAATTTGAGCTTCTGGGCCAGTGAGATGGCTCAGAGGCAAAGGTGCTTTCTGTGAGAGCCTTATGACACCAGCCTGATCCTCGTAACTCATGTAAGGGTGGATGGAGCAACTCTACAGAGTTGTTCTCTGACCTCTACATGTGTGTGTGTTCCCCCTCCCCCTCCCCCTCCCCCTCTCCCTCTCCTTTCCTCCCTCTCTTTCTCCCTCTCCCTCCATCTCCCTTTCCCTCTCCTTCCCTCTCTTTCCCTCTCCTTCCCTTACTCTCTCTCTCTTGCCCCCCCTTTCCTCTCATACACACACTCTAAGTAAATTTTAAAAAATTGAGCTCCCTGCTTTAACCCCAGCAATGATGTGGTTAAGAAGGCTACTTCTAAGAGAGGTTGCTACTAAAATCCAAGATGGATGCCGAACCTTAGTTCAAGCCTGGGAGCTGACAGGAGGGGCCCATTAGATACTTTAGAGGTAAAGAGAAGAGAAAGTAAAGACAGTGATAATTTTGTGTTCTGGACAGGGTGACAGTGGGGTCTTGATGGGGTGACTGTATAGGTAAGCGTGTTTGGATGGGGTGACTATAGGTAATCTGTCTGGATGGGGTGATAGCCTAGGTAAGTGGGTTTCAAATTTTGCTGTATTATTGAATCACTTGGAAAATTAAAAACAAAGACAAAACTTCAATCCTTATGTTATTATTGTCAAGAACTCAGGAACTAGGTAGCAGTATTTTTAACATTTGGGGGGCTTCTAGTATGCATCACTAGTTGGGGATCCATTGGCCCAGGTATACAGTTTTCATTCACTGAGATTTGAGTAGCTTCAGTGGGTCCTGAGCCCTGGGAAGTCACTTTCACTTACAGCATTTTATCAGCTAGTAACAACATCTCTTTGGTGAGTTAATATTCTCACAGATGAGCAAAAAGTTCCAGATACGAAATGGGTTGTTGGAAATGCAGGTCAGGGAGGTGGTTGGAGCTGAGTGTAAGGTCAGATCTTGGAATCACAAGCAGGTCCTGTAGGCACAAAATTACAGGCTCTGATAACTACAGGGGTCTTTTAGACAAACTACATACGGTGAAGTGTGTAATGAAATAATATGTGGTGGACTGAAGGGTTGTGTGTGTACTGGGGAGATGTATACACTGGGGAGAGGTACACCGGAACTCGCACGTGCAGTACCTCACTCTACCTGATTGTTATGGTATGGGTTCAGAGTTGCTGGATTTTTTTTTAAAGACACGATCTACCTCTTAGCCTAGGCAGGCACTAACCCTGTGATCCTCCTGCAGTAGGCTTCTGAGTAGCTGGGATTACAGACCCTTGGCCAAACTTGGCTCTCAAATGGGAAAATTTTGGTTGATGTTTTGAATGAAATATTTTTCTGAGTGTAGTGGTACATGCCTATATTTCCAACACTTGGGAGGCTGAGGCAGGAGGATTGACAGTCAAAGTTAGCCTGGGCTTTGTAGTGAGTTTCAGGTTATCCTGAGGTATATAGCAAGACCCTGTCTAATGTAACCAAACTGACAAGAAACATCTCCCCATCAGAAGTCAGTAACGACAATCACCATTTGAAACTGTTTAGTCATAATGTAAATGGAGGGCTTAAATTACCAGTTTGTGATCTCTAACTTAGTAGTATGGTATACTTATGTTGTGTGATCTGCCTGAGTTTTTTTCCAGAATGTTCACTTTATTCTCTGGCACACATGGGTCAGAAGGACCCGTCCATTTTCATTTTCTCACTCAATAAGTATTTAATGGTGGGTGTCCATGTGCCTTGCTTGCAAAAGCTTTATTGAGCTGCTTGAAGATTTTTTTTCCCACTTGATTCATGGTAAGAATTGTGCTGTAGGGCTGGAGAGATGGCTCAGTGGTCAGAGTATTTGCTGTTCTTGCAAAGAAGCCAAGTTTAGTTCCCAGCACCCATGCTGAGTGCCTCACAACTGCTTATGACTTTAGCTCTAGGGCATCCAACACCCTACAAGGGATTCTTGAATTGGGTGCTGTTGTGAGCCTTGTTTTACAGATGGGGAAATGAAAGCATTAATGATTTTTGAAAATTGCAAAAATGCTACTTCCTTAAGCATGGCACACACTCCCAATTTAAAGACTGCCATAAACAGAGTGGGCTGTGGGGTGTGTAAGCGGCCTGGGGTTCCGGTTTGGCTGAATGGCATCTTTTGTAAGGAGAAGAAAAGCTCCTGTATCTGTAGAGCAGCTGTTCTTGTAAAAGTTCCTAACAGCTGTGGGTTAGACAAGAGAGGGCCCCCGGAGGGCCGTGAACCAGCGTGTGGGAGGTGCAGGGCTCACAGGAACAGCATTCAGACTCTCCAGACATAATGGCATGGTTTAAATGTTTTGAGAAAAGGGGTTTTCTGAACAAAAACAGGGCAGAAGAGGATACAGTGTTCTCTGATGTAGTCTGACTTGGGAAATGGGATGTAGTAATGGAAACAGGAGGACATGAAACCTGCTTTCCAGCCCAGGCTTTGGTCCAGGCCCAGTTCTGTCCGTTCTCTGGTTGAAGGGAGATTAGCATTTGGCAGATGTCGCAGTGCCCCACTTACCTGCTTTTTGGCAGCTTGTTCCTGGAAGTAACGGGGCTGGAGATGAAAGCTGCTGAGCTTTGAACTTGCTTCTAGGAGTCTGCAGATCCAGCATCTTCTGTTCAGATGAATCATATTCTTGTTTTTTTTTTTTTTCTGGAGGGAAGTTCCTACAGGCCTTTAATCCAAGCACTTGGGAGGGCAGAGGTGGTTGGATTTCTGAGTTTGAGGCTAGCCTGGTCTATAGAATGAGCTTCAGGACAGCCAGAGCTACACAGAGAAATCCTGTCTTGAAAAAAAAAAAAACCCAAACAAAACCCCATTTAGGTTTTTTGTTTGTTTGTTTTTGTTTTTTTTTTTTTGTTGTTGTTTTATTTTTTGAGACAGGGTTTCTCTGTTTAGCCCTGGCTGTCCTGGAACTCATTCTGTAGACCAGGCTGGCCTCAAACTTAGAAATCAGCCTGCCTCTGCCTCCCAAGTGCTGGGTTAAAGGCGTGTGCCACCACTGCCCGGCTATTTTTATTTTATATGTTGCGTGTTTGCCTGCATGTGTGTATGTTCACTGTCCATGTGCTTAGTCCTTGTGGAGCCAGAAGAGTGCGTTAGACCCTCTGGAACTGGAGTTAATGGGCAGATGGTTGTGAGTCACCTTGTGTGTGCTAGGGACTGAACCCAGGTCCTCTTGAAGAGAAACAACTGCTTTTAACCACTGAGCTATCTCTCCAGCCTCAGTTGTATCTTAACCTAGTTCTGACCTTGGGTCACAGAGGCAGTTTGGCATGAGAAGAAAGAAAAGCTGATCTTACGGGACTTAAACTTCTCCATAGGATCTGCCTTCTTGATTTGTCATTGTTTTGAGCAAGATGCTGTAGCTGTCTGGAGTTTTAAATTGCCCTGCAGTGTTTCTTGGACTGCTATTTCCCATGTAACTACCCTAGTTGTGGGCAGTTGGATCAGGGAAGGCCTTGCATCTAAGGGGATGTGAGTCCCCCGTGGTCCAGTATAAAGAACCCCCTCACTGCCGTACACAACACACACCTGAAGCTCCAAGTTCCTTTCATTTTAGTCATGGCATTTACCTGTCATTCTTATTATACCAAGTTACTGGGAGGCAGCATGTGAGATGAGAGGCAGTGAATCCATGAGGGTCAGTTTGCATCTGTGCTGCCCGGGGCTGGTTTCTAGTGCTTAGAGCAGTGCTTGCCATGAAGCATTTGCAGTCTGTCTTGTTCATAGGTGCTTGGATGGCTGGCAGGCTGAACTCTAGGTCATCAGTGCCTGTGGAGAAACTACCCCTTGGCCTGAACTTGTTAAGAGATGCAGAGATGAGCGAGGCGGGGGTGGCAGCCTAAGCTCCTGGTTCCTACTCTCCATGAGTCTTGCCTACTGGTCCACAGGCTTTGTCTTTGGCATATTCTCACTGGGTTTCTTTCACTCTCTTCAGAATTAGGTAGGACCCAGTTCTGGATGGTCCAGTAGGACTGCCCTGTTCTTTATTCTAGACTCTGCACTGGAGCTTGCAGGGATGACTCTTTTTTGTTCTGGCAGGCACTTTCCTAGATTGGTTTTTTTTTTTTTTAAACTTTTAAAACTCCAAAGTTTTATAAATTTGAAATCAAAAGCATTGTTTCCTTTGTATATCTGCTTTGAAAATGTATAACTTGGGATGGAGAGATGGCTCAGTGGTTAAGAGCACTGATTGCTCTTCCAGAGGTCCTGAGTTCAATTCCCAGCAACCACATCGTGTCTCACAACCATCTGTAATGGGATCCGATGCCTTCTTTTGGTGTGTCTGAAGACAGTGACAGTGTACTCATATAAAATAAATGAATCTTAAAAAAATTATATAAAAAAAGAAAATATATAGCTTTTACACACTCTTTTCTGTTTAACACACCGGAATCTGAAGAACAGTTTTTTTCTGCTGCAGGTACAGAAGGGCCAGGTGTCAGCATTTCTGAAGAGAGACAAAGTGTCGCCGAGAACTCTGGGACACCAGTCATTTACAATCCCTACGCTGCGTTTTCCATAGAGCAGCAGCGACAGAAACTGCCTGTGTTCAAGGTATGACTGCCTGGGGCCTGCCATGAGCCTGCCACTGAAGGAACTGTTGTGAATGGTTCCACAAGTTACAGTGTTACAGGAGCCCTATGCCTGTGCCAGTGTGTGTGTGTTGGGAGAGGGAGAAAGGGGAAGAGAGGAAGGCAGGGAACACAGACGGTGGTGGCGCACGCCTTTAATCCCAGCACTTGGGAGGCAGAGGCAGGTGGATTTCTGAGTTCGAGGCCAGCCAGCCTGGTCTACTGAATGAGTTCTAGGACAGCCAGGGTTATACAGAGAAACCCTGTCTGGAAAAACCAAAAAAAAAAAAAAAAAAAAAAAAAAAAAAAAAACTGGGAAGTCCTGAAGACTTTTTTATTTTAGCTCTTATATATCAGGAAATGGGAAGGAGGAAGGCATTTCTCATTTCCTTTTTGTTTCTTTCAATTACGAACAATTTCCAGTGCAGAAAATGACACAGTAACACAGTGAACATGTTATCAACATGTTACTGTCATCTAAGTCAATATGTTATCAACATATGGCCAGTTTTTTTTCTTTTAAAAGATGCATTTAGCAGGGTTAATTGGTAATTTAAGAATCTGTCTTTGGAAAAGATCATAAGGTACTCTTAATCCTTAATGAGACAGTGTTGGGATTTATGGGATTACCAGACAATCCACATGAGTTCAGTTAAGATGGCGAATAGTCAGCTCACATATATGCCTGCTAACACAAAGACTTGGGTCTCTATGGAAAAACACTGAAACAGAGGGCTATAAACTATTGTAAACAGGCAGCTTTTGTTGAAAACTACTAGCCTGAGTAGTCATAAACCTTGTAAATAGGCAGCCTTTGGCAGATAGTACCAAATTAGATTATGACAAGGAAATCATAGGAAGAGTCATAGAACCTTCACCCAAATGATACCCTGTTCTGAAAGATATCTGTACTCCCCCTGAACATCTATGTTCCTGTGTCATCCCCTTCCCCACATTCTGCATTTTTGTGTTTATAACCCCTGTGTTAAAAAGTAAAAATTATGATTTGATAAAAAACAAACAAACAAACAAACAATAACATACAGTGTACCCCTGGTTCTGCTGATTTAGTTCCTGACAATCTATTTTCTTGTTCTCAGAAATACTTTGAATTATAAAACGTTATTGTGGTTTGTGTTAGTATGTTGGGTGAAATAATTTTTTATTGATCTTATTTTGAACTTCAAAGTTTGTAGTGAGTTGAGGTGTCCTTCAACATGGTGTAGGTCATACTTGCTTTCATATTGTGAAGTGTTGGTTGGTCTGTTGAACATTTTGAAAAACTGGATTCCTTTTTGAGAATTTCATATATGAACACTAACTTTCCCCCTTCTCTCCTTCCTCCCACTCTTCCCAACCCCCCCCCCATACTTTTTGAATGCATTTTATTGTTTGATTATCATTTATATGTGTATGTATATATGTATGCATTTAAAAAAAAAAAAAAAGAAAGAGAACTACAAAAAAAAAAATGTAGGATCGGAAGGGGCCTTCAATTCTCACTAAGTATGACTTTTCAATTATTTGTTAGCATAGAAAATTTCTGCATTTTTCTTTCCCGTGTGTTTCATTTACAACCAAATTTAATATTAAAATAGTAATAAATTAAATTAGTAATTAGTAAAATTACTAATAAGTAAGACAAAGACTGAATATTTTGGCATGCATTGAAACTCAGCAAATATATACATGTGAAGCAGTATTTTAAGAAAGTTTTGAAGTGCATGAAAGCTCTGTGAAAGTAAAAAAAAAAAAAGATGCATTTAGCAGGGTTAATTGGTAATTTAAGAATCTGTCTTTGGAAAAGATCATAAGGTACTCTTAATCCTTAATGAGACAGTGTTGGGATTTATGGGATTACCAGACACTCCACATGAGTTCAGTTAAGATGGCAAATAGTCAGCTCACTAGGGTCCAGTGCCTGAGCTTGAGCACATTCAGAACCTTTTTGTTCTCACTGACGTTCTTCCATACCATGGACACCGTTGATGGATCTCTTGGCAGCTTCACATGGTTGGCCCTTGCAGTCAGAAAGTAGGCTCACAGGTGGCTAAATGTTGTTGGTGAATGGTGAATACAGATTTCAGCCTCTGGAGCCTTTGAGGTTTGAACTTTGCCTCCATGTGGTATCTCTGGAATGACTTGTGTGGGCGTGGCCAACAGCATGTATATACTGGTCTTTCTGCTGCACAGAGCTGTGTGGAAGATGGCAAGGTTTGTTTTGTTAGGGTTTTTTTTTTTGTTTTTTTTTTTTTTTTTGTGGTGCTGAGGATTTAATCTAAGATGTGCCATCAAGTGTCCAACCCCTGAGCTATGTCTTATCCCTAGCACTTCTTATTTTATTTTATTTTATTTTATTTTATTTTATTTTATTTTATTTTGAGACAGGGTCTTGCTAAATTGCTTAGGCTGGCCTTGAACTTACTGTGTAGTTCAGGCTGGCTTTGAACTTGAGATCTTCTTCCTCAGTCTCCTGAGTTGCTGAGGTACCAGCCCCACTAAGAGTTGGGTTCCTTTCACTTAGACACTGCTGGTAACACCCTTCTACTAGTGTGTTCTTCCTCCACATTCATGTGGAACAGCAGCCTTCTTAATTTAGCTAAGTCCCCTTGGTTGGAGTTTCAGGTGACCTTAAACTTTTTAGTCAACCTAATAGTGTCTGGGCTTTGTCCTCAGGTGACTTGGATAGATGTGTGGGACCCTCAGGACATGAGATGACCATTGCTTTCTTACCACTGAGGGGCACCATTTTTGAGTCATGATGAAGCGTCAAGACTCTGGAGTAGACTTCAGGGTCACTCCCTGTTCCACCAGTCATGTGCTGGGCGACCTTCCTTCACCATTGTGAGCTTCCATTTCCTTATCTGTGATATGGGTCAGTAGCACCTGCCTTGTCGGATTGATTGCTATGAGGCCTGGATGAGGTCACCTGTGTGGTGTTTATGAGGTGTCGGACTCGAACTACCCAAGTACAAGGAAGTGGTTGTTTACTGAGAGTGCAGACCTTGACCTTTCTCTGCCCATCATTTTCTAACTGTGTGAGGTGAAACCTAAATAAAAACAAGTTGAGCCTATTGAGAAGGGAAGGCAATCTAAGGTCCACATTACTGATCGGAGCTAAGCTGAGCCCGAGTGCTGTTAGAGGCTTGAAAGATGTGAAGATGGATGTAGACTGGGAGGAGGACAGTGTCGCTCTCACGTCTCCTCCTGCTCAAACCAAATGTGAGGTAGCTTTAGGAAGTTTGTGGTGGAGCCTAGCCAGGCACTGCAAGATCTTGGCCTTGATCCCAGCCTCCCCAGCCACAGTGGACAGAAGTTGACTGAAGCAGCACCAGTCTTTCCTCAGCCCATTTCCGAGGCAGCCTCCCTGTGACTTCCCTCTGAAGCTGTTCCCTGTGGGGTATGGACACTGCTGTGAAAGGCATCTGTGCCTGCCAGCCCCCTGTCTGACGTGCACTCCTGTGCACTCCTGTCCTCCTGGGCATTCCCAGGTTCACAAGGCCTGGTGACAGTACCTCCTTGTCTCCCTGTCTCCATACCAGCTGTGTGGCCATGTTAGACTAAAGAATATGAAGCTTCCTGTCCAGATCATCCTGTGTGTGCTGTCTGGTTTTCTACAAATGCAGCCCCTGCTGGAGCCTCCTAGGTCAAGTGCAGCCCTTGTTCCTCTCTGAACTCAATGCCAAACCAAATCTGAACCAATGGCTTCCCAGTCCACTTCCCTCCCTCAGCCCCTCCTGCCTTAGCCTCCAGGTGTTGGGATTGTAGGTGTGTGCCACCACACCTGGACTCACTGGCTCTTTGTAGGTCCTCTCCAACAGTGTATGCTACCTTCTTTCAATTTCTTTCTTTTTCTTTCTTTTCTTTTTGTTTTTTATAGACAAGGTTTCTCTGTGTAGCCCTGGTCATCCTGGAACGCTCCTTGTAGAACAGGTGGCCTCCAAATTCAGAAATCCACCTGTCTCTGCCTCCTGAGTGCTGGGATTAAAGGCGTGTACCACCACCACCTGGCTTAATTTTCCTCCTCTTCCTGCTCCTTTTTGAATCATATTTTATTTGTGTGTTCATTTGTATAAATGCAGATTCCTGGCTCCAGGAATTGATTAAATTCTCCCTGGCTCCACTGTTTAGAAGCGTAGATGTTAGAGCTAGGAGTCTTCATTATTAACAAATGATCCTAGAAGACTTTGCTATTAAGACCTAAGGACTGCATATCTCCCTCCAGTTGTAACATATTCAGAAGCCCCGAGTTACCAGGACCTTATTTGCTAGCTGGAACCTGTCAGCATCCTAGCTCTTCTCCAGACCAGGCACCTCCATGGTATAGCAATAGATGAGCTGACCCCCATCAGAGAGGGAGCCCCCAGCAGGTTTCCTCTGAATGAGGCATTGTGGAATACCTCTGTAATCAGCCACGAGTTCAGAATGCTTTCTGAAGCTAAGCAAATGGAACACTGGGATTTTCTGGGGCTGTTTAGTAGTCAGGCCTGCTCCCACTGAGTGGGCATAGGAGACTCAGTTACTTGTGGATGTTTCATTGTGAACTTTGGTTTGGATATTTTTCCATACTAACAAATAAAACCTAAATTTTAATTAGGTAATGCATAAATGTTGTCTAAAACCCAAAGCTTTTCACACCCCCTTTCCTCACCCTTTTCCCCTCCATGGATCAGCACTGTTGTCTCCTCTTCTTTAAAAACAAGTCCTAGGGTCCTGGGAAGTGCTCAGTGGGAAGAGGCTCTGGCTGTGCAAGCGGAGGGCCTGAGTTTGGAGCCCTGCATCCACAGAACATCCACAGTGTGGTCATTGAGGTGCCCTGGGGGCAGAGGCCGGAGGATAGCTAGGGCTTGCTGGCTGCCAGCCTCGGTCCAGGTTCAGTGAGAGACCCTGTCTCAAGGGAATAAGGTGCAGAGTGATAGAGCACGATACCAAATACCCTTGTGCACATGTGCACAGTTACACACACACACACACACACACACACACACATCACATGTGTGTACACTGTGCACACATCATTCACAGTAGTCTGTTCCTTGCTTTCTTTTCTTAGTGTATCTTGTAAACATCTGTTCTTTTAAACAGTCACAAATTGTTTCATTATTGAGAGTGTTTCATTTCATTTAACCACACGCCTATTGTGATGAACATTTAGGCTATTGGATTTGCATGTGTGTGTGTGTGTGTGTGTGTGTGTGTGTGTGTGTGTGTTTTGGTAGCCTAGGCTGGCATTGAATTTGTAATGTAGCTGAAAATGACCTTGAGTTACTGATTCTCCTGTTTCTACTTTGTAGGTGCTGGGATTACAAGTGTTACACCCTCATGCTTGGTTTTTAAGTATGCATGTGTTTATGCGTGTGTATGCACGTGTGCATATATTAGTAAGCCTGCAGCATTACTACTTATATTTTGGTGTGTGAGTGTATTATTATGCTTGCAGTATTACTTCTTATAGGTGAAACTCTAATTGACGCGTTGAGAGTTCACATGTTCTGTAGGTGTTCCATATACTTCTTGGCTCGTGCTGACACCACGACACCATGGCACCAGAGAGTTGGAGCCACAGTTTGATAGTTGTTTTACTTTTTAAATTTGCTTTCTTCTGGAAACAGTTTATTTCACAGTTTAAGTATGTTTTCTTGGTCTTTGAGACAAGATATGGTTGATTACAATGTCATTTTATTCTCTCCCAGCTTAGGAACCACATTTTGTACTTGGTAGAAAACTATCAGACTGTGGTGATTGTTGGAGAAACAGGATGTGGGAAGAGCACCCAGATTCCGCAGGTGAGCATGTGCTAATGTCCTGCTGCGCAGACTGCAGTTTGGAGGGATTTGTACTTGGGGATGGCCTTTCCTATCATTACTCTGACCTCCTCTCAAGAACTACTTGTCTCAGACATTCTTGTTAAACTTTTGAACTTATGATTTTTTGATTAATAATAAAGTTGGTAGTTGTTTTCAATTTATTATATTTTCAAAAGAGGGAGTCTTTATGCTTAATCTGCCTCTTGGTTCTTCTATCAGATTTGATGTGCATGTTATGTCCAAACATTACGAAGCCTGAGGCCTGTCATCTGTCAAATAATTTGCCCAGTTATGCCTCAGTATACCTGTGTTGTTTCCTTCTTGGTGACTTAGAACAGTGCAGGGTCACGTGGAGGGAGGGCTGTTTGGAACGGTGGCATCAGATAGGAATCCAGCTGTGGTTCTGCTTGCAGTACCTGGCAGAAGCTGGCTGGACAGCGGAAGGACGAGTGGTCGGAGTGACCCAGCCTCGCCGAGTAGCTGCTGTGACGGTAAGTTCCTCTTTGTAGTGTAGATTCTGCCTTCCCTTTCTGTTCCCTTGGTCAGTTCCTTCTTATTTCCTGAAATGATACAAAGTAGTAGAAGTTACTCTTTAAGAATTTAGCTTAAGAAGAGCTATGATTGGAAATTTTGCAGAATTGATAGCCGTTGTTATGAACCTTTTAGCAGTAAAGTGCTTAGGGAGTAAAAGTAAATATATTTGTTTAAAGCCCTTATCTGCCAGCAGAAGCATTGTGGACGCTTGCAAGTGTCACTTCACATTTGTCTCCACGGTAGGGGGAGCGGTTGGAAAAGTGGCTGCAGGCTGGGCAGGAAGGCTCCTCTCAGTGTGGGGTTGTGGCCGTGTTTCCGTGTACTAACTACACGAGAGGGAGAACTGAAATGAGATAGTAAAACAGGGGGACTCTGGACCTGGAGAAACATTTCTCACCACAAGAGAATTTGTTAAAGCTTGAAAACAGAAAAAAAAGTCAGAGTGTTTTCACAGTGATTTTCCTTTCCTCTCCTCTTTTCGTTGTGAGACGGAGCCTCACGTAGCGGAAGCTAGCCTCGAACTTGAAGCAATCCTGCCTAACTACCCGGGATACTAGAAGTGGTGGTGCGTGCCTTAAGTGTCAGCACTCAGGAGGCAGAGGCAGGTGGATCACTATGAGTTTCAGGCCAGCCTGGTCTATATTGCTAGTTCCAGACCAGCCAAGGATACATAGTGACACCCTGTGTCAAAAACAAACCCACTACCAACAGAACACAGTGTGAGCTTCTGCACCTGGCCTGTCTTTCAAATCTGTTCTGAGAGGAGCCGGGCTCTCTGCCTCTCTTCCTTCCTCGATACAGCACCATGATTTTCATTTTAAGACTCATAACATTTTAGAATTTGATGTTATTGAGATGTGATGTGTTGTAAGTGTTTGTGTGTATGGGTGTGTTGCCTGAGGGAATGTCGGTGCACTGTGTTCACACAGAGCCCGTGGAGGCCAGAAGAAGGCATCAGATCCCCTGGGACTGTGAGGCACCACGTGGGTAGAGAATTGAACCCAGGTCCTCTGGTTGAGGAGTCAGTGCTCTGAACCACTAAGCTGTCTCTCCTGCCCCACATTCAGTAATTAAAAAAAAATGTGTTTGCGAATGTTTGAGTGTGGTCTTAATATATCATTCTTTTCTCTCTTTCCTTTCCTATTCTCCTTTGCTCCCTCCCCCCACCCCCAGCCTCCTTCTACTTCTTGGTTTCTGTGCTGGCGATGGAGCCCAGGGCCCACTGTGCAAGCGCATGTAGCTCAGCAGGCCCAGACCCAGAATGAGATTCTTGACTCAAATTTTTGTTTCCTGGAATTGCAGACTTTGTTCCTTTGTCTTTTGGCACTGAGGTCCAATAGGGTGTCCCCATCTTCACGGCTGCTTTGTCTACTTGAGTGGGTTCCTTTTCAAAATGGTGTGGTTTGTTTTTCTCCAGATGTGGATCAACTCCTGAATCTCTGGTTTTAGGTCTCTATGTCCTATTATGGTGTACTGTTTTCTAATTGTTTTCTTTTCTAAGTGCACTGTGCAAGTGTATATCCTTTGTTTTGAGTGTTGATAGGTGTCCCCCAAGTATACTCTTCTCTAGGACTTCCTGTGAACTTACAGTGTTGGTGGTTTTGTGTGTTTGTTTTAGGGCAGTTGGTTAACGCAGAGCCTGGTGCTGCTGGGCCAGGGCTGTAGTGGGCTCCCGCTCCTCCGCTCCCACTCCTCCGCTCCCGCTCCCGCTCCCGCTCCCGCTCCCGCTCCCGCTCCCGCTCCCGCTCCAAGCCTGGTGCTGTTTATCTTTAGTCGTGTTTAGTCCATTTGATTCCTTTTTATTTTTACCTGAGTCTTTGAATCTTTTTAGTAAAGAAGTAAATATTTAGAATGAGAGATTATACATACAATATGTTACAAATACTAAAAGCGGGTAATGCCATAAACATGAAAAACACCCAGAAATAGCATGGTTTTATCAGTCAAGTCTGCCGGACAGGCACATTTGTATAAACTTTCCTCTCTGAGTTTTGGCTGCCTTCCACTGACGGCCCGTGCACACAGCAGTGATTTTCTGTTATTCCTTGTGGGGAAAGAGCAGCCTCTCTGTCTTTTTTTCTCTGTACACTCAGCGTGCTTATGTTTTATTTTTGATGCTAGAAGGTTTTCTTTTGCGTGTAGCTGGTTATCAATGGCATGGCATAAACGTTTGAGATCATTGCTAATTTTGGGAAAACCTCTCATCTTCTTTGCTGTGTATATGTGAGTCTAGACCACCACTGAAGCCTGACCCAGCCTGTGCACCTGAGACTGGCTTCTCCCTGGCTTGCCTTCAACTTTGCTTGATTTAGTTTCAACTTGATGTTGCTTTGACAGTAGCTTTCTGTGGTTGAATGCTGCACCCCCATCTTCTGGCGATTTAGACTTTCATTGTTATCTTTTGAGACAAGGTCGTCAAGTAGCTCAGGCTGACCTTATCCTTCTTGATCCTCCTGCTTCTACTTCTGGAGTGCTGGAGTTAGAAGGGGACTTGGAGGGAGGAAGAGAGAGACAGAGAGACAGAGAGACTAAAAAATAGAATAGGATAGAATAGAATAGGATAGAATAGAGGCTTGGAATCTGCAGTGAGTTAACTTTAACTTTTCATGTCACTGGAAGATGACTCAGCTAAAAATTGGAGCAGTTTTCCCTATGTGTGGTTTGAAATCCCAGCTCTTCATCAGTTTGCATTTTAGCTCCAGGATTGTAGCTACAGAGCACATCCCATGCAACTGCAGGCTTTCTCTTGATAGAACAAAGAATGCTTAAATTAGCCACGAGCAGTGACATGCTGCAGTGTTTGAGAAGCTAAGACTCAGAGATGGGCTGTGTGCACAGACTGAGCCCAGGAACAGACTCCTGAAGTTGTGCCAGATCTCTGTGACAGGCAGTTAGTAAGGAGGGCCACTGGTCTCACCAGTCCAGGTTTAACCCTCAGACCAGGCCCTCCTACCTCTAAGATTTGGGAGCATAGAAGCCATGTGTCTGCAGATGTGAGACTGTCCTGCTGTATCTCATCCACCGTGCTGACAGGATCTCAGGTCCAGCTTGCCAAGGTGCAGTGGTTTGCTGACTGGGCTCTGTTGAGTTTGATGTACTTGTGGAGAATACAATGTAAGCAGTAGAGGTAAAAGTTTACTATGGCAACAGAGGGTCGGCAGGATGGCTCAACAGTGAAGGAGCTTGTTGCCAAGTGTGATTATCTGAGTTTGATTTCCAGGAACCGTATGGTCGAGGAAGAGAACTGTCTCCCACAAGTTGACCTCTGACCCTCAGAGGTACACTGTGTCTACACATACATACAATAAATACATAGAGATAAATAACCAACCAAACAAAGCCAACAGAATACAACCCTGTATGATTATAAATGGGGAAACAAAAATGGTTGAGAATAAATCTTATGTACATAGTTAATGTATCTATGTGTTTATTTGAAGATGAGGAGCTTGTGCCATAGCCTAGCCTGGCCTGGGACTGGCAGACTTCCTGCTTCAGCCTCCTGGGTGTTGGTATTATAGATGTGTGCCACTACACTTAGTTACAGTCTTATGAACAGTTTGTATTATTTTTAGTTGTGTATATGTATGTGTGTGTGTGTGAGTGTGTGTGTGTGTGTGTGTGTGTGTGTGTGTGTGTGTGTGTGTGTGAGTGCTGGTGTCCATGGAGGCCAGACAACGTTTATCTCCTTGGAGCCAGAGTTAGAGCCACTGAATGTGCTGCTGGAACAGAACTTGGGTCCTCTGCAAGAGCAGTACATGCTCTTAATGACCAAACCATCTCTCCAGTGCGTGTACACACACACACACACACACACACACACACACACACACACACAAGCACACATGCATACACCCACGGTTTTTATCTGAGTATTTATACAAATAGTGACGTAGCAAGAGTAGAGGAGTTTGGGTTTACTTTCCCACCCACAAAATGGTTGTTTTTAATGAGGCGGTTGGCTCGTTTATTCTCATTCTTCCCAGCCTATTTCTCTGCAGGCTCCCAGTGTCTCCTCACAGATCCTCTGTGCCTTTTTCTGAGATGTGGAGTGGGGTTAGTTAGCTAAGCCTCCTGGGAAATGCCAGGCATGGAGAGATACACCCTCCAGAGGCAGAGAGGAGCAGGGTGCGTCTCTGCTTTCATAAGACGTTTTGAAACACCGAGTGGTGTGAACTGGCTGTCCGATGATTGATTCCGTATGGATCTTGTCAGATCTATAATTTCAAGTCACTGGGTGGGGCTACTTCTGATCTTCATGTGCTTGTCAGTTTCTTATGCATTGATGGCAGGTAGTGCCAGGCCGCACTTGGTGGGGACAACTGTGCTCCTGAGACTGGGCTGCCTTAGGTCTCTTCGTGGAGCAACTGAATTCCAAACTCAGACTCGAGACTGTGGGGCTTTGGGCTGCCTGGCCGGAGGAGGGTGACGTATGTCTGCTTCCTCTGGCTGGGTGTGCTAGGTTCTGGAGCCTCATGACTTAGCTTTGTTCTTTTCAGTTAGGTTGTTAGCAAGTGTGGAACTTTCTTTGAAAAAACAATCAGTAAGTGTAATTTCCCCTTTACACTGGTTCGTGCTTTGAGGTTGTGCCCTTGAGTCCTCTCCTCTCTAAATACCTGTGTTTATAGGCATAAGCCTGGCTTTTATTTCAGATATTTTCTGTTAGTTTGTAAACTTTGGACTTTTTGAGATAGTTTATGGATCTAGCTAGATGGATTTTTAAAAATTTTTTCTTCTCTCTCTGTCTGTCTCTCTGTCTCTCTCTCTCTCTGCCTCTCTCTCTCTCTGTGTGTGTTCGTGCGCACGCACGTGCGCGCGCACGCACACATGCTGGTGTTGAGGCTCCTCAGGTGCCACCTCGTCCTTTGGAGATAGGGTCTCTCCTGGGCTTGGAGCTCACTGGGAGGCCAGCCTTAGAAAGCCAGTGGCCTCCCAATCTGGGATTTTAATATCATGTCTCCACTCCAGGCTTTGTATGTGGGTAATGGGGGCAAACACCAGGTCATCTCCTCAGCATCCCCTCTCTCCTCTTAAGATAGTCTTGTTATGTTTCCCAGGCTGGTCTTGAACCTTTGATTCGTTCCCTGCTTCCCAGAGCCTGGGGTTATCAGCATGTGCCACAGCCCTTTTTGAACTGCCCTTTCATTTGTAGTGTGCCCAGGGTAGTCCTCAGACTCTCAAGCTTTGTCTGTCTTTTACTCTTATGGTCATGTGGATCCTCCAGTAGTCTTTAAAGACACCAGTCTGTCCTTTTTCAAAACCAAGTTTTTATTTGCATTGGCTTTTAGGAGTGTTGGTAACTGGAACACGTTTGAGAATTGAGTTAGGCATTTGGCCTTTGGAATATGTTGGCCTCCAAAGAGAGGGTAAACTTGACCCACTTCTGTTCAGTCATCCTGCTCCTGCCTTCCTAGGTCAATTTTATTTTAAGGCGTGTGAACATGAAAAGTTACCCATTGTTCTGTGGTCTAGGGCCGGGGAGTGCTCATTGTTTCCTTTCCATCCCTCTTGTGCTTTGGTACCAGATTTAGAGCTGAATCCTCTTCCTCCTCTTCTTCCTCATCCTCCTCTTCTCTCTCCTCTTCTTCTTCTTCTTCCTTCTTTTCCTCTTCTTCTTTCTCCTCCTCCTTCTCTTCTTTCTCCTCTTCTTCTTCTTCCTTCTTTTCCTCTTCTTCTTTCTCCTCCTTCCTTCTCCTTGTCCTTCTTTTTCCTCCCCTTTATGAGGATCAGAACTCAGACTTTTTGCAAGTGTGGTACCGCCAAGCTGGCTTTAGATTTGAGTCTGTGGCTTATCTGAAAAGATTGTAGTGTCTGGGGTTTTAATTTTTCATATTGGCTTAGATCCTTTGAATTTTACATACAGTTTCTTTGGCTCTTTCTCTCCCTGTCTATCTGTCTCTTTCTGTCTCTTTTCCTGTTTTCCTCTGGTGCTGGTCATTTAATCTGGGGTAGGTAGTAAACACTCTATTCCTAAACTACACCCACAGCTCAGTTTCCTCAATATTGATCTGTAAAATCATTGTGTGATTTTTCATTTATTTTGTATGCTTTCTGCCTTTTTATTTTTTTATTTTGGGACAGGGTCTCACTGTGTTCCTCTGGCTAGCCTAGGTCTGCTATATCGGCCAGTCTGGCTTCAAACTTACAGACTTAGCTTTGTTTACTATGCTTAGCTATGTTCACTATGCTTAGCTCTTGTTTACTGTCTTAAGTTGTCCCAAGGTCATGACAGAATGGAGAGATGTATCATTTGATCAGTCAGTATTCACTGCTCTCTAATGACCTGCTTCTTTTATTCTCATTGTTCACATACTATGTAATATGAGCTTTAAATTTTCTGTAGTATGTGCTCTGTGCAGTAATTAGTGTGTCTCTATTTTCAGCATGATCTTTCTTCCCAAAGGTTGCAGGCAGAGTAGCTGATGAGAGAGGTGCAGTGCTGGGCCACGAGGTGGGCTACTGTATCCGCTTTGATGACTGCACCGACCCACTGGCAACGAGAATTAAGGTGAAGTGCTCAGAGTGACTTGTAGGGTGGATAAGGGAGGGGACTACTTGGGAATAAGGTCCCCTGGGGACATTCGTCTTCTGTGAAAATCAGAGTTGTTTTAATGGGTCCTTGAGTTTTAGCACAGTCACGAACACAGAAGTAACATTTATCCCTGGTCTACAGCTGAGGAGGCTGAGGCTTGCGAGGTCAGTGAGTCACCCTTTATGTGTTCACTGGTGATGGTGTGAGGATGCAGAGTTCCCTTTTCTTATGCACATGCTGTAAATACAGAAACAAAGCTGTGCAGACAGACACAGGGTGATCTGGTGTAAACTGGGCCAGCGTGGGATTCATCATGGCTCACTAGTTAGAACTATCTAAGTAATAGATTCTATCTCAGCCATACTTGACAGAGTAGCTAATAATAAAGTAATTAGCATAGGGTAATTGGTGGTAATGAGTTCAACAGAGTCTCCTGCTTGCCAGTGTGCTAGGGCCACTGTTGGATACTGCAGTAGAGCAGTGAGTAAGGTGCTCTGATGAAATGGAGCGAGGTCCGTGGACCCAGCTGCCTTCCAGACTGGAACATGGGAATTACAACTGTTCAGACGATCTAAGTGAGCACTGTAGCCGTTTGTAAGAAAATGGACTTTGGTCTAGTTAGGGCTTCTATTGCTGGGATAAAACCGTGACCAAAAGGGGAGAAATGGGTTTGTTTCAGCTTACTGCTTGTAGTCCATCAGCCAGGGAAGTTAGGAGAAACACAAGACAGGAACTAAAGCAGAGGTCATGAAGGAATGCTGCTTACTGGCTTGCTCAGCCTGCTTTCTTACACACCAAGGACAAAGTATTTAGGGTGCCAGTGTCCACAGTGAGCTGGGCCCTTCCCCATCAGTCTTCAGTCAAGAAAATGCCCCCACACTTGCCCACTGGCCATCCTGGTGAGGGAATTTTCCCAGTTGAGGTTCCTCTTCCTAGATGACTGTAGCAGTGTCAGGCTGATATAAAACTAACCAACACAGACCCTGTTTTTCAAATTTTTGTTACCCATGTCATCAGGTAAAGGAAACATGGGTCTATGCCCTGTTTGGATGTAAGCAGTTAACATTGGGAGGGAGATGATTAGTCAGGTGACTCTTTTTGGGTCTATGAGAAGCTGTTTGCTAAGGCTCATTGTAGCACTTTTGCTTCTGTGGGGGTGACATTTGGTGGCAGGGCCGAGCCAACTATCTTAGAAACACATCCCACTCTTAGAGTCCAAGCGAGATGACACATGCTTAGCCTTGTTAGTGCATTGACATTGTTTGGGGGTGAGAATAACAGCACCCACTTGTTACTGCTCATTTCTGAAGCGTTGTATTAGTGTTCATTAGGCCTACTTAGTTTTCACTGTAACTCGCTGAAGTCGTTGTATCATGTCATTTGTTGGGTGAGGACTGAGGCTGGGAGATGGCAAGCACTCAGGCTGGGTTTTCACAGCAAGTAGAAGTAGGGCCAGCTAATAGTAAGGACAGGCAGAAGCAGCAGCAGAAGAAACTCTGGCAGGGTGACTCGAGCCCACACTCTTCTGTGCAGCTCTGCTGGTGGAGGTTGAAGTTGAGAGGATGCTGAGGAGTTATCTGAGACTCATAGCTCATTAACATAGTAAATGATGATAAACAGAGACTCACTGTTGACTCTACACTGATTGCATTAGCAACTAGGTCAGGTAACACAGATGGTGTTGAAAGCTCTGCAGCCCAGTGTGGGATTTGTTTGTTTGTTTGTTTGTTTTTGTTTTCTTGCAAACAAAAAAACAAAACAGTTCCATTGCTGGTTGAATAAAGCTGCTGGGGTGTATCCTCACTGTGCTGTCTGGGGTTGTTCTTGCATGTGGACCGAGACTATACTTGAACTTGAATCATCAGTGTAAATGGATTTCTCTACCTTTGTATTTTTATTTTTTTAGTTCCTTACAGATGGCATGCTGGTCAGAGAAATGATGGTTGATCCATTGTTAACAAAATACAGGTAAGCATGAGCTCCTGTGCTTCCCTAGTGTTTCTGACTGCACTTGTACACTGAGGTTGATCAGTAGGGTTAGCAGCTGAGATTCGGGTCTGCTCAGCTGCCCTCAACCGTCTTCTTTGCCATGGTGGCTCTTTCTGCCCTTGGTGGATAGTGGTGCCTTTTATTGGCAGTAACAGTGAGTGTGTAAGTAGGCAGACACCAGTGTGAACAAACAGGCTTGTGTGCAGTAACAGTGAGTGTGTAAGTAGGCAGACACCAGTGTGAACAAACAGGCTTGCGTGCATCTGTCAGTAGAGCACGTGCTGCCTTGTCTTTGTTCATCTTGCCTTTGACATGCCGCGGGAATCGTATTAACTACAGAACCACAGCCTGCAGAAATGTGACTAGCCAGTGTTGGGACGCCCCTCCCCCTTTCATTTTGCAAAGCTGGGGCTGGAACTTGGGGTCTCACACATGTTAGGCAAGAGTCCCACTTCTGTCTTCTGGACAGTGTTCTCTTGAATGCCATACACAAAGTCCAGATGAGGGCTGAGCTCTTCCTCCCTCTCAGTGTCTTTGCCCGTCACCGGGAGCACTAGGGCTGCCCCACAGCTTTGGTACTTGAGAGACGACACCCTGTTCCTCTCTCTGCCTGGCACATGTGTTTCACAGCTGTCACCTCTGTCTTTGGCTGCTCTCGAGGCTTAAGATCATTGAGGTGCCTGAACTTTGTTATTCAGTGTGTTCTGTGGGGTTGTAGATCATACATACCAGTTAGAACTAGCCGTTAAATTCTGCTGGCATCCTGGGCGTAGTGAAGCTCTTTACAAATAGTGTGCTGTTGTTATCCTCACTAAGGTTGTTGGAATCACGTTTCTAGTGTAGGCATGGCATCCTTGGCAGAGAATGACTTGGGTTTTCTCTTAATTCGATGTCATTACCTAAGGGCTGAATACCCAGAGATCTCTTTGGTGGTCGGGGTGGAATTGTGTGGGGGTGTTCCATGCTCACTGAGAGTGTCTCTCTGATTCTTAGTGTCATCATGCTGGATGAAGCCCACGAGAGGACCTTGTATACGGACATCGCCATTGGCTTGCTGAAGAAGGTATGACTCTAGCATTCTGCTTTCTAAGGTTTTGTATTATATATATTTTGACACAGTGAGATTGGATGATATGTGCTAATTTGTATCTTGTATGTTTAATATTATATCAAGGTCATTTCTCTTCACCATGAAATAATCTTTGAAGACATTATAATTTTATTTTAAAGACGTTATATTTATGTTGAGAGTATGTGTGTGCCTAAGTGTATGTTTGTGTACCACATGCATGCAGGTGCCTGCAGAGGCCAGAAGAAGGTATCAGGTCCCCAAGAGCCGGAGTAACACATGGTTGTGAGTTGCCTGATGTGGGTGCTGGGAGCAGAAGCTCTGTAAGAGCGGCCAGTGCTTTACACCCCTGAGCCACCTCCCAGTCCCCAAAGGCAGCGTTTTGAGAGTCTGCACAATGGCTGCTGTTGTCTGCCACATCATGTACTGTTCGACATGTGTGTGCCTAGGTGTGTGTCGGGCCTGTGGCAGTGAGCACCCTCTAATTAAATGTGCTGCATTTCTATTTCTCTTCTCTTTTTAACTCTTCAATATTCAAAAAATATTTCAAACGTACTCAGAGTGGAGGTGTTTGTAGTGACCTTTTTGTTCATTGTCTGGTTTTGGCTGCCACCTCCACTCTCATTCCTACCCTTAGCATCATTACTGTGGCTCGTTTTGTTTTTTAATTTGTTGTTTTCTCATCATAAATCCTCAATGAAGAGAGCCTAAAAAATGGTAGATGGGGATGACCAAGAACTGTGGCTTTGAGAAGACTGCCTGAGTGCAGATTGTGACTGTCAGATACATGCATCTCCAGGCCAATGTCTGTCTGTGTGTCTGTGTGTCTGTGTGTCTGTGTGAGTACAAACCATTAGCCACCTGTGCATGTTTAGATTTGAATTGTTGAAATGGGGATAAAATAGCACTTTGATCTTTGCATTGGCTCTTCATAGCCACATGTGGCCAGTGGCTACTGCCTGGAGAGGGCAGACTAGGGACTACTTTTTGGGGAGGTCTGCTGGGCAGACCTGTTGGATGTTATAATTTGTCATAAGACTTAAATAGGCAACACAGATCTTAGGATGACATCATACATATACCTTTGTACAAACAAAAGGGTGCCCCTCTGACTGTCTGTCCACAGTGAAGTGAGGGGAAGGTGGGTTAGGTTTCGGGTGCTCGCCACCTCCTCAGCCTTGCCTCTCTGTCTGCACACTGATTGGCTCTGTATTTCTCCTGAAGTGGTACACAACTAGGAATTTATAAACTTGCTATCTTTTTTCATTATCTTTTGGCTGATGATCAGACTTTTTTATGTGTATGAGGAATTTTCTCACTAGGCTATCCCTACTAAGGACAGGGAAGTGAGAGAAAAGTTCTGCCTAGGCGTCGCCAGTGTTGAGCATGCTCACACAGCCACTCCTGAGTGTGGCAGATGTGCAGTGCCCGGTGACCACATTTCCTTGAATAACTGTTAGCATACAGATTGCTGTCTTGGTGCTCCCATTTGTTATTTATGGATCTTAATTTACCTTTTCATATTTTTGAGTGTGAATACATGTGGGAAAAAGGTGTTTATTTTTAATAATTTCAAATTCAGCCCTTAAATTAGGGTTAGAGTTAGGCATTGGGTTAGGGTTAGAATTAAAGTTTTAAATTCCCTTTATATTTTGCACAACATTTTTGCTGAGTCATAACTTAGCAAGCTCTGACATTTTAAACACAGGAAGAATTGTCTACGTGACATTGACTCTTGACATCATCAGTTGTAGCATCCCTGTCTCCTGAATGAGCCTCCTCTTTGCCTTGAGACAGGGTTTCTGTCTAGCCCTGGCTGGTCTTGAACTCAAGATCCTCCTGCCTCCTCCCTGCTGGAATTTACAGGCCTTGTCACCATGCCTGGCTAGGATTGTAGGATTGTACACTGTTCCACTGTCACCATTATTTCTCGGTGCCTTCTTTTTCAGATTCAGAAAAAGCGAGGGGATCTTCGCTTGATTGTGGCCTCAGCCACTCTGGATGCAGAGGTAAGGCCATCTCTCTCCTTCTGCATAAACACTGGAATTGTCAGATATATCGTTGGGAGTACACCTCTGGCCAAAGCATGTCTTCTGCAGAACAACCTGCCTCTTTTGGGGCCATGTGGTGCTCTAGATGTCCCATGATGCTTCTTGTCAACTGTGAGAGGAGATTAACTTGTAATTAACCCAGAGAGTTGATGCTCCTCAGCTTGCTGTGTCCCTGTCTCTGCTGTCCCTCTCCTGACATGGTGTCCCTGTCTCTGCTCTCTCTCTCTCTTGACATGGTATCCCTGTCTTTGCTGTCCCTCTCCTGACACAGTGTCCCTGTCTCTGTTACTCTTCTGACCTGGGCAGTTTCTTTTTAATTACCTGTCAATATGAAGCTATATTTCTTGAATTGATTTATGAAAATTACACACTTACTTTAATTTTTTGGTGTAATTGAAGTTTCTCCTCTAACATATTTCCATGTTAAATGTTTTTTTTTTTAATTGTTTTTACTTTTTGTATGTGGGGTAGGGGGCACACATGCCATGGCAGAGGTCAGAGGTCAGCTTGGAGGAGTCAGCTCTATCCTTCCTTCACGTGAATTCCTGTGATGAAGGTCTTCAGGCTTAGCAGTAGGCGTTTTTACCAGCTGAGCCATCTCTTTTGTCCCTATGTTTTAAAAATAGCTCATTTACTCTCTTGATGACTAATATTTTACTTAAAAAATAAAAACAACAACAGTTCAGCTCATCTCATTCTTTTGGCCACTTGCTATTTAAATGTTCCAAATGGTAAGCCTCCTGCTAGCTACAGGTGATCCATGGATCCGTAGAAGGAGGCACATATATAGGTATTTGGTATGTTAAGGTGCTGAGGTAACCTAGAAGGCTGCTCTTAACTCTAGCCAGCCAGGAGTGTCAAGAACTTGTCACCAAAGAGATGGCATTTTAGCAGGGTTTGAAATAAAATGCCCCTTTTTTCATGGGCAAAGGGTGAGCAGAGCTCCCTGACCATGTGGGAGCCATAAGGAACCATGAGTTCTATAAGCTACCAGAACTTTTTCTGCCAGGTCCCACAGGGGTGCCTCATCCCTGGGGGTGCCCCATCCCCAGGGGTGCCCCATTCCTAGAGGTGCCCCATCCTCAGCTACTGCCTTGATTTCACTTCCTTTCACTCTGTCTAGTGTTCTCTGTATATCAGCTCCACCAGTCCCCTTCCATTCTTCTGAGAAAACCAGGCTTCTCCTTGGGATGAGGCAGAGTTTTCTTCTAGTCTATTTTTCTTTCAGACATGCCTGTGCCTCTTCCAGCATTTTACTTTGGTCCTAGAGAACCTCCCTGTCTCAGAGAGGCTTCCTTTAAGGCCTCAGCCTGCTGCTTTTGCCCTCTTGCACAGCTTTGAATGTGTTTCAGTCACACCGATTTCTAATGCATGTTTGGGAGTTGCTTGAGTCCTTGAAGACTGGGACTCTGTCTTACTCATGATTTTATCCTTCTTGCCTTATATGGTATAGAAGGCAGGGCAGTGACTTGCCCATATCTGGGACTCAGGAAGCTCATTCTTGTGTTATGTAGAGACCCAGGAGTAGTTATGGAGATGCCAGTCAGGAGACCAACTCTCTGTGCCAGCAGAGATGTGATGAGGGCCTGGCCCTGGTCTGTTCTTCTGTCTCTCCATGGGTGGAAGAATGCAGACTGACTTGGTGAGAGGTGCCTCCTATGTACCCAGGCTGGCCTGCCAGCTTCCCACAGGCTGTGGGAGCTCTTGGCTTCAGGCTGCCCACAGTCATCTCTGCTCATGGTCCCCATGCTTTAGCTGTCATCTCTGTCACCATGATGTATGCTGCAATGTTCTCTGGAGGTGTTTTAATTTCGTTTCTCATGCTGATGACATATTCTGGCAAAAGCCACCTAGGGACAAAAGTGTTTATTTTAGTTCTCAGAGAGAAATAAATGCATACATCCTTACTTTAGCTTACCTTTTCCTACTCCTTTTAAACATTGATTAATATAAAAAGTAGTTTACTTTTATGTGTATAGGAGTTTTGCCTGCATGTATGTCTGTGCACCATGTGCACTCAGTGCCCATGAAGCCAGGAGAGAGTGCCGGATTCCCTGGGGCTGCAGGTACAGTTGGTTGTGAGCTGCTGTGGGTGCTGGCAGTTGTACCCTGGTTCTCTTAACCCAAGTTAGCTGGTGCCAGTAACCAAGAGCCAGCTCCCCAGCCTCGGTTTCCCCCACTCTAACCCAGTCAGAATGGTGCTGCCTGTGATGGGCTTGAGTCTTCTCACTGCATTATTGTAATCAAGACGGTCCTCCCTCCTGACAGACACACCCACAGGCTGGCCTGCTCTGGACACTCAGCAGCTCTTTCTCCCCAGGTGATGGGAGAGTGCTGCAAGACCCCCATTGCAGGAACATCGCCTCGCCTCTGCTCCTGTCCCCCTCTGTGCTCCAGTTGCACAGATCATGTTGTCTTTTCACTCCCATCTTTCTCTCTCAAACATTAGAAACAATTTTTTTGTTTTGTTTTGTTTTTTTGAGACAGGGTTTCTCTGTGTAGTCCTGCCTGTCCTGGAACTCACTCTGTAGACCAGGCTGGCCTCGAACTGAGAAATCTACCTGCCTCTAACATTTATTTTTAAACAGGTTTAGTTGTGGTGAAAGTGTAATACCCAGGTTTGCCCCTCCTCCACTGGCCTCACTGCTAATGGACAAGTATGAATTGTTTATTGCTGTCTTTCTTTCTTTCTTTTTTTTTTTAATTTTATTTTTGGAGAATATATTTACATCATTTCCTTTTCCCTTTTCTTTTTTTTAACCCCCATATTCCATCCTTGGTCTCTTTCAAGTTTGAACATAATAAACAACATTTATTTGTTGTTTACATGCATCTCTGTATATGCACATATATTTCTAAATGTAGCCTGCGTAGTCTGTATGTGTCTTGTATGTGTGTTTTCAGGGTTGAGCCTTTGGTATTAAAAAAGAACCAAAAGCGGAGGTGTACTTCTTCCAGAAGAAGACTGTTTCTCCGCTCTCAGCATCCCTACTTGTCTGTAGTTCTTTGTGTAGGGTTGAGGACCCCTGGGCTTTCCCTGTTCGTGTTCATGTCTGTTATCCCTGTTCAGCTCATGCTTAGGCAGGCATGTTGCTGAAACTGGAGAACATTGCTTCATTCGGTTCCATCTGTAGTAGCTGATGTAGATGGTCTCCTGACACCTGTTGTGAATTGGAAGGCATTGTCTAGACTTGTCATTCCTCAGTGTGTTTGATGTAGGGCTTGCTGGAACATTAGCAGTACTCACCTGGGCTCAGGCTGAGCAATCGGCCATTCATTCCCCTCTCCCTTCCTTGCCTGGACATCCAGTGCCTACTCCTGAGGGAAATGTTGAAGAGAGGCAGCAGATATGGGGTCTCCTGGCTTGGGGTGTGGGATGGGTTGATGTGGGCCGTGTGTGTGGTATCTGCAGTCTTAAGTGAGAGGAAGAGGGTGTGAGTGGCTGAAGAGGCCTGGAGAGAGCAGGGCAGGATATGGCTTATTTAGCTTTTGTATATGGATGCCCAAGAGTGCCCTGGATACATCTTCTTGCCCAAGTTGCTTTGTCTAAAGGTGACAAACTTAATGCCAAACTGTCTAGATGTGTAATGCTGCTGACAGGCCGTTTGCTCTTGTGGATGGCCCAGCCTGTAGATGAGAAGTCAGTGTCCACAGCAGGGAAATGGCAGAGAAGGCTGGAGGCTGCTCAGATGGTTGCCCTGGTGGTTTATAGAAGGTCAGTTAGATGAGCAGTTATATACACAGCAGGTGTGATTGCAAAGTGTCACTTCACCCTGTGTCTTCTACATTCTTCTACTTGAGCCTATCCACGTGACGGAAGCTAGGTTTGCAGACAGTTCCCACTGTTCCGTTGTTTTGTTAGATGTCTGATTACTTGTAGAGAGATTAATCTCCCTCTTCCATCAGTCCTGGCGGAGGATCCTGAGCCCTCTGGAGTCAGGCCCTCACTGGACCAGTTCGCATGTTGCAGTCTTGTTGGGTTGGATAGGAGATGGACAGGGCATGGACATGGCTGCGTAGAGCTCTCTTGTGTGGACCGGGTGGGAGCAGCTCCCCGGACAGGAAGCTGGAATGGGCTGACGGGTGGCACTGCAGGTCCGAATCATTCCCATTTCCTTTCACAGACGGTGCCCCTTCCTCTCAGTCTTGTTCCATTTCTTACCTGGTATTCATGTCATTGTGACCCCTGGAGCTGATTCAGATTCTTCCAGGTGAGGGGCTGGCATCACTTTCTGTCTCCTTGATTCTGCCTCAGGCCATACACTCTTGAGAAATAGTTACTGACCTTTTAAGAAATAAAGACTGCTGTTTATTTTTATGTGTATGGGTATTTTGTCTGCATATATATCTCTGTACCACTTGCATGGTTAGTGCCCACAGAGGCCAGAAAAGGGCATCAGGTCCCCTGTCATTGGAGCTAGAGAGTTGTGGGCCACCATGTGGATGCTGGGAATTGAACCTAGGTCCTCTGAAGAGCAGCCTGTGCTCTTAACCACTGAGCTATCTCTCCAGTCTGAGTTTTTGGCTTTTATTTGTATATTCCAAATGAAAATAAAGGATAAAAACCTTAGGAATATTGACCTTGGGTCTCAGTGCATCCAGAGTGTTCTTTAAAGAGTAGCTCCTGGTCCTTACTCCTCAGCTCTTCCAGCAGCTGGGCTCAGCTGTCCACTCCATCCAGGAAAGCTGTTGTGGTCTTACCTCATCCACTGTTCCACATGGCCTGCTGGTAGCTTTGGTCAGCACACCCTTCTTACAGCCCTCTTCCTTCAGCTCTGGACCCTGCTGTCCCTGCTCTTCCTGTTCACCTCCTCCTGGGGATCTTGAATCTCCATTCTTTGTCTTTCAGGCTGTCTACTCCTTCCATGGCCCCTGGCTCGGCTAACACTGGGTGTTGGTGACAGTCTTGACTGTGTTACTTGTGTCCTGTCTGAGCTGTCTGGAATGTTAAAACCTGGCTCTGGCTGAGTCTCTCCGTCCTAGCCAGCCTCTTTCTCATAGTGATAGTACTTCAGGCTCAGGATCTCCATTGCTGGGGACATGGCTTTATTGACGAGGAAGTGGTTCTGTCTGGTTCTATGTCAACACACATGTGCACATGATTGTAGAAGACATTGTTTATGCTATCCGACGGCTTGAAATCTGTTGGAAAGTCGTAGTAAATATATGTCAGAGACACACCTAGTATGCAAGAAGGAGACCTTTGTGTCATTAGACATGTGTGATAACCTTGTGTGATTAGATATGTGCTTTCTAGATTAGCTATTCCTCAGCCTGATTTAACCTGTACCAAACCTGAGTCACACCTAATTTTCAGCTAAATAAACTACAGAGGTTGGATATAAAGTAATATCACAGCACATCAACTTCATTAGGTTCATTGAATTCTAACCTTTATTTATAATCAAACCTTTAGAATCTGTCATTGAAATTTCCTCTGCAATTTCAAAAAGAGAAAAGTAAATTTACCTGGCTGTAGTGGTGTATGTCTGTAATCCCAGCATTCAGGAGGTAGAGGCAGAGGCAGGAGGATACTGAGTTTGGGTCCAGCCTGGGCTATGTAGAATTTCAGATCTGCTTGAGCTGAGTGTCAAGATTCTGTCTTTGATAAGCAAAAGCTGGTCCATGTGGGGAGATGGCCTAGTGGAGCCATAAAAAAAAAGAATTTTGTGAATGTAGAAAATCATTTTGTGTGATGTGATAGTGCATACCTGTAATCCCAGCACTTAAGAAGTGGAGGCAGGAGAATTAGGGGTGCAGGACTAATCTCAGCTAATTAGTGAGTTAGAGCCTCGCTGGACCACATCTGAGCCTGTCTCTAAAATAAAACAAGCTATTCTGCAGTGTGTAATCTTTTTGTTGTTGTTTTGTTTTGTTTTTTGTTTTTTTGAGACAAGGTTTCTCTATATAGCCCTGGCTGTCCTGGAACTCACTCTGTAGACCAGGCTGGCCTCGAACTCAGAAATCCGCCTGCCTCTGCCTCCCAAGTGCTGGGATCAAAGGCGTGCGCCACCACTGCCCGGCTGCAGTGTGTAATCTTATGTGTCTAATTCCTGCGATCCCACTTACCTCTGCCAATTTTATATTTTCTTTCTTTTTAGGAATTACTGTGAACCATCCTCTTTTTTTTTTTTTCAGCTAATGTGAATAATATTTATATATTTATTTATTTTTAGAAATTTCGAGATTTCTTTAACCAGAATGAGACCAGTGACCCAGCCAGAGATACCTCTGTGACGCTCACAGTGGAAGGACGGACATTTCCAGTGGATATCTTTTACCTACAAAGGTTTGATAATATTTGATTCTTGGTGATGGAGATTTGGAACCTCACCTGTCATGCAGGATAATAGGGAACCATTATCCATCCTCCATCCATCATGGAGGCCAATAAGCAGGAGTGGGTGTGGGGGGTACTGTGTAGCTCCTGTTATTGGTAGAATTCTGGAAGCTGGACCAGCATCACTGTTGAACTGAGAGTTTGATACTCCTGTTTAAATTTACATGCATCTGTGGCCATCAGTACAGTTGGAGAGAGTCAGGTAGGAGGCCGATGGAAGCTGGTGTGGCAGTTTTCTGAACTGGGGGTTTCCAGAGTGCTGTTAGTAAGGGAAGCAGTGCTGGTCTGTCTTTCAGTTTTTTTACATCCTTAGCAAGAAGACCTAGCTTGCACTTTTGGGAGGAGTCCCTTTGAATACGAAAGGGGCCATTCTAATTTGCTGTACCTAGTTACTGGGCCTAGTTTAGCGCCTGATAAATCCAGAGCTATAAACTTCATCATTGGGTCTTTCTGGCTGGAAGGAGTGTCTACCAATTTTCACTCACTTGGCCCATAGGTGGTGGCTGGGAAGACGATGGGTGTGCTCTGATGGCTAGTTTCTTATCAGCTTGACACAAGCTAGAGTCATTCTAGAGGAGGAAGACTCAATTGAGAAAATGCTTCCCTAAGTGTGGGCTTTAGGCAAGCCTGTAATGCATTTTCTTAATTGGTGATTGATGGAGGAGGGCCTAGCCCATTGAGGGTGATTCTGGGTTCTATAAGAAAGCCGGCTGAGCAAGCCATGAGGGGCAAGCCAGTAAGCAGCATTCCTCCATGACCTCTGCATCAGCTTTTGCCCCTGGGTTCCTGCCTGTTTGAATTCCTGTTCTGACTTCCTTCAGTGATGGATTGTGACTTGGGATATATAAGACAAATAAACCCTTTCCTCCCAACTTTCTTTTTTGTCATGGTGTTTCATCACAGCAGTAGAAAGGCTAATTGGGTAATAGGCTTCTGCACTGAAACTGGTGCCTTGGTTTTCTGTGACTTGGCATCTTTGCATGCTGAAGATAAATAATTGACAGGCACTTCCCGTCAGCCTCCTGCTGCTTCACTCTCTCAAGTGAATGGCCACAGATGCATGTAAATTTGCACAGGAGTATCAAGACTAAATCTGGCAATGATGCAGGTCCCGCTTCCAGTACATTCTATCTTTCAGAATGTTCTTATTTCTTAGGAAATGTAGCCCAAACCCATTGTTGAATATGTAATTATGTATAGACGTGCTACATTTAATGTCGTTCTTTTTTTTCTTGTGCTGGACATTGAACCTGGGACCTTACATGTGTTAGGCAAGTGCTGTATCATTGAGATACACCCTCAGTTATTGGTTGCTGCCCTTGAAAATAAAGGAGTGCATATTTATTTTAGTTCTCTATATGTTAATTACCTGCTGGGCTGGCCAGATTAACTCTGATGAGGTTTGGTTGCCAGGTTATTAGGATAATTGATCTGTGATTAATGAACATGTTCCAGTGATGATCTTTTTCCTCATACGTTTCCCCAGTCCTGTTCCAGATTATATCAAGGCAACTGTGGACACTGTGGTAAAGATTCATCAGACAGAGGGAGATGGAGACATACTAGCCTTTCTTACTGGCCAGGTAATTCCACCCAGTCCCTCTGCAGAGTTAAGACAGCACAGAGTAGGCCTTGTTCTTAGCCATTTGTTTTTTTTTCTTTTCATTTTTTTTTCTTTTTAAAGTGTGTATAGGTGTTTTGTCTGCTTGCTTGGTTCCTGAGGAGGCCAGAAAATAGTGTCAGGTCTCTTGGAACTGGAGTTAATGGAGGGTTTTAAGCTGCTGTGTGGGTGCTGGGAATTGAACCCAGGTTCTCTGGAAGAGTAGCCAGCCCCTTGTGTCATGGTTAATTGTATTGTGTAGCTGCTAAATTGCATAAAAGAAAAAAAAATTGGTTTGATGCCATCTAGTGATCTAATGGTCATCTACCATCTAGATTGTGAGGGGTCGTTAGCTCATCCCAATTCTGTCTGTAGAAGGTTAGCTTCTTTTTTAATTTTTTTATTTAATTTTGTTTTATGTGTGTGAGCCTGTGTGTCTTGTGTAACACACACACACACACACACACATACACACCACACACACACACACACACCACACACACACACACACACACACACACACACACACACACACACACCATGTGGGTGCAGTGGAGGCCAGAAAGGATGTCAAATCTGTTGGAACTGGAGTTATAGATGATTCTGATCTGCCTGTGCTGGGAACAGAACCCAGGTCCTCTGAAAGAGCAACTAGTGCTCCTTACCTCTGAGCCATCTCTCCTTCTCTGACATTTCAACTGTATTAGCTGGTTTCAGAGTAAATTCGGTTCTGTGTCAAGGGGCTGCTTCATTTGCCATATTGAAGAGTGCATTAGGTGCATTGTGCTTTGTGCACATTGAAATCCCATCCTGTGACCAAACAGTTGGGCACCCTTTTCCAGTGGCCTAATTCTGTAGGTAGCCTGTGACTGTGACTATACAGCGGAAAAACAACCTAAGAAACCAGAATACTGTCTTAAGGTTGTAATGCTGCTCGAACTACCTCCAGCTGCAATCTTTTCCACTGCCAAACATTTCACATAGTTAGTATCTCTCCTCAGGAAAGCTTTTAATGATTTCGTAGGTAACAGCTTGCCCATAAGAACAATGCTCAGCATGTCCATAACGGAGTGCCGTTTACGCCAGTCCATAAGAGCTGTGTAAGAGTCATTTAAAGAGTTTTGTGTAAGTGTATGGCATCGATGTGCAGTGAGTGCAGGTACCTGTGTGCAGGCCTGAGGAAAGGGTTGGATTCCCTGGAGCTGGAGGTGCAGACAGAGTGGGTGATGGGAACTGAACTCTGGTCTCTGCAGGAGCAGTAGAGCCTCTTCACCACCGAGCCGCCCCTCCAGTTCCTTGCTGTTTTTATTCATGGGAACTCTTCTGTTACTGCGGATGGTTTTGTTTTACTAGTTAAAAAGAGCTTCACTCCTTTGACACTGTTACTTGGTAGCATTTGATGAAGTGTCATCCTGAGTGGGACATGGCAGCACAGCAGCTCCTGAAGGTGACCACAGCTAAAGCCCTTTTCCAGCATTTGTTCCTTCAGTCTGATTGCTTGACCAGCTTCTTTGCTCTCTGGTTCCATGTTTAGGAAGAAGTAGAAACCGTTGTGTCCATGCTGATTGAGCAGGCTCGGGCCCTGGCTCGCACTGGGATGAAGAAACACCTCCGAGTTCTCCCCATGTATGCAGGACTGCCGTCTTTTGAGCAGATGAAGGTGTTTGAAAGGGTGTCACACAGCGTCAGGAAGGTGAGACTCCTAGTGATCCGTGGTCCTTGCAGCCATTGGTAATCACGTTAGCTCCCCTTTGTACTGCAGAATGTTGTCTCTGGTATATGTATGTATTATTCATGTATGTGTGTGTGAGCATATATGTGTAAGTGTAGGCATATGCCACAGTGCATATGTGGAGGTCGGAGGAAAACCGTTTGAGGCAGGTTTGCTGCTGTGTCTTCAAGGCTAGCTGGCCCACAAATGCTGGGGCTCCTCTCTGCCTCCTCTCACTGGGGGGATTCTGGAATTACAGACTCAGTGCTAACCTGCCTGGCTTTCTGTGGGTTCTGGAGATTCAGGTCACATACCCAGCCAGCATTTTACCTACTGAGCCATCTCCCTAGACCCTGTTTTATTGTTTGAATTCAAGTGAACTTTGCTAAACTGGGCCTTTCTTTCAAATCTTAGGTCCATGTCTCTGTGCAGTAGATCTAAGAGTCCACAGTAGATAATGTGCTGTGAGGGTTTCTAACCCTGCCCAGAAGGGCCACTCCGACAGTGACTATCAGAGCAGGTCACCTCTTGTAGCTTTTCTTTGTCCACTGAATGGTTTTCACAGCACATTGTTACCGTAGCCTCTAAGACTGTCATGGTAGATTATGTTTAGTGAGAACTAGATAAGGTTACTAACCATGGCTCCTAAAGCATTTGTTAGGCGTATCAGCTTGCCCTTAGAGCCAGTTTTAAGTCAGGTAAATCTTTAGCCTTGAAATTAGGTTGAGGATGGGTGTGGTGGCAAGAAGCTTTGGCTGGGAGGAACCAGGTGCCTGGTTTCTGCCTCCCCCGCCCCATCCTTTCCCTAGATGAGTAGTATAAGGGGTGGCTCAGAGTGCAGTAGGTGACGGATGGCCTGGGTCTCAGGACCCATTCCCAACTTAAGGCCACTTGGTATGGAGCAATCCAGATCTGCCCAGTCTCACATGAGCCTGTCAGCCAGGGTGCAGGCCTGACTTCCACCTGGGGTTGCTATGTACCTTACCCTAAGTTACTTAGCTTCAGATTTTCTAGCTGTAAACATTCGTAATGAAACATTCTTATTACATTTATTTATGTGGGGTGGGAACAGGGCACATATGTGTCATGTGCACAGGTGGAGGTCAGTACATGTACAGGAGTCAGTGCTTTCCTTCTCTCATGTGTGTCTCAGGGACTGAAGTCAGATCTTCAGACTTGTCAGCAGGTGTCCTTACCCACTGAGCCATCTACCTGCCTCTGTAATAGCTTTTACATATAAAAATAGGAAGATTTTCAAAAAATGATTTTATAAAAAAAAGTAAAGTGGTTGAAAAATGTTGTGTGCATCTTATGTACATGTCCCCAGCTGTGTTAAACCTGACAGGGGTGTCCTTGCGTGATTCCGTCCTGCGTGTCTGTTCTGTGGAGCAGCAGACAGTTGTTTTCCGTCCGGCTTCTCCCACACCGAAGTGCGCGCCTCCACCTCATGGAAGACTCGATGGACATGGACATGAGCCCTCTCAGGCCTCAGAACTACCTTTTCGGTTGTGAACTAAAGGCTGACAAAGACTATCACTTTAAAGTGGACAATGATGAAAATGAGCACCAGTTATCATTGAGAACAGTCAGTTTAGGGGCAGGAGCAAAAGATGAATTACACATCGTAGAGGCAGAAGCAATGAACTATGAAGGCAGTCCAATTAAAGTAACACTGGCAACTTTGAAAATGTCTGTACAACCAACAGTTTCCCTTGGGGACTTCGAAATGACACCACCTGTGGTCTTAAGGTTGAAGTGTGGTTCAGGGCCTGTGCACATTAGTGGACAGCACCTAGTAGCTGTAGGGGAAGACGCAGAGTCAGAAGATGAAGATGAGGAGGATGTAAAACTCTTGGGCATGTCTGGAAATTGATCTGCTCCTGGAGCTGGTAACAAGGTTCCACAGAAAAAAGTAAAACTTGATGAAGATGAGGAGGATGAAGAAGAAGAAGATGATGATTTTGATGAAGAGGAAACTGAAGAAAAGGTTCTAGTGAAGAAATCTGTACGAGATACCCCTGCCAAAAATGCACAAAAATCAAACCAAAATGGAAAAGACCTAAAACCATCAACACCAAGATCAAACGGTCAAGAGTCCTTCAAAAAACAGAAAAAAACTCCTAAAACACCAAAAGGACCTAGTTCTGTAGAAGACATTAAAACAAAAATGCAAGCAAGTATAGAAAAAGGTGGTTCTCTTCCCAAAGTGGAAGCCAAGTTCATTAATTATGTGAAGAATTGTTTCCAGATGACTGACCAGGAGGCTATTCAAGATCTCTGGCAGTGGAGGAAGTCTCTTTAAGAAAATGGTTTAAACAGTTTGAAATATTCCGTCTTACTTCATTTCTGTAACAGTTGATATCTGGCTGTCCTTTTATAATGCAAAGTGAGAACTTTCCCTCCTGTGTTTGATAAATGTTTCCAGGTTCAATTGCCAAGAATGTGTTGTCTAAAATGCCTGTTTGGTTTTCAAGGATGGAACTCCACCCTTGACTTGGTTTTAAGAATGTATGGAATGTTATGATAGGACATTGTAAGGAGTGGTGGTCAGACGTGGAAATGGTAGGGAGACAAATATACATGTGAAATAAACAGTATTTTAATAAAGTAAAAAAAAAGAAAGAAACCTGACAGGGGTGGCTGGTAGGTCGCCAGAGACTTGACTGGTGCACACTAGCTGGGCCTTCTCTGTCTTTAAGCTCCTTGTGCAGTGGCTGTGTTGGTAGTATCTCCTTCCTCTGTGGCGCTTCTCTCTGGTCTGAGGTGGTCCAGTAGGTCTGAATTTATATCCCATGTTTTAGTGATACTGTCCCTGGGCAGCCAGTGTGAAGGGGAAACTTTGTTGTAATGCATACTGTATAATATATAACCTGTATATTACAGTATGTGATGACACAGCATCTACTACCATGTATATCCCAGGTTGTGCTTTTTCCCTGGTGCCTGGTGCTCTCTGAAGTTACCTGCTCTTTAGAAGACAGACATTATTGAACTGACTGTGTGCACGGTGTTAGCTTCTAATCTCTTTGTGTTTGGGGTCCCCTTGGACAACTTTGGGGGAAGCAGTGGTCATACTGTGTGCATGAGAAAGCAGTGCTCAGGAGCTTGGGGAAGCTGCTGAGTATGGTTATAGAACTGGACCATTTCCAGCTGGCGTACTGGTCTTAAGCCCCTGCCCGGCAGCTTGGTGTTTGAAATAGAAGTATTTTTAAACTTACTTAAAGTGGAAAGAGCCAACTAACTAGTTTTCCTTTTCTTTTCGGTAGGTGATCGTAGCCACCAATGTGGCAGAGACTTCCATCACAATCAGTGGCATTGTGTATGTGATTGACTGTGGCTTTATGAAGCTTCGAGCATACAACCCCAGGACAGCTATTGAATGCTTGGTGGTGGTACCAGTGTCTCAGGCGTCAGCCAATCAGCGGGCAGGACGTGGTGGGCGCAACCGCTCAGGAAAGTGTTACCGCCTTTATACAGGTGTGTACGGTGATTCTTAACAATTTTGGATTTTCTTAGAGTAGCCTGGGCTTTGGATTCCAGGGCAGACATTTGTCCCTCGTGTTCTAGAGCTTCTGTTTGTCTGTCTGTCTCTTTCATTGGGAATGGTACTGAGACATACACTACCCCCACCGTCCACCCCAATGGATCACACCTTCCTGCCTTCCTAGTGTGCAGACGGAATTTCCAAGTCATTATTTCCCTCCTGTGTCCAGTACCCACTTACTCTGTCTTTTCATTCCTCCTTTATGCTGTTTCTCTTTGGCCCTAGGGATTAGTGGTGCTGGACGTAAAGTAAGTGTGTGGGTAGACTCAACATGAAGGGGACCTGTAATTCTTTGAGGAATTGCAGAGTTGTAGGTATTGTAATTGTGTGTTTAACTTTTTTTTGTTTTGTTTTGTTTTGTTTTGTTTTGTTTTGTTTTGTTTTGTTTTTCGAGACAGGGTTTCTCTGTGTAGCCCTGGCTGTCCTGGATCTCACTCTGTAGACCAGGCTGGCCTCGAACTCAGAAATCCGCCTGCCTCTGCCTCCCAAGTGCTGGGATTAAAGGCGTGTGCCACCACTGCCCGCCCTGTGTTTAACTTTTTAAGGGATTATTTTTGAGGCAGGATTTCTCTGTGGAGCCCAGGCTGGCCTTAGCCTCAGAGACCTCCCTACCATTGCCTCTCAAGGTCTGGGATTTAAAGACATGCACCACCATTCTCAGCAATGTTTTTAGTTGGAGGTAATTTTATTTTGTGTGGTTTGTCTGCATGTCTGTCTGTGCACCACACATGTGCCTGGTGCTGAGGCAGTCAGAAAAGGGTTAAAGTCCTGGAATAGGATTACAGATGATTCTTACCTGGCACGTGGGTGCTGGGAGCTGAACCTGGCTCCTCTGCACGTACTCTTAACTACTGAGCCATCTCTTTCTCCAGCTCCAACTCAAATGGCATCGGCATTTCATGTATCAAGGAAGTCATGTGATAAGATTTGAACTGAAGCTGGGCAAGTGGATTTGAGTGGAAGATCACTGAGCCCTTAGTCGTAGCTGCTGTAACATGGGTGTGGTTGGGAAGGTCCAGGGACAGTAAGTAATGTGTTAGTGCCCATCCTTCAGATTCCCAGCTGAGAGCGTGCAGCTGTTCCACACTCAGATAGTTTTGTTTTCCAGAACTTTCTGAGACGTTTCCTTCGCTCCTCTGCTCTCACTTCTACTCTGCCCGATTCTTAGCTGTGTCCACTCTTAGACATGTGGCCTGCTGCCCACTGTGCCGTTCATACCGCTGATGACTGGGGCTTGTCTGTCTTTGCATCTTCTCAGTGGAGCCAGCTTCTTAGCTAATGACTTGTTTCTGCCTTGGCCAGTGGAAAGCTTGGGGAATGTGGTTGTCCTGGTAACAGTTCTGTAACCACAAAGGCCCTCCTGATAGTCTTGGCAGCTCCTATATAGCTTTTCCCCAGTTTCTGCTCTCCTCCTTCCTGAGTCTCCCATGGTTCATGGTAGGGGTATATGTCCCTCTTGGGCCTGTTTTCTGGTCTGGATCCAGGTCCTTCCTACCTCTAAAGGTCCCCAGGGGCATTGCCTGTGGCTCTGCCCCTCCTGACCTATGCTCTGGGCTCTGGGGCCTTTGCAGCTTCCCTGTCTCATCTCCATCTCTGAGCATCAGCACAGTTTCTCTCAGCATCTTCTCAGTGGGGCCAGCCTGTCAGCTAATGACTTGTTTCTGCCTTGGTCAGTGGCGCCTGGGGAATGTGGTTGTCCTGGTAACAGTATTGTAACCACAATATTCTTAAAGCTAAAGAACTCCCTTTCCTGCTGTTGTTTGCCATCTAGAACCTTCCAGCTAGACCCATGCATTTGGCAATTTATGTTACACAGTCCAGAATATCGGCTGTCTGTTTTCTCAGGAAACTTTTCTAAAGTTTGTGTTGATAGTAATGTTTCTTCAGGAGACTTTGCTATAGTTTGTTTTCTCTCTAGTTAACTGAAGCCTTCTGATCTAGATGGAGGCTGTGTGATGCTTGTGTTTAAGGAGGGTGTGCATCTGTATAGTGATCAGACTTACGTGGGAGGGTTTGGTGTGTATAATCCATAGACCTTCTGAATATACACAGAAAGTGATTTCAGAAAAGCCTTCCTTTCTCCCCACCCTTTGATCTGGTTTCATAAATCCGCCCCTGACTCTCTCTTCTCCTTCCTCCCCCATCTCTGTGCCTTGGGGTGCTTCTCCTGTTTGAGGTCACCTTTTGTTCCTGTGGGACATGCAAGTACAGGATTTTGGGTGTGACTCTGCATTTGGCTCCTTGATTTAAAACTAGGTTTGTATGAATTTTGCTCTTTGTGAGTAGATCCTTTGTCAGACTCTAGGGCAGTTGTGGTGATTTAGTTTTACATTCTTCTTTGCTCACTTGTGCTGTCCTTGCTTCCGTGAAGCGATCTGCCCTGTGCAGAGTGACCAGCAACTGGGCCTGAGAGTAATTACCCAAATGCTTGCTGCTTTCCCTTTGTATTTCGCTGACAAAAGCATTTGAAAAGCAGCATTTGGAAGTTAAGGTAAGTTAAGTAAAGTAAAGCTTCTGTGAAGGCGTATTGTTCAGCGCTCTGTAGTTTTGAAGTAGAATGCTCCTTCCTAAATGTAAAAGTAACTTTGTATCATAGTGTTGTGCATTTGGTCCCAGAACCCCAGAGCTCTTGTCCGAGGAAGAGAAGGAGGACTCTGCTGCTGGACAGGTGCAGAGTGTCACATTTGATCCACTTCTGATTTCCTGTCCTTAGAGGAAGCCTTTGACCAGTTACCTCAGTCCACCGTCCCTGAGATGCAGCGCAGCAATTTGGCCCCAGTCATCCTGCAGTTGAAAGCTCTAGGGATCGACAATGTCCTCAGGTTCCACTTCATGTCTGTAAGTCCTGCTTCTGGCTGAGGAGCTCATGTGGGTATGGTGGAAGGACACTGGTCAGGCTTGCCATCTTTCTTCCTCAATGCAGCTAAAACACCATATGCTGCTTGGCCCTATCCAGGGTGTGGGGCATACTGGCATCCAGATGAGCCAGAATTCTTCCTCTGTAGCTCCTGTCCTTTTTCCTTGGGGAAATAGAAGTCAATGGGTAACTACAGGGCAGCTTGACCAGTGCTCAGAGAGAAAGGAAGGGGTGGAGTCAGGACATAGTCTGTGAATGGGCTTGGCTGTAGAGTTCTAAGGTTGAGAGAGCTCAAGGCTTGGAAGGGACCCTTGTGGCCCATGGTATCTGTGATGATTTCCTAAGGCAAGTTATAGGAGTGGAATCATTAGCCTTCTGTAGACTCCTGATGCCCAGCTCTCCTAGGCTCCCCACAGCAGCATGCAGGGCTTGGCCTGGGTGCTCCTGTTACACCCATATGTTCTCTCAGGTGCTCAGGTGAAGTGCTGGTGAGTGGGGAAGGTGCTACAGTCATTGTTCTTGTAGATTTTTTATTTTAAAGTTTATTGGTCAGTTTATAGTTCATATAAAATTTTAAGCTTACTTATCTGCTAATATTTGTTAGTAATTTCCATGAGTCTGCTGTTAAATAGTAAAGTATGACTTCACTCTAATGTCATGTTTTTGGCAAATATACATAGTTTTGTATCTGTCATCTGCTCACTTATATAAAAGCTGACTTCTTTGTAGTCTGACAGTAGCTCGGGATTGTGTAGTGATCCTAAGAGCTTACCCTGGAGCTCCTGTGAGTACGGAAGACAGAACAGGACCTTGTGCCACAGGAGCCCAGGCACACTAGTGTGGTGCTTTGCTGTCCCGTTACTTTCTCACAGCAGATCTCCAGATCCGTATGCTCCCCCACCGTCTGTGCCTACCTTGTCTCTCCAAAGAACAAAGTGGCTGGCAGCTGAGGGAAGCTTGGTTCAGCTGCTTGACTTGCAGTGATTCCTTGGCTTCCCTGAGGGTAGCCCATCAGGTGTAGGTCCCACAGTGTAAAGTCTATATAGTCAATCACCAAACCTCTTAAAGATTTGACTTTGTTCTTTGGTAAACAACAACTAAAAGCAAGGACTTAGTTTAGCCTCTGACCCAGCCATCAAGTGTTCTGAAGCTTTCTTTAAATCTTCCATCTGTGAAGTTGAGTTAAATTACTCTGATGTTTCAAGTGCTTGCTGCACTGCAGATTCGAAGGCAAGGCAGTTGAGTCTGGAAAGGTGCTGATCTTGTCAGCTGGCTAACTAGGAAGAGTCCCTTGAAGGGTCTACTGATGTCTGACACCCTTGTGCTCAGTGAGGACTTTGGAGGGAAGGAAAGAGGCATCAGTGCACCCATCACAGCTCACAGTGTGAGCCTGCTGCCCTTTGCAGCATCTGTGTTGTCTGCAGTTTTAGCAGTTTCAACATGTCACATGGGCGGGGGGAGCTGCAGAGGTGCTGCCAAGGAAGCTACAAAGGTGGGAGGCACATTTCAAGGTCCCAGCAGTGGGTAGAGTGGATGGATAGAGTGTGATAGTGCGAGAGTGAACCAGCATGGTCACATGTTCTGTTCCTTATCAAAGAAACTAATCTGGAAGGTCTTTGATGTGTTTCACAGCCCCCGCCAGCACAGTCGATGGTTCAAGCCTTGGAGCTGCTCTATGCTCTCGGAGGTAAGCTTGTTTCTCATGTGTTCACCTATGTGGTGATAGTCATTGGGCTTAAATTAACGTTCTGAGTCTTTAAGAATGGGATTGGTCCTCCCCATGTGTATACTAAACTCTTTGGTGACATTTACTCTATTCAAATAGAAATATGACAAAAGTAGTTAATGGCCCATCTTAGGGTTTTACTGCAGTGAAGAGACACCATCACCATGGCGACTCTTATAAAGGAAAACATCTTACTGGGTCTGGCTTATAGTTCAGAGGTTTTGCCCATTGTCATCATGGCGGGAAGCATGGTGGCAGCATGGTGCTGGCCAGGCAGCTGAGGGCTCTACATCTGGATCCGCAGGCAGCAGGAGGAGAGTGAGCCACTGGGCCTAGCTTGCGCATCTAAAACCTCAAAGTCTACCCCACAATGACACACTAATAAGGTAACGCCTACTCAGCAAGGGCACACCTCCTAATAGTGCCACTCTCTATAGGCCTATGGGGCCATTTTCATTCACCACCATATGGGCAATATATAGCATGGCAGAAGCTATAGAGGGCCATCACCAGGGCCACACTTCCCAGAGACACCCAGAGACTGTTAAATCTCTACACACCCCAGTTCTTGTCCTCAGACCCTTTTCCCTCTTTCAGCCCCACCCTGAAATCCCCTTCATTTCCTCCCTGAGTTTCCGTGGGAATTGGGTGGTAGCAGCAGTACTGTTCGAGCAAGGGCACTCTGTGCCGTGCAAGAAGCCCTGCTTGTTCATTTGAAAACGCAGTATGTATCTTAAGAGAAAATGGTGTCGGCTCAGCTCAGGAGGTACCATGTTTTTTATGAGTGGTGGCCTCTTGGGTTGTTCTGTGAGTATTGAGTTTGTCAGTAAGTTTTAGTGGAGGCTTTGCCCTGAGGTTTTGTCTTGAGTATTTTAAAAATTGCTTTATTGAGGCATACACCATGTATCATACAGTTCACTCCTTACAAGGGCTTCTATTGTCATAGGGTTGTGCTGTCTTTAGTATAATCCAATTTTAGGATATTTTCATCATTCTGAAAAGAAATGTGTCTCTCTTAGTGCTCACTCTGCACTCCTGTCCTCCTTGGCCCCAGGCAGTCATTAACCTGCTGACTCACTCGATGGCTTGGTCTAGCTGAAACATTGCTTGGAAAGGGAATCTTAGGCTGTCTCTGGTGGATTGCTTCTTTCACTTAGCTCTTTCTCAGGTTCCCCATGGATCACTTGTATCAATGGAGCATTTGTTTTTCTTGCTGAGTAATATCCCAGCATATGGACATACCACATAGTGATTTGTTTTCTAGTCATTAGATGGTGGGTGTTGTGAATTGTTCCTTTTTGGCTAGTATAAATAATGCTGCTGTGAACACCAGCGTGTCGGTTGGGTGGATATCCTCCTGCCCCCCAGCTTTCTCTACATTTGATGCTGTCTGTCTTTTAAGCACAGCTGACCTAGTGGATATGAAATGGTGTCTGGCAGTTTTGATTTGCATGTCTCTGGTGACTTTCGATATTGAGAACTTTCTGCTTGTTTGCAAGTCAGTGTGCAAGACTAGTTACTGTCTCTAGTCTCTCTCTAGATGGGGATTTCCTTCTAGGACTCCCTTCAGATACCAGAAACTAGGGATGCTCACTCACGTCTTGTGTAAAATGGCATAACATTTGCACATAACTCACACATCTCCCCATATACTGTAAGCTATCTTTAGGTTTGTTATGCCTATCACAGTGTAAACACCATGTCATTGGCTATTCTCCTGTAGTGTTTAGGGAACCATGACAGTAAAGAGACTGTGTGTGATTGTTCAGACAGTTACTTTTCTTCTATTTCACACAGTAATTGGTTCAATCTAAACGTATGGAATCCGTGACACAGAGATTGACTGTACAGTGCCCAGCACTGTGTCAGTTCAGCTTGCATGCTTGCGTCTGCTGTCTTTACTCCTGAGTTGGAGTTCTTGCATGTTCTGATTACAGATCTCCTGTGTGATCATAAATACTAGAGACTTAAATATTGGAGGTGTCGTGTGCAGGTCACAGTTGCCACCATGTTCCTTTTCCTTTGCCTCTTGTGCTTGTGTCTTCATGTCTAAGGACTCATTGGTGTGGATCTGGGGTCCTAGTTCAGTGGGAGAGTGTGTGCTTGGTGTGTCCCAGACCTTGAGCACAGCCCCTGACATCCCGAGCACCAGCCGCAGCCAGAAAAGCAAAGGGAAACAGCACTGCTGACTCCTTACATCTGACTCACAGGCTTTATTCTGAGTTGTAGTAGCTCTTGTAGTTGAGTCTGTGCATGCATGTGCGCACATGGCTGTGTGTGCGTGTGCGCGTGCACATGTGTGTGCAGGGAGAGATCCATTTTCATTTATTATATTTACATTTCTTTCTCTGTTAAGGACTCATCAGTTGTGACTGTAAAAGCGCCCCACCAATGATAGAGGTCTTAAGTTTGGGACATTAACGTCAGCTTGTAGTGTGTGTATTGTTAGGGTTTTGTCCCCAGGTCTCAGCATATGACAGGGCTGTGTGAACTGAGGAGCAGGGCGTGTTGATTACATGTCATCTGTTCTCTGCAGTGGTTGTTCTGAAAGACACATAGCAGGCAGACTGTCCTCAGTGATATAAACATTCTGCAGGGTGTTGGGGAAGCCTCGATTTAAAAAAGACAATTGTATTGGGACAGAAAGACTTAACTTTTTGGACTCATTCCAAGCTTTTGGAGCACTTATTTAGATTGGTGAAACTATCGTCTGTATCTTGGGGTTCTTGGGAATCTTGTATCTGATAATGGTGGTTGGTAGAGAGGCCTGGGGAAAGGTAGAGGTGGTGGGAGAAATGCTGGAAAGATGGAGTAGTCTGTCTACTTCAAGGGGGAGAGGGTCAGGCTTAGAGTTCAGATTCTGGGTGTCCTGCCCTGTTGTTGCTCATATGGTGTGAGGATGCTGGACTTTTGAGGCAATATCTTTGAATATTTGTGGCCTGCCAGGTCCCAGCTGTGGAGTAAGATCCAGAAGGCGAGGAAGCAGGGCCCATGTTGTGGGAACTGAGGAGAGCAGCGAGAAGTAGTCTGCAGTGACAGCGGCTGGAGGCGGACAGAGGCCACGTCTGTGCTTCCAGCTCTCGGATCCCACAGAGGGCAGTTTCTGTGGAGCATCCTGTGGGGGAGAGAGGGAGCAGGAGAGGTGCAGGCTGCTGCCTATACTGAGATCCTTGAATAGAGTTCCTTAAAAGCATTGTTTGAACTGGGGTTGAGCTCAGCAATCGCTTCCTCTTTTCATGTGCCGCCCTCAGGTCAGGCTGCACTTAGCAGCAGTGAGTCATCTCTTCTTCTCCCTGCAGCTGCTCATCTTCAGCACAGTGGTGCATGCCTCCTGACTTCAGCACAGTGGTGCATGCCTCCTGACTTCTTCTGTTCTTCTGGCAGGTCTGGACAAAGACTGCCGCCTAACTGAGCCGCTTGGCATGAGGATTGCAGAGTTTCCTCTGAACCCCATGTTTGCCAAGATGCTGCTGGAGTCAGGTAGGTAGAGCCCGACAGTTCCTCTTGACTTTATGTTGGTTCCTGTGAAGTCTGTGCACCCAGGGAGGAGGGACCAATTGTGGTTTAAAAGTGGCAACAGCGATAAAGTGCTTACTTTTGACTAATGATGAGATGTGTGTTTGCAAGATACAGTGTGATGTTTGATACTTGTATAGTGGAAAGCTCCAGTCACGGTAATTAGCGCATCTAGTACGTTATGGACTTTCTTGTAGCATGATGTGGTTGCCATAGTGTCAGATCACTACAACTCACTCCTCCAGCCTGAAACTTGTCCCTGAAGCAACATCTTCCATCTTTATCGCTCATCCTCCTACCAGCCTCGACTGGCTCCTTTCTCCTGTGTTCTCATGTATTAGTGAACTGTACAGTGTGTGCCCTGTGCTGGCCTGACACACTCCACTGTGGTTTGTGTTGTCTTAGACAACAGGATTTAACTTGTTAAAGCTTGTGTAGTAAGTTACATCACATGGATCGTGTCGTCTTTATCCATCCCTCCACTGGTCACATGAGGCTGCTTCCACACTACTGCAGTGGACACCAGAGTGTGTGGCCTCTCCACATACCAACTTCAGTTCTTTTGGGTGTACCCAGAGGCAAGGTTTCTGGATCATGGGACTGCTCTGTTCTAGGTTTCTGAGGAACATCCATGTATTTTTCAAGATGGCTGTGCTAACTTTAACTGCCAAGACACCATCACACCATGTGCCACAGTGGCTGCATGACAGCATTGTCAAGCAGTATACAGGGTTCCAGTTTCTCTGCAGAGTTTTGTGAGCATGTGAGTTAGGGCAAGGTCTGTGTATTTACTTACGAACATCTTTACAGAATCTGTTTTCTTTCTGGGAAAGGTGCTGTTCATATCTTATGTTTTTTGTCTAACTGTTACATCAAGTGGCAGTTTATGAAGGCCTGTTTCAGAGCCAGCATGGTGAAAGTTAGCAGTGCGGGGTCTTGCCTTCCTTGAGAAACAGATTCTAAGTACAGCAAGAGCAGAATCCCCTGTGCCTCAGGCAGGGAGCTGTGGGGAGCCAATAGTGCAGTTTGCTTGGTCTGGTGTCCTCCTTAACGAGCTGTTACAGAGTCTGTTCTCAAGAGGCAGCAGCAGCAGCAGCAGCAGCAGCAGCTCAGGATGCTGTCCCTGTTACCCCGAGCTGCAGGCCTCCTAAAGTAGAGCGGTACTTGGGGAGGCAGGCTACCTCACAGATGGGCTGGGTGTGGAAGGACAGCTGGAGGAACACAGCCCTCCATTTCCTCCCCTTTCCCTCTGTGCTTTTACCTGGACTCCAGTGTCCACATAGAGGTCAGGGAGCAGCCATGCCATTGATCTGTCCTTGGTGACAGACCGGTGTGGCCCCATCCTGACTGGCATCAAGAGCCCTCAGCCTTAGCACTGCAGGGAGGAATCCTCAGTTGAGACATGTGGGGTCATCCATGGCATCATAAGTACTTATATATGAGAGACTTGAAAAACAGAACTATAAAATTCGACTGTATTTTATAGCACACTACAAGGAACGCATTGGGAAATGCCCTTCTCTCCTGTTGGTGCATTGTTTGTTTGCAAACATGCATTTCATGTTCTAGGGAACTTTGGCTGTTCTCAGGAGGTCCTGAGTATCGCCGCCATGATGCAGATCCAGAATATCTTCGTGTTCCCTTCAAACCAGAAGTCTCAGGCGGTAAGTTCAGCTTCTCCCTGGGCTTCTTCACACTGTTCTCTTGCACATTCTTGTCAGAACTCTGTTAGAAACTACTGAAGACAGTTGTATAAAAGAGCCTAGTTTGTACTTGAATTTGTGTATCATGGGAAGTATTTCACAAGCATGAAATATACCTTCCTGTATATTGTGGAGGTAGAGCCTGTCACCCACACCCAAGTGTAGATGTAGTTCTGAAGTTAATGGGTCTGTGTCTTTGCCGTATGTTTGTGTCTGTATCTCCTCAACTCTAGGGAACAAATGGCATTATTCAGGAACTTCACCACAGAAAGAATTCAAGGGTGGGATCTGAAGGGAGCTTAGGAGGTGAACAGCATATCGTCGTAGGACATGGGAGGTCAAACTGTCAGCCCTCCTGCAGTGTGCCATGCCCCTCAGCACAAGAGGGTCATGGAAGTCAACTTCTGATGGAACTTTATTCCTCACAGACTCGAGTGCACCGGAAATTTGCTGTGGAAGAGGGTGACCATCTTACCATGCTCAATGTGTATGAAGCGTTTATCAAAGTAAGCACAGCCACACTCGGGGACCTGCACACACACACACACACACACACTCTGATGACAAGGTCACCAGGGTAGTTCACACACACCTGGCCAGGAGATCCCTCTGCTTTCCAGTTAGGTAGATCACCAGCCTCCCACTGGAGATTCCAGTTTCGAGTTGCTGGAGAGGCTAAGGGAGGCTTTCTTTTCTCAAGTGACTGACAGCCCGGCCTCCCAGTGTCTCACACTCACTGGGCTTGAAAGGAAGGGCAACATTCGAACGGAAAGTTCTGCCAGAACGGCTGAGAACCACTACTGTGTGGGCTCTTCAGAGTCGTCCCAGGTTCCCTGAGAGCGTGGTCAGTGAGGCTTGTGTGCTCCTTCTGGGCAGCCTCCCTGTGGGACTGAGAGCATAGAACCTAAAATTCCCACTTAAAAGTTAAACAGTGATATAAAGCTCTTAAAACATATAATGGAAAGGGAATAATATTTCATATCATTAAATAATATTTTCAGTAATTTTTACATTAAAAAAAAAAAAGAGAAATAGCAAGGTTTTGTTCTACCAGAGATTTGAGGATGATTAGTCAGTAGATGGGGTACAGCCTAAGTCAGTTACAGTCCAGGATGCAGGCACAGTGTGCCATCACCAAGGCAGAGGTCCACAAAGAGGGCGCATCTACAGCTCTGCACTGTGCTAGTCTCTGGTTGCCTTGTGGAGAAATCCTGTGTGAATTACGTTTTTAAAATGTTATCTAAACATTTAATTTAAAGCATTTAATTAATAACACATTTAAAAATTTTATTTGAAAAACTTTACTCCATGGCTCAAAATGTAATTTTAGAGGTACACTGCTCTGCCAAAATTTAAAACAAGACATAATCATTGGACTCAAGTAAATAGAAAGTTAAGCATCATTGGTAGAAAAAAAATCCTAGTTTGAGTGCAGATCGGGGTTTGAAAATGATTTCTGCACGTGTTGTGTTGCTTTCTGTAGTTTAATAAGATGAGAGGGAAAGTTAACAGACTATCAAAAGCCACGGGCTGCAGGTCTCGGACCCTGCTGTGTATTTACATTGGCCTCCGCTTGCCTCTCTGTTCTTATTGCTTGGTAGCGTGAAGAGTGGGTCGTGGAGCAACAGACAGATTGCTTGGTTGTTACCATCTGCTCTAGAGAGGGGTTGGGCAGGTCTCATCAAGCCAGAAAGTGGGGGGAGAGAAGGGAGTTGTGTCGATGGTACTGCTTCGGCTGTGGGTGTCTGACATGGGGAATGTCTCCTCTGTGTGGCCTCTCTGCAGCACAACAAGAGCTCGCAGTGGTGTCAGGAGCATTTCCTGAATTACAAGGGTCTTGTCAGAGCCGCCACTGTGAGAGACCAGTTGAAAAAGCTCCTCGTCAAGTTCCAGGTGCCCAAGGTGTCCAGTGAAGGTGGGTGTGGCCTGCCCCACCTGTGGTTCCCCACCCCCCTTCTGTCCAGTTGGGCTGCTAAGAGGCTATGTGCCTGCCGCCAGCTTCACATTCTGAGCTGCATACACCCATTCAGTGGTGAGAGTAAGGCTGGTGTCTTTCTGGATAGATCCATTTTTATTTCTGTGGGCTGTTACTCCTTCCTCCAAATTTCTAAAGTTCATGAAAATGCTTAGAAATTGTTAGCTTCCATATCATTGCATATATAACTAATACAATGATGGTTGTTGCAGAAAATTTACTTTTTTTTTTCCTGGGACAGTGTCTCATGTCCCAGACCTCAAACTTATTACATAGCTGTGAATGACCTTAAACTTGTGATCCTCCTGCGTCTGCAAGTACTACTGTGTGTGTGTGTGTGTGTGTGTGTGTGTGTGTGTGTGTGTGTGTGTGT
>JANHMN010000002.1:219466271-219503274 GCA_030674055.1 Rhabdomys pumilio
TGTGTGTGTGTGTGTGTGTGTGTGTGTGTGTGTGTGTGTGTGTGTGTAGTAGGCACACAGAGTTGGGCCTTTTCTTTTGCCTTGTACTGAACTCAGGCCCTAAGGATTGCCTGTAATTACTTGCTGAACCATCTTGACAGCCCTGAAAAATTACTTTTAAGTGGATGATATTCATAGGTATTACATGAAAATTGCATTTTCTTCTCAGAGGCAAGTGTTATTAAAGCAGATGCTGCCATGTGTCTAGCTTAGGCACTCACCAATGGTAAGGTAGAACACCTCTGTGCCAGATGGTCTAGCATACAGCAGTGGCTGGGGTAGCCATGTGTGGAGTCCACAGTAGGTTGTAGCATGTCCTCTCCTTATCTTCCTTTGTTTGAGATGGGGTTGATGGTGTCCTTAGTTTACAGAGGAACCAGGAAGTCCTGGGAGTAGTCACGTGACCTGTGATACAGCTTTAGCCAGCATGGCCAGAGACCAGGAGCCTTCTAGGAAGTGGCACACTGAGTTCATTCAGCACTCTTGAAGCCTGCGGTGCCTCAGCACCTGTTGACATTTGCTGACAGCGTCTGCTAGGCCTGGCGGGCAGTGTTCTCAGTGTGTCACGAATTCATTTGCATCGTGCTCAGCATTCTGGGAAATGTGTGCTAGGTTTATCTCATGGATAGAAGGAAAATAATGAGTAGGCTAGAGGTAGCCTGTGAGAGACAGGATCCAGGAAGTTTTGTTTCATTTTGCTTTTATACTAAGAACAAGTGATTGAAAAATGACAAAAACTTGATTCTCTCAGGCTTCATGGAGACAGACAGACTGTGACGTTAGGCTGGAGGGCCTTTTAGAAGTGATGTGTGGACGCTTTGGTAACCATGGAAGACAGTGGCAAGTAGCAGAAGTAAGTGTAGGGAAGGGGAAATCAGCAGGGCTTGCCCAGGGTACCATGTCAATGTCACAGGCAGAAACAGGACACTTAGAAGGGCTGCCAGCTGGAGAGCATCTGCCGAGAGTCCTGTCGCCTGGCAGATAAGTGAGTCTCACGTCTGCAGCTGAGCACCTTCACCTATCACTCTCACTGCCTGGGCAAGGGCTATGTCAGATTAAAAGTCTTCCTAATGAGACGCATGGAGTGCTAAGGAATGAGACAGTATGAAGCTGAGCTTTGAGGGTCACAGACTATTATAATGAAGAGTTTTCACCCTTTATGAAGTGACCCTGAGAAGAAAGCGTGTTGTATATAGGATTCTGAGCGGCTGGAGAGAAGCTGCATCTGGGTGGGTGCTGGGCAGAGTGCAGGCGTGAGGGAGACCTAGTAGCTCTTAGGAACAGCAACGATAGACAGATAGACCAAGCGATTACCTGCAAATCAAAAGGCATCTAAGAGGTTAGAGGAGTGATACATGTTTTCAGCAGTTATGTAATGAAAACCAAGTGTATTTTATTGAGCCTATTTCGCAGGTGAACAAAGGATTAGAATATAAAATTCACCAAGAAGAAATAGAAACACACAAGTAGTAATTAAATTTATAAAAAATAAAAGAATGTAGCCCCCTCTTTGGCCAAAATCTGCTGGAAAGAATTGAGTAAAATGACTTTATATGTTGTTGAGACTTCTGTAAGGCTCCCAGCTATAGGGACATGTTTACCCTTGTACTATACATCACCAGAGCTAAGGTGAGTGTCCATAATTATTTTATGTATCACTGAGAAGAGAATGACTGTCACTGTGACTGTGTCTTGACTTGAGTGAGTTAAATGGCTCAGAATTGGTGAAGTAGGAGGCATTTTCAGCCATTAAAACATAATTATCCCCTGCATGATAATTTAGAATTCATCTCATGCTATGAGCTAGAGAATGGAGATGCTTTATTCATGAAAGCTGTGTTTGCTGTAACAATAGAAATGTCAGTTAAAAAAGGAACAGCATGTTTGGAAGTGGTGGAGAATTGCAGACTAGCTGACAACCAGAGACGGGCAATGTGCTTTCATGGCATGTGTCTTAGGGGAAGATGGCATTTCTGTGGCGCTCTGAGCTCACCAGCCATCGGTGGGGCAGCTTCTTGGGTCTAGTCCTCTGTGGCCTGGAGTTGAAGAGGCCCTAGTTACAGGGACAGACCTGCCTTGTCCTTAGCTGCTGCTGGAGGAGGATGCCCCCTTGGATGCTGGACAGTCATCTGACATGGGAGGCACAGGACTGTGTTCAGAGATGGCTTTAGGTGGGTTAGGAGGGGGATGGGAGCTGGGCCTGGATCTTGTACATCACAGCCCAGGCCTCGGCATGTGGACCATGGGCTGGGGCCAGTGCTGGGTCTCACCAGGCATCTGTTGCTGTTGTGTAGGTGATCCAGATCCAGTCCTGAGGTGCATCGTGTCGGGGTTTTTTGCAAATGCAGCACGGTTTCACTCCACCGGAGCATATAGGTAAGGAGACTCTGAGGTGACTTGGTGAAAGGGACAGAAAGATGCAGTGCAGAGATGGAAACCAAGTAGCTTTTAACTTGTACCTTGCCTCCTTCCAAAACTGAATGAGGCTGGCTGGCTATCCTGCTCTCTGCAGTTCCTTTGCTCTCTGTGAGTCTTACTACTCAGGGCATCTGTACACAGTGGTGGTGTTCAGGTGACAGCGACAGATCTGCATGGCAGTGTGGGAGTAGCCGTTAACTGAGAAGCCATTTTTCCCAATGGGTTATTCTTCATCCTCCATTTCTGTAGGATGCCAACAGTAGATTTTACTGTAAAAACTAGAGCATTGTTTAGTCTGCTTTTCTCCAGGCTAAATATCCTGGTTCTTGGGGTTGTTTGTTACTTTAAGTTTGTCTCTTCTTTCCCTCTGACTTACTGTGGTCTTGTGACTTCTGCACCTATTTAAGGTGTAGCTGTCCTTGTACCCATTTCTCAGGGTGGAGCCCAGGGTCTGACAAGTGCTCTACCACTAGACTTTACCCTAGCTACGCTAAGTTCTTTTTCTTCCTGAGCTCTTCCTTCTCACTATGGCTGGCCTGGAACTTCTGATCCCCCTGCCCCAGTCCCCCCACCCTCAGGAGTTGAGATTACAGGTTTGTGTCACCAAGACTAGCCACCTTTTTGTCTTTAGCAAGGGAACAATCTAAAGGCTTTCTTCTATCTCTCCTTTGGATTTCTTCCATATATTATTTTGCTATTAGCTTCTTCCCCTAACAAAAATGTTACTTGCTATTTAAGGCCAGCTCAGATTTCTTTTTCTAGACACTACAGAATCTACTGAGCATTAAGGGGAAAAAATGTGTGTGTGTGTGTGTGTGTATGAATGAATGTTTTGCCTACATGTATGTTTATCACATGTGTGCTTGGTGTCCATAGAGGCCAGAGGGTATCAAATTCCCTATGACTAGAGTTACATATGAGCCACCATTTGGCTACTGGGAATTAAACTCTGGTCTTTTGGAAGATAAGCAGTGCTTTTAATTTCTGAGCCATCTTTCCATCCCCCACTGAGCGTTTTTAATTTTGGCAGCCATATCTGTCCCATCTTCCTGGCGTGGCACTGTGAACTTGGCAACATAGCGTATGACCTCTGTGGTGCACTGTTATTCCAGACCACATGCTCCAGTCATGACTCCCAGGATGCTCTTGCCCATTACACAGGCCCCGCTCCCACAAGGTTGAGCTCCTCCCCAGTGATGCTCCCTCTCATCATTTTGATCGCCCCTCTTTCTTGATAAGTGTCAACTGTTTCTGTGTGGGTAACCTATAACTATTTCACGGGCATCCTCAACAAAAGGTGCTCCGCTGGAGATTCCAGGTCAGTCACTCCTTTGAAGTGAATTTATTGTCAGCCTACTACCATCTGACAGACCCCAAATGCTGTCGTAGGGTGCTGGTGATGAGCCTGATACACAGAGCCCCATGTGAAATGACTGTGTGTACTCAGTAAGGACATTCTAGTCTGCTAACATTTATGAGCTGTTCATATAAGTATCTGGCTGTTTACTTTGTCACTTTTGAATCAGACTGAACCAAATCTAATTTGGAATTAGAAATAAGTATTCTACGAGATGGTAGTGATGGTAGTGGTGGTAGAGGTGTGTCTAGAAGAGAGATTCTCAGCCTGTGGGTTGTGACCCCTTTAGGGGTCAAGCAACCCTTTCACAGGAGTCACATACGGATATCCTGCATCTCAGATGTTTACATTATGATTCATAACAGTGGCAACATTACAGTTGTGGAGTGGGAACAAAAGTAATTCTTACGGTTGGGGGTCACCACCGCGTGAGCAACTGCATTGTAGAATTGTGGGATTAGGGAGGCTGAGAACCACAGCTCTAGAGAGAAGTGTCTTGTCCACGGAAACTTGTGCCTTCATACGTTTGGGGGAGGGGTTGTACTAACACACACTGTGGGAAGATACTTAATGTACAGCACTACAGGCTCTTCCAGTGAGTGCATACGATGCTTCACACAGAGTTCTTGTGTCTCTCAAGGACCATCCGCGATGACCACGAGCTGCACATCCACCCTGCCTCAGTCCTCTATGCAGAGAAGCCGCCCCGCTGGTAAGCCCCGCCCCCGCTGAGCTTGGCCCTGCTCATCCCTTGTCTCCAAGCCTAGCAGGAGGCTTGCAGTGCAGGGGCTCCCTCCGCTGTGCTGACTTTGGTGTGCTGGGCTGGCAGGGTTTGTACTCTTGTCTAGGGTCCCCTAAAGGTAGACAGTCCTCCAGTTACTGCCAGAGTGCCTTTGCACTGTGCTCAGTAAAATATTCTTTTAAAAAAATCTCCTTAAGCAAATTGATGATTACTTCCTCCCCTGTCCTCCCAACAAAGTACTTTTGTTAGTGACAGAGGGATTGTGGGTTGGGGGCAACTTGGGCAAAGTTTGTATCCTGCTAAAATACAAGGTGTGACAAGGAACAACAATGGTACTCGCTGTTACCACAGACTGAAGGCTGACTACAGTGGGTGCTCACTGACCACAGACTGAAGGCTGACTGCAGTGGGTGCTCACTGTTACCACAGACTGAAGGCTGACTGCAGTGGGTGCTCGCTGATCACAGACTGAAGGCTGACTGCAGTGGGTGCTCGCTGTTACCACAGACTGAAGGCTGACTGCAGTGGGTGCTCACTGACCACAGACTGAAGGCTGACTGCAGTGGGTGCTCACTGACCACAGACTGAAGGCTGACTGCAGCGGGCACAGCGTGCAGAGATGACTTAGAACCCAGCTGTAGTCCTAACAGGCGAATAGATTGAGGTCCTGTAGGAGAGAGAAGCTTTTCTAAAGGGCTGTGGTATTGCAGTGTGCGCATTGCTGTCCGTGCCAGGAAGCCAGGCTATACAGGTTCTCATGGAGAAGCTAACCCTTGCTCTCCTGGTGACTGGCATGCTTTAGGCAGGACTGAAAGGCATCCACACCTGGGGAATAGGGCAGCAGAGCTGTGGCAACACGAAGGGGGCACCTGGCTTGGGGGAACTGGGAACGAGGTGACAGTGGGAATGAAGTGACCAGGGTGTGGTTCCATCTGCAGTGCTGGCTGGGATGGAGGCGGGACAAGTGCAGGAGACAGCACGGATATTTTATGGTGTTTTCACAAGTCACGCACATTCATATCTTCCCAGGTCCATGCTAAGTTCAGCTTGTAGTTTGTGTTTGTTTCTGATTTCTCATTTATTTATATCGTATTTTACAAAAATATGGATTGACAAAGGATTAGAAAATTTAAAGACAGCAACACTTGGCTCTTTAGGAGCTGAGACAGGAGTGTGTGGTGAGCCATGGGAAGGACAGCCTGGGAGCACCGGTGTTGGGACCTTGTACCCTGCTCTGCAGGCAGCAGCTGCCTCCAGAACCATGCTGGGAATGTAGGTTCTTGGATCCTACCCAGCCCTTCTCAGTGAGAACTGGGGTGAGGCTGAGGCTCAGGGGAAGTGTTTAAACAAGTTCTGGCAGTGTTTCTGATGTATTGCAGTTGACCAAACTGTAACCAGTCAGACCCAGAAGCTTCATAGGTGGAGTGTGACAGATGACAGTGGTCCTGGCTTTATAACGCTTTCTCTGCTGCTTTGAGAATATAGAAGTCCAGGAGGGACCAGACAGACTTCAGTGTGTGCCCCTTTCCCTCTCTCCATCTCGCCTTTCCCTCCATCCCACTCCCATCTTCTTTCCTGTCCGCACCTTCCCTCCCTCGCTTCTCCCCTCCCTTCCTGTGTTAGAGTTGAACCCCCAAGCCCTGAGCATGTTAGGCAACTGTTATCCCCACCCTGCCTCTTCCGTCCACCAGCTCAGATGCCTTTACTGGTGTTTGAGACAAACTGTGTGGCTTTTGTATTCATAGTTAATTCTTCCCATAGTTCAGAAACTAGTGTTTATTCTATGAATTCCTGAGTCCAGGGCTTTGAAAACATGTTCCTTGCTCTTTGATTTGTTACTTGGACCTAGTAGCAAACGTCTGTCTGTCTGTCTGTCTGTCTGTCTGTCTGTCTGTCTGTCTCTTTCTCTCTTTCTCTCTCTCTCTCTCTCTCTCTCTCCCTTTCTTTCTTTCTTTCTTTCTTTCTTTCTTTCTTTCTTTCTTTCTTTCTTTCTTTCTATGTATGTATGTATGTATGTATCTATCTATCTATCTATCTATCTATCTATCTATCTATCTATCTGTCTGTCTGTCTGTCTTTTTTCCTCTTTAAGATGTAATTATGTATAGTGAAAGGTTTGTTTTGACAGACCTGCAAGTTCCATGCCGAACTATATTTAAAATACTTTTGTAGCTCTGGACAATTCTTGTCTCTGTCTTTATAGTCATTTCCAGTAACTTCCAGAACAGCAAGCCTTTGAGTCCACTTCTGTACTTTCTAATTAAGTCTTTTAAGTTCTATTCAGAGTTCTGTAAGTGCAGGCCGTGATCTAGAAAGGTCCTTTGTGGATACCTGGAGAGCCCTGGAAATCATAAAGGATGTAGTCGCCTCTATAGAGACACACTGACTACCGCTTGGGTTAGTAGATTGAGTGAGCAGCCACAGTGCCTGCAGGTAGAGCCGCACACACAGATGGAACACACATGCTGAGGTGAGGGCAGAGACGGCTTGTGGGCCTTGTCATTGTGTGGCTCATGTTTATTCTCTGTTCCAGGGTTATCTACAATGAAGTTATACAGACCTCCAAGTATTACATGCGAGATGTGACCGCCATAGAATCTGCTTGGCTGCTGGAGCTGGCTCCCCACTTTTATCAACAAGGAACGGTAGGAATGGATAGAACATGGCCCCAGACAAACAGCAGCGTCTTCATAGTCTTAAGTCTATGTGTGTTCTTCAATAACACCCTAAATCATTCCCAGCTCCCTCCAGCACCCCTCTACACAGGGAGGTAAAATCCTTACTGTACCCCAGAATCTCTTGGTGAAACCACCTTTCTTGGGAAGAGCAGTTAAAAACAGTTCCTGCAACCTCATAAGAAAAGGCCCAGGGGGTTGAAACCCACCCTGTAGTCCATGACATGCTCCCCCACAGGCCAGTGCGCTTTGGATAACAGATTTAAGGTTTCTGTTTTTCATTTTTGCAAAAATGGTTGATTCATTGCCCCAAAGTCCATGTATCCTTCTGATATGACTTAATTCAAAAACAGCTGGTCATGCTTGAAAGACTGGCAGGCAAACTGGGGCCACAGGGTGGCTGGCTGGGTGTGTGTGCCACAGGCTGTTCAGTCTGCACTGTGTTCTAATTAATTAGTTAATTAATTAACTCAAGAAATTGAGTGCATTGTAATGGTAAGCTATTTAGTGTAACTGTTAGTATATATATGTAGGTGTGGGGCTGGAGGTTGAATGTAGTGATTACTGATAACTGTAAGCATGCTGCCTTGGAATTATTTTCTGTTAGTCCATTTTAATCTTTGATCTTTTAAAAAACTTATTTTACTGCTTTTCAAATTAATGAATTTGTTTTTAAGTACTGTATTTTATTTCTTAATGGCCTTTGACTCCTGTGGTTGATCTTGAATTAGTATCACACTGCTTAGCTGTACTGTAAGAAACCTACACCAGGGTTGCTGTTTTTTTAACCAAAGCTTTTTTGTGCTTTGCTGGTCAGTATCTTATTTCTGCACATTTGTACTTGGCAGCGTGTGGTTATGTGTTTGAGCAGTTAGTTGTGTCTTCCACAGATTACAAAGTAGAGCGTTTCTCTTGCCCTCTGTGGCTGTGTGGGCCCTGCCTTTAGTATGTCTCCAGCATGGAGCATCCTCTCTCCTTGTTTGTTTTTGGAGGATAGTTTTCCTCTGTGGAATTCTTCCCTGACTGAGTTTTTTTTTGCTGTGTCTCATCTCTTGCATCTGGCATGCAGTGTCTCTGAGAGGCCAGCGGCCATCTTCTGGCCGTCCTGTGTTTGTTGTGGGTCTTGTTTCACCCTTGTAGCTGCTCTTGGGATGTGTTTTTCCCTTTTCCAGCCATTTGACCTATGAGATACTTTTCTTCATGTGTAACCTTCTTAGACTTAACTGAACTTTCTAGATCTGTGAGCAGATGTTCATAGTCATGTAGGGAAGTGTGGGGTTTTTCCTTTGTATCTACATTTTTTCCGCTCTAGTCTTGGCCCTCTGAAGATCCAGTCACACACACGCTCTATCCAGCACTAGTTTGTGTCTTAGTCATCACAAAGGCTCTGGTCTTTTCCCTGAACTTCACTTGGCTCGTTTCTCAGGATCACTGGTCGGTCTGCAGGCTCTATTGGCTGTTAAGTCTTCTGAGAGATCCTGGCACGTCACCTTTCCTTCTCGTATTTGATTCTCTCTGCCTCGTGTCCACTCATACACCTACTTTTATCTTCAGATCTCTGAATACACACACGCACACGCACGCACACACGCGCAGGCACCCACGCATGCACTCTTACTTTAGAAGTCACTCGACTCAGCATTCCTGTTACTTCAGCCTTGATTGGATTTTGGCTCGTCTCATAACCAGACACAAGCTTTTCTTGTCTAGTAGTTTTGTGTCCATGTTTTATGTTAGTTTATTATAGGTATTATGTTAATAGAATCTGAAATTTCTTTTTATAAATGATGTCAATTTTTTTTCCTGCTAGTCAGTTTATAGGCACATAACTGGATTTTGCTGAGCCTTGATCTTAGTCTCTAATGGGGCAGGTCTTAGCCAGACATGTAAGGTATACTCTTTCTTTTCTTCTTCTTTTTCTTTTTTAATGTCTGATCAAATGTCTAGGACTCTTGGTGATGTCTGTGCACTGGCCCATGAGCTCTCCACTGTCCAGCTGTGTGCAGACCTCCAGCATATACCTTCAGTAATGGCTCTCTGTCATTCTTAGGAAGCCTTGGTCTATACATTTCAGCTTGGTGTTCAGCAAGAGATGCTGGCATAGCCTTGTGTAATATCTGCTCTAATGCCCTATTTTATGCATTTCTCAGCAACCCCAAGCACTCTTCTCGCCTGTGTTGTTTCCTATTTAGAATTACTTCCCTGTGTGAGAGTTTGGAGAGTTAGGCAGAGACCTGGGATGTATGTGACAGTGTGTTAGTTAGTCTCTCAGACTTCTGCCTTTTAACCCATCACCGACACTGTTGGGAAGAGCTGGGCCCTTTGGAAACCGTCCTGTGTTTGTATGTATGTATGACGGGGTCCCTGAAGCTCCTTCACGACAGCTTGGTATCTTTTCTGATTGAGGTCCAGAGGTAGAGCTGTTTCCTCAGGGACTCCCTAGGTTCCCAGGGTCTGCTCATGCAGGGCAGGTCTGCTGCAGTGGATGCAGCTCAGCCTCAGGTGTCAGCATGCTCCCCCTGCACCTCCAGTGACTTCCCATCACTTGTTTTCAAAGTTGCTTTCACACTGCAGAGGCCTGGAGTGGCTCAAAGTCAACTTTGTTTATACTCAGCGTTCTTTCCAGTGAAGTGTACCAGAACTGGCTCACAGGCAGATGGTGTCATTGCCCGTCCTGGATCGGGCTGCGCATGCCCAGGATTAGTTTAGAGTTGTGTCTGGTGAAGAACAGAGAGGAAAGAATCCAGAGAAGCAGCAAACGCACAGATTTGCCTCAGAAAGACCATTGTGATCAGGGAGAGTGATGCCCGACTCACTGTGTGAGAACCTATGCTTGCCTCTCCCTGCCACAAGTGTGTAGAAAGCCTGGAGTCCGCCATTTCCTTAGACCTGGGCCTGCCACTCTGTCAGGGCATACTGTCATTGGTAGTATGCTGTTTTCTTTCAGGGCTGGCAGTTCTCTGGGGAACTATGAGGTCTTGTGGGTTTGCTAGGACATGGGGCTTGGGCACTAGTGGCTGGGGCTGCAGCATCTCATTGGGAAGAGCTCCTAAATGCTGTCTTGGCTCAGCTTTGTGTCAGTGCCTCCATGGATCACATTATTGGTAGATGTCAGGACTCCTCAGTTGGTGAGAAGAGGCCCCTGACTAGAAGCTATGTTCATACAAATACTTATTTGAGAACTTGTAGTAATTTGGCTTTTTGATAAGGAATTTTTATCCCTCAGTCCTGTCAATTGATGCCCATGGTCTTATAAGGAAGCTTCATGTGTATTTTTGCTTGTCTCTTTTGCAGTTTGGGCACAGCCTTCCCTGGGAAGGTGTGAGTCAGGCAGGAGATTTGACTTGTGGGAGCTTGGCTGGAGTCTGCTTTCCCTGTCTCCCCACCCCAGTGATGTTTCCTTTTCTCTTGCAGCACCTGTCCCTGAAAGCCAAAAGGGCCAAGGTCCAGGACCAGTGAGTGGAGCTCAGCAAGTGGCTGCAGGGATGCAGAGCGTGGCATCCTTCCTTCGTGTTGTCTCTGGCACCAGCTCAGGTGGAACAGGCAGACGCTCTGCTGTGGGCTGCACCCTGCTCATTAACCCTCCCCCCCTTCTGCTCCCCTCAGCATTTGCCATCCTCACTGGGCCCCAGAGGAGTCTGAGCATGGCCAGCATTCTGCTGCACTGTGCATAGGCCAAGCAGGAGTTGCCTGGGCCATGCTCGGGGCTCAGTTCTCACTCTCAGCAGCCGGCATGCTACTCCAGCGGACACAGTCCTGGTCCAGCTCTGTGGTGAGGAAAGTGAGCTGCTGAAGGCTGCAGGCCTCTGTAGACAGGGCTCTCTTGGCCTCCTGTGTCTTGCCTACTGTGGCCACAGTTGTTGACTACTGAGGTGGACTGCTGCTCTGTGTGTTAAGTATAAAAGGAAATGCTGGGCATTTCCATCAAGATCACTAAAGGTGTGTAAGGCACGGGGGCTTCCAAACGAAGCAGCTTCTTCCTTCCCTCTGCCCATGTGCCTGCTTGTCTGCAGTGGGGGACTTAGTGCAGTGACGGTGGGCCACTCGGGACTCACAGCCCGTCTTTGTTAGCCACTTGCTTTGCAAGTGGGCTTAGCTTTCTCTCAGAGCACGATGCCACATCTTGGTGCCAGTAGCTGGGCGCCAGGGAATGTTCATCAACCTCAACCCCATGGGGCTTCTCTTTAGCAGGAATTCACGACAGTTTAGATGCCCTAAACTTGTGTAGCTCAGGAACATAACTCTTGTATATTTCTCTTTGTTCGTTTGCTTGCATTCTTGCAAGAACACAGGCAGCTCCCCGGGCACTGTTCCCTCTGCACCAGGGTTGCCTTGCGGTGACACGATGGCACTTCAGCACACGACAAGACAGACTCTCCCGTCGTACTGTTTCAATGATGTTTATTTTAAAACCGTAGCTTGAAAGTTTATTTTTGTACTGGTCTTAGTTTGGATGTGTCACTTTTGGCACCAAACCTATGTCATTTTTATTTCCATTTTATAAATGTAAATAGCTGTGGTGAGTAGTTAAATGTAGTAAATATTTCTACCTGAGGGACATGTTTCTCTTGTCTATGGATCTTGTGGTTTGTATTTTAATATGGGCCAGTTACTTACTTAAAGTGAGGCCTGACAGTGGCTAAGGTACCTGATGCTGCCTTGTGCAGCAGCTGGGGGTGGGGTGCCCGTGATTATGTGTCTGATCGCTCTCAGACTGTATTAGAACAAAGTGTGGGGCAGTGTTTAAAGGAAGAACTGAAGAGTTCTAATTTTCACCAGCTGGGGTCTGCCTGCTATTTTATTACTGTTTGTCATTGGTGTGTGCCGGCAAACCATAGGTGCATATATGGAGACACTTTTGGAGCCAGAGAATAACCTTGGCTCATTTCTTAGAAATGACCCACCTTATTTTTGAGACAAAGTCTCTCATTGGAGCTTGGAGTTCACCCATTCAGTGAGCTCCAGGGTCCCCCCGGTTCTGCCTCCTCAGTACTAGGATTACAAGTGTGTACCACCGTACCCAGCTTTTTACATTGCTTTGTGGGATCAACCTCAGGTCGTCTGGCTTGTGTGGCAAGCACATTACCAGCAGAGGTACCTCCCAGCCTCTTTCTGATTGTTTTGCTTGCATGTTTATCTGAATGCCTGGTGACCATAGAGTTCAGAAGAGGGCACCAGATCCATTGAAACTGATGGCTGCGAGCTACCCTGTGGGTGCTAGGAACCGAATGTGGGTCCTCCATAAGAGAAACAAGTATTCTTAAAGCCTGATATTTTTTTAAGTGTTGTATTGTATTGGATGGGAGAAAGTCTAGAGGAACTAGACCCTCAAATCTGAGGCCACAGATCTGAAATGGGAGGCCATGCACTCTGGAGGTGAGCAGATGGAAGCAAGCTACCTTCTCTTGCCATGTCTATCTTGGCATGTATGGTCTTAAGTATCCAGTCTGCCCCATGCCTCTCCATCTGGACAGTGGAAGGCTGCCTTCTAGCTTGTGTCCCATGCTGCACTATGTAACAGCCCTTTCTGAGTGGAAGTGTGCCCTCACTGTCACGAGATCTGCAGGTACAGAATCTGGGGACCGTGGCTTCACAACCACCTTCATGCATTTCCATCTGTGACCTGTATGGGCCTGTGTCCTGTTCCATGGATGAGTTTTCTGTGGATTGGGACCCCTGCTTCTGTCTGGTTTGTGGGGCTGTTGGCACATGTTGCTCTTGGGCTGTGTACATGGTGTGGGCTATGAGAGTGGACATGCTTGTCAACAAGGAGCTGGGGAGTGGACCAGGAGGGAGATAGGATGAAGGTGATGCTGGGTGTGGTTTGTTTATGTATTTTAGTATTATTTTATAATGGTCTTGGGGAAAAATAAATGCCAGTAATCTTACATCAGCCAACCAATTAAAAACCAATACAAATGCAAACAAAACCAGAGTGAAATCCCAGCCTGGAAACTGCTGGGTGTGGGCTTTGTGGACTGTGGGCCAGCTGGCAGTGACACGGAGCATCCCCACTCCTGGAATGTAGTCCCAGTGCTGAGCAGATGGGTTTCCAGTGGACCTGGAACAGCGTGGGACTATTGGTTCCTTGCTAGAGAAGTTCGTGTTACCTGGTCTCAGGTCTGTTTCCTTCCAACAGGGTCAAATTGAAGATTCCCACTTTTCAGTACCATACTGGACTTCCTTCGGTTTCCAACTCATGGCGAAGCAGATGTTAGAACTCCAATTAGATTTCTGTTGAAGTTTCTTAAGTCATGAGAACTATAGGAAGCCAATCACATTCAACAGAGTAGCTGGAATTTGCTGACAGGTGTCCCGAGAGAACTTTGTGGTCCCCAGGTCCTCAGTCTTTGTTCTCTCAGTGAGTTGGTTTGATGTGGACTGAGTCATGGAGCGGTACCTGATCCTCTTGGGTGGTATCGATTGTGTTCAGGCCAGCTTTCCTTGTGGCTCCCAGATCCACAGGTCTCCTAAGCTTTCTGCTTCTGCATATACATTCTTTACTGCTTGTGCTCTCTACTGAGGGAGTAGGGATGTGGTTAATCCCAAGAGTTTCCCCAGCCAGATGAAGGAAGACCCAGTACTGGCTACTGCTTCAAGGCTGCTGAGGCCTCATAACGCCCTAGTCACTAGCTTCGAATACAAAGGTTCTTGCTCGTTGTTGGTCTCAAAGGTAGCCAGGGCTCTTGTCTGCATCCTGCTCACTGCTATGGATCCAGAATTTGGATACCTGGGACGCTAAGGGAAGTATTGGCTGGCAGGAACTTAACAGCCACCCTTCTGCATACTTAAAAGATCGCTTCCCCACCCTGTTCTAATCTGGTCCTTCAGTTTATTTTTACTGTGTGTGCATGTATGTACAGCAGGGCACACATGTAGAGGTCAGAGGATAACTCTTGAATGTTGGTCCTTACGCTACCTTGCTTGCTAGGCTAGTTGGCCTGCGAGCCTCTGGGGATTCTCTTGTCCCCACATTCTCCAGGTTCATCTCCCTGTGGGAGTGCTGGATTACTGATGCACGGTACCCTGACAGCTTTGCGTGGGTTCTAAGGATCTGAACCAAGTCCTCACACTTTGAGGGCAAACATGTTTACCTCCTGAGCCATCTCCCTGCCCTCATTACTCTACTTTAAGGTCCAGTCTCAGGCACAATAGAATGTTTGCTCTGCCCCTCGACTGCTGTCTTTAACCCCCTCACCCCTCCGCAACTTCTTTTTCATTTTCCTGTAGCATAAAGTTTTCAATTAAAAAACATGGTTATTAGATTTATTTTATACTGTTTTAACAAATATTCTTTTGTAACATCTATTTTAGCTGGTAGGTCTTTTGCACACTCAACTGTTTCTTTTGTTTGGGACATTAAAAGGGTCTATATAGGTTTTTCGTGGCCCTGTAGATATTTTGTTTCAATTAGTATGTGGGATTTGAACTAGCGGCTCACTTTCCATTTTCCCTTTACCCACTCTCTTCTATCTTAGCTGAGCTGGCTTTAGGAGTTGGCAGGGGCCTGCATGGAGGTCTAGGAGCTGGGAAATGGCATCTGCAGTGGGGTGACACCTGCCAAGGGTTAGGTGTCAGGAGCACACAAAGCAATCCTGTAAGTCAGTGAAAGATGACCTCAGTAGGAGAGGCGGCGAAAGGCTGAGCAAGTGGTTCACACAGACAGGTCCGGAGACCCAGAAAACCAACCAAGAGAGTCAGGCCACCACCAGAGCAACGTGCTAAAACAGCCATTACATCCCTTGGCATGGTTGGTGAGCAGACCTGGTAGCCTGTGTGTGGGCAGAGTGGAGGCAGCTATGCCCGTACTAATCTTCATCAGCACATTACAGCAAGCGCATGCCCTCCGGCCCAGAATACCCGCTTCTGGGGCATTTCTACCGCATCCTCCCAGAGTCCACAGCAGGTGTGTGGCAGGGTGCTCCCCCCAGAGTGACTGGGTGGATGGGGGAGGGTGTGCAAGGGCAATATAGAGGATGACACGGAGGTGTGCTGTGAAGTACGGTACTTTCACGCTGCATACAGTAAAAGCCTTGGAAACAGCTGAGTGGAAAAGGTGAGAGACAGATGTGACAGAACACAGGCCCATCAAAGGCGGTGCTGAGATTGTAGAAGGGACAAAGCAAGGAGAACCAAGTCCAGTGATAGGAATGCTCAGACCAAACAAATGCGTTTAAGGGGGAGCCTCTTGGGGCTGGAGAGATGGCTCACTGGGTAAGCACTGTGTTTAGATCCCAGCACTCACATAAAAAGCTAGGCAGGGCTGCACACAGGCCTGTAACCCCAGTGCTGTGCTGGGTGGAGACAGAAAGATGGTTAGGGTTTATGGGCCGTCTGGAGCTACCTTCTCTGGTCCGTGTGTAGACAGCTGTCCATGTGGGCCTGTGTGCACTTGCCCACAAACAGAGTTATACACAGTCCCCTGCCCCTGCTCATCTGGAAGGTGACTGGCATTTGGGACATACATTCCTTCTGACCTGTGGGCTAGGAGATTATGGGATTGGCTTTGGTGGTCTGTCTGCTCCTGTCTACTCCAGTTTGGCAGGAGTTTCATCTATTGTGGATGGAAGAGCTGGCAGTGTTTACAGGCACAACACAGTGTTACAGTGTTTCTCAGATACCTCCTCTCTCTCCCTCCCTCCTTCCCTCCTTCCCCCTCCCCCCTCTCTCTCTTTTGTCTGCACCCAGGGTGGAGTTAGTTTCCACCTGTAGTCTGAAAGCCAGCAACAGTGGCAGGCCTGGCACTAACCGCTGGGTAGGAGCAAACTCCCAGGAAAAGTCTGCCATGTTCATGAGTAAACAGATTGCTGGCACTCATGGGAGCTTGTGGGGTTTCTGTGGACCCAATTTCTCTCTAGGTGTTTCCAAACAGGAGGCAATAGAATGGATGGAAGCTTCAAGATGGAAGTGAAGTGATGCTTTAAACCCACATAGACACCCAGCCCTTTGTTTTGTTGGCCCCAAGCCCTAACTTTTATTGAGGGATAAATTACATATAAGAAGCACTGATTTTGTTGGGTGCCACTGAGTTTTGACAGTGCACTGCCACTGGTCATAAGAATCAGGCATCTAAAACGTTCCTTGGTGGTCTTTGTAGTCAGCACCTCCCCCACCCTTCCCAACATGATGCCCCCGTTTCCAGTGTTGTGCTTCTACTTTTGGTCCTGTGGATTAGGTTTTTCCAGAATTTCGTAATAAATTGAGTATTGTCTGTCCCATGCCTAGGTTGGTTGTCTTCATGGTCAACTTGACAAGACTGAGAATCACGTGGCATGCCTTATGGCTGTGCAAGTGTTTTCAGAAGGGTTTGACAGAGGTAGAAAGGACCACCCTAAATGACAGTGGGACCGTCCCGTGGACCGGAGCTCCAGGCTGAATAAGAAGGAGAAAAGGGCTCAGCACAAATGTTCATCTCTCTACTTCCTGACAGGATGCGTCTTGCTCCCACTGGCATGCCTTTACCCCATGGGCTGTGAGTCAAGTGTTTCCTAAGTTGCTTTTGTTCAGTATTTTATCCCATCAAAGAGAGTAGCAGTGTTCAGAAGTCCTATGTTTAAGTCCCAGTCAGTTACTTTGTAAACCTTGGCACCACATTGTTTATCTTTGGGTCAGGTTCCTATCTGTCAAGGGAGGGTGACAGTATTCACTTCTTCCTTTACACTGGTGTTACACTGAGTTCTAGAAGCCCTGCTCCTGAGTTTGCCCAGTAGGCAAGACTCCCTGCTACCTCTTAAGCCCACTGTGTCCTAGAAGGTTACCGCTGTCCGTCCTCCATTACCTAAGCCAGACTCTCTGGTGCTGGGATCTTTGAGTCCACAGGTCTCCTCCAAGGAGGACTTGAAATAATGGAGATAAGGCATCCAGGAAAGTATCAAATGCAATGATGGGCCGTCCAGATGGCCAGAAGCTAGAGATAACGGGCTGAGCAGAGGGAGGAGTATGTCTTTGAGGGGTTCCCAGGGGCTCATAGTGGGGCCCCCTGGTCCATGCTATTATGACAATAAATCTTTTGTGGGGAGTACTTCTAAGTGGGGCTACTGGTCACCATGGACAAGTGGTAGGTAGCCTCAGGACATGCTCACACAGACTCTAAGCCCCCAAGAACAAGCCTGGTATGTAGATAACCTTAAACTCTATCTGGTCAGACACATGGATACTTTATATACTAAGTGCTTGTATATGGGATATAGTAATATAACATACAGAGAGAGAGAAAGAAAGAGAGAGAGAGAGAGAGAGAGAGAGAGAGAGAGAGAGATATTCAGATAAAACATTCCTGTGTGTTAGGCAATGCAACCCCCACCCCCGTGGCACTCACATGTTGGATCAGGCCGCAGCCCATCCTTCCCAGGGATGTGGAGGTTCTGATCCCAACCCAGCTTCCATCCATCCAGTAGCTCAGCTCTGATACTGCAGAGCAGCATTGTACTGCCCTCTGCTGGCCAATAGGAGTCACTACTTGTCTCACAAGTTTTGGTCCCCTTTCTGGCAATCTGACAGAGCTGAAGGGACAGAGGCAGCTAAAGAATCATTTCTCCTTTATTGCATTCATGCTTGTCACCCCTCTCTTGCTTGTAAGTACTCAGATTTAGAAATAGGATCATGTCAATGTGAGGCCCCAAGTTCACCCCCAGAACACCTTCCCCCCGTGTGTGTGTGAAAATGTGAGGTATGGTGGTATAAACACCAGGACTCACTAGCCAGCCAATCTATTCTAATTGCTTAGCTCCAGGCTCATGAGAGACAATCTTTAAGGAGGTAGACAGCGTTCTGACGATAAACACTTGAGCTTGCCCTCTGACCTTCATGTGAGCCCACCCACACATGCACACATGCACATACATGCAAGAAGCTGGGGCCAAGTAAGTCAAACCATGTTGTTACTTCAGGCATCTCCCAGCTCCCCTTCTATGGCACCTCCACCCAACCCCCAGGCATCCACTGTTACATCTGATCCAGGGCAGTTCTCCATCACATTTTCCTCCGCAGGCACAGAAGGACCAATTCTGAGCTCCGGGAGGGAGCATCAGGGCTCGCAGGGAACTGGGCACAAGTTTCAGGAGCCATCTTGTTCAGGCCACAAGGCCAGCATGGAGAACTGCACTGGTGCCTGTGAGTGCTGTGTTTTGAAGAACAGCTGCAGACTCTACAGTGGTCTTTCCATGAAGAGGCAGAGTCAGTCTATCACCCTTCTCTGGATCTCGGGCTTGTGACTGTTTTGATTCATGGAGAAATGTGAAAGTGATGCTGTCATGTGATTGGGCCACAAAAGGTCATTGCTGGGACACCAAGTCACCCCCGAGCCAGCAAGCAGTATACTAGAATGTTGGCAAGACCAGTCTCAACCTCAACCATGCTTTCCTGCCCAGGAGCGAGAATGTCACTGGAAGTGGGTCCCACCCAGTCCTTTTAAACCTCAGCAGGCAGGAGCACACCCATCTTATTGCCTCTGTCTAATTCCTGACCATCTATGACGATGACTAAATGTTTAGTGCTTCCAAGTTTTGGGGTACAATGTAGGGCAGCAATCATGAGGGGTTATCAAGCTGATGTAAGACACTAGACCTGGAACCATAGGCTGCCTGGAAAAATCTGCTATTCTGGGAGTGGTGTTACCCCTGGCTAACCATCCCTGAGCTGAGGCATAGCCTTCTGGGTAATTCCTAGTCTCATTCTTGGGATGTCATTCTGCATAAGCCAAGCATAACGCTGATGTGAAAGCACAATTTTATGCAACAGCCATGACCTCTGAAGACTCTTCCAGGTCAGAGCGACACACTGGCATCTGGGCTTGCAAAAAAAAAATGGCCACAGACAACTCAGGACAGGTGCAGCTCTGGTCAAAGCTTTCTGCATTGATGAGTAGGCCTGTGAAGCATTCCCTATGCCAAGTCCTCTAGTGTTGTTCAATCTTGGAGTCTGACCAATCTGTGCAGCATGGATGTCCTAGGCATGCATTGCACCCAGAGGCCAGCAGGGGTCGCTGGCACTCTGTGTTTGTGCATCTGGAACTGCATAGTCTAGAAGCCAGACTTGGTTTACCACCTGCTCAGATCTGAATGCCTACTCTATGGAGGAGTCCTAGCACATGACACTGCCATGAACATTACCAACCAGGCCCCTAATCTTCAGCAGCTCCTAGAGGAACACATACATCCTCTCACTGTGATAGCCACAGCAGAAATCTAAGACCACCAGCCAGCATTTGCATTTACTGCTCAGGCCTGCCACAGAGCGAAGAGCAGCAGGTGGAATGAAGGTACCTGAGTTGGGTGTCCAGACCACTCCAGGTCTGCCCAGTGTCTCTGTCCATCAAAGACACCCCTTCTGGAGCCTTGAGGAGCAGGAAATCTGGGGAGTGACCTCAGCAACAGGAGGGCAGGCACCTACCCAGAAGTCCTGCTTAAAGTTGTGATTGGAGGTGGGAGAGATGGTTCAGTGGTTAAGAGCACGTACTGACTGCGCATCCAGGGGACCCAAGTTCAATTCCCAGCGCCCACATTAAGTAACTGTAGGTGTCGCTCTAGGTCAGAGCCTCTGTGGTACCTGCACGTATTACACAGAATTAAAAATAATTTTTAAAAAACTTTATTTAATTTTCATCGATTCTTTGTGAATCTCACCTCATCATGCGTCCCAGTCCCACTCATCTCCTCATCCCTTCCTGCCTGCCCTCTGCCCTTGAGATCTCCTCCACAAAAGAGAGAAGGAAAAACAAATCGTGGAGTGTGTAGTATGTCCCTTGTCCACACGCCTTTATTTGCAAATGTTCATTGCAATGAGTGATTGCAGAACCATTGGTCTGGTTCGAGGCCTCTGGCTTCTACTACACTATCAACAATGGCTCCTCACGGGGACTCCTCTCCAGTGGTGGGGCCAGTTTTCCCACACTCATGTCCTCAGGGCTGACTTACCTGCACCCTTGTCACCAGGGTTGGTTTTACTGTACTGCTCAGGTGAGGTGCAGGGCCTGCTCTCCCAAGTACAGGAGCCAGTGAGGGGCAGGCCAGCTCGCCCACTTGTATGATCCCAGAGCTAGCTCTCCTGCCTGCTGCAGGTGGCATGAGGGCACCTCTCCCTTGCCCATGCCAACAGATGAATGGCAGGACCAGCTCTCCTGTGCTCATGCCCTTGGGATGGCTCACCTGAAACCCTCCCCCAACCAGGTCCAGCTCTACTGTGCTTCCTGGGTGAGGGCTGGGCCTTGTTCTCCCTGGTGCTGCATCTGGCAAAGGGAGGTGCCAGCTCTTCTTGTCTCATGCCTTCGGGGCTACCCCTTCACAATGCCCAGACAAGAGGTGGGGCCAGCTCTGCACAGCCCTCAGATGTCAACATGGGTGCAGACTAGGGATGTCCTCCTAGCCTTTGGTGGTAACATAACCCCTTTGTTGAAGGGTTGTGGACCCAGACATGACCCTTGCTGCCAGCACAGGTGTCTTAGTCAGGGTTTGTATTCCTGCACAAAGAATCATGACCAAGAAGCAAGTTGAGGAGGAAAGGGTTTATTTAACTTACACTTCCACATTGCTGTTCATCACCAAAGGAAGTTAGGTCAGGAGCTCACACAGGGCAGGAACCTGGAGGCAAGAGCTGATGCAAAGGCCGTGGAGAAGTGCTGCTTACTGGATTGCTTCCCCTGACTTGCTCAGCTTGCTTTCTTATAGAACCCAGGACTGCCAGCCCAGGGATGGCACCACCCACAATGGGCCCTCCCACCCTTGATCACTAATTGAGAAAATGCCTTTCAGCTGGATCTCGTGGAGGCATTTCCTCAAGGGAGGCTCCTTTCTCTGTGATAACTCCAGCTTGTGTCAAGTTGGCACACAAAATCGGCCAATACAACAGGCCAGGACCCCACCATGGTTCCAGGCGGCATCACCAACTACTCACATCAGACTGTTCCTCAGCGCCCTCCAGTCTGCAGTTCTCCAGTTCTGCCTCTCTTCATTGTGCCCACATCCTGTTTCTCTCTCTCTTCCATCTCTCCACCACTGACTTGCTCCTCTTAGTGGCACCCAGGGTCTCTGAGTGTCTGGGGTTGTCTCAGGAGTGCTATACCCTATGTGGCACTGGGTGGGGTCATCTTAGGCGTGGTCTCAATTTTTTTAAATCTTTAAAAAAAAAGGGGTTATCAGAGTTTATAGTCTGATCCAAGGTCCCCCCTGTGCAGAGGCCACAGCCACAGGTTAAGGGTGGCTTTTGCTCTAGTTATCAAGATGTCTCATCCTGCTTGTTACAACATACTGGTGAAGTTTTTAAAAACTGACTTTTGAAGCAGTTGATGGGATGGAGTGGCCAAACCAAAGGGCTTTCCACTGATCCCGATGGCGGTCGGTACATGCTAAACAAGGAGTAGCCGAGGTCCCAACTATCCCCCCAGCTCATCTGCAGGAAGAGGTACAGCTAGGGCCACTGTCTCCTCCCTTAGGAAGAATCCTGACTTCAAGCTGAGGAGAGCCAGATGTGGAGACAGTCAGGAAGCCACAGGAATGATGCTCAGAACCATCAGAGGGGCCCTGCCTTTGCGCCTTTGTCTGCAGGGAACATTTTTGACCAGGGACAACTTCTCCTAACCCCCTGGGCTGGTGGTCCTGGGTGCTCTACAAAAGCAGGCTGAACAAGCAACAGGAAGTAATCCAGTGAGCAGCACCTCCATAGCCTCTATATCAGCTCTTCCCTCCAAGTGTCTGTCCAGACTTCCCTCAGCGATTGACAGTGATGTGGAACTGTAAGCTAAAATGAACCCCTTCCTTACCAAGTTGCTTTTCATTGTGTATTTTTCACAGCCACAGAAACCCTATCTAAGACCCGAGCAGGACCTGAGTTCAGGTCCCAGCATCTATACAGAAATCTGGGCGCGGTGGGATATGCCTATAATCCCAGAACTGAGGACATTGAGATCCCTGGAACTCACTGGCCAGACAGCCTAGCTCAATGACAACTCCCAGGTCCCAAGAGGAAACCCAGTCTCAAAAAACAAGGTGAATGGTTCCTGTAGAATGACAGTCAGGTTTGATTCCTGCCTCCCCGCCCCCCCCACTGGAATGCATATGTGTACTGAGGCATCTGCATACATGTGTGTCTGCGTGGGTCCATATCCACCCTGACACAGTCACCGAGGACCTCAGTGGGGCTTCTGTGAGTGACATTTATACCTCTCATTTCCTGTTTTAGGAATTAAGACAGAAAGGTTAGCAATCCTTGTTTATAATTTATTTAAAAGAGCTATAATAAATGCATGTGAACACAAATAATGTTTTTATGACTCACTTATATTTTCCAACACACAAAATACCGGGGGTGGAAGTGTGGCTGCACCCCTGTTGCAGGAGACAGCTGGGCTTCCATTTCTGCAGCCAAAGTTTGGCACTGTCACATGGTCCTGGAACAATACACTGAGGGTTCAAATGTTTTGTTGTCAGAGAGGGCAAGAGAGAGACAGACAGACAGAGACAGACACACAGAAAGAGTCAGAGAGACAGAAACAGACAGAGACAGAGAGAAACTGAGACAGACAGACAGAGAGGGTATGGATTTTGTGGACTTCCTGGAAAAGTCTGGACTCCTAGAGTCCCATAGTGTGAGTTTCAGGAGCTTCTGCCTTACGTGCAAGCTGGGTAGATTCTTTTATTTAATATGTTTTCAGTACCTTTTGTTTCTTTTTGATTCATCGCCATGTAGCTGGCCTGGAACTCACAGAGACCTGCCTCTCCTTCCCGAGTGCTGGGATTAAAGGTGTATGCTACCATGCCTGACTTTTACTAGATTTTTTATTTCACAGATAGTGGTGACGTGTAACATTGTGCACGGGAAGGTCTAAGGACAACTTGTGGGACTCAGTTCTCAGTGTTCACCTCGGGGTTCCTGGGGATTGAACTCAGGTCGTTGGACTTGGAAGAAGTGACTTTACCAAGAGTCGCTTTACTGGCCCGTGATGGATGGAGTCTGACACTGCCCAGGTTTACAAGTGAGGAACTAAAGAGGTCGTTAGGTAACTTGTCCAAGGTCACCAGGCTGAGCATCTAAGGCAGAGTGGGAAGAGTCACCGAGAAAGGCCTCGATTTGGAATCCACAGCTCAACCCAGAGCCTTGGAGAAAGGTCAGAATTGTACTTAGCGCAAAGCCTAGGCCTGGGCAGTGCTGTGGAAATCTGGGTCTGCAGTGAGGGGCGGGGGATTTAGGAGGGACCCAGGGATCAGTTAGTCACCAAGTGGTCCCTGTGACAGGGCTGGAGATGGCAGCTGGTGGCGGAAGCAGCCCCGGGCTGGAAAATCAATAGGTGATCAGCGGTCCAGGGGCATGCTGTTCATCAGGTGTGGAGGGGAGGCAGGCCAGGGCAGGGGGGCTGGGAGGAAATATCACTGACCCCCAGCAGGATTGATCAAACAGCCAGACACCCAAGGCCAAACTCACTAATAAAGTGAGACATTCAGTTCAGCGCAGCGGCTGCTGGCTGAAGGTCTTAAAAAAACCGCTTAGCTGGGGAGTTCCTTGCTAAACTGTCTTTGTTTCTGGAGGCAACTGGGAGGGAGGGGGTGTGGGGGGAGGGCTGGCTCAGCCACTGCTTGCCTGGCCTCTCTCAGTGTGACAGACTTGGAAAGCAAGGCACACGGAGCACAAGTGGGATGCGCGTGTGGGGGTCCCCAAATTAAAGCATGAGACTTACATGTGTGCTTTCATGTACGCACACAGGATGCCACGTGTGCAAATGTGTCTGTGTATGTCTGCATGTGTGCTAATAGAGCAGATGGCATTTGCACACGGCACAAGTGCACAGCCATACACACCTGTGCTGCAGCACACTCATGTGCACAACTGTGCCCAGGCGTGTGTGCATTTATTTACCTGCCACCATGCCACATTTGCCTCTGAGAGAGGAACATTGGCTTCTGGGGTGTTCTTCATGTTCTCAAGCTGACCTCCCTACTTCTTCTGCTCGTGGTCCCAGGGATTCGGCATGGATTCAAGAGTCTAGATAATTACACCTTGGGAGGACAGATGGAGAAGTGGGGACCTGGAAAGTACATCTAAAAGGCCACGCTGTTCTGTAGAGAGAAATGAGGTGCACTTGGGAGGGAGGGAGGAGAGGAAATGAGAGGCCTGCATGGTGGGGTATAAGAATGCTTTTGTGAGTACGTGCACATTACACATGTGTGCGCACATGGTAAGAGAGAGAACATGCTTTGGACAAGGACAAGAGAGAGAGAAGAGAGACAGACAGACAGACAGACAGGGAGAGAGAGAGAGAGAGAGAGAGAGAGAGAGAGAGAGAGAGAGCCAGAGAGACAAAGACAGAGACAGAGAAATAGAGACAGAGACAGTCAGAGGGGGCCAGGAATAGGAGAGGCCTGGGTAGTCATGGGATACTGAGATGTTAAGGTGTGATAGGTAATGAACTTACCATCCTTTAACATTTTTGGAGGGATCCAGTAAAGAGCAGAGCCATTTCTGGGAATTCCCAGCTTGTTGGACTGGGTTTTGCCCAATGTTCCACTGTACATTGGCCATGGGCTGTTGGCACATTAACTTTGTTTTGATTGAATGACAGAATGATTTATATCAAGAGCTAAGTTTCTTATATAAACTGGGATGTATAATGGCCTGGCGGCACCTGCCTGTAATCCCAGCACCTGGGAGACAGATGAGATCACAAGTTCAAGGCCATCCTTGGCTACATAGTGACTTGAAACCAGCCTGGGATACCTGAGATGCCGTCTCAATTTATATATTTTTCTCACAGAATCCACTTGTGTGTGAAAGATTTTTATAAAGGGTCTCCCATGTGTCATCTTCTCTAATTCTAAATATTGCTACAATTTATATCCATTTTTTTTTGGATAATGTTATTGGAACTCAGAGCTTTAATCACTTGTGAAGTCGAGTGACCAGTAAGAAACAGGACTTGAGCCCAGCTGTCTGACCTCCAGATCCAGGACTTTCCTGTCTTTTCAGAGCCTTGTGGGTTTTGCAGGGAAGGTACATAGACCATGGCTTAGACCACGGCTGTGTCTGGGGAGGCCTCTCTCACCACTATGCCTCTCCTGGTGTCTGGCAGAGTGTTCAGCTTACACCCATTCTCACCCTTCACTCACCCACGGTTCCAGACTGGCTGGTGGGCGCTTATCTCAGAAGCTTGACTGAGCTCCGTCTGCATCACTGGGTGCTGAGCATCACTGGATCCGTGAGGAAGGGCTGGGAGGACCTGCAAGCTCTGGGAGCTGACTTCAGGGTGTGTAGCTTTTAAATCCTGGGGTTTTATAAAAGCATGGAGCAGACTCATTGAGGATCTGAACCAAGAAAGAAATGTAAAACTATATTTTCTTCACATGTGGTCCATGGACCACCTGGGTCAGTATTACTAGAAACCTGCACATATGTAGAACTCTGGCCTGGTTTACTGAACCACACTCTGGGAGGCTGGGCCCAGGGATTCCACATCTAATAATGTCTGGAGTAATTCTTTCCCACATTCTAACCGGTGCCTTTGCACCTGCTGTTTTATAGGCCTGGCATGCTTGCCCTCCCCCTGGAGCTTTATATAGTTCACATTTCTATTCCTTTACGTCTGTGTTCTGACGTCACTTCCTGCCACCTTGCCTAAAACAAATCCCCTTTTACTTCCACCCCCTTGCTCTGTTTTATACCTTACTTTTACTACATGGATACTAACTAGATGCATGTGAGTACTGAGACATAATATTGGATACTACATTATATTTGATAAATGGAGTATGGTATAGACTATGTGACTTAACCAGTGTCACAGACCACCCAATCCATCCCTGTCATTATGCTTTGTTTGCTCCCTTTGGCCCTTAGCAGAGTTTGTCTCTGGGAGCAGGGCTTGCCTTGTTCACTGCTGTACTTCAGTGGCCAGAACCTGGCCTGGAGAGGCTGCTGTGGGGAAGGGGCTAGTGTTTGTAAAGTAATCAGTGCATTCTCTGTGTGTGCTGAGGGCTGTGACCAGAGCCTAAGTGTAACATTAATGTGGAAACAAGTCACGTGCTCAGAGCTGTGACAGCCTCTTCCCACCCCAAGAACCAATGAAACTGTCATGGGGTAGCCAGCCAGGCCTCTGAGATACAGCAAGCGGACCAGCAGCTGTACCAGAGTGGACATGTTTGGGGGCTTCTTAGATGCCAGGCACCGACGAGAGCTAATGGACTCACATTGAAGCCAGCTGCTCCTTGGTCTATTCTCACTCTCAGTCAGTCAGTTTCAAGTCTGGTCAACTCCTTGTCTGGCCGGTGAGTACTCAGATCCTCCCTCTAGAGGGCTAAACAAGAGACCTAGAGGTCAGCTGGTAGATGGCCCTTGCATGGAAAGTGAATTGCAAACAGGCTCCTGAGGTCCTGGGATGTGAATTTCTTCTCCCCTTCAAAAAGCAGTGGGCCTGGCACAGTGAAGGCCCAGGGGCAAGCCTTTGGGTTAGAACAACACCATTTGTGTAGCCAGTGAGCCTGAGAGACATTTTCATTCTGTGGACATCATACGTGAAGAAGACAGGGAAACCTAGGAGTGGGTGCCGAAGCTATGGGGCAGGGTTTCTTGTGCTTTGTTAGCTGGCTTTAACACAGGCTATTAATACATGAGCTTGCCTGGAGCTCTCTCCTCAATTGATAACAACTTAGTTAAAACGTGAAGGTAGCGGTGACCTAGAAAGGAGAAAGGGCCGGAAAAGGGAAAGAGACATTAGGTGAGAGTCTGTGTGCAAGACCCTAAGCCCGAGAGAAGAGGAGAGACTAGGTGAGAGTTCATAGCATGATGATCAAGTTGGGTGTGGTGATCCTCTTTTTAGACAAGGAAACTGGTCCATGGAATGGCTGGAAATCTTGCTGCAGTCAAAGGTAGAGCAAAGAGAGCACAAGTCTTCCTGGTATTGTTCCTGGAAGCTCAAGAAGAGTCAATGGCGAGGGTCTTACACCTTCAGCTGGCATTTGGCAAATGCCCGCATGCCATTTTGGTAGAAAAGCTGAAACAGTATCCACTGGCATGGGAGCAATCAGGCAGGCCATGCCAGCATTGAGGGGACAGAATGAACTTGACATTCTATGAGGGATGGACACAGCCCCAGGCCATTCTGTTGCCAGAACATAAAACACAGGATGGTGGGTGGTTGTTTGCTTGAATGTCCCCAAAGACACATCCACTTAGCACATGTGATTGTGGGGCCCAGAAGGCGGCTCAGTTGGTAAAGTGCTTCCTTTGCCATGTGAAAACCTGAACTTAGATCCCCCCCAGAACCCATGTTCAAAACATGCTGGGCATGATGCCCAGGGGGTGTGGGAACACAGAGACCAGTAGATCCCTGTGACTTACTGGCCAGCTGGTCTAGCTTACTTCGTGAGCTCCAGGCCAAGGGGAAACTTTGCTTCCAAAATAATAGGTAGGTGGCTCCTGAGGAAGTTTGAAGTTGACCTCTAACCTCTACACACAAAAGCACATACCTGTACCTGCACGGACATGAACATGTGAACACATGCACACACTGAGAGCAGAACTTGTGGCTATGACCCCTATTTGGAAAAAGGCTCTTTGAGATGTCATTAAACTAAGGAGCTCAAATGGAGCCATGGGGTAAGCAGAGTGGTCCTAGTTCCAATGTGGCTTCTGTAGGAAGGGAGATGAAGATACAGGGGCGGGGCACAGAGGAGCAGGTGATGTAAAGATGGACTCGCAGAACAGAGGGTGCAGTTACCAGCCTGGACACCATGAGGACCAGCAGCTCAAAGAGGGCAGAGAGTTGATCCCTCCTTAGGCACTTCAGAACTCTATCCTGCTGGCACCTCAGTTTGGGACAGGACTGGATGGGAAGATGTGCCACTTATTTTATGCCACCGAGTTTGTAGCAATTCACTATAACAGCCCTGGAAACCCAACCTGGGCAGATGGATAGGAGCCTATTCCTGGAACATCAAGAGTTGTTGTGCAAGTAGAATTCACCTCCCTCAGCTTCCCTGGGGGAGTGTAGGACATTGAAAGGCCTCTCACAGCAGGGGTTAAGACTAGACTGGACCATACAGGAAGGAACAAGCAACCTCACTGATATGGCCATAAGGAGTTTAAACAGCCTATGATCTCTGACTTATGATGATCCAACCTCAGAGGGTGCACATCTGTACCCAGTCAGCAGAAACTGTACATTAAAGTTTGAACCTGCTTACTCCCTTGGCATACCTCAGCTCGCAGGCATGCCTGTGATCATGAGGGGAGGACCTGAGGCTTTACAGTTGTGCCGTGGCTAACCTCCAGTGTTCAGTCACTTAGACACAAGCCAAGTAGGTTTGAGGTAAGGTATTTTCCAGCTATGCTGGGTTTACTGGGATGTAACACTGCTGTAAGATGAAAATCTGTAGTTGAGCTTTAGAACCTTATGAACCTTCATTCAGCTCTGAAAACTCTGCATGGATGCAAAGAAGAGTTAGAGGAGGGGCTAGAGTGAGGGCTCAGCAGTGAAAGCACTCTCTGCCTTTCCAGAGGACCTGGTTCCAAGCACCCACATTGGATGACTCAAAGTACCTGTAGTTCCAGCTTCAGAGGATCTGATACTCTCTCTGAGTCCTGAGGACGTTCTTACACATGCACACACACACACACACACACACACACACACACACACACATAAATAAATAAATAAATAAATAAATAAATAAATAAATAAATAAATACAAGATAAAATTTCAAAAGAGGCAAAGATTCAGAAAGACAAAGGACCTAAGGTTATTCCCCACGGTGCCATCTAGAGCCTGATAGAAATTGACAGTCACTGGGAGGAAGTGACCCTGGAGGAGAGAGATGATGAAGGACTGGGGCTGACAGAGGGGCAAAGGCATCTCCTGTGCTCTGGGGACCACAGCATCAGAATTTCTGTCTTAGATGAACTTCGAAGACCACCCCACATCACCCTGCTCCTGAGTTCTGCTGATACAATCTTTTCCGTTATGTTGCTTTGGACGTGATACTCACCACCCACCAAGGCACAGCATCCCTCAGTAAGCCAGTGTTTCCTCAGCCAAGAACCCACTGTTCTGAAGTCGTTAAAATCAGTGTCATATTCTCTTCCAGTTTCTGTGCCAAGAGCTGGTGTGGACAGAATCCATCACACGACCGTGTGGTGACTGTAACCGATTATCCAGTTGGAATGAAGTAAGCAAGTAAACTTGGGTTTTTATTTTTTCCTTTTTGTATCTTTCATATTAGCAATGAATCTCGGTGTGGGTCTGGGGGAATGGCACACTTATGTGTTTATTAGGAAAGCACACATTGGTACAGCCCTGGAGGAGAGCAGTTTGGAAGTGACACGAGATACACAATGTGTGTGGTCATTTAGGGCTTTTACAACTCAGGTGGACAAGACATTCATGTTTTTGTTTCTCTGTAATTGAATTTGATTTCTGTCTCAGTGTTTCCTCCCCACTCTCAAAGACACACAGCCTCTACCAGAAGGCAGAATTCACCTAACCCAAGACCTACTTGGCCCACGAGGGGGTCCTCAGCCAAGTAAAATATTTCTCTCCTTTATCTTCCTGATGGGAGGGAGTGCTGATTTTGGGAGTGCTCCATGCTTAGGTGGGAAGTATTTGCTAGGTCATGACTCCTTACTTGCGTGATGGTACCCTGAAGGTATCTGTGGGTCAGCACTGAATTTGCCAGGATGCTTGCTCAGCAAAAACCCTTTTCTATGCCGTTTCTCGGATCGTTTTCTGAGGCACAGACCCATTCGGCTCCTGCTTAGTGTTGTCACTCTGGGGCTGTCCCAGGCTGGCCCTCTGTCCCTGTCATGCCCATCAGGACCAAAGATAGGAAAGGAGACCCAAGTTACCTCTACTTTTAGATACCCCAAATTATCTGAGATACCACTCCACCACCCCGTATTTAGTTCAATTCCTGAACAAGCTGGTACACATAGGGAGACTCCAGTCAATTTGTTACTTTCTTCTAATCCTGACTGTCCTCTCTCTACCTTAGAGTGTTTTCTGTGTTTTAATTCCTGTGATGGCTTGAATATCACGTTAGGTTGTTTTTGTCAAGTTGATGGTAACTAGAGTCACCTGGAAAGAGGGAGTCTCAACTGAAAAACTGCCTTCATCAGGTTGGCATGTGGACATGTCTGGGAGGAATTGTTTTGATTGATGATTGATATTGGAGGGCTGATCCCACTGTGAGCAGCACTGTCCCTCAGCCAGTGGGCCTGGACTATATAGAAAGGTGGACTGAGCAAGCCAGGGAGAACGGGCCAGTAAGTAATGTTTCCCCATGGTTCCTGTTTCAGCTCCTTTCTCTAGCTTTCTGCCTTGAGCTCCTGCCCTGTCTTCCCTAGATGATGGTCTTTGACCTAGAAGCTAAAATAAACTCTTCCTCTCCCTGTGGCTTTTAGTCATAGCGATCACAGCAACAGGAGGGTAATTGTGACAACAGGTACACTCGCTTGACCCAAGGACACCTCACTAGGTCCTACCTTCCAAAGTCTTACCTCCTCCCAAAGTCCCCCACTGGGGACTTTAACACATGAGCTTTTCGTGGGACATTCACCAAAACCACCCAGCACATGGCACCTAACCCACAGCACTATTATACGAATGTATTAGTTAGCTATTGATTGCTATGACAAATTACAGCATAGAAACAACGTATAACAGTGAAGATAAATTTTCACTGGTTCCAGAAGGTTGACTCAGTGATTGGTTGGTCTGAGCTTAGTCAGGACATCATGACTGTGGGATTGTGTGTGAAAGGTAGTTCCTATCCTGTGGCTGACAGGAAAAGGAGAGAAGGAAACAGAAAGGGGGCCAAGACTTGATCCCAATAACTTACCTCCACCAACAGAGTCTCACCTCCACTTTTTACTGCCTTCCAATAACACTATCAAATTAAGAATCCATCAAGGTATTAATCCATTGATAAGGCCAGAATCCTGAGGATCCAGTCACCTTCCTGAAGCAAGCCTGCAATAGACTAAGTGATGGGAGACATTTCGTATCAAAGCTATCATAAGTTTAAATGAGGTAATGGACGTGTGTGTTTAGAGCTGTGCCTAATGCCAAATTTTGTGTGTGAGTCAGGCATTCTCTTACCTAGCAGTGTGCCAGTATTTGCATGCATTATAGAAAGTTCTAAAAGTAGTAGTACTATCTTATGGGAGTAAAGTCAGGTGTACAGAAAAGACTTGCATATTTCATTTTACATATAGTCACTTTTCTTTTTTTTGCAAAAGTACAAACAAGCACTTGTATTTGGAAATTAAACTCCCTAGTTGTCTTATAAATGCCGCCCCTTTAGAAGAAAATCATACATTTTGGTGGGCATGTGAAGCTTTGTCACATTTAGTTTAGAATTCAAGATATGATAGGTGTTCATCTGTCTCCTTTTCACTGCACATGTGTCTGAGGTACAGCTAATGGACTGGGGCTGGATGTCCCCAGTCCTTTAAACTCCTGCTGGACCCAATAGAGGGACAGGCGATTGTTGTGGTCCTCCAGCCCCCAGCACCTGCCCTGGTTGCCCGGGCAACAGCCCTTTATTGAGTGGAGGCATCCCTAACCCAGCCCAGTGATTCATCCTTGTCTAATTAGTATTACTCTTTGCATTTCCTCTCAGATGAGTAATGGGGGAGGGTCGGGGGTGGGAGGGTGCAGGGCTGAGGGGCAGTGATTTGTGGGGTGGGCAGCTCATCTTTGAAAGGACAACATTCATCTTTCTAGAAGCCCAAGACACCTCAGCAGAGACAGATTTGGCAGTTGCCGTGTGGATCCGTTTGCCCGGTCTCACAGGGATTTGAGGTGCACTGATGTGGAATATGTGTTCACGTGGGACTCAGGAAGCAAGAGCGTGTCACAGTACACGCAGAGTGAGCAGGGCCCTTTGAGAGTCTGGGACCAGAGGCACGAGCCTGTGAGCATCTGTGGCTGTGTGTGCTCACTGTGTGTGGCTCCTAACACAGCACACGTTTCTGTACGACAGAATTTTAGCCTAGGTGTGTCTGCTTGCGTGCCTGTGACAGGGCGAGCACACGACAGACAAGCAAGGAAACACTATGTGTGTGTTAGGGATGGATACACAGCTGTGATGATGTGTCTCCCTGTGAGACAACATGTCTCTGCACAGTAAGTCCTGGCACTAGGCTTTTCTTTGCAAGCCTGGGAGCCCATGCGTTTGTGAAGCTGACCTCTGAGCACAGTGGTATGTGAATACATTATAGAAATTAAAACAAAAAAAACAGATCCTAAAACTGAGGTGCTGCTTAAGCGAGAGACCACTGGGTTAAAGACATATAGAGTGCATACCACATGGGAGTTTATACATCATGTGACTTGGGAAGCTGGGTAGCCTGCAGAGATATTGTCCCCTATGTCCCTGCCACAACCATGCCTTTTGAACATGACTTTGTCTTTTTTCCTAATGGAAGGTGAAATCCACTTCAACCTGATCACAAGAGTGCAACCAAGACCAGTGAGCAGCCCCACCTGACCTGCAGTTCACCAGACACACGTAGGAGCCAGTGCCCCAAAGACTGTGAATAGTAACTGTTGCTTGGAGTGTTGTGTCTGGGCTGATTCTCTGTGTGTGTCCGTGTCCGTGTGTCCGTGTGTCCGTGTGTGTGTGTGTGTGTGTGTGTGTGTGTGTGTGTGTATGTATGTATGTATGTGTATGTATGTACATATGTGTGTGTGTGTATGTGTTTGTATCTGTGTGTGTCTGCTTGTGTCTGTGTGTGCGTGTCTGTTTGTGTCTGTGTGTCAGGCTGGCCTTGAACTCACAGAGATCTACATGCTTCTGGCTCCCAAGTATGAGGATCAAAGTCGTGCATGCACCACCATATCCGCTCAGCTTTCTACTTGGGTGCTGTGGTCAAATGTTGGTCCTCGTGCTTGTGTGACCAGTGCTTTCCTGGCTGAGCTGACTCTGAGCCCACTAGGCTGATTTTCATGCGTTGTTGTCATGACAGTGCATGGAGGGTAATAAACAAATCCAGAAGCTAGTTCAGCCCACACCTGGGAGAGAGCGTCTGAGGTATGAATCTGAGGGACTTTGGCCAACAGGGCCTTCTTAGAGGCCTCCTAAGACTGCCTCTCTCTCTCTCTCTCTCTCTCTCTCTCTCTCTCTCTCTCTCTTTCTCTCTCTCTCTCTCTCTCCTCCCCCCTCTCTCATCCTCAGATAGACTGTATAAGGTCAGCTTTGTTCATGGCTATGATGGCCAATCTTTGTCATCAACTTGATCACATCTGGAACAAACTAAAGTGCTGGCAGTTGGCCACACCTGTGAGGGGTTTTTTACATTGGATCATTTGAGGTGGGAAGACATGCCCTAAATCTGAGCCACACCTCAGATAAAGGACATGGAAGAAGAAAGCTTTTGCTTTTTGCCTGCTTGACTTTACCTCTGCTGGCAAGTTCATCTATGCTGTGGCTGAAGTATTTGTTTGCTGGTATTAGAACTTACTTTTCTGGGATTCTGACATAGACTGAAGACCAACCTGTCTCTATGAATCCTCCTGGACTCCAGCACCAGACTGGGATAGCTGAGACATCCAGCTTCATGGATTGAATTATATATATAATTCAATCCATGAAATATATATATATATATAATCAGTTCTGTTCCTTTAGAGAACCCTGGCTGGTATGAAAGAGCAGGTTCTTGAAGGCTCTGAAGACCCAGGGGACTTTGTTCTCTGGGTCCTGATGCTGGAGCCAAGGCAGGAACCCAGAGACAGGAATTGAAGGAAGGCACACAGACAAATACTGCTTACTGGCTTCCTCTCCCTGCTCATGCCTAGCTGCCCAGGAGTGGTACTGCTCAGTGGACTGGGGCTGCTGACAGCAATTTAAGTTCCCTCTTCCCAGGCATATCAAGTTGACAACCAAGATTAGCCATCACACCTGGATTTCCAGAGATGCACTTCTGCTTAGTGTGGAATGGATGCTGAGGCCTCTGAGACCCGTGGGGAGGTAGATGCTGAGAGCCCATTCTGGGTTCAGTAAATGGGGAGATTTGTCCTTCTTTGGGGCTCTGGTTCCCTTCTCCAACATGAATCCTTCCTTCATTGGAGAAAATCTGGCTATCTCCTCTCTTCTCCCAAGCTAAAATTTCACATCCCTTTGTCCATTGTCCATGCCCCCAGCCCTGTGACAGTGACCTGGGGCTCTGTGAACTGTAAAAGTAATGAGAATTACATAGGTGTGTCTGTGTGTGTATGTGTGTACGTGTGTCTCTGTGTGTATGTGTCTGTGTGTCTATGTGTGTCTCTCTGTGTGTGTGTATGTGTGTGAATCTGTGTGTGCGTGTTTGTGTGCATGTGTGTGTGTTGGACAGTTAGGCTGGGGTGGGGTGAATTTCAGTGTCTGTATGCCATCTCCTGCAGACCAGCTTCATGCTGACACCTTCTATTAGTAGAAGAGAGACCATGGATCCTTCCAGGGGGCTTGAAGGCTCCAGACAGTGCAGTCGCTGCTGCCCACGGGAACTTGCTCAGCTACCTTGCTGAGAGCTATGCCTAGAGGTGCTCAGGGGTCCTGGGTGTTTATCTCCAGGGCAAACTCAGACCAAGGCTGGAGTCAGGTTTTCCAGTATAGAGATAGAAAAGTGGTGATACACACATGTGTATCCATGGACACACACATATACATAAAGAAGTTTTTTTTTTTTTTTGAGAGTCTCATACTGTGTAGCCCTGCTTAGCCTGAAACTCACTATTATAGGCCACAGTGGCCCCAAATTTAGAGATCTACTGCCTTAGTTAGGGTTTTTATTGCTGTGATGAAATACCATAACCAAGGCAACTTGGGAAGGAAAGAGTTTATGTCAGCTTACACTTCTAGGTGACAGTCCATCTCTGAGGGAAGTCAGGACAGGAACTCAAACAGGGCAGGAACCTGGAAGCAGGAGTTCATGCAGAAGCTGTGGAGGGCTGCTACTTACTGGCTTGCTCAGCCTGCTTTCTTATAGAACCTAGAACCAGCAGCCCAGGGAGAGCATCACCCACAATGGGCTGTCCCTCCCCATTAATTACTAATTAAGAAATTTTGTACAGACTTGCCTACATCCTGATCTTATGGAGACACTGTCTCATGAGAGGCCCCCTCCTCTCAAATGACTTTAGTTTGTGTTAAGTTGACATAAAACCACCCAGCATGTCTACCTACCTCTGCCTCCTGAGTCCTAGAATTAAAAGCCCATGCTGCTATGCTGGGCCAAATAAATAAATCTTTAAGCAATTTTTGTAGTCCCCAGATAGGTCATGTGGCCTTTGGGAAGGCCAGGTCAGAGGACTTGGCTGAGTAGAGGGTTGATGTACAGAGACCCTCATGCCTACTTCTGAGCAAGTGTGTGACTTCTTTCTGTACCCTGTCCTCCTTTGTCTTTACAGGGGAGCCCAGAAAACCCTTTCCCAACCCCTCTCGTGGGCTGACATCCTCATAGCTGTTACAGCCCTGTCTTCTCCAAGGCCATGTCTTGCCCTAAGGCCTACAAACTGACCCTGCTGGCTGTATTTTCTGGGCTCCCCCTGTATCTTTGTTTCCAGGGGAGTGATGACCAGAACCACATAGGGCTGAGGCAGGAGAGAGGTAGTGGGGTCATTTCCCTGCAGACTGTTTCTGTCCTGGCTTCAGGTCTCAGACTCTGGTGTTATACCCCTTACCACCTACCCCTCAAGCAAGGACGTAAGGCTCTTACTGGCACCAGCCCTATGGTGCCTTCCCTCCTGCTGCTGTCCTCTGTCCTGCCACGCCTCATTCCCTGAGATCTGGCTCTTTAGAGCCACAGCGGGCCAGGCTGAGGGCAGGTTCCTACATGATCCAAGTTACGATTTTCAGAGCAGTGTTGGAGGCTCCATATGACATGCCTCCCTTGGTCCTACGGGAATGCTGAACAACCCATGTGCTGGGGTCCTCATTCACCCTAGTGGGGTCAGCCTATACCAGTTACCCCTTCATTAGTAGAGGAGTTTGAGCATTAGTTGGGCAGTGAGGTGAGCCGATGTTTCTCTGTCTTTCCTGAGAGGTCAGTCGAATGGTGTCTGCTCTGAGGCTACTGTATGAAGTTTTGTTCTGCCTTACAATGTGCTCTGTCTCTGGGGGAGATAAGAGTCACACACTTGCTCATTCATTCATTCATTCATTCATGAAGCACCTTCTGGTCGTACAGTGTTTCAGATTCTGGGTCTGACCACTCATCCTCAGGTCAGAAGCCATTTTTTGCTCCCCTTCATGCCTCCAGTCTAAGGTTTTTGGGAAAAACAAAACAAAACAAAACAAAACAAAACAAAACAAAACGTCACTGAGATATACTTTACATTCAATAAAGCTCAGACATTTTAGGTTAACGCAATAATGACTTTGGGCAAACGTATGCTCATGTGTCTGTCACAACCTTCCCCCCTCCCCAGTGAGATACAGAATGTGACCCAGGAAAATGCTCTAGATTTTGTTTCACTCATTAGTCACCCACCGCATCACTAGCGACCACTGACTCAGTTTCTCTGTTTAAGTTGCATTTGCATTTATTTTTAATTCTGTGTCCCTTTCAATACCCAAATAAAACAGTTTTAATTTTTCTGCCGTCTATATCTTTCAAGAACTGCTGACAGTGGCCAGATTCAACACAGACACACATGAATGCATGCACATGTATACGCATAGAAACATGTACACACACATACACACAAAACACACACACACACATAGACAAACATGCGCATGTGTGCATGTGCACGCGCACACACCAACACACACACACACACACACACACACACACACACACACACACACACA
>JANHMN010000002.1:219510804-219529662 GCA_030674055.1 Rhabdomys pumilio
GTGTGTGTGTGTGTGTGTGTGTGTGTGTGTGTGTGTGTGTGTGTGTGAGCGTGCGTGCGCATGCTTGAGACAGAGTTTCTTTAATAGCTCTGGCTATCCTGGACTTGCTTTGTAAACTCTGCTGGCCTTGAACTCACAGAGATTAATCTGCCTCTGCCTCCCCAGTGCTGGAATTAAAGGGGTGTGTCATCACATCTAGTTCCTTTCTTTGCTTTTGGTCATGGTATTTTTATCACAGAAAACTGAAAAGTAGCTAATTCAGTCCACAGGGGCTACTGTCTGAGGGAGTCAGGCCCTGGAGATCTTGGAGAAGAGTAATTTTAAGGTTTGCAAGGTTGACTGGGTATTAGCTAATATTTGGAAGGTAGGGATATGTTCATGGGAATGAGTGGAAGTCATTGGGGTTAAAGAAGTGGGGATCCTTGGAAGCAGGGTGATGGGTATATGGTCTTGTGGAAGGGGGCTCTCTCAGGATAATGACAGCATCTAGGGGAGTAGAAGTCAGTAGTAGAGGGTGATGCAGGGTGTTCTCATGACAGCCACCTGTCCTATCTCACAGGCCATTTGCTCAGAAATGTCCTGAGATCTTTGTCTTGAAATTCCCAATCATTTTAGTTTTTGACTCTGTGTTGAGAAGGTTCAAAGGGACAGTGGCAGAAGAACTGGGCCTCGGGGCCTCTGTCCACATAGTTCTCTGCCTCTACCCTGGGGCCCTGATCCCAGTCTTAGGCACACTTTCAAGTGGAGAAGTTGGGGGGACTTTAATGAAAGTACCATTTGAACATGTGGAGGCACGGTGAGGGGGCATGGGATAGTCCAGTGGCTGGGCTGGCTTCTGTGGGCAGCTCCATCTATACGGTAAAGAGGCTAGGATGGAAGAAGCTGATGACCTACCGTTCCCCTTCATGCCTAAGGTGGGGCATTAGAACACCCCAGCCTCCTCTTTACTCTTTTAGGTTTGCCTGTGCCTCCTATAGGCTGAATCTAGCTAGAATTAGGGGGGTGGGTGCAGTTCCTACTGACAACCTTCTTGGTCTGCCACTGGGGAGAAGGATGGTGAGAGGAAGTGTCACTGGCCAAGGTAAGAACTTGGACCAGTCAGGTTGGGGGAGCCCTGCAGAGCCTGTGTGGGTCCTAGTGATATGAGGTCAATGGAGTCTGGGGAGGGTTGGTAGGTCTTTTAGAGTTTGGTGGGGTTCTATTTCCTCTTCCCAGAATCCTTTCCTGTCCAGGTTGAACTGGTTGGTTGTGGAGAGCCCTTGGAAACTGGAAACTTTATTAGGTCTGTTCCATGGTACCTGGATGAATCCCAGATCACTTCTCTCAGACTACTTTGGCTAGCCTTGGAGAGGGGTGGAGGGAGCTTCCCCTCTCCCTTGGCCTGGGCCAGCAACAGCTCTGTCTCCTGCTGTCAGGGCTGCCAGGATGTGACAAGCGGCAGATGTGCCTCTGATCAATGGACCCCGTTCCTCGGCAAGGACGTGGGGCCAGGGCAGGATGGGGGAGTGTTGGCTAATGGATGGGCCTGGAAGCCATGATGGATGGGCAGGAAGAAGCTACCATTTGTCTTGGGAAGTGAGTGAGTTCAGGAGTGGGAGAAGGGAGGGCACTTGGAGGGTGGAGGGGGAGGAGGGGGAGCAGCAGAGCTCAGCAGGGCTGGGGAGGTGAGGGTGAGGGTACTTCAGCTGAGGAGGGCAAGAGGAAGTCTTCTGGGTTAAGTCGGAGCTCCCAGCCCGGAACCAGAGGGTGCTGATGGTCAGGTAGTCTCTCAGTGGGGTCCAAGGGAAATAAAACCCGGATCGTATCCTGCCCCTGCTCTCATTCAGGGTGGTGTCAAGTCTTGGCATGATGTTCCTAAGTCTTTTTTCCATCAGCCTCACCTCCTCCTAGGGGGTCTCTGACCTCGCCTCTGCTCCATGCTATGCAGCTTGGTGGATTATTTTCCTTCCAGCCCTAAAGACCTTTGCTGCAATAGTGTGGTCCACTGGGATTGCCAGGTCATCAACCTGAGCCCGCTCCCCAGGGTCACATGTCTACCTGCTCTGCCCTGTCTCTGTCTCCTAAAGTGTGTCCTCACCTGTTTTTTGACTTTTGTGTTATAGAGGCTGCCATCTTGGGTGTCATTTGTTTGATGGCTAAACAAAACTGTAGATGAAGTGAGGACGTTGGGCATCAACTCTTCCATCTGTGGCACATTCTCAGGTAAGACTAGTTATGGGTCTCCAATACTTGCTGTGTGTGTAGATAAAAAGATTCAAGTTCCAGCTCCGACCTGTCCTGGGTCATAGCATCAGACCACACCCATGGCCTAAGAGTCTTCACCCACAGGATGGGGAGACGGTGTTTTCCAGAGCCTCCTGTGAGGACTTCCCAGGGTAGTGTGCACTAGCACAGGGCCCAGCAGCTTCCCAGGGTAGCGGGTACCAGCACAGAGCTCCAGCTGCTGAATTCTGGGGAGATAGAGAATGCCCGAGGCGTTTGGTTGGGAGATGAACTGTCTTTTATTGAAGTCATCTATCAAGAAATATGAGCTGGGGTTAAAGACAAGGTGCTGCCCTGAGGCCTTCTTAAAGCTTTGACAGTGAGCCACCAAGCCCGTTGTCCCAGTTAATCCCTGGGACGTGGTGGATGAACAAAAAGGACTCTGGCAAGTTGTCTTCCGACTTCCATGTAAAAAACACACCCCCCCACACACACTAATTAAATATAACAAAAATTAAAAATAACTGAAAAGTTCAGGATGAGGATAGCAACCTTCTAAAATAATAACAATGGTTTTGAAAAAAAAACATAAGCCTTAGAGACAGTGAGGAGAGACAGAGAGAGAGAGAGAGAGAGAGAGAGAGAGAGAGAGAGAGAGAGAGAAAGAGAGAGAGCAAGCTTCAATGGGAAAGGATGTCTCTTGTTTACTTGAATACCCATGGAGACTTGAAAAGTGCAGTGTCTATGAAAAGCCCATAGGCTTGTACTGAAACTGCTTACAACTAACTCTTCAACAGGGAGACAGGCTTCTGAGTCCCCCACTGAGAAACAGAGGAGCCTTGGACACCAACAGGAAAAGGAATAAGCTTAAGAGGAGAGAATCAAGGTCTGAGGAGGGAACTAGCTGCCAGGAGCTCTGGGAACTCACTCTGGGAGCTCACTCTGGGCATGGCCATTCTTCTGAAATACAGGAGAGACCAGTGCCTCCCATGTCTTCCCACTGGACAGCATCCCCTGTGGGCATGTAGTTCCCTTTCCAGCCTTTATGTTGGGTGAGACGGTAGGAGGCTCTGTTCCCTATGAACTCACCTGCATCTGGCTCTGACCCAGACACACACAGGACCAGATGTGTCTCTGTCCCACCAGCCCATGTTCCTAATCCCAATGTGGCTATTTGGAGATAGGGATTTTGGGAAGTCAGGAAGGTTCAGTGAGGTCATGAGGGTGGTACCCTGGTGGCCTTGTAAGAAGAGGAACAGAGAGAAGGCTTCTTATGCATTCCTGAGTGAAGGGTAGGCCATATCTAGGAAATATATTCAAGTAGGCTGCCCTCAGTGAACCCCAACTTGTGGACTTCACATAGTTGCTTGAACCCCCCAGTTCCAGGCTTTACATGGTTTCCTGAGTCCCTAGGACGAGATATTTTGTTATTTGGTTCTAGTTGAGTATTTGGTTACTTTTATGTCACTATGATAAAATACCCAACACAATCCATTTAAGGGATGAAAGGTCTATTTTAGCTCATGGCTTCAGAAGGTCTCAGGCAATAGCTTGGATCTGTGTGCTTAGCAGAATGTCATGACTATAGGCATGTGTTGGAGGAGAGCTGTTCACATCACGGTTGTTTTACCGTCCTGTTGCTGTGATAAAATACCTTGACTAAAAGGAAACTCAGGGGAGAGAGCATTTGTTTTGCTTACAGTTGCATGTCATAGTCCATTACTTCCGGAAAGTGAAGGCAGCAGGGACTTGAAGTAGTCTTGCATCACATTCCGTCAAGAGCAGAGAGAAATGAGTGTGCATGCTTAGTGCTCAGCTAGCTTTCACTACTCATACAGTTCAGGGCATTGTGCCTAGGGATTGCTGCCACCCACAATGAGCCATGTCTTCCCACACCAACTAATCAAGAAAATGCCCCACAGATATTCCCACAGGCTAGCCTGAGCTAGATAAACCCTCACTGAGGCTCATTTCCCAGGTGATTTTGGGTTGTGTCAAGTTGACAAAAGTAACCATCACAGACCAGATCATCTTCAAAGGCTCCCCTCTGGTGACCCAGTTCTTCCAGCTAGGTCCCACTCTCTTGCTCTGGCTGAGGTACAAGCCCTAAGAGGGCATTTCAGATTTAAAGTAGAGCATTGACTAAGTTAAGATCCTGGGAGGAGCAAGTCTCAGTATGACTTAAATCTCTCTCTCTCTCTCTCTCTCTCTCTCTCTCTCTCTCTCTCTCTCCCTCCCTCCCTCCCTCCCTCCCTCCTTCTTCCTCTCTTCTTCCTGTACACATGTACACGCCACAGAGCATGCATAGAAGTCAGAAGACAAGCGTGGGTGTCTGGCCTTGCTTCTGTTTTGTTTGAGCTGTTCTGTTGGTCACTGCGGCATACTCCGGGCTAGCTGGGCTGTGATCTTACAGGGACTCTTGTGTGTCTACTTTCTGTTTCAGTAGATGAGTACAGGGAATACAAGTACATGCTTCCTCATCTGGATTTTACATGGATTCTGAGTTTGTGCAGCGAATGCTTTACCCACTGAGCCATCTCCTCTACCCTCATTATAATGGCATGAGATGTGGTGGAGTGGGGTGGGGGGGGAGGAGAAAATGCAGTTTGGATGTGGCAGGAATGGAGGAGATTGAAGCCAAAAAGAGATTATGACCAACTAGAATCCAGGACTGTGATATCTGCAGTCCATCCTCTGAAGCAATATTCCTGTTTTCCCTTGCTTTTGATATGAGCTGATCTCATGACTTGGGATGCTAGCAAGTTCTACCGGGGACTCAGAGGTTAGAAACCACCCACATGGCCACTGGGGGATGGTAACTTAGCGCTGGTGGATCAGCCATGGAGGCTGGGCCCCATGTTGTGAACACAAGTTGGGGCCTGGCTCACCTGACAGAAACAGGTGGGAACAGTGCCAAGAAGTGAAGTCGAGTTTTGGAAACAAGTCGTCTACTGGAACCTTTAAGTAAGATATCATTGTATTAAAATGTAAGTTCCTGAAACAGCACTATGTATTTCTTTGTGGATTTACAGGTGTGGGTGCCCACACGTGGTTGTTTGTATTCATGTATGTCGCATGCATGGTGTGTGAGATGAACCTAGCAGAAGAGAAAGATCTGGTGAGAAACTTTCTGACTTGGAAATGGGGTGATGTCTTAGGTAGGGCAGGGGAGTCAGAAAGCGTGGAGAAAGAGTAACAGCCCCCAGACCCCCTTTTTTTATTTTTGAGAGAGGGTCTTTTTATGTAGGCCAGGTTGGTCTTGAACTCACAACCCTCCTACCTCTGCCTCCTGACCAGTAGCTGACTGATCTGTAGCTTGTTTCTCTCCATTTACTTAATGGTGAGACTTCATAATACAGTATGTATTTTGAAAAACAAGCCTCTGGCCTCTGAGAGATGGGAAAGGGACTGTTCACATAGAGATCTCTTAGTCTCCCAGTTAGATATGTGTGTCTTATTTCCCCACCAAGCCTTCTAGGGTCTCCTTGCCCATGGAACTCGCACAGAACCCTGGTGGTTTCACCCTGTTCTCATGACCTGCATGTGAATGAGGTGACACTTTGCCTAATGCCCTCCAACCCCCAAGGATTCTGGCTGCAAGGCCTAGACTGTAGCACAGGGGGTGTGTAACCTCTCATTTGCCGACTGTCTTCTAGTCCCCACATCTTCTGGGGCCATCTTGGTGATGTGATTTATCCCCTTCCCAAGAACCCTTCCTGCTGCCTCTGCCTGAGTCAGGGAGAGACAGATACATTAGTCTGGCATTTATGATTTCCCTCAAAGAGGTCTCCAGTTTAAAATGCAAGAGCGTCTGGGCAGGAAAGTGCCCTCCTCCTTCTCTGCATCCTCCCTCCCTTCCCCTTGCTTGTCAGGGGCCCATTTCTACCCACAGTGGTGATGGTTTATTACAGCTTACTTCCTGCTGTGAGTAAATAAGTTTGTCTCCCTTTAAATTCCCCGGGCAATTAGGGGGAGGAGGACCAGTTCTGGATTAACATTTATTTCCTCAGACCGTTTATACGAGGCCATTTTCCTGCTGACAAATCGTGGGCCAAATTGTTCTCCAGAAAGTCTGTCTGAGGCAAAGGCACCGTGATTAAGCGGCCCGTGTAAATTTGGGGTCGTAAATCCTTTTCCTGGGTGGCTGGGATTCATTCCTAGCACCTGCCATCAGAGGCTCAAAGAGATACTAATAAAAGGGCCCGGTATGTGCACCTGTTCCTGGGTTGTTAATGCCACAGCTACAGAGGGAGGAGGGGAGTGAGGTGGCTTTTACAAACTGCCTGGCTCCTGGTCTTGGAGTCACTCTGCCCTGTCAGGTCAGGGCCAGCCAGTCTCAGGACCCAGAGCTGGCTGTTGATCAGAAGGGTCCAGAGTGGGAGCAGGGGTCCCGGGCCTGGCTTGAAGCTCATCAGTTGTAGGAAAGAGAATCCACTTAGAACGGTGATGAGCTTGCGTAGGGCTAGGGGTGAGCAGGGTGTTCATGAATCTCAGGTGTGGCCTGCTGGACAGGCAGGTGTCACCACGGGTGACAAGAGACAGATGTGAGGCAGCAGGTAGACAGCTGTGAGTACTGAAGTGTGTGGCCAGAGCAAGAGTGGAGCTCTGGCCACCGCTACCTTCTCTTGCCTTCTTCCTTTTCACTATCCTCCCCTCCCTCCTCCCCCTATCTTTCTTATTCACCATAGGAAGTTGAAGTTCTCCTAAATCGGAGGTCAAAGGGTAAACTCGCTTCCTCTGTCTTCAGACATCCCCAGACAGAGATGGTGACAATTATGAGGCGTCATGGAGGGGTTTGGCCTATTTAGACACACGCTCGAGCTCATTCTAGGCAGAGGAGGTCTGCAGGCATTTAGGAAATGGTCCCCCAACCTTTTTGTTCCCATGCATGGATGACTTGCCCCTTTCCCTAGTCCCAGCACAGAAGCATGAGGCTCTGGCTCAGTCCTCAGAGATTCCATCTTGAGGGCCCAACCTGTGTCCTCAGTCTCATGACTACTCACAGGGGACATTCCCTAGACCCTCTGCTCTAAGCCACATTCAGACGGAAGCCTCCCAGAGGGGGTTTGGAGTGACATGAGCTGCCCTTTGGTCCTTCCTTGTCTCTGTCTCTCATCCCTTCTCCAGTCCAGCAGGCAGGTTCTGGGCACAGAGTCTCCAGGGCGTCCCCCACCCCCATATGTGAAAGCACTCTGTCCAAACAAGAGTCTCTCAGCACATCTTGAAATCTAGAAAGACAGTGGTTACATGATCAGGTGCTTGGGTCCTGGGCCCAAACGCCTAGGTTAGACCCCAGCTTGCTCCTTTCTAGCCGTGTGGCCCTGGCCAAATCTTTTAATGCTCTTGCTCTTGTGCTCCTGTTCTGGGGCATGAAGGAGACAGTGGTACCTTGCCACCTGTTTTCTTTTTGCCTTGTCCCACTGTGAATGAGTGGGCTTTATGTGTTTGCCCGGGGAGAAGAAAAGTAGGGGTGTCTCTGACCTTTGACATCTTACTGGTGAGGGCTTAACCCAGAGATGAAAACAATATTAGATAAAAGAAAAGACAGGAGAAGATCCCAAGACAGACCTTTTGGTCTTTGAGAGTCTGATCCTTGGAGCAAGACAAAGCAAGGTGTTTGGTTCAAAGCTCTCGGCCTTAACTCCTTATGGGCAGTCCTGGGCCACTGCTGGGGTGGTGACTGGGCAGTGGGTAATATCTGTCTGCCATGTTCCTCTGTCTAGGGCCCTTGTTGCCAGGATTGCTCTCACAGAAGCAGCTGGAATTCAGTTTCTCAGTTCAGGTGTTTTCTTGGGTTAGCTTCCTTGTTACTTGGGTTAGTTGCTTGGGTTAGTAGAGAGGGAAGACTCTGCTCCATCCTCTCTCCTTAGCTGGTGAGCAGCCATCTTCTCTCTTCCCCATGACATCTTCCCTAGCTGCGAGCATCAGTGTTCACATGTTGTTCTCCTATAAAGACAGAGACTCTGGTAAGCAAAAGTGCAGAGTAATGGCTTTCTTTAAGTGCAACACCTCTGTAAAGATTCTGTCAGTGAATACGGTCACACTTGGAGATGGCCAAGTTTACAGCTTGAAGGTTTGGGTATGAAGTCGGTCCCTAATACTTCCTGACAGGCTGACAAAAGACAGAAGGGACTGCCATCCTACAGGTGAAGACACAAGGCTGCTAGAGGTTGAACTGGCAGGGAGTGGAGCCAGGTAGAAACAAATAGTTTACTGGGTTATTGAGCCAGGCTCCAGCCAGACCCTCCCTGGTCACTGCAAGGACAGAGAGTGGACTCTTGTGGAGGTCATCCCTGTATGGCTTCTTTCATGAGTCTGCTGCATTCAGTGGCAGGGTAGAAGGCTGAGGGGACAGGGGAGATTTCATTCTGGAGCTTCACTGTCTGAGGCCTTTGTTTTTCTGTACGTTGGCTCCATCTTATTACTCAGTCTAGGTAGATTTTTGCTTGGCTGAGCTGAGATCAAAAAGTAATTTTTCTTTTTGAAACAGCCAATTAGAAATTCATTTATTTTCACATTACGGACATTTGGCAAAAATTTCTTTGGCAATTTAGATCCATTTATATAGTCTGCATAAAGGGAGACGGTAAGGCTGAGGGAAAAAAAACCATAAGGGCCCCAGGCAAAAATTAAATGCAGAATCATGTATTAGAAATGAGATGTATTTACTATTGTTTTTGAAAATTAATGGTGCATTTTTAGCTTTTATAATGTAATTTAATGATGCAATTCATCTAATAATAATAATAATAATAATAAAAAGAACACATTTGCACTCAGTCACAGAGACCTTCTGGGGCACAGCGCGGAACACCTTGTCCGTGGATAAGGGTTGGAAGGAAGTGCTTGGGGCCTCTCTCTGTTATCAGAACAGAAAAATAGTCTGTGTGAGGATGTGTGTGTGTGTGTATGCTGTGTGTGAGTTCTCTTCAGGCGTATCAGTGAAATCTAATAAAAAGGACATTTCTTTTTTCCATATGGATATCACTGTATAGGAGCAGCTGTTGCTTCTCGAATATTCCAGAGTGTTGACTGTCCCAGCCTACTGAGCTGGGATTCTAAGACCCTAGGGGTGTGAATTCAGAAATGAGCTTAAAGCTGTATGTAGATGGGTTCCTCCTGGGCTCTGGTGGTGTACAGGGGTTGGGGTGGTAGTGTCTGGCAGGACATGTGTAATATTGATTTGAAGGAGGCAGCCACACTTACTGGGTCCAGGGCCCCACTGACCTGGCTTCAAACCCCTTTAATATTCATGTCAAAGTGGTTAATTTTCACATGCTGTTAGCGTCATTGGTAGGTTATGGTTAGATAGTGTCTAGATGGAGGATCAGGGAAGGAAGACACAGAGAGTCAGGGGAGGACAGACAGACCCTAACCCAATCCCTGGGTTGGGAGAGACTTTGGGGGTTACTTGTTGTGTGTGCTGTCAGCACTAGAACCTAAGCTGCTAAGGTGGGATATATTCTTTGTCTTCTTTATGGTGTGTTTCCAGCCCTACAGTGTGTCATAGACACTCAGTAGATGATTAAAAATATATCCCTGTGTAGTGCTGGGAATACAACCCCAGGCCTTGTACATACTGGACAAGCCTCTCTCCCTGAGTTGCATACCAGTGACATTTTTGACCGGTAGATTGACTGATCCACCCTGGCTTTAACACACTGCTTCAGCATTGATCTCAACCTGTCTCCAGTTCAGTGAGGAGATAGTTACCGTTACTATCACTCTGCTCCATAGGAGGTTTTGTTGACTCAAGTTCATTAATGCTGAGAGAACAGGCACCTGTCTCTCTGCCTGTGATTTTTTTTTTTTTTTTTTTTTTTTGCTCGTAACTACCAGTACATTCGATGAGTGAATAGATGGATGGGTGGAAGAATGAATGGATGAGTGGATAGAAGAGTAAATGGGTAGATTAATGAAAGAATGAACAGACATATGGAAGAATAAATGGATGTGACTAGAATGGAATAAATGGATGGATTAAATAGAATGGATAAATAAATAGAATAGAATAAATAGGATAGAATGGACTAAACATATGGATTAGTGAAAGAATGAGTAGATTGATGGAAGAATGGATGGATGGATAGAAGAGTAAATTAGTGGATTAATGAATGAGCGGATTAATGAATGAATGAATAGATTGATGGAAGAATGAATGGATGGCTGGTAATGTGAATGTAACCATCTTAGGGTTGCCCAACAGAGTCACGACCTGAAGCCAGATTTTTTATTCAAAGTGGAGAACTTCTTTACTCCACCTCCATTCTCTCCTCAATAGAAAGCTGTGGATAGAAGGTCCAGCTGTGATTGTGGGGTGATGGGGTGAGGGTCATCAGGGTGGAGGAGGCCAGTCGACAGACCCAGTTGTCCTCTGGATGTGAGGATTCCAGGGGAGGTGAAGAGAGTTGGGTGCAGAATTGCCCCAGGGGCTCAGGGCCTTCGGTGTGTTCTTTCCTTTAAACATCTACTGTGTGCTCCAGGAAGCCCATTGCTTCACCTGTGAAATGAGGCTGATCCCTCACTTGTGTCTCAGCAGGTGTGCTGGTGGCCTGAGTGGACAAATCCATTCCTTATCCTGGCAGGTACTCCCCCAGTCCTACGCCTTGGTATTTTCCACTTACAATGAGGTTCCCAGATGCTCTGAGATACCCTTCGTCAGCTGGAGACAGCCTTTATATCGGGAAGCTGGGAAGCTAACCTAGGATGCTCCTTGCAAGAATGCTTTAAACAGAGGCAAGAAGATGCCAGGCACAATTTAAACCACACCTATGGCTCAAGCTGGCACCAACTAGAGTCAGAAATTTTCTTTTTTCATGGCTGGGCCATAACCTTAGACACACTCATCTGGAACTCACACAGTGGGCGCCATGATGCAGGCGTGTGTGCATGAGCCCACTGTATCCTTCCAACACCCCTGGTGAACCTATTCTCATTCGGCAGAGGCCAGAGAGATCACAAAAGATTGGCCACACCCCTGACAGGAGGCAAAACTAATAGTGTTTCCTTAGGTAAGAACTCAGCTTTTCAACACCATGGCCCTTCTGCCTCTATGAACACTTATCACAAAGATATTAAGGTACCTAGACATACATATGAGTATGCACCTAAAATCATGTCTGTGCAGCAAAGTAGAGATGTATCCACACGTTTATAAGGCTCCTCGGACATAGATATAGCCACACATTCATAAGGCTCCTCGGACATAGATATAGCCACACATGCTCACATGCTTTTATACCTGTGCATACACTTGATACGCATATACAGGTGTTTACGTAGATATGTCCACATGTAACTCCACACTACACTTGCCCCTTACCCCTGCTCACTTCCATAACACACTCACCTCCACATACCTCGACATTCATTTCCACACCCCTCTCACGCACTTCTGCACCTGCCAGAGTAACCACACAGATACATAACACATGGACATGTTGCTGTACACGGATGCACAAGACCCGCACACAAGGAAGCAGAGTTGAACATTCCCTCCCCCACCCACAATTAAACACCAGGGTGCCTGCATACTCAGGTGGACACTCACACCCTTACAGCCGAGGACACACGTCTAAGACACCCCCACGTATATAGAGCACCCCCCCCCCAGCTCCGCACCTCCCCCAGGCGTTCACTCAGGCACCGTGATCCAATTTAAACAGAAAAGGAAAAACCAAGTTGAAAATTGGAGGGGGAAAAATATACAGTCTTCAGAAAGTCTGGAGCTAATAAGCTGGAAGTGGTGCCCGAGCTTCACGATATCAATAACTCAGTATTGGGTTTCCAAAAAGACATCACATAATTTTTCAATGAGAAATCCATGAGTCCGGAGATGCTGTTATGGTGTGAATTACAATGCGCGCGGCTTGTCAGCCGTCCCTGTCAGCACTTTCTGGACGCCTTTGAGGGTGGGAAGCGCTGCTGCGGCAGTGTGGTGGTTACTGTTGTTATTATTTCCTCTCTTTGGAGTCTCAAATTAAGAGCACAGAAGCGGGCCGGTCCTGGCCTCCTCCTGCCCTCCCCAGGTGTACCCAAATCCAGTCCAGTTCAGCCTGATGTCTTCCTGAGCTCTTGGCTTCCTCCCTGCACTTTTGAGGTCTGTTCTGAGACATGATGGCTTTTGGGGACCAGGACCAGGGTGGTATGGGTGAGGCTGCCGTCTGGGGGTGAGAAGGCTCTGCACATCTGTCACCTGAGGGAGTCACAGAGCTTCTCAGGCCACCTGAGATCAGATTTCAGTTCAGGAATGAGGGGATCAGAATAGAGAATAGAACTCTTTAATAAACTTACTTAGAAGGAATTTGGGAGACCAAGAGGAGGGAGGGGCCTTGGCGAGTAGATATGGTGGTGGAATGGATTGTGGCAAATACACACATAAACACACACACACACACACACACACACACACACACACACACACACACACTGGGGACACAGGCTTAGGAAGGAAAGAGGAGGCTAGCTGGGTGAAGAGATTTGGTGATGGTTTAGCTTCTTGTCTTGTGCCTAGGGCAAGAGAAGTCACCTCTTGATGCCTGAACCATCTACCTCTTCAGAGACCCAACTCAGACTGTGACGATGTATGGTGTTGCCAGCACCGTGGTACATAGGCAACTGTGCCATGGGGCACAGTCACCTTGTCCATGGGTGTGGCTGTCCTGTCCTTCTCATCCTTAGAGACTCCGAAGTCCCCGGAGCAGGTTTTGTCAAATCCTACTTTGATGGACACATCACCACCTTTGCATATTGGCATTTGTGAAGGTTTTAGCTTGGAGAAGACCTGAAGAGTTTCCAGTTTACACCATGATGATTTGTCTGTGGGTATCTATTTGTTTGTCCCAGGCAGATTTTAGTCCTGTCCAGGGTGGCCACATATAGTTATACAGGCTATGCCCTTCATGACCCAGGAGGCACCTTTTCCAGGATAAGGTGATCTGAATTGCATGAAGAGATGTGGACCATGTTGATTTCGGGTTTGGAAGGTGTGGTGAATGCAAAGGCCCTGGGGCAGGAAAGAATTGTTTGTTTAAGGAACTACAGGGATGTTACTCTAGGTGGAGGATCAGAAAGCTTCAGAAAGCACCCGGAGGAACCTCTTTTCAGGTGGTTGCTGGTTTCCAGATGAGCCCTTACAACAGGAGCCCAGTTGTAGAAACTTGGGGTCACCAGAGCTAGGGGAAGCCTGGTAGAGTAACAAGGCTCTTACTATTTCTACTGAGTTATCAGAACACTTCCGTAGAATTTCTTACTCATTCCCAGAAAGCTGGAGTGATTCTGGTTCAGCACTCCAAGGGCAAATTCCAGAAAGGGAAACTAGTGTTGAGATAACTGTAGCTCCCGTACCATGTCGGCTGTCCAATCTCAATCCTGTATGTCACAGAAGCTTCGATCTGTAGTATCTGGCTGGTGCTCTTCATACTGTGATGCAGAGACCAGGTGCCTTCCCTCTTGTAGCTTCAGTATCCCTTACGATCATTGGACCAACAGTGTGAAGTAGTGAGTGTCCTGTATGTCATCCTGTTTGCTATGTCGGTCTTCTGCATTATTTCCTGTCACCTTTCATTCTCTGTAATTCACTTACTGGCCACACCCAGTTGCAAAGTAGACTGGGACATGTAGTCCACTCTGGCATTTTTTACACAGAGGTGGTAGGGGCTGCTGAACACAGCAGCTCTTGCTATGAGCCTTTATCTTTGGACCCAACAAGAGCATGGGACATCACAATTGCTTTGTCCTTACTCTGACTAATGAAACTGAATTCTCTGGGTACCTGCATTATTGCAAGTGCCCAGGACATTCTGGCACAAAGCTCCCTGAGACTGGTCACCACTCCTGTGGAGAGAGAAGCTTCTGGGCCTGTGGTTCCAGCAATGGCTATTGTTTCATGAACCCCATGGCCATCATGACAGATGGCAGGCTACTTAGAAATAAGATGTTTGGCTATGCTTTGACAGTCCAGAGAATATGCAAGAGGCATATTCTGGAGGCATTGAAAGCACGGCAAAGGTGTTTGCTACAGTTCTTATTTAGCTTTTGGCTGGAAAAATGATGATTCTGACTAATTTAAGCAGCCAGGTGATATACTATTAGACAAGCTAGTAACACAAAGATGGGGGCTTAGAAGACATTCTCCCTCTACAGCCACTGTGCTAGACTGCCCCATGTTCTTCCTCTTCAGATGGATGGAGCATGCGCCTGTAGAGCTCCTGGACATTCTCTTTGGCAGGCATCACTAACACATCCTGGGGAAAGTCCTTGTGGGCCCCAGAAGTTGCTCATTGGGCCCTCAGGGACTCTGATCCCAGCAGTCACCATGGATTGGTCAGAGGTGACAATGAGAACCTCACTTCTGCTATATTCATTGAAAATGCAATAAGTGGGATTATTACTGTCTTCATCTAAAGCAGCTGGGTATTTTGTGCCCTAGGGATGGAGGAGGAGTGTCTGTCCACCTTCGGATGGAGGAGTGTTTGTCTGTCTTCTGGGCTGCCACTACTGATCTTGTTGACATTTAGAGGCTACCCTTTCTCTGTGAGGTGCTGAAGTCTTGCAGAGAAGGGTTGTGGTCACTGACTCCTAGGTGGGCCACCAAAAGGTGGCTAAGATGGGTCTCACTGAGTGCTACCTCTCTTCTGATGCCGGCCTCCTTTGCTGAGGCCAGGACTGGCCCTAGCCCCAGTCTGAAGGTCCTTCTTTGCCTTTGAGGGTCTGTCTATTCTTCCAGATCCTAAAGGCAAATGAGCTCACCCTTCGCTTTCAATCAGGCTAGAGTGGCAGAGAGTTATGAGGCCACCAGATTCCATGAGGCTGCATGGAGACAGATCAGATACACCTGGGATTTGGGGAAGATTGGCAATTGGAGCCTGTGCTTGCTGTTCCTTTATTTTTTTGCCAATGTGATACAAACTGGAGTCCCCTGGAAAGAGGAAACTGAACTGAGGAAAAGACTTTCATTAGACTGGCCTGTGGGCATGTGTGTGAGGCATTCTCTTAATTAATGATTGATGTTCAAAGGCCTCATCCACTGTGGGTGGTGGTGCCATCTTTAGGTAGGTGGTCAGGGTTTATATATGAGAGCAGGCTGAGCAAGCCATGGAAAGCAAGCCAAGAAGCATACCTCTCCATGGTTCCTGCTTCAAGTTCCTGCCCTGACTTCTCTTCATGAGGTATCATAGGCTGTAAGCTGACAACCCTTTAGGTCACGGTGTTCCTCACAGCAGCAGAAACAGACCACTGTAGAACTCCATTCTGGGGGTGCCAACCTGTCCCCAGGGGAAGACGCCTTACTTGGTACTCTCCTTGCTGCTACTGCCTTCTGAGTTGTGCCAAGGTGTGTGTGTGTGTGTGTGTGTGTGTGTGTGTGTGTGTGTGTGTGTGAGGTTAGGCTTTGTATGTGTTGAAGGGAGACTCTGGGGCTGCCTCAACTCAGCTTTCCCTCAACTGTTCCAGGAGGGTAGGCTACCAACTTTCTTTGAGCAGATTCAAAACCCATATACATCAGGACCCGAGCTCTCACAGGCTAAGGGAATGCTGTTTCGAGGGCTGTTTTATTTGCCAGAGTGTTCAGGGGCTGGGGATTGCCTTGTAGTCTCTCTGTAGTGTTTAGAGGGTTTGCAGCTAAGGGGAAACAGGCATCTCAGACCTTCTGGATGGCACGGGGTTGGGGCAAGGGTTCCCCTCCTGGGCACCCACACCCATGGGAGACATTTCCTCTTACTCAATGTACAGAGGAACAGATGCAGGTGGTGGGCAGGTGGGTGAGGGGCAATGGGCAATAGCTCTCATGTCTTCAGTGGAGACCCCAGAAATTACCCTCAGCAGCTGGGAAACTCCATTTCTTCTCCCTCCCCCCACCTCTCTCCCAGCATCATTTCGGCTCTGTTTCCTATCTTGTTTCTGTTGCTTGTGTCAGCACTGAGTGGCAGGTGTGCTAACTCCAGAGACTGTGCCTGCTATAGCTCTGGAAAGACAGTGTCTACAGGAAGGGAGTCAGGAGTTAGGTAAGCGCAGAGAGCTGATGGGAAGGATGTGCTGGGAGAGGGCAGGGGGGAGGCACAGGGTGGGTGCTGCCACGCTTGGTGTAATCCAGTGGGGCTGGCTTCACGCTGTGGTGGGGTAGAGGGGGAAAGATCCCTGAAGTCACTGATAAGAGGGGGTAGGAGGAGGAAAGGGGGCTTGCTTTCCTCACATCCCTACTTTCTTTCTTCTTCCCTTCATCTCTCTCTCTCTCTCTCTCTCTCTCTCTCTCTCTCTTTCTCTCTCTCTCTCTCTTCTTTCAACCCTCCCTCCTTCCCACCAGCACAAAGGACTTAGGAGGTTCTGCAGTCTCTCTTGCTGGAGGTAGCTGCAGGGACTCAGATGAGGTCCTGGTTTCTGACAACTGTTCACCAGTTGTCTGGTGGACAGGAAGCCTGGGAGCCTGGCTATGCCTACAGTGGTCAGAAGGCTCCGGAAGAGCAGAGGACTGCCTGGGCCAAGGTGGAGAGGGTACTCTGGGTAGGAGGTAGTACAGAGACAGGAGGACAGGAAAGTACTTGGTGATCTGAAGGGAGAGCAGCTTTGGGATTCGATCACCCAGCCATTTCTCTGCAGGCATGACGTACTTGGGGACTCCACGTTGATCTGATATATCAGTCAACAGTTGCTCATTAAGCCCTAGTGTTGGGTAACCATTTCCTCTGTAGTCAGCCTTTCCGGAGCGGGGGAGGGGTTCCCAAGACTCAAGAAGTAGAGCAATGTTTCCAAGGCTTAGGAAGTTCAGGAAATCACGAGATTCACAGGGCTCCTCGCAGGGGTAGAAAAGCAGTAAACACCTGCTGGTAGAGGAGACTGGGGTGGGGCTGCAGGCAAATTGGCAGGGAGCTTGAGGGATACAGCTTGCATGAGCTGTCACTCATGTGGGGTGGGCTTTCCCATGAGGCTGCTGCCCGAGAGTCACTTTCGTTTCTCCGGTAAGCAGCATAAAGACAGTGGTTCACTGAGCTGGACCAGAATTGTTCCTATGGTCTGGCATGGGTACCCTATCTTGAGTGAATAGATGTTTGTTCATCTCTCCCTAGGAAAAGTCACACAACACCCCACCATGTGTGCCAGTCACTGGGGGTTCAGTGGAGGATAGACAGTCAGCTGAGATGATGGCCCTCTGCAGGTTCTTGGTCCAATGGAGAAGCAGACAGTGAACACTATATAAGGAACAAACCTGGGGCCATGTCTCTGCTCTTTGCTATGTCACATGACCTGTAACAATCCAGCATCCTTGGCTCCCAGAGTTGATAGCGCTTGGGGTACCTGGGAACAGAACTGTGAAGTAACTAGCCTATAGATGTGATCTGGGGAGGATGGTGTGGAGGTGCTAAGCAACTATCTAAGGTCACAGCTGTTGAAGGTGTACAATGAGCCCACAGGCCTCAGGCATAGGCAGTCTGAGTGCTCCATAGCAGCATTCTGGAAGTCCACACATGACCTCGGGCTAACACACACACACACACACACACACACACACACACACACACACACATACGTAGCTCACCCTAAAAAACGGTAGTACAAATCTGGCCACTTGCTCATGGGGTTCAATGCAGTAGAGGAGAAGTCATAGAGGAGGCGCTTGGGAACTCTTCTAGACTGTCTGGTTAAGGGAGGACGGAAGGGTGAAGAAGAGGGAGGAGGGACAGAGAGGGAGTGGTTAGAAGAAGGAGAAAAAGGGAGGATGAGAAGAAGGGAAGGCATGAAAGAGAGGGAGATAAATGGGTGGGTGGGAGAGAGAAAGGAAGGGGAAGGGGAGGAGAAGGATGGGAAGGAGGAAGAAGAGGAAGAGAAGTGGGAGGAAGAAGAGTAAGAGAAGGAGGAAGAAGAAGAAAAGGAGAAGGGAAAGGAGGAGGAGAAAGAGGAGGAAAAAGGAGAGGAGGAAGAGGAGGGACAGAAGCAAGGAAGAGGGGGAGAACTGAGGAGTAGGGGAATTCTCTAACTGCATCCTCCCTGCCAAATCTGGACTCTGGCTCCTCTTTCCCTGGACCCCCAGCACCAAGGCCCTGGAACTCCTGTGTGAGCCCTCTGAGCTGCCATGTGTGTCTTCTCTGCACTGAAGACTGACCTCTTGAGCTACTTTCTTCCAGAAACTCTTGGTGTTTCAGACCCAAGCCTGTGAGACTGCGGACTCCCCCCTTGCTTCTTTCTTTCCTCCCACATTGTCTCAGTTCATTAAGATGGTGAACCGTGTGCTCTTCTGAGGTCTACGGCGCCTGGGCACAACTTTATTCTCTACATAAGGATAAGGACCCTAGGAGCCAAGAGCATCTCATCAGTGGAGATGGTACCTTCACTCATCACCGAGGTTGGCCACACGATGGCGCCATGGGACCATCAAGCCCATGGCCAGCCTCTCCTAGGCACCCTGCTTACCCGGTGGCATTTCTGTCTTGTAAATAGTCCATTGGCACCAAGAGTTTTCTGCTTTGTTTGGTCACTGTCACCCTTTCATTACCATCCACGAGTGCACACTCTCATACACAACCACATATACACACATACACCCACCACACACAGAACACACAAGATGCAACCACATAGTCACACACCACACACAGACCATACACTCTAAACAGACCACACACACACACACACACACACACACACACACACACACACACACAC
>JANHMN010000002.1:219529672-219551125 GCA_030674055.1 Rhabdomys pumilio
ACACACACACACACACACACACACACACACACACACACACACACACAGTCTACATACAGACCACACACATGAAGCCACAAACACATGCACCACACACATCAGACTACATGCATACAGACACATACATAATACACTATACAGACCGTACATATACAATTGCGCATGTTACACAGCATATTATATACCATCACAACTCCCCAGAGGGACTTGGGGGAGGAAGTTAGAGGGCTCCCTACCTGCCCCACTTCCTCTACCCTTTCTTCTTCCTCCCCTCCCCTCCCTCCACATCTCTGTTCTCCCCCTCCTTCCTCATTTAATGTGCCGAGGCAGTTGACTTGCATCCTGTTCTGCCTGGGCAGATGGACCTTGGTTGCTCACATGGGGTCCCATATAGGTCTCTCCTCCTGGAAGCTCTCGGCCAGAGGTGACACAGGAAAAGCTTGCCTCAGCCTCCAGGCACCTGAGAAGGAACAAGAGCTCAGAACTCCAGACAAACATGGTGCTGACCACTGACCAGTGTGGCTACTGGTGCCCCTTTCATGGACATGATCTGAAAGCTCATGGGGCCACCAGCAGGGCCAGGAGAGAATGGCTCGATGTGGCACTCACTGGAAGAGGTGACCAGAGTGAATTTCAGGAGTGTTCAGAGATCAGTGGTGAGTTAGAGTTATAACAACTGTGGCAGATGACACAGGAAAGGGCCATCCTGCCAAGTACTTAATACCTAGTCACTGCACTGGGCAGTATCTTTGATTACCTGGTACAGAAGGTAGGGGGCGGGGCTTAAGGAAGGGGGCGGGGCTTACAGTAAAAGAAACCAGGATTGGAGACAGACTTTGTTTTAAGGCGACAAAGCCCAGTATACAGGCAAGCTGGGCACATTTGGTTTTAGGGTTGGAGAGGAAACCTCACCAGTTAACTCACGGTTACACCGCAGCCATTGTTGCAGGCTTTTTCATTTCTCAGCCATTGTTTTTCTGTTGGATTGTCCCGTAGCTGACGTCAGATCCTGATTTAATGAAGCAATAACCAGGGAAATGACTTCCAATTGATTATTAAGCATTTGTTTATTAGCGCGCAGTATCTCTGACCCCAATAGCTGTTAAGTAGTCATTAAATATCAAGGAAGATGTTTCTGTTTATATATTTTGTTTATTTACCGCCATGAAAACATCATTGCATCAATTAAATGTCGATTAGGGGAACTGCGATTTGAATTAGATTATATACACAGTGTGAAATCATTTTCATGTTTCTGAGATATAATCTATTTTTGTTTTGATATTCAGTGAGACTCCATTCAAGTGTTACAGGTTAGGGCTGGCTGGGGTGATGGCTGACTTCATACCCTTCCCAGTGCTTGCTCCTTTCTGACTTTGAAGCCCGGGATAGCACGAAGGCGGACCCTTTCAAAGTGGTTATTTGTGGAGGGGCTGGCTAGTTTGCTGCTGTCATTTTTGGTTTCAAAGATATTTTTTTCTCCTTCCTGTCTCCCTTCCTCTTTCCCTCTTCTCCCTGTCTCTTTCTTTCTGTGTTTGTGTGAGCACGCATACGTGATGGCATGTTTGCCTCTGTGTGTGAATGTGTGTGTTGTGTGTGTTGTGTGTGTGTGTACACGTAAGTAAGCCCCGAGTTGATGATAGGTATCTTCTTTGATTGCCTTCTACTTTATTTATTGAGACACGGTCTCTGGAGAAACCTGGTGCTAGCTGAGTAGCTAGCCTCAGGAATCCCATCTCTTCCTTCTAAAGGCTGAGATACAGGAAGCTGCCATGTCTGTCTTACACATGGGTGCTAGCAATTCAAACCTAGGTCCTCACACTTGTGGGACACTTTAGACACTGAACTACAGACTCTCTATCCCTGAGATAATTTCTTAAAAACAAACAAACAAACAATAACAACAACCACAAACTCCAGCAGTCATCACAAACCCTTTGATGTTTCTCTCCAAGGTTGTAGAACTGAGTTGCGGACATGAAACTAAACTCAAACCAGAAGCACTGAAATTGAGAATGTTTCTTCTATCATAGCTGAGAATCATATTGATACAGATTCTTATATCTTAAAACAAAGATTCAAAAGAAAGTCCAGAGAGTACCAATTTTGAGAAAACAAAAACAACAAAAAAAATACTTACGAGAAACACCTATATGTATTTTAAAACTTAGTTTTGAAACGACGAACACAAATTATACATTATTTATTATGTCCATGACTTTTACAAGATGTGGATATGCTGAGGTGTTCAGTGAACTTTCTGGCTTCTTGTGTCTTTTGTTTGAAGTACAGGAGGGTCAAACCCAGTGCCCTGCTCATACAAGGCAAACTGGTCTGTCTGAGCCAAGTGCCCAGCTCTCCCTTCTTGCCTTTCATGGTGGAGGAGAAGGGACCATCATGAGGGATCCTGTCTGAGTTGAGCCCATCAGACTGAAAAGGGAACGACCTGTTCCCAGATTCCACCTCCTGTTGTGTATGAGGGTGATGGGGGCAGGATCTCCCCCGGGAACACCACAGGGAGACCTGGTGTTTTGGGGATGGGCAAGTTACTCTTTCTTCCTCTTCCTCCCAGCCCGGGCCATACCAGAGAGAGGCTGAGGAGGCCCCCTGTGGATACTGTGTGGGATCAGCCCTTTAGGAGTCACACACAGGATAGAGGGAGAATAGAGACAGAGAAGAGGAGCAAGTCAGGGGCTGGTTCCTTCCACTCATCAGTCAGCACAGGGTAGGGGCAGCCCTCTGATCCAGGCCAGGGCTTATGCAGGGATAGAGAGGAGACAGAAAGGGTGAACAGAAAAGGTAGTGAAGTGAGCCAGCTGTTAGTTTAGGTCAGTCATTTGCTCACTGAAACATCCCTCGACATCCATCTCCTCTTACTTGGCTGTCTTTGTCGAATGAGTAACTGAACTCTTCTGTCCAGTGGCATCTTCATGAGTGAATCCAATGTGGACAAAAGCTGAAGTATTTTGTGGCAAAGACACCATGCTTGTCCCTTGTCCTTTGCCCATTCAACCTGGAGTTGCCACTGTAGGAATCATCTTGCTCTGTGTACACACTCGGAACCTTCTACGATAGTATCCAGCCAAACCCACCCTCAAAAGCCAGTCCCCAGCTGGCCAGTCCCCAGCTGGCCAGAGCAGACACTGGGATCAGGATTGTCTCAAAAATCTCAGGCTCGCCCGTGGTGTTCAGGTTCCACAAACTTGAATTTGACCCAAGAATGTGTTTTAGGTAAGACTCCTATGTAATTCTGTGCCACAGGCAAGCTAGGACTAGGTTAGGCTGCTGAGAAGCCCAGGGACTGACAGCTAGGGAAGCTCTCTGGACCGGTTGCGTTGGTGTTGCTGTGGCACAGTGTCCCACACAAAGAACTTAAAGGAGGAATGGTTTTTCTTGGCTCATGCTTTCAGAAGGGTCCATCCATGGTTGCTTAGCCCCATGTTCTCGGGCAGAACATGATGGTGGCGGGGATGTACTAGGGGAAAGGCTGCTTACCTCATGATGGACATGAAACAGAAAGAAAAGAAGAAAGTGGCCCAACCACTCGTCACTTTCTTCTATCCATTAGGTCTCATGTCCTAAGAGACCAGAACAGCACTATCAGCTGGGTACCAAGTGTTCAACACATGAGCCTGTGTGGATGTTTCTTACTGAAATCTTATCAGCTTGCTCTCAGAGCTGGTCCGGTACCTGTGTGAGATGGAGAAGGATGCTTCCTGGGCTCTCACTGGCCTCTCCCTATCCTGCCCTCAGCAGTAACCATTGGCCATGCTTTGGGTGTGAGTGCATTTTTTAAGGGACTCAGTGATGCTCACTCACACTGGCATCTCCTGAGCCTTTCATCTTTTAGCAACCATTGTTCTGTTCCCTCTCCCTGTGAACTTGACCTCTGCAAACATCTCCTATGAGTGGAGTCATGTGGTGTTTATACTGCAGTGTTTTACTCAGCACAGCGTTCCAAAGGCTCGTCCATGCTGTAGTATGTGACAGAGTTTCCTTTACAGGATATATAATGTTCAGTGGCATGCACATGCATATTTCATGGTTTGCCCATCCAGTTGTCTGTTAATGGGCATCTAGCTTGCTCCTAGACTTTGGCTATTGGGGATGATGACATAGTGACTGTATGTGATTCTCTGAGATCTTGCTCTCCATTCTTTTGGGTGTATGCCTTGTTGCTGCGCTGCTGGATCATATGAAGCTTCTATTTTTAATTTTTTGAGAAGCTTGTTTCCCTTTGTAAACAAGCCCTTTGAGAAGGGCTGCACCAACATCCTTGCCAGTCCTTATTTAGTTGTTGATAGTCCACATGAATATGAGGTGATGTTGATATATTTTAAATAAAGACACGATCAGCTTTGCTGCATAAAAACTATTCCAAAAGCTCTGGGTCAAAACAATTACCATCTGCTTAGCTTACCAATTCTCTGGGTTGGTAATGTGGGCTGAGCTCAGCTGCGTGGCTCTTCTGGTCTTGGCCAGGCTCTGGGTGTCTAAGGCGGCCTGTGGGCTGGCCTATCTGGGATTCCTCAAGTCTGGATGGCTTATTGGTATTTTCTGATACCCATCTCTCATCGCACAGGCTATCCCAGCTTGTTCCCAGGAAGGCTGGGCAGCACTCCAGAAGGATGAGCTGAAGCTTGCTCAGAGGCAGAACACCATGACTTCCTCTAGATTTTGTTTGTGAAAGTGTACCGGGACGATAATCCAGACTCAGAGAAAGCGGGGGTGGGGTGGGGGTGGGGAATCTCACTATGTCATGGGCAGGTCTGCACAGGACTGTAAGTGTGGGACAGTCATTAGCAACAAGGACAAGAACAACAGCAACAACAGCAGCAACAACAACAACTACTTACGATTATTTTGCAAACTGTGTAGAATAATGTTTCATCAAGTTTTCAAAGAAGGCAGCCTTAAGAATTTCATCTGCAGTTTGGTCTGATGAACTCTTCCCACTTGTGAGTCTTAGAGGTGGTGGTTCACACCTGCAAAATGAGACTATTCTGAGACTTGTGGCATCAAGGCCATCAGCATGATTTCACGTTGGAGCTACCCACACCCCCCTCAGAAATTCATGAATATTTTCAAAGAAGTGATTCTTTTACACATGAGGCATAGAGGTCCAGGCTTCAAGTGTCCATTCATGTGTCACTCTCTGTTCATGGAGCCCTGTCCCATTATCAGGAGCCATCATGCATTTGGTTATCTGTCACTTTTATAAGAGGGCATTCCCGACTCTCCCTCAAAGCCACGGTGGCCAAGGAGCCTCCCACCGAGCTCCACAGTCTGTTCAACTACTCAGAAAGCGAAAGCCAACTGGGAGCTAAAGGCTCCCACAGCTCAGAGCTTTTCTATCTGGATAGATACAGAGTTCAGTTAGATCTAAACAGACAGCTCCTGTTGGAAGAGCATGGGAGATAGGTATGCAGGCAGTCTCTAGAGATGGTAAGTCAGCTCCAGTGGCCCAGCTTGGAGAAAGTTTACTGCTTTATTGTTTTGATTCTAGCTAAAATAATATTACATAACAGAGCACATCAAAGCTGTAGGCAATGGCTAGAAGCATTGTGTTTCTTTCCCTCTGTGTCTAGGGGTGCCTGGGGCCTCATCTGACCTTGACTGGTCCATTGCGTGATTCCAGAAAAAATGGACTAGGTCTATGCCTTAGTCAGCTTTAATTACCAACTTGACACAACGTAGAGTCCTCTGAGAAGGGGTTCTCAATTGAGGGCTTGCCCAGATCAGACTGGCTGTGAGTGTATCAGCAGGGGGTTGCTTGATTGTTAATTGATGTAAGAGGGCCCAGTCCACTTTGGGTGTCACCATCCCTAGGCAAGTGGCCTGTATAGGAAAGCTAGCTTAGTATGAGCCAGATAGTGAACTAGCAAACAGAATTCTTCCATAATTTCTACTTCAAGTTCTTGCTTGAATTCCCAGCCTGGCCTTAACGATGAACCTGTGAACTGAAATAAATTTTTCTCTCTCCTGTGTTGCCTTTGGTTTTAGGTTGTTGGTTTTTTTTTTGTTGTTGTTTTTTTGTTTTTTTTTTGTTTGTTTTTTTTGGTTTTTTTTTTTTTTTTGGTTTTGTTTTTTTTTTTTTTTTTTTTCACATCACAGGAACATCCCAGCTCTGCTCCACAAAACTTATGATGCCCGAACTATTTATCATTGGGCTCTTCACTGAAAAAAGGTGCTGGTGTGTTGTGTATCACGATTTTAGGACAGAATTAAGAGTAGGGTAAGAGGACCCAGCTTTCAGAAGCATGCTTTTGGGGTGCAGTGGAGGAGGCAGTCTTTCACCTGGATCTAAAGGATGAACATGAGGAGTGAGGCAGAGGAAAGGGGAGAGACGATTGAGAGAGAAATATGGACAAGAGATGGCACGGGGCTTCTGGCTTGATCCGCCTGGATCCTCCGGTGAGGTGGAAGCTGAGGGAACAGGCTGTGGGATAGTGCTGACTGCATGCTGGGGTGGCTGCCTCTCAGGAAGCTGGTATTTATAGTAGTGGCGTGTGCTATGCTGGCTGCTAAGGGCATGCAAGCATTTCCTTCTCAATTCCTCTTAGGCCTAGACTGTATTTGCATCTTACAGGTTTGAAGCTGCAAGTAGCTACAAGGAAATGGCATGAACAGAGGTGGACATGTTCTAGAAGGAGATTCAAATGTGTCTGCCACCCACCGTGGGCTCTGGGAGTGAGTGCTGGTTGGAGTGTACCTGGACTAACCTTATGCTCCCTATGGTATCTGTTTCTGACATGTCTCAGCCGCAGATGGTCCTGTGGCCACACTCAGCTGTCACCTGCTCTGACAGCTCCAGGTTCTTCCTCTTCACCGCTTGTCTGTCTCGACTTGTATAATGCCAGTATGCACTGAAAAGCAAATCTACATAACACACAGCAGGGCGGCTAGGCTCCCATGTTTATCGTGAGGCAAGAACATCATTTGCCCTTTTAGCACATGCCACAGATTCTCTAAGGGATCGCCAGGTCCAGACACAGCCTTGGAATCCTGCTCAACACAAGCTCAGGCATTGCCTTTCTTTTCTTTCATCCAAGGAACAGGGGTCAGCTTGTCCAGTCCTTCCCACACAAACCTAACCACAGTCTTCTGTCAGCCAGTGTTTTCCCAACTCTGCCTTTGACCTGGGATCCAACGCAACTCAACAAATGTTCATTGAGAATGCACAAAGTTTCAAAGTGCAGGATGAATCCACAGTCTGGGTGCCCTGAGGAGCTCACATGGGAATGAATGAAATTACTGACGTCAGCATCCTCTGGATAGGCAGTGCAGCTCTGCCAGTGCTCAGGGATAAGTGGGCTGACTCTGGGCAGCCTGGACTAGGCCTTTCCTACTTGAGATGGGGCCATACCTAAGTATGGCTATGTAGCTAAGACATTAGCATCTCAGACTAATGGAATGGCTATAGCTTGAGGCAAGAAATGAAATCAGGTTTTTGTCAAGCTGCAATCAGAGAACATGGTTTGAGAAATGGGTACAGTGTCAGGTCTCTGAAATGTTCTAACAGGATAGTACATTCTAGGACTCTGGACACCCATGGTCTTTAGGCACAGTTGAGGAAAAAAAGCTGTCTAGCAAAGAATTAAACTCTCAGAGCCTCAGTTCTCAAAGCAAGAACAGGTGAGGGAAACTGAGGCAGAAGTTCCTGACTCTGGTAAGATTGTATGGAGATATATTGGGACTTCTGGGATTCACTAGGTTTTGAGAAGACACCAACTGTAGGAAATTTGTGTCTGAGTAGTTCCCTCCCTCCCTCCCTCCCTCCCTCCCTCCCTCCCTCCCTCCCTCCCTCCTTTCTTCCTTCCCTCCTTTCCTTTCTTCCTTTCTCCCTTCCTTTCTAAGATTTATTTACTTTATGCATATAAGTGCTCTATCTGTATGTATACCTGCCTGCCAGAAGAGGGCATCAGACCCAAGAATAGGTGATTGTGAGCTACCATGTGGTTGCTGGAAATTGAACTCAGGACCCCTGCAAGTGCAGACAGTGATCTTAACCACCCAGCTACCTCTCCAGCCCCATGGCTGAGTTTTCTGATCTATCTCACCCCAACTGGTGCTGGCCAGATTCCTGGTCAGGGCTAGGCATGGGAGTCACTTAGTATGACAGGTTTGTTCTCTTGAAAAAAATGCCTAGTCCTGCAGCCTAGTCACAGAGCTGTCTGTCTGCAAGGGCTGGCAGTCACACACTGTTCCCAAAAGGGACACCACCTCATGCTGACAGAACTTGCCCTTCCATGGAGATTTCTAGAACTTACTAAACAGATGAGAGAGAAAGAGAGAGAGAGAGAGAGACAGAGAGAGAGAGAGAGACAGAGAGAGAACACACATACATTTCAGCCGCCACTCTGTAAACAGCACACACATAACACTGCTTTATTGGGATCAGTTTGCAAACTTATTTCTTTAGGATGAAGAGAGAAGAAAATTATTATTAACATATCAATGGCTCCTCCATGCTGAGAACAAGATTACCCTGAGCACACACAGGCACCCAGGGAGGGACAGACTATATCTTAACCGTGCCCTGTCCCCCGTCTGTGTGTCTCTTTCTTCCTTGCCCCACCCCCACCCCTTTTTTTTATTTTATTTTTTTTCATTCCTCTAAGCTTATTTCTCTTGAAATTTCCACCTTGTGGCTGTGTACTGCTGACTTCACATTTGCTGCAGTGTGAACTCCACATCTGTGAACGGATGACAGGAAAGATTAATGGCCCTGCTCCCTTCTCCTTGACTGTGGGCCCAGCTAATGAATAAATAAATAAATAAACAAACATAGCTCCAATCCCCTAAATAGAGACCCAGAGCCGGGGAGAAAGCAGAGTTTTGCTGAATCCATTCTTTGAGGAAAAACCCAACCTCTAATGATCTCTGATTTACATAGTCGGCAGTTTTTCACTAAACATTTTACAAAGACACAAAAGTTTGGGGTGGAGGGATTACCCCCATGCTTGTGCCAGACAGAGGCAGGGGGCTCTGACAGGGTCTGACAGGGACTGGTACAGAGCTGGGCTGGTTGTGGGTGAGCAAATTTCCCACCCACACTGTCTTAGGCCAGGGACCCTCTTGCAGTTTGTCGGAGATAGGGACTCCTCCGTGGTCTGAGCAGTCTTTCTTGGGAGCAAGGGTTGCTGGTGGTCTGTCAGTTTTAAAGGTCTACAACTATGAGCAGAGGGAGCTAATTCCTTCCTGTCGTCCCTCTTGTCCCCAGTTTCCGTGTAAGAGAATCAGACTTGAACATCTTAAACTTCTGCGCATGTGCAGATGAGTGGGCGACGTCACCAGGGTCAGGATTCTCTGTCAGGCTCTGGATGGGGGCTTTGTTCATCAGTGGCAACAAGTTCCCAGGTGAAGTGAGTGGCCCAGGGACCATGGGAGCTGGGGAGGCCGCTGTAGTTTCAGTTCCAAACCCTCCTCTGGGGCTCCTGTGTGAAGCTCCTTACCAGCCCCAGCCAATGACATGACATGGATCTGCTTATCCCGGATCCCTCAGACTAACGCATCAGGGGCATGCTTTCTTTCTAGATCAGGCTTGGGGAGTCTGCATATACTGAGTGCTTTAGAAGTCACCTTTCACCTACTTACCTCATTTTTAAGAAAGCCCACATTTTGGATAGGAAGATGGTGGCATGGTCTGGTCGAGGAGCAGCAAATTCAGAGTCAGCAAAGTGTCTTCCAGCCCAAGGTAGGTTGCCAAAGTCTGGTGTTCAAAGAAGTATCTTCTGGAGGCACTCCACAACTTGAGTTTCTCTGTAGAGACTTTGAAGGGCAGAAGGCCCTTGTCAATCTGAGCCTTCCTGTCTCTGGTACCCAGCTCAGTTTATTGTTTCCTCATTGATAAGGAAGCAGAGGTGAGACAAGTCCAGCAGAAACCACGACAGGGAGTTTCTGGTGATGGACATCTCCCTGTAACAGTGGGCCCTCTGGCTCAGGCAGATTTGGCCCAAGGAAGCCAAGCAATTTTAAGTGGGCAGACTTGAATTTGGCCATTTGGTGGTGAAGAATCATTTGCATCAGGAACCGGAACCCTGGCTATCTGCCCTTTTCTCATCCCCCAGGCAAGATGGCAGACTCATTCTTTTGTTTGCTTCCTAGGTGGAAGTCAGTCTTTGAAAACCCAGAGCCAAGCTGGCTGATTGGGTGCAGTTCACCTTATTCCCTGGGTCATCCTCAAATGTGCCCCAGTGACCTACTCTCTAGAGTCCCTGCCTACACCCTACTCACTTGCCAGAGCCTCTGGTTACTTACCTATAAGATAGGGACTAGCGATAACACCTCCTTTATGGAGTGGGGGATGATGAGCAGTGGCACCCAGGTCAGACTCACCTCCATCATAAACACCTCATACCTGCCCTGTGGTTGCCTTCGAGTCGTGTCTCCTTCCCTGGGGCCCTGCTGATCATTTGTCTGATCAAATGTCTGATCATTTGTTTCTTTTTGAGAAACAAATCCCAAGAGATTAAAAAAAAATAGTCTACAGTTAAAGAATCGAGAAAATTGTATAATGTTATTTGTCTTAAGGAATAAATCAGTTTAAATTAGCTTTTCTCCTCAAATTTATTGGAGCAGGGCGTGTTTTCGGGTAGTATTTATTAACCACTGTGGTATCAGGAGATGAAAGTAGCTTAGAGTTTGCTCCAAAGCCTGAATTCTGGGCTTGTACCTGGGTGCATGCCTACCAAGCTAGAGAGGTGTCTTGGATACCGGTGTCTTCATCCTTTCTCATCTCCTGGCTGTTCTAACACTGGGCTCCCTGGGGCTTTAGTGTCTACCGTCTCTGCACCTTATGTTACCTTTGTAAAGAAAAGCAAGACCTTGACCTTGGAGCCGCCCAGAGGAGCACCCAGAAGTCCCTGCTTTATACAGTTATAAAAGAGGTTGGTGTAGTGATGGAGCCCAACTGCTCTCTAAGGCTGATGCTGTTCCTGGCATGCCATGACCCATAGACGCCATCACATACAAGGAGATAGTAGACATCTCTCTGCAAGCATGTGAGACACTGCCAGAGAGAGTTTCTGCTGCTCTTTCTGGGAAGGCAGTAGTACACATGACTTATACCTCAGGGAGGGGCCCTTTGCAGTGCTTAATGAATATATCAGCATCTGGTTGCTGCTGTAACAAAAGGTCACAGGTAAGATATCTTAAGACTGTTCTGAAGGATTGAAGTCCAAAGCCAGTATCACTGGGGCTCCATCCAGAGACCAGATGGGACAATCTGTGGGTTGGTTACCTCTCTTTCAGTCAACATAACTGCCTGTGTTATTTGACTTGAAGCTATGTCTCTCTGACCTGCATTCCTGACCATAATGCTGTCTTCCTTCTGTTTGTATCGAAATTTCTTCTCACAAAGATACTGGTGAGAGAGAATTTTAGGGTCTATTTGGATAACTCAGGATGATCCTCATGTAGAAATCTCCTTTATTTGATCATGGCTTCAGTGTGTTTTCATAGAGGATGAGGCTCTGGTGGCCTTTTCTGGAGGGAAGCTTTGTCTAGTCCAGTAAAAAAAAAATATAACTAGAGGATATTCGATGGTTGGCTGCAGAAGAAACATTCCCAGTCTCCTTGACCCTCTGGGTAAAGAGTTGATGTTCATAACCCTGTTGTGTCACTTTTCCTGGGGAGACATTACCCCATATATAGAGAGTGCCTACACCCAAGGTTAGAAGGATTCTATTACCATGTCCAGCTTGGTGAAGCAATGGTTTATCATGGTTATTTACACGATCAAGGGTGACTTGAAGGCAGCTGCCACCCTGAATGTAACCCCAGCTGTTTCCCTTTTTATATAACCTGTGGAGGAGAGGCTTGTGAACCCCTTGAGTATCCCTCCTCTATGGAGGAAATGTTAGTAAGTTCTCAGAGGGTCTCATGTGGTCCATTGGCACTATTTTATTTCAAGATGGTGAAGGTCATGCCAAACCCCAAGGAGCAGCACACTTCTCCTGCACCATCTTCTAAAGGGCCATTGATAGATCCAGTGTCATTTGTCTATAGCAGCGAACTCCTTAGCACCCCATACCTCACTAGCATCTTCCCATTATTGTCTAACTTCGCACTCTAACCACTGATTCCTGGGATCCTAACTATGCGGCTTCTAATTCTTCTCTCAGGGTTTGCTTCTGGGGCCCCCAGCATGAGAAAGCCACCAAGCACCAACTGTCTTCATCATATCACTGTCCTTCAAATTCTGAACTCTAGGTGTGTGCTCTAGACATGTATGTGGATGTGGCTGCAGTGTGTTGTGTCAGCCACCAGACCTTCAGGAGATTCACCATCTCTTGAACCAGTGAGTACCACAGCCCCTCAAGGCAGGTACATACATACAAATATAGAAATACAACCTGCCGAGTCTATTTAGTACTGCTCCTGTGTGTATGTGTGTAAGGCTGGGATTGGATAGCCAATTAGGGTCCTCACTCCTTCCTCTCAAGGCACTCATTAATCGCCTGTAGCTTTTCATCTAGGGGTGGGGCCTTGTGAGATTTTCCCCACCCACAGTGACATGCCAACTGGTGTTGTCATTGTGCAGGTCTTGTCTGGGCAACCATATTGTTGACATGTCACAGGTACAGCCTCCTTGTCATATGTAGAAGACATAATCTTGCACCAATGTCCTGGTCCTCTGGCTTTTAGACGCTAACTACTCCCTCTTCTGTGATGTTTCACTAACTTTAGATATAGAGGTTATGGTGTAGCTGAATCGCTTGGGGCTGGGCATCCCACAGCAAGCTGTTATCTGTATTGTTTTGGGAGTCTCTTGGACTCCTCTGATCAACAACTTGAAGGGAGGTTTTGAATGTCTGGGTTTTTCTTTGCATGCACTTGGGTTTTTATTAGAGAGTCTATGCCTCTTGAGGGAAGCATTATTATCTCAAGTGGTGTAACTTTATTTAAACCACACACACACACACACACACACACACACACACACACACACACACACATCTGTATACATATGATTCTGCATTATATTAGGTAAACATAAATTAGCATAAATCCTTAAGGCATTCACAAACATCTCAGGATTATTTATTCCTCTTTCCCCTGTATCGCCCTCCCTCCCCTTGCTCAGTGCAAGCCCTTCTCCCTCTTTTTTCTACCCCTCCCCCACCATAGCATCTGTGTCTTACCATTCCCCTCTACAGAACTCTTTTATTTTATTTATTTTTATTTACATGTTTATTTACATGTGTGTCTATCTCTGTTTATGCATATGCGTGTGTGTTTGTGTGCAGGCAAGTAGACTGAGAGGGTATAAGATCCCTGGTGCTGGAGTTATACATAGTTGTGCGAGCTGCCCGATGTGAGCATTGGAAACTGAATTCAGGTCCCTTTATAAGAGCAGAAAAAGCCCTTAAAGTGCCAAGAGATCTCTCTAGCCCCCTCTTTCTAGATATACTTCTCTGTATATTAGAGATCTACCCAAGCCTGACCACTAAACAAGCCTGTAAGAGCTCCCTCAGAGCTGTTACTCCTCAGCAAGCACTAGGTTGTTCTGCCCTGGCCTTCCCTTCCTCCTTTGCCACTCCTCACAGCTTCCGACCTGACTCCGTGCTCCCCAACCTTTTGGACCCTCAGCTCAGCACTGACCGACTTTCTCCAATATGTCTGCGTGTGGCTTTGTGAGACGCCGTTTCCTTCGTTTGGATGTGGCTTTGTGAGACGCCGTTTCCTTCGTTTGGAACAGATTTATGCACATACAAATTCTCAGCCGTCTGTGGAGGCCCATGGGCACAGTTTCTGGCTCTTCCCTGTGTCTCTCATTGAACCTTCTGTCCATCACAGGACACCTCTGCAAAGAATGCATTGTCTGTAGACTCCATACATTAATTGGCATCTGTCTACAGAACATCTACTTAAAACTACCACTTATATCTAAAGTTTATCCTAAGCCCTCATAAGTTTTCTGTCGCCTCCTTTTAGGGCTTGTAGATTAAGTGACACTTCTGCTTGGGCTGTAAGTACTTCAGTGTCTGACAAACTCTTGGGGACCAACAGCAAACTCAGCCACTCTTTAAGCCTACCTTTCAACAGTTCTTTCCATCACATGTAAATATGTTGAGAGTAGAATTCAAGAGACGATCAGGGATACGTCTTCTTCAGTTGCCTCTGAGTCCCTCTATCTCCAGGGCTTCATCTGGGACCATTAACTTTCTCTTCCATTTCTCTTCAGCTTTCTCTTTCTTCTCTTTCTCTCCTTCACCTTCCCACTCTCCTCCTTCTCAGAACTAAAGATTGTCTTCCAGGTCATATACAGAGATTTCCTGTTATTTCTCCTTTCTGAGTAAGTGGCTTATGGTGGCATTTCTACCAAGACTGTTGCTGACATCTGCTCACCTGTCACTCCTGGCTGCTTGTCTTTCATCATCGAGGCCCTAGGAATCACTAGAGGATGAGATGGATGGAAAGACTTATGTGTTGTGGGGACAGCTATGAGGAAACTCTCCAACTTCTTAGTACATGTCATTCTTGTGTCTTCTCCTTTTTCTCCATATTGACCAGTCACTCACTCTTATCACTGTGGAGCCCCAGCTGTTGAGGACTGGAGAAGTCTCCAGAACCTGTTGCTTTTCCTCACTGATAACTGGCTACCAAGGAGGGAGACCAGAAAGCTAAGGGGAGAGGATATTTGGAAGCAGAAAGATGCCCATGGAGCACTGAGACATTGGGTTGGGGAAGTCCTGCCAGATGTAGCCTACCTCATAGCTACCAGCCCATAACACATGGGGGCTCATCTCATGTCCTGATCTGGTTTGGGTCTGCTGCTGTGATAAAATACTGATCCAAAGCAAGCTGGGGAGGAGAGGGTTTACATAGCTTTCTGTTGGGGTGTTGGTCTGGTGCTGCTATGTATTCAGACACTAAATACAGGCTCCCCTAATTTGGTTGTAGTCCCTTTGAGAAGCACATTCTCGGTCCACTAAATGATGCTATGTAAACTTTGCTCAACCACCTTCTCTGACTGATTAAATAAAAGTGGCTGACAGCCAATTACTGGGGAGAATAGAAGCAAGCAGGGCTTCTTTTATGGGGCTGGGGGTCACAGGTAAGGACCATGAGGAGAGAGAGAGAGAGAGTGAGGAGAAAGGAGATGGAGAGAGCTGGAGGTTGCCATTAGATAGGATGGACCAGAAGCATGTGGCAGAGAGAAGTGCCCTCTGAGGACAGACTGAAGAACAAAAGCAGCCTGTAACTTTGGGAGTGCAGTTGGGAAACAGCTAGTATAGCTTAGATAATAGTTTTCAGGGGGTAGTTTCAGTCTAGTAATTGTGCTAAAGTTGATTGAGTAAACAGATAGGCTTCTGTCTTGATTATTGGGGTTGGCCGGGTCATATTAAGAACTAATAGAGTTATTAAAAAACCTTACAACTATAGCTTTCATGTCCCAATCACAGTCACCACTGAGGGAAGCCCAGGCAGGAACTCAGGCAGGAGCAGAGGAAGGAACACTGCTTTCTGGCTTGCTTTCTCCCTGGCTTGCTCAGCTACTTTTCTTAGACACATCCAAAGCTCACTTGCTCAGGAGTGGTACTGCCCACAGTGGGCTGGACCCTCTCACATCAACCATCAATCAGGGTAATGTCCCACGGGCCAATCTGATGGAGACCATTCACAATTGAGATTCTCTCTTCTCAGATATGTATAGGTTTTTGTCAAGTCGACAAAAGCCAACCAGCACATTCCCTCTGCTTGTCACATGTGACTTTTCCCCAGTGTCACACTTTTAGTCTTCCTCTCCAGCATCTCTGTCCTAGGTCAGGTGGCTGATGCCTAAGTTTCTGTTTTGGAGATGGAGATACTGAAATGTAATGATCCCAAGGCAGAGGGATGTAAATGCCGGCAGCTCAGCACCATATGTTTTATAAAAGCTACAGAAAGACATAATGCAGCGGCTGGTCCTGGTACCCAAGAGAAGGAAGGTGTGCCACACTGACCATTGCTGCTGACAGTGTGTGAGTGACCAAAGCCTATGTAATCCAGGGGGTCATTGCAGCAGAGGCAGGGGCAGCCCTTGAGCTCAGTTCCACTCCTGTGGTCTTTCTAGCACATCACGTAACTCACTTGATGTCTGACCATATTAGAGGAAGGTTGAGGGAGTTGCCTCAGATGAGATTAGAGGGAGAATACCTAGTTTCTTACCTAAAACTCCCTCACCACAAAGCGATTCTCCCCCACTACTTTTAAAGACTACACAACCTCTTGTATCCCAGGCCACCTTGCGCTCATCAGAGCGGAGGATGAACTCCCGATCCTGCATCTACCTGCTGAGTGCCGAGACTCCATGTGTGCTATGCTTAGCTGTTTGCTTTAACATCTTTCTCTCCATCTGTTTCCACTGTGAGGGACCAGGAGAAGACATGTTTCATTGCTCCCAGTTGCCATGATGGCTAGCGATATGTGTCCACAGGGTTTGTTTTCTGTGTGGCAGGGAAGTAGTGTAGATCCTGTGGAGGACACCAGCGGTGGACATGGGAGCAGGCTGGATGGTTCTGTCAATTCACTTGTTTTCTTGCGCCATCTTGAAACTATGTTATCCAGTGACAGGGCAAGCCGATTGTATTCGTTTAGATCCACCTGCTGGAGTTCCTGCCCTGGCTTCCCTTAGTAGTGACTGAGACTGGGGCATGAAAGCTTCATTCTCTACCTTAACAGATATGCACACACACACACACACACACACACACCCTCACACCTACACATTAATACTCATTTCTAGGTACTAAATACATGTAGGCTTTGGGGACAGATCAACCTCTTAATACTAGGCCTTTATTGCAGGAGCTAGAGTTTTGGGGGCAGGTGGGTGGGTAAGAGATAGGGAGTGGGGGTCTGAGCTGTCACTTTGCATTGCAAAGCCTCTATCCATAATGCATAAAGGGGCCTCCGAGAGTAGCCACAGCCTCCTGTCGTTCTGAGGCTCAGGGAAATTAGACAGCTTCAGAGCCCCTTATGAAAATGCAATGTATTACCGCTGCTTTTTTGACTAGTGAATTATGCATTCGAGAGCGACAAATTCCTAGATGCGGCCTTTATTAGGCGCCCAGAGTCAGGTGGGTGACAAGGAGGCCTGCCAAGCTCTGACAGCATGCTTGATAACTTTTCTGACTGTGCTTCCCGGAGGTGGTGTTGATATTATGTATTTCTCCCCTCTTTCATTTTATCAAAACATTGATGCTGGAGATTATTGCTCTATTTATGCATTTGGAACCTCTTCCTGGGTCAAAGGGCAGCATCATTTGAAATGACAAAGGCAACCATGGAGCTCTCTCTCTCTCTCTCTCTCTCTCTCTCTCTCTCTCTCTCTCTCTCGCCTATCTATCTGTCTCATGTGTCTGCAACTCTGGCATCCTCTGGTTTTTAAAGACTTATCTGTTGGAGGGCCTGCTCCTTCGTGAACTTCAAGCCTTTAGGTGCAAAGAAGCGTGGGCCAGCTCCTGCCACTCTGTCTGCAAGGAGGGACCTGTGACAGCTATAAAACTCATCTTCCCTGGGATGGGAGTTGGGGACAGTAGGCAAAGGCAGGGCCAGGTGACTTTTCTTTGACCACTTCTGAGGATTGACAACCCCCACCCCTGTAGGGGGCACTGTATCCCAGGGCATGGACTTTCTTTCCCAAGACATTTCTTGCCAAGCTACCTGGGGGGCCTTTCTAATGAGACCTCTGACAACATCACTTTCCGGCTTAAAAACCTTCCATGGCTCCCCATTGCTTACAGTCAGAATTTACATTTCTGAACCTGACCTGGAAGGGCTTGAGGATCTTGACCTACTGACCTTTCCAGTATTCCCATCAGATACCCCTGGCTGCACTCCCACTGGTCTACTCAGACTTTGGAGGAGTAATTTGATAACTCCCAGAGCATGCTGGGAATTTCTGACTTTGCATACGCCACACCCTCTTGCATGCAAGTCTGCTCATCTCCTTCCCCGACTCGCATCTGCCTCTCAATGGCTCAGCTTCACGGGGCACTTTAAGCTCTTCCTCCATTCCCCAGGCAGAATTATACCAGCATGTGTTAGTATTTTATGATACTGTAATAAAGCAACAGAGAGAAGCACATCAGAAGGAGGAAAGGTAGATTTTGGCTCATGGTTTTCGCTCACAATTGCTTGGCCTGTGGCTCTAAGTTTGACAGGGAGCATGCAGTAATCAAGCTTGCTTGCTTATGGGGGCCAGGAAGCAGAGAGTGAGAGACCGGAAGTGGCTAGGGAAAAGACCCTTTATAGTGCCTTAACTTCCTCCAACTAGGCCCCGTCTCCTAATAGTTGATTAAGTTATGAATTCATTAATGTATTGATGGAATTACCACCTGATGCACCGATCATTTTCCGGGAGCACCACCAATTAGGGCCAAACCTTTAATACATGTATGTGCTTTCGCACAAATGGGACGGTTCACATCGATGCCCAAATCCATTGCACTTGTGGATTTAAAAGGTTAAAACTGCAGTTTATTTATTTGTGTATGTGTGCACCTGTGCATCGGGTGTGCGTGTGCCACAGTGCCTATGGAAGGCCAGAGGAAAACTCTCAGGGTTCTCTCCTGCTACGTTGTGGGGTCCAGGGATTAAACTCAGATCATCAGGCCTGCGTACAAGCACCTCTCCCCACCAAACCATCTTGCTGGCCCTCATCAATGCAGGCTTATTGTCCTTGCCACCTTCTTTTTAACCTACTACCTAGGTCACTGTTGGCGACAAGTGAGTGAGTGTTGATTGTGCACGGTACTGCATTACCTAATGTTGGGTTGTCAAGTACTGAGTGCCTTGTTCTAGTCAGGCATGGATGGCGTCTGACACTTGTTAACAGCATCGCTTTGGACAAGCTACTTAACTTTGAACAAGCTTTCAAGCTTTTATTTGTAAAATGGGAATCATGGTTAACACTGACTTTATGGAAAGTTAATGACAGTTAAATGGGATGATATCTGTCCAGTGTGTCAGGGACTGCTCCTATGACCAGAAGAGGGAACACAAAAAGCATGTAGCAATCAATAGCTATGATGATGATGATGATGATGATGATGATGATGATGATGATGGTGGTGGTGGTGGTGGTGATGATGATGATGATGATAGTAACACATGACAGTCTCGGTTGCATTGCATCATCATATGCTAATATTATGTAAATATACTTATAATAATATAAATATTGCTAGGATTATTCACATTACTTGCTCTCCTTGAACTGCCTGGGCCTCTAACTTTCCCTGGCTGTTCTGCCCTACCCTTGGCAGATGGGATGTGGATCATTTTAATTAGGTTTTATTGGGCTGTTATATGGGTCATAATTGTGGCCATTATTCATTTTCATGGGGCTGCTGACACAGCCTCGATTTAGACATACTGATATCTTGATGAGATGAGTCCCCATATCAAAGTGGTTTCTGTTTGAGAGGCAGGGGCTGTGACAGTAGGGTCCTTCTGAGACCCCCACACATTCTAGAGAAATGATGCCAGGGTGTCCATAGAGAAAGGGGTGCATCAGTGGTTCTTCTGCGTAGGTAGAAGGTCTATCCCAGTTGGTCTCGTGTTCTATGCTTGCTGTGAAATCCTCATCATCTCAGACAGCGTCCTCCACATATCAGGCACTGGAAAAATATTGTCCAGATGAAGCCACCCTTCCATGTGCTCAGGAAGCACTTGAAAATAAGTATGGTTGAGCATGCAGAGTGGGTACTGGCTCATGGGTCCAGCTAATAATTCAAAAGATAGGGCCTTTAGGAGTGACTAATGTCTTCCCTGAGAGATTGGCTTACTTCTCTAGGGAATACATTAGTTCCTAAGACAGTGGGTGATGAGGGCTGGGGAGGTGGCTCACTTGATAAGGGGCCTGTTATGCAAGCATGAAGACTTGAGGTTCAATCCCCAGCTCCCACATTAAAGCCAGACATGGTTGCACGCATCTGTAACTATGGTGCTTTGAGGGTGAGACAGGCCCGTTGGTGCCTATGGGCCAACAAGTAGCTCGCTAGAGGACCAGTAAGCTCCAGGTTCAATGAGTGACCCTGTCTCAAAAGATAAGGTAGGATAAGAAGATGGGCCAGTGGGTAAAACATTTCCTGAGCAAAGGGCCAGGACTTACGTTTGGATACCCAGGACCCATATGAAGCTGAGCATGGCTGTATTTATAATCCCAGCTCACCTACAAGCTAGCAAGAGGAGAAGCAGAGACAGGAGAATTCACGGATGCTCATGGTCCATCAAGCATGGCGTCCACATCTGGGAACAAGGGACTGCCTCAAACAAAGTAGAAGGCAAAGACAGACAGCTGAGCTTGACCTTTGACCTCCACACATGTGCTCTGGCATGAGTAAACTCATATGTCCAAATACTCATGCATGTTTAGGCACATACACACGCACAGGCACAAACACACAGGCACACACATACACAGGCACACACATACACACACATACACACACATACTCATACACAGGCACACAAACATGCACAGGCACACACACACAGGCACACACAGGCACACACACATGCTTAAGCACAAAAACTCAAGCACACACAGGCACACAAACACACTCACTCACACACATATGTACAGGCAGACACACACACTCACACACAGGCACATACAAACAGTCATACACACAGGTATACACACAGGCACACACACAGGCACACATACAGGTATACATACAGGCACACACAGGTACACACACAGGCACACACACAGACACACATACAGGTATAACCACAGGCACACACACAGGCACACACACAGGCACACATATACAGACACACAAAAACAAAAAGCCGGATAAGGTGGAAAGCTGTAGTGGAAGGCATCCAACACGAACCCCTGGCCTTTGCACGTGTGCGCGCACATGTTCACATGCATCTACACTCCGTAGGCACACACACAAAAACACACAGGGGGTTGTTATAAAGACAAGTACCTTCCCCCATGTCTTCCTGGCTCAAATGCTTCTGGACTTTTCGGTTACCCCCTTCCCACTTCTCTGAATAGAAACTTAATAAAACCCTCACTGGTGGCTGAGCAGATGCTGGTGTCTTTCAAAACCAAAGCTCTTTATAAGATAAGCCAGCCTCAGGTAGTCTGTATAGCAACAGGAAGTAGACTTATACATGGTGAGATGCCTATGCAGACTCAAAGCTCACTTTTCCCCAGATATCTGAATCAGTGTGCTCTTAGAGTCAGCCCGGATATATTATTGTTTAGTAGCAGCACACACACACACACACACACACACACACACACACACACACACACCCAGGGGAGCTTATTAGAGTTGTGTATTAAAACCGATCAGCTCTTACTCTCAGGGAAATCACTGCCCTCGCTTTGTTGATTCAGTCTACCAGATTAAGCTGCCTTGTAGGGTAACTGAGTGTCACACACACAACACACACACAACACACACACACACACACACACACACACACACACACACACAC
>JANHMN010000002.1:219574698-219587198 GCA_030674055.1 Rhabdomys pumilio
TCTCTCTCTCTCTCTCTCTCTCTCTCTCTCTCTCTCTCTCTCTCTCTGCATTTGTGTGTGTTTTAAGATTTACTTTTATTTTTAAAATGTTTTAAAAAGTTTTATGTTATAAAATCTTTCTCCATTTTTTGAAACTTTTTATTGGTTCTTGGTGAATTTCATGTTATGCACCTCAAACTCACTCATCTCCTCCCCTTATAACCACCCTACACCCTTGCAACCTCTCCCACAACAGAGAAAAAAATCTTGTTGTAGAAGCTGTAGTGTGTCACAATGTGTCCCACAGTACACCCTTTTGCCCACAATTTTTGCTTTGTAAATGTTCCATGCAAAGACTCAGTCTGATATGAGGCTTCTGCTGCTCTATCAATACTAGAACCTCTCTGGGACTCCTCTCAGATACCCTGTTGTTGCCCTGTGTCATGGAGACCATGTAGAAAAGAGGCAGGATTAGCAATCCCACACTCATGCTTTCTGAGCCAGCTTGCCTGTGCCCGCACCCCCAGAATCAGCTCTGCTGTGCTACTCAGGTGAGGTACAGGGCCCAGTTCTTGGGAGTGTTGCAGCTGGAGAGGGACAAGGCCGGCTCTCCTGACTTTCATAGGTGGTAAAGTGGGAGCATCTCTCCCTTATGCATGTCACCACAGGGCAGACAAGTGTGGTGCTAGCTCTCCTATGCTCATGGCTTTGGGGCCAGCTCACCCAGGCTCCTGCAGCCAGGATCAGCTATACTGTGCTCCAGGTCTCAGATCATAACTAAGGCTGCATTTTCCTATCCCTTGCGCTGTGTATCAGTGTTTCCTCAGAGCCCAGCACTTGACAATGGCACAGGGTAAGTACAGTCTAGCTTCTAGGCGTTCTACCGGCCCAATTGGCCATTCCTACACCCCAGTGGCAGGATGGGGTGGGAGGAAGGGGAGGGAATGCAAAGCCACAGAGGCCATGCCTAGGAAACAGTGTTCTTCAATGCTCCCACCCACCTGTCTGAACCTTGGAGGGAACGATAGTGAGGTTCCTTTTAGGAATGAGTATTCAATAATACTTGTTCTCAGAACCTTGATCAGCTGTGAATCTCTGCAGTAACCCAGACCCACTATGGGATGTTCTCCATGCATCTCTTTGTTATGTACTGTAGAGAAAGAGGCAATACAATGGCCATGGTAGGGAGAATACATAAAAAATGTCCATAGTGAAGAAGTGTTATCCCTAACTCATATAAATCTCCTTTAAATTAGTAAGAAAAGGAAAAACACTCTAATACAAAAAATGTCTAAAGACCAAGGAAAGATTAAAAAAAAATGCTCTGAGTGTCCTATGAACAAAAAAATGAATTTTACAAATAATCTAAGAAATGCAAATAAAATAAATCATTTGTTAAGGTTGATAGTGATTAAAAATTTTAAAAAAATCGATTAATTTTAGGAAGGAAGGATGTAAACGCTCACGACATGAGAGCTACATGGACATTTGTGAGCCTTTTCACAGCGTGAGAGAGTGTATTTATGTTTGAAATTCACATGTCAGTTAAACTGGTGCCTCCTGGCTTCCCTGCCTTTCTCAAGAATAAATTGATGCTTCTACCTCCAGCATCCACTCAAGGGTCAGAACTAGACACATGCACATAGATACAGGTACAGGACTATTTACCACAGTGGTGTGGGAAAAAATACAAAACCAGAAATAAATGCCCTTGTCTCTGTGACACATGGGTGTCTCAGAAAGAGTGCCTCAGATGATGTGAGAAACAGGTCAGGCTACGGCAATGCCATCTATGCTCAACACAGTCCTGTGGTAGTGTGGGGACCATAAAATGTCCTTATGCTGTTGGGTGGCTGTCTTGACACCTGATATGACATTGAGAGGTTTTGGTTTCTATAATAAGCATGCTTCTTCTTCTTCTTCTTCTTCTTCTTCTTCTTCTTCTTCTTATTATTATTATTATTATTATTATTATTCATTTGGTTAGGAAAGACCACCTAACCTAATAGCAACCTGCTTCGCATGGTTTGCTCAGCATGCAATCTAGAGTAAAGAAATACTCAAGACAAATAGATTCTGGAGTCTTTCATTAGAATAATGAAATTATTCTATAATAATAGAATTAATAGAATAATAGAATAATAGAATTAATTCAATTTCATAGAATTAGTCTTTCATTCTGTCCACTGTGGAATCATCTGTTAAGTTCCATCTACCAAGGTATTGAAAGAGGTCATCGGTGGATCCCTTGAGACTGAGATAGTCATTCATTGTGTCAAGATAGAAACTTTTGTCATCTCAGAGAAAGCAATTGCATCTTGATCTTTCTTTGCATTAGATGGTCTTTTTTGTTCCTGATGTTACATCAACAGATCTTTGAATTCAATGAACTCAACTTAGGGATCTATAACCAAACAACACTCAGTTAAACTGTTTATCATTTGAGTCATTGGGGGAGCAGCAAAAGAGCAGGAAATGGCAGTCCTGCATGCAAAGTCTTTTCTCAGACAGACTCTGGTTCTATGTTAGATATCATTGCTTAGAATGAGACCAAAGGAGAGAAAATGCTGGGAGGATTGGAAGGAGAAACATGAGAGCACAGGGATATGGCCATTGATGAGGATTGGTGCACTGTCCTTGTTAACCCCTTCATGCCCTTGCTGTCTTTCCTAACCTTACACCAACAGTATTGACTAGGCTGATGAAGTTTTTTTATCTACATTAACCATGACCAATCCCATTTTCAAGCATTCTATTCCATTAACAGACACCTGTCCTGGGTTTTGGTTCAGAACATGTGATCCCTGCACCTTTGAATGCTTCCTCTCCCCTGGGCCACAGTGTATAGGAAGAGAGAGAAAGTTGGTATTCAGGTGTGAGTGTGGGGGAGGAAGGGTGAGAGGGTGGGGTGGATGTTGGGGACCCCGAGATATTTTCTTTCTTGTCTGTTTTTTCCACCCTATTCCTTTTCCCTCCATGTCAACACCAAACAAGACAGGACTAAAATTAATGGGGAAAGCAGCAATTAGCAAATTAGGTTAGCGGCGTGTTGCCGAGTGGCGCGGCTGCCAGGTGCGGGGTCTCTGGCAGGATATTTATTAGGGCCTGTCAGAGAAGTGACACTTTGATAAATGGAGTTGGGTAATCAGCCCTCTCCGACAGCAAGCATTGTGAGGCCCCAGCATGCGCCACTGCAGAAGCTAGCCTTTGTTAGGATTCTTTAAAAAAAAACTTCACAAGCAGAAAATGGTACAACAGCAGCCTACTGTCACAGAGAGTAGCCTCGAACTTAAGTTCTGGTGTCCAGGGTATGCTCTGAGGGGTCTTGGGATTTCCTTTTGGAATGCTCAACTGGGAAAGCATGGTCAAAAAGCAACCAATATGGAAAACTCCCTGAGACTTAGAAATGCCCTAGAGTTGAGATGGGAAAATAGGAGTGGATTTTAAAGAATAATCAGGAAGGTGGAGGACAGCCTCCTTGGCTACTTAGTGATGATGGCCATGTGCTGAGGTGCCCGAGTGGCTGGACTGGGAAGAGGAGTGGAGGTAGGGTGGCTCTGTAGGTTGTGATTCTTCACCTTTGGAATGGCGTGTATCATAGGAATCCTCCCCTTGGCAAACATATGTAGTGCGTCTCTCCTCTCAAGTGACTGGCTTCTCAGGTAGATGCAGTTTAATCTTGACGGCCAACTTGACAGGCTCTGAAATCATCTAGGAGGCAAACCTCTAGCCACATCCTGAGGGAGTTTCTAAATTGAGTTAATTGAACTGGGAAACTCAACTTAAATTGTGGATGGCATCTTCCCATGGGCTGGTCCCAAACTGAATAAAGAGAATTAAACTGAGCACTCATGTTTTTTTCTCTCTCTGGTTCCAGGTGGTGGACTAGACATCCAACAACCACGCCTTCCCATCACAATGGACTACTACCATGGTGGACCATCTCCAAATGTGAGCTCACTACCATTCTCTATCATGATGGACTGAGTCCCCGTAGACCACACATTTTTTTCTGTCAAGTATTTGGCCACAGCAATGATATAAGCAACTAAGACAGAAGGTAGTGTCAACCCATCAACATTGTAGCCTAGCCTCTTACAGAAGTTTGCCCAAACCTAGTTCTCATGGGAATAATCCTTGTTTAGTGAGGATCAGAAGTACAGGAGTCTGTCAGAAAAGGACTCTTATCACACAGTGGTTATTGCTGATGGAGCTTTGACAAAGGAGTGATGGAGGATGAACAAGGTTCTCCAGGTGGCCATAGGTTCTTGTCATCTTCTCGTAAATATACATTTGGGCGGGGAGTCTGTCTTTGTCAGAGGTTAAGCAGTAACACATATGAAATAGTTGAACTGATCTCAACAAAGTTGAATTTCTGGTGATGGTAATGACACACTCGAGGTATCAGGGAATGCATGGTTTGACAATATGCCCCTGCTTAGGAAGGACTTCAGAGTCCTGTCAGCTCTCTGGTAAAACACAGGATTATTTTTAGTGGAAATGGAAACACGAGTTATGCTGGGTCACTGTTCTTCAGTCACTTGCACTACGGAGTATGTTTGCAACCATGTCTACTCCAGGGACGTGACCTGAGGTCCCATATCAAGGGAACTGTATTTGGTGCAACATTTCCAAGATGGTATGAAGTTCACTCCATATGAAATCCCCTACTATCTTGGCATTTAGCAGTATAGATTAATCTTGTCCATTTTTAAACTTTATATAAATGCAACCATACACTGTACAATTCTTGTTTCTGCTTCTTTTCATTCATTATTTGAGAGGGCCATACTTATGGGGCAAGTATCATTCATCTTCTTTATTGTCTAGTATTCCATGCTGTGAGAACATTATTTAACCATTCTTCCGTGGGTTGGCTCGTTGGAAGTTGTGAGCGACGATATATGATTAAGGCCCTTCTCACACTCTCTCCTTCCTCACCTCCTACTGCATCTTCTTCCCCTCACTCTCTCTGCATCAGTCACAAGGATCTTCTGTCCCTTCCATAGCCACCAGGCAGATACACACCTTGGCTCTGAGTATATATCACTTCCTTAGCCTGGTAGCCTCTAATCTAGCGATCTGGTGGTTGTCTCCTTAAATCTCTGCAGGCTTTTTCAAGATGGCCCCTTCTGGATGCCTTCTCCAGCTAGACGCTTAGAGTTCAAATTTTGTCCATTTGTTTTTTTCCATCACACTCTCTTTTTCTTCAGTGTAATCACCACCATGGGTCATACCAGACATGTCACTTAGCTGTGGGTCATCCGTACTGAACACAGCACCCAGTAACTCCAGGGATATGCTAATTGCCATGTCACATCCACTATGCAAGCACAGAGCCTACAGAAGGTGACCTATCTAGGCATATCTACAGAATGAACACTTGTCTAAAACATAGACAATATCAGTTCTGAGCATAGGGACCTCACCAAAAAGGAACTTAGAATAAATTCACCTGACATCTTTTGGGGACATGCACTAGATCTTGCTAAATACCTCATTCTTTTACAATTAGTTGCCAACTGACCAGTTAATAAGATCTGGATTTTTTTCTTGGGATTGAATATGAGTCTTTCCTTTTCTTAGAAAATCAATACATTATTTATCTTCTGTACTCTCTAACATTCCCCTTGATTTATCAGAGATCTTTCCTGTGACTTTGAGATGAATTCAGCTGAATTCTGCTGGGTCCCGCCTACCTTGCTTGTGATAAAACTTCCAAGTGCGGTTTTGCATGGTCATCAGCCTTTTCTGTGCACCTGCCAGGTGCAGAGTGCTGTCCTACATCCAAGGACATGGGGCACAGTGGACACTTTCTTTGTTTTGGAGCTCAGGAGTTAGGTGTGAAGGGTGTGATCATAAAGCGTCAGTGGCCTGGTGAGGCTGTGTGGGATGGTACCGTGGGGTGGGACAGTGGATGTAGTCAGGCGAGATTATGTGGGGTGGGTATGGAGAACTTGCAGACCTTGTTGAAAGGTTTTTTTTTGCTATGGCTCAGGAAGCCAACAAATATTTACTGAGCTTCTGTCATGTGGGAGGTGCTCTGGTGCTCTGCTGAGCTTGCTGGACACAGGCGGTATCCTCATGATTATGAAATGTCTCCTTAAACCCATGTATCTAAGGCTTGGTCCTCAATACAACTGTATCTAGAGATAGAACCCTGAGAGGTGATTGTATTGTGAGGGGTCTGATGGTACTAGTAGATTACTATAGGTAATGTTGTAAATTAATGGGTTGTTTAGAGAGGTGGACTATCTGTAAGAAGTAGTTGCTGTGGGAAACATCCTGGAAGGACTTGTTGGTTGCAGATTCCCACTCTCTGCTGCTGGCGACTATGTTGTGAGGAGCTTTGGTCACCATACACACCACACTCCCCACTTTAAGGAGACAGTCATGGAGAACAAGAAAGACCATTATAGGCACCAACTGCAGTTCCAAGGTGATTTCCAGTTTACTTGGTATTCTCTCTCTCTCTCTCTGTCTCTCTCTCTCTCTCTCTCTCTGTCTCTCTCTCTCTGTCTCTCTCTCTCTCTTTCTCCTTCCCTCTCTCTTTCTCTCTCTCCCTCTCCTATCTCAGCCAGCCTCACACTTATTGCATATGAGAGGCTGTTTTTTTTAACTCCCAGCCCTCCTGCCTCCATCTATCAAGTGCTGGGATGACAGGCATGCCCCCGCCATCCCCAACTTTTTGAGCTTTCATTATTACTGACTTGAAATCTATTTTTTTTAAAAGACATGATCTCATTCTGTAGACCAGGCTGGTCTCAAACTCACAGAGATCTACCCGCCTATGCCTCCCAAGTGCTGGGACTAAAGGTGTGTGCATCACCATGCCTGGCCTCAATTCTAAGTGCTTATCTATTAGTCATCTGTCCTGGCTTCTGCTTCTTTATGAGTCCAGCATGGTGTGGTATGCTACATGTCAGTTTCTTTGCACTGTCTCATTTGCTGGCACTCAGCTATCCCGAGTAGTCTTTATGTACTTTTCTGTGTGTGTTGTTGGATGATAATACTTCTTCTTTTACTAACAATTTTATTTGAGTCTTAGTTGCAGTTTTCTCTCTTTTTTTATTACTCTAATTATGTCCTCAATTTTGCTTACTTTTAAAAATAATTTTTAGTTTTGATGTTTTTCTATTTATTTTGCTGTTTTTTCTTATTTATGCTCAAATTATAAAATCCATATATGACAAAATCATAATTCACATCACTCATGCAGGACAAGAACTGAAGCACTTCCCTGTAAGGTCTGAGATAAGAGCAAGGTGGCTGTCATTACTTAGGGTTCTACTGCTGTGAACAGACACCATGACCAAGTCAACCCTAATAAGGACAACATTTAATTGGGGCTGGCTTACAGGCTCAGAGTTTCAGCCCATTATCATCAAGGCAGAAACATGGCAGCATCCAGGCAGGCATGGTACAGGAGGAGCTGAGAGTTCTACATCTTCATCTGAAGGCTGCTAGCAGTATAATGATTTCCAGGCAGCTAGGATGAATGTCTTAAAGCCCAAATGCACAGCAACTCACCTACTCCAACAGGGCCACATCTTCTAATAGTGCCACCTCCTTGGCCAAGCATATAAAAATCATAATAATGGCCATTACCAACAGTTCTTGAGATGCTCCTGGAGTTGATGGCCAGTGCAATTGGACAAGAGAAACAAAGAGAAAACATGGAAGTCAGAAAGAGAGGAGTCGAATAATTTGCGTTTGAAGATGACATGACCTTTTGTGGGGGAAACCCAAAGGCTGCTCCAGAAGCCTGTAAAATCTAATTAGCAAGCCCATTCCAAGTTAGGATACAAAACAAACACACAGAGACCAATCACATCTCTATGTACTAACAACTGACTATGTAAAAGGAAAATTAAGAATATAATGCCGCTTACGAAGTGTATCACAAAGAATCAGATACTATGGTATAAATGTAACCAAGTAGGTAATTGAACCAGCAAAGAAAGAAATGAGAGAAGACACAAAGACTCAGATTAGCAGCTTCCCCACTGTTTAAATGGAATCTATGGATTTCATGTCATCCTTATCAAAATCCTCAAGCATTAAAAAAAAATTATATAATGGTGAGACCATCCTCCCTGGGGCTGGACTTCTGACAGTGTGCTTGCTGGGTTCTTCTTTTGAGAAGATGGAGTGATGGGACTGGCAAACACACTGACTCTGGACTCCCTGGATTCTAATGCACAGACACTACTCACTAAGCTATAGCTGTATGCAAGTCTCTCATCCCTGTGAGCTTCAGTTTCCTCATCTGGGAAAATGCAACCTTTGGTTCATACAGTCATCAGATTGTACAGGATCACTTCTGGCACATAAAAGGCCTCCAATAAAGATCATTTGCAAATTGCTACAGAATTTCAAGGCTGATCTTAACTTAACACGCACATCATTCTTACCAAGGTCTCCATGGAATCCACACCCAGATGAGCAAGGCAGCTCTGAGCTTTATGAGGGTGAAGGGTATAAATACCACTTCAGCTACCACAACCAAGTCCATCATAACCATGTCCACTGTGACCACAACCATCTCCACCACCTCCTGTCTGCAACCAGCTCTACCTCACCTCTACCCCTCCCTAACCTCTGCTTTTATCACCACCTCCTCCTCAACTTCCTCTCCACCTCCACATCCTTCTCAACCACCACTTCCACCTCCTCCTCCACTTCTACGACCTCATCTCCTAGACTTCAGTTTATAGTGTTTTTAGTTCCCTGAATAAGCATCAATGTCCATAACAGTGCCTGGTGTACATGTTTTATATTATTTTATAATACACATTATTAATACATTTTATGATATATTATTAATACATTTATGATACATATTTATTGTATGATACCATCATTATCATCCCTTTAAAAAGTAGCAGTGAATGGTTAAAATATGTTTGTGTTTATCATCTGAATTTATTTTTACAAAAGTTTATGATTTTAGGGGATGTGATGAGAAATCCTGTGGATTACTTGTGAAGTCTTTGAGCTAACTGTTTTCTTACCCCCATCCTCTCTGTCTTCCTGTTTTTCTTTCTCTTCTGGAGATCAAACCTTGTGTATTCTATGCATGTTATGTTCTATCAATGAGCTGTAATCCAAGGCCCCCTTTGCCCCATTTTTAAGGGTTGTTAATCAAACAAAAAATACTAGAACATCTGGTTTACAAGGCCTAGGATGGTAACCTCTCCTATAGAGTGTTAGTCAGGTTAGGCTAGGTTGTGCTGCAGTGACAACCTTCCTCTGTGGTTCAGCCTAGTACAGGTTTATCTCTCGCTGAATTAATGGCAGCTGTGGGTCTGTGCCACCCTTATGACATTTGTCTTTTAGGCACTTAACCAACAAGGCTCTTTGAATTCTGTAGTTCTGCTATCTGAACATCAGGCCTCTTGGCAGTGTGTCAGAGGAAGAAGAATGCTAGAGAATTTCAAGGAAGCCTTTCCCCAGCCATAGGGATCCATTAAGAAGACTGTCCCACAAGGCCCTGCCTATCTGCAAAGGGCTAAAACATGAGAAAGTGGGATACATGGGAAGAGATGAGGAAATGGAGCTGCTTAGAGGTCAGTGCCATATTTGACCTTGACAGTAAGGAGCTGCTTAGAGGTCAATGCCAATTTGACCTTTGACAGTAAGAAAGAGCCAAATGGAAGTCTTCTTGGGCAAGTATGATTTTCCAAAGCCCATGAGTTTATCTACGACAGCCTTCTTCCCTCCTAAGCTCCTTGTCCCAGCAACAAACCTTATTAAACATCTCGTTACTTTGGAGTGGCTCAGACAGAATGTTCCCGTGGTTGTTGGCGTGTCTCCCAGAAAAGTCTGTCTAGCTCTCCCTGCCTCCCCAGCCTCTGGCTCTGGCCCCAGTGGGGGTGGGAGGTGCCATAGTCTGAGTAACTCATGGCTCCTTTGCCTCCCCACAGTGATGAATGACACCCATCCATCCTGGACCCTGCTGATGGCCCAGCTCGTCCATCATGGCTCAGAGCTCCCAGCTGATGTATTAGTGGCTGAAGAATGGATTGCTCAGAGTCCAATCTACTTGGGAAAGAAACTGAGCCAAATAGTGGATTCAATTGAATTACTTGTTCACCCTGGCCAGAGCTGAAAGGTACTCTGGCAACCCCTCTTGGGCTCCTGCAGAAATATGACTTGCAGTCCCTGAGCTAATGGGCTATTCCCAACAAACTGGGCAAGGCATCACTTTAAAGAAAAAAAAAGATTCATGGAGGAGATATTGACCAATTGGCTTCAGAATGGGAAACTAGACAAGCCAGATGAGCCCCCTAGTGGGAGAAGACAAGGGTGGATCAAACCACACTTGGGGTTTGTGACTGGGCTTGGCTTTGTGCCCTATTTTATTTATTTATTTATTTATTTATTTATTTATTTATTTATTTATTTATTTATTATTCACTTTACATACTGCTCACTGCCCCCCTTCCTGGTCACCCCTTTCCACAATCCTTCCTCTATCCCACCTCCCTTTCTCCTCTGATTAGGTGGGGCCCCCTGGGTATCCCTTTGTGTCCTATTTCTGATGCTTATTAATTGTAAGATCCTGGGCAAGCCAAGTAAGCACTGAGTATCTCAGCTTCAGTTTTACTCGGGGTGACTGTTGTTAAGATTAAATGAGATGTTGGATGTAAAGTGCTGAGCTCAGCAAGCTGAGTATGTAATAAGGGGTGATGCTGACCTCTGTCAGATTTCTACCAGTGAGGAACCCTGAAATTGCCAGGGACACAGCAGCAGATAATAATGGTTTTAAATTATTTGTTACTTCACCACTGAGGGATGGAAGGACTGGCCTCATGATTGCTTTAAACCAGTAGGTTCTGGGAGAACCACATCACACAGGGGCCTAGATAGCCTGTAAGAACCTGATATGGTTTATATTTAAAGCAGCAGCACCCAATCCGGCTTGTTTTTAATCAGCCGCCATCTTCCTGACTAGGCTAGGGCTATTCTTACTGCCACTTGGCTCAGGACACTGGCTTAGTCAGCCAGAGACATTGACCCTGCCACCCATGAGATGCTAATGGGGGAGATGGCTCTGTCAATCTTCCACCCTGTCTCCACAAGGTTGGGCTGAGCCCAGACCATCCTGCCATCCACGCGGTACCCGGTAGAAATGAGACTCTAATGTTTAAAGATTATCCAATAGCTTTATATGTTTGGTAATGCTCAAATAACAAGATGCCCACACAATTAGAAGTGTTAACCAGTTAACTAACCTAGATATAAGTTGTTACCCAGGGCTGCTCTCGATACATGTGTGGTTCTCCATCGCTCCTACATCTCTGCCTCCTCAGCTCCTCATCTCCTTCTCCTCCTCCTCTCCTTACTCCTCCTCCTCCTCTCCTTACTCCTCCTCTCCTTACTCCTTTTCTTCCTCTCCTTACTCCTCCTCTCCTTACTCCTCCTCTTCCTCTCCATACTCCTCCCACCTTAGCTCCTCCCAACTTGTGGGGAAAATTTCCCACTACAAGATCCAGCTCCTCTTACTTACATTTTTAGGAACATGTACTTTGATTAGGGGAACATATAATTACCATGCAGCTAATAGGTAAGAAGTATATTTATATCAAGATGACATCCTGTGAGGAAGTCCAAGCCAACAGCCTGGATAGGCCACATGAAGTGAGATACCCCATTGGTCCTCACTGATTTCAATGAAGTACCAAACAAACAAGGCAGAGAAGATGCCATTTTGGATGTCCAGATTCATCTTTAGCTGACAATAACCCTTGGTACTATGCACTGTAAGTGCATGAGGGACCCCAAGGGAGAACATTCTCCCCACACAAGAGAGAAGCTATTTTAAGCCAGGGTTATGGGGGTTGGTTATTTAGAGACAGACAACTGACAGAGGGGCCAATATATGGTTTGAATCTGAAATGTTCCCAGCAGGCTCATGATTTGAATGTTTCTTCCCTGGCTTTGGATTTATTTTGTCAGGTTGTAGGCTGCAATACAGCTGAAGGAAGGAGATCATGAGGGGAGGGGCGAGCCTTTGGCAATTATTATACCCAACCTTCTTGATGTGCTTGCTGTTTTCTTTTCCACCATGATGTGAGCAGCCTCGGTCCTATGCCCTTGGTGCCATGAGTTATTTTGCTGTGTTCTCCTCCTGGTGGTCATCTAAAACCCTCTGAAGCCATGACCCCAAATAAGTATTTTCTTTTGTAAGCTGTTTCTTTCACGTGTTGTGGGCACATATTTATTCATCCAACACTTAGTGACTATCACAAAATGTTAAGAAGAATCCTTGGAAAATGAACATGGGGGCCCAGAGATTGAGGTGTAGTCTGGTTCTTTTCAGACCTCAAGGTTCCAAATGAAGGCTTCAGAGAGTGCTTTAAATAAATAACACATGTCTTTTAGCCTTGGAAAATGAGTGGTGCACCAATTTTGGGGGGTAATGGAGCCCTACACCCACACATTTATCCACTTCTGTTTCCTCCCTTGCCCTTGTAAGTAACTCACTATAGCACTATAATTTTATTTTTGCATTGAAT
>JANHMN010000002.1:219588900-219599336 GCA_030674055.1 Rhabdomys pumilio
CTTCTCCTTCTCCTTCTCCTTCTCCTTCTCCTTCTCCTTCTTCTTCTTCTTCTTCTTCTTCTTCTTCTTCTTCTTCTTCTTCTTCTCTTTAATCTACACTCACCTTTGGGTCTCAACCCTGTTGCCATTTTGCCATGAAGGCCTTATTAGTTTCTCTGTGGAACAGATCATGGTAAAAGCCAGCAACACATAGCACGCACATTGCCTAACCCTCACAGTAAGTTTCCTACCCACATGGCCGCTTTTAAAATCCTTTCCTCAGCCACATGAGGTCGATGCTATTGGTCTGCTTTGTATGGGGTTTAATTTCTGGCACCAGGTTTCTGTCTTCTGTAGAGTTTCTTAGTCCTGGAATCAGGTCTATTAGTGCTTTTATGCTGCTTTTCTGAGTCAAAGCCTCACACTGTAGCCTAACTTGCCCTTAAATTAGCAGCAATGCCCCTGCTTCAGTCTCTTGTGGGCTGAGGTGGTTTGCATAAGCCACAGGCCCAGCTTTTCTGTGAGTCTCTAATTGCCTTTCTTGACTCTTCGTATTACTCATCTTTAACATGGTATTGCCTTCTAATTGTTGTTGCAGATAGGCTCTCTTTCCCCTGCTGCCCACCTTCATCTCTCTCCTCCTCTCACTATACTAAGCCCCAGGGTCTTTTTCTATGTAGCCCAGGCTGACCTTGAACTTATGATCCTTCTGCCTTGGCCTCCTCTGTATCAAGACTGCAGGAATTAACCATCCTGCCCTGCTTATTTGTGCTTTTAAACCAAGTTTGTTCTCCCCACAGTACGTGAGACTCACATGCTATGTATGTGTCTGTTCCTTGCTATCTCTATAGAACCAGTTCAAGGCCTGATGCAGGGCTATGGCTTGAATTCTCTCTGAAATCCATATAGAATGTTTTTGGTTGTAAGAGGTGAAAGCTTTGAGAGATGAGACTGTGAGGTCTTTGCTTGCTTTAGTGATCACTAAAGTTACCATGGGAGGGGGTAGTTGCCTTGGGGATGAGCTCCTGAGCCAGCCTGATTCATTCTTGCTCTCTAGTTTCCATGTGCCTGTTTGCCCTCTGCGGTGTTAGGACCCAGCACAAGGTCACTGGCACCACGCCGCCGAACTGTGAGGAACGACTTTCCTTTGTTAATAAATTATCCAGTTTCGGTTGTTCCAATACAGCAGCAAGAGTCAGACTAAGACGCTTAGAGTTATTGTTCAAGAACACTTTCCAAGGACAGCTTGGCCACTTTGTGTTTTGAAGACTTTCTTTATCAGTGATGATTCCCTGACACTCTCAGACCCCTGCAAGTATCTTTAGTTTGTGTGGCGTTCTAGGATAGAACTGGATTTCAGCACAGGGCATGATACCCTGTGACTCCAGGCAGCCTTTCCCTTGGTGAGCAGTGGGGTGTGCAGAAGGATCCGGGTAGGGAGAGGGAGTGAGGCTAAGTAGAAGGCACATGGGTGGGGGCAGATGATTGGCACAGCTGCTGGAGTGAAACTAGGGCTATAGAGGCTAAGCCCTGGTGGCCGATTTCTTGGATGGTTAGAGCTGAGTTTTAATAGTAGCCTTGGCTGTGACAGAGATTGAATTCACTTCCTTGGAGCCTGTGACCTGGGTCAGGGTTGGGTGAGGGATGAGGAGCAGTTGAATGCATTATTTCACATGCTTAAATGCTGTTTGTATGTGTGTATGTGTGTGTAAAAATATGTGTGTCTTTGTGTGTGCATGCAAGTACACATTTATATATATTTTGTGTGTGTGTGCATGTGTGTGTGATTGTGGAGTGATTTTATGTGGTCTGAGCATTAGTGTGAGCCAAGTTATATTGCTACAGGAAGAGCTACTTCACATGGCTTAAGAAAATAGGAAGATGCTTAACAACATAGCAACGTGGCTCCGGTTCCTTCTAATGGTTAAGTGGTACTGGTGAGTCAGCTCTGCGTTTGGCACAGACTCTGTACACATGTTTATGACATGTGTGCAAGTAGGCACAAGTCATTCTCAAGTGACTGCATGTGTGGGAATGGAGTGTGTATATGATGCAGAAGATTGCCTGGGGCATGTCAAGTCTTGTTTGCTCCACTTGCATAGTGACTCAGAGCTGCCAATACCTGAGTAGGTGGCCATGTGTCTTCCTCTAAGTGAGTAGAGGGGAATGAACTCACTAGGGAAGGCCTGATCATTACATTAGCCCAGGCACCAACGTGTCCGCCGATGACACTGTATACCCTACCCTTCTGCTCTGTGAACTCAGGAGATAGCTGTTTCAGGCCCCTTCCAGGGATACCTTTGATCAGGGCTGAAATGATTCTCACACAACCCTTATGCCTGCCATTGTAAGGAGAGTCTAAAATACTCGTGCATAGAACCCGACAGGCAGTGTTATTTACTTCTGGAAGATAGGGAGAAGTAGGCTGCTGGAATCTCAGAAGCCTTGCAATGGTCAATCAGGCACAGGCAAACAGACAAGATTCACCCGTGGTTATAGTCCTTACTAAGCTGTGTGGCCTTGCTAAAACCCACTCACTTTTCTCTTTGTAAATTTACCTAGACTAATGCCTGACCCACGTCAAAGACCACTGTGCCATAGAGTGAACACATTTACTCTTAGTTAAAAATGTCAACTCCAGAAGTTACTTGGCTGTTCGGCAGTATTTGGACTCTTACACGTGACACGTGATTTTCCCTGTCCTTTGAATTTATGTATTTGACCTTTGAAAATGTGGCTGATTTTGGCTTTAGCAAAATAAAATCATGCCATGTGGGAGAGGTCTTCTCCAGTTTAGGACCCTTCAGGATGGAGCGGATACCCCAGCTGACCTATGCTAGTTAAATCGTATCAAGAAATAGGACTTGTATAACCCAGGGTAAAGCTTGTTTCTATATTACTACTTAGGTTATCTTGCCTGATGTGGTCCTAAATGTTGGTGTATCCCACTGGTTGCCTTTTGTTGTCCATCTGTGAAGGATGCACCTGTCCTCATTTCCCAAATGACAAAGTAGTGTGGGGACCTGTGGGTTTATTCATAGTAAGTATGATCAGCCTTTTGATTAGAAAAGTGATATTTAAGACTGTTACTATGGCAATTGGGGGTCCCCTCTTAAAGTGTCTAGTCTTGTCAGTAAAATAATTTAAGAAAAGACCTAAAAGGAAAGCCAACGGCAGTTTCGTTAGAGTTTAAAAGACTCAAAAAGCAGACAGCTACCCAGAGAAGGTGGACAGAGCAGAGCAGAGCAGAGAGAGAGAGAGAGAGAGAGAGAGAGAGAGAGAGAGAGAGAGAAATAGATTACTCTTTGCTTATTTTTGGTTTGCATTAGGACTACATGGAAGGTGACCACACAACAGACAAGCAGCCATTTAGTGAGGAGAAAGAGAGAGAATCAAAGTGCTAGGGAAAGTATGCTTAGAAAACAAACAGAAATAAGAAAAGTAAAAGTTAGGTTTTTTGAGTAGTTTGGAAAACCTGACTAGGAGGCTGTGTGGCTGGGATCTACTCTGTAAGCTACTGAGTCAGGGGTGGAAATTCTGGGAAGGGAAAGCCCATTATCTCATTAAAAGGATAAGCATTCCTCCTATCTCTGTAACAGGGCTTAAGGCAAACCCACCTTCTGGAGGGATGGTCTCTTGGCCAGGTGATTGACCTGCCCAGATGGATTATCTCTTAAGAGGCGAGACAATGACTTGTCTCCACTAAGATAGCAGCCAATCTTTTAGCTCAGAGGCAACCGCTTTCAATGCCCCTGTACCAGGACTTTTGCTATGAGAATGATCTGTGAGAACCGAAGCTCACTCTCCAGGAAACTTTTGCAGAACATTTGGTGCTTCTTCAGTGAGGAAGAGCAAGTAGAATCTACTATGTGGAGAAGAATCCCTGTGTTCTGGTTCCATCCAGATGATGAAGCCCTGAAGTTGGTGAGGGAGATATAGGCTATACCCCCACCCCCTGACTCCAACCAGAGGAATTCTCATAAAAGGTTATTTTCGTGAAGTTAGGAAGAGAAATACTTAGGGACAGAGAATCCAGGTGGGGGTTGGGGAAAAGGAGTAGGGAGGAGGAAGGAGATGTGAAGACTCAGACAAAAAGTACATATGAAAATGCCATAGGAACCTACTATCTTCTATGCTAATTAGAAATAAACCAGGCAAAAATTTAGAGAAATCAGAGAGACGAAAGATGAAAATAATTAAGATTCTCTTCTGCCACCCAGGAATAGTCAACATTTGTATTCAGGCTTCTAAATATTCTCCCTCTGTATGCTTTAAAATCGACGATCACACACTTGAACTGTTTTCATAATCGTTGGGGCCACTTTACACTGGGTAAATGTTCTTCCCTTGGAACTAAATTACGGGCCACATCATTGTTTTAAATGGCCTAAGAGTGTTCCCTCCTATGATGCCTCTATTTATTTATGAATATTTCTTAGTAATAATGAGCCCAATATCTCTGAACCTCGAGGCTGTTTGCAAGCTTTTGCTGCTACAAGCAGTGCAGTGAAGACATTCTGGGGAAGATGCATCTTCTGGCACTTGCCTAATTATTTCCTCAGAATAATTCTTTGAAGTGGGATTGCTCGTCAGAAGAAATGTACTTTTCAAAGGCCTTTGTTACACAGTGCCAAATTGCTGTCCAGAAGCGCTGCATTAATTTGCAGCCCTAGAGGTAATGCATAGGAATGTCCTCTACTTGAATTCCACGTCAATACAGGGTATTGTCAATCTCCTAAATCTTTGCTAGTTCTAGCAGTGAAAAATGGCCCTTCCTCGTTTCAATGTACATTTTTTTATTCCCCTGAGTGTAGACCTTTAAAATATTTTTTAAAAAGTATATTGTTAAAATATTTTCTTAGTGACCCTGTTGGTATCTCTGGAATGCAGAGAATGCAATTAATTCATTAATTAATTAATTCATCATTCATGCATGCATGTAACAAATGAGCCTACTATGTATAGAAGTGACAGTAGAGAATAAGACTAACAGTCTCTTCCGGAGCTCACAGGCTGCTGTGTGTGTGTGTGTGTGTGTGTGTGTGTGTATGTGTGTGTGTGTGGTGGGGTGGGGGGACTTGGAGTCTCACGTTAGGCATACAAGTTTCCAGCAGCTTCCCGAATAAGGATTTGAGGCAGTGACCCAGTTGAAGTCAGTATAGGCCAAACTATATGGCAGTGTAAGGCAAGGAGGAGAAATCGTTAATGCTAATTCTCTTTATGCAAATTTTGATATTTTGTTCACTATGGATTTTTGCATTCATTACAATGTAAAAATATTGCATCATACTATTCACTCTGATCGTTGAGTCTTCTTGATAGGCATTGAAGGTCCACCACCGTGCTGCATGCCTGGCTTGTTTTGTGCTCGTCCTTGTCTCTCTTGGTTTATTTCTGATTTCTAAAATTTCTGTGAACACACAGCTGAGACCCCACAACCTGTTCTCAGGGTCTGCAGATTTATAAATAAATACTGTTCTGGCCTCACAACCAGAAAGATTTCAAGTCATTCCATTGACCATTATTTTGAGAAATTGCTTTGTGTCAGGCAGTGGTGGGTCAGACACCAGGGCTATGAATAAGTACTCAGACACTGTTCTGGGGCTGAGATTCAGAGGCCGGTGCAAACAAAATACCCTGTAATTACCCGTCAGCTGGCTCTGTCTGTGCAAGCATGTGGCAGGCCATTGTGCCTCCTTGTGTACCCATCTTAGCCACCAGTTTGGGGAAAATAATTGCTATGTTTTCAACAGTCTTGAGTTGATATTTGAAATCTCAACATATCTATAATAATCACACACTGTAAATTTCCCACATAAGGCAAATATGTAAGTTCCCGTAAGTGTCAGGGCCAATACGAAGGTCACTTTACATATTTACATCAGAGAGAAGCTACTTACAGAGGTGATAGAGGAGTAGAGAAGCTAATTAGAAGAGCTGCAGCAATCTAGGACTTGGGTCACAGTGGGAAGAGAATATAGTCTCCAGGGTTGGACAGTGGCTACAATCCTCAGGGAGGGACAGCAACTATAGTCTCTAGGGCTGGACAGGCTCAGGGGAGGGGTGGCGCTTTTCTAATCTGGGGTAGATAATGGAACCTCAAGTGGCCTGGTGCATGGGAGGTACCTCCCTGGTGGAGGGTCAACTGTCGCTGGAAATATTGCTCAGGCAGAGAGGAAGGGGGGTGGTACCAAAATCATTTAGAGTTTTCCCTCCTGCTATTTCCAGTCTCCCACCAGAGCCTCCCAAGGGTCTATCCTTGTTGGATGCCGGTTGATCTTGGAGTTGAATCAGAAGTCAACCCTCTGTGTCTTAGATAGCAGAAGTAGGTGAGAGAAAAGAATAGGTCTGTGTGAGGCATGAGGAATCTAGCAGAGGTGGGAGGTTTGTTACCAGGACACATAGTAAGTACCCACTGAACTGGATTTGAGGTCAAATTTGGTACCACGTTAGTACTTTTCTCACATTGCAGGCTTCCTCTCTGTCTCCTGAATTCCACTGCCTCCCTGGGCTCCTATTCATATGTATCCTGTGTGTCTCCCTTCCTTCCTATGCCGTAGGCTTCCAGCTGCAGCAGGCCAGTGGTTCTTACCCTTCCTTAGCCCCAGAGAGGCCATATTGTTTACTACTGACTTCTTCCAAGTAGCATTTCTGGAGTTAGGCAATGCTGACAGTTACCCAAGGCCGTGATCATAGTCTGACTGTGACTTCACATCTGAATACTTGGCATTTGAGCGTTAGGTTCCAAGAGCTCCTGTTTTACTAACCTTCCTTCTCATCTCCATCACCATCACTGGCTTGCCTTTTAACTTTATTCTGACATCATTCACATATGTGCACCTGTCTTCAGTCAAGTAACTCTTCCTGGATCTCCTCCTTCCATGGCTAATCCAGCCATCAAGGTCATGTATGATTCTTATGACTTTTCAACAACATGTCCTGGTCAGCCCTCCTTATCTGTGAAGGTGAGCTCAATGCACATGGATGACTTCTGCGCTGATTAAACCTCCCTGAATGGACTTTTGCATTCAGTTTAAAACTTATTTTCCTCTCTAGTAGCTACAGCTAAATTCACAATGTCCACTTTCACCCAGAGTGCTGTGGGAGAAAAAGGTCTTGGAGCACACATTTGGATGAGTTCAGTTCTAGCCTGATGTTAGTTGGCTTATAGGTGGAATACCCAGAGACATAGTGAAAACATAGGGGTGAGAAGACAGGATAGGGTTTAAGGGTTTGGGTACTTTCATAGAGGTGGTAATGGCACCATGGCTACCTGAGAAGGAAGACTGGATGTCTGAGAGGAGTGAGACTTGAACTTGTCCTTTTCATACTGCATGTGAAACCTTTATCAGCTTTGCAGTCTTCTGAGGACTCTGGGCTCAGTGACTTCTCAAGGGTTAACACACTCTCTGTCTCAGGTCTGCTGTTAGTTACTTCAGTCGCAGCAGAGATCGCATGGAGCTGGATCCTGGTTGCCCCAGCTTCAGAGTATGTTTGCTGCCAGCTGTGCATTATGAAGGACTAATTGTGAGCCCCATGCACCTGCTGGTTCCCCCTGTGGCTGGGACTCCGGGAGGAAAACAGAGTTATTAATAAGCTTGTTGCTCATTAAGACCAAACAGTGAGGACACTGGCAAAGGGGCTGGGGGTCCAGGTGTGGAGTCAGAGAAGGCTGGCTAGCATTTCTGGAAGCATGACTTACCATCCTAGCACCTGCCTCCCTTCCTGACTTGTGCTGTGACATTCAGTGGCACAAGAGCTGTCACCCTGAGGAACACACACAGTCCTTGTGAGCTCATGACCAGGCAGAGTCACCTGGACTGAGGAGTTGCTGAATTCACACTGGTTTCTGACTGGGATGAGCTGAGGTACTGGCTGGCTGTACATGGCTTATTAGGCCTAGAAAAGAGGGGACAGGCCTGGTTGGACCACAGGCTACCTGGACTTAGTGGACACATCTGGGAGATGAATGGAATGGAGATAGAATGGAAGTCAGCAGAAGGTCACAGAATGGCAACTTACTGCATCTTGGAGGGCTCTGAGTAGTGTCCCACTTTGGGCTCAGGTGCAGTGCTGGGAGTATGGCAAGAAACTGAGGCATTTGGAACACATGATTTATTTATATTTATTTATTTTTTTGTGCTTTGAAACAGAGTCTCAGGTAGTCCTGGCTCACCTCAAACTCACTATAAAGCCAAATACAACCTTGAACTTCTCACTCTCCTGTCTCTGCTTTCCAAGTGCTGGGATGTCTGACATGTGCCACTACACCCAGACTTGGGGTATAGAGTTTTAGGTGACCTTCACTCTCAAACTTGTGCAAGTTCAGGAATAGCATGTAAGTGAGGACTTCACGCTGGTGCAGGACTGCGTGGGTGGTCGTTCTCGAAGGGCCAGATGGGAATCTCTTGATAGCCTCCCTCAGAGTTTAAGGCAGGTCACTGGACTCCTCCTCCTGGCTTTGTTCTTCAGGGCTTGACTTGGAGGCTCATCCTCCTAGGCCACTTGGGAAAGAACAGTGATGACAGCTGCCATCCGTGTGGCAGTTTGTTATTCTCATTTAATTGTCAAAACACACACGGAAGAGAGATGACAGAGACCGCCCTTGTGGTAGCAGGCACGTGTGGAAATCTTTGGGTTGGAGCATCTGCTTGGTGTCCCAGCTGCTTTATTCTCTGGCACAGTGATCTTACGCCGGCTGCTCAGTACCACACATCTTGGTTTCCTCATCTGAAAATAGCTTAGGTTCCCTGATTTGTTCTCACCTGCAAAGCTCTTCTACCTTCTTAGCTTTTCTTTTTATCGGATATTTTATTTACATTTCAGATGCCAATCCCTTTCCCCATTTCCTCTCCCCAGAAAACCCCTATCCTGTGCCCCGCCTTTTCCATTTGGCTTTTATACAATTTTTTAAAATGTTAATCAAGGGCTTTATAAGTATGGTAATGCTCAATCAGAGGTGTAACCTAATACCCAACCTAGCTATGTAAACTATCTTTGACTAGTGGAGACATGTGAACTTCTGCCTCCATGCCCCCTCTCTCTTTCTCTCTCTTTTTCTCTCTCATTACCAAGCTTCTCATCTACTTCATCTTTTCCTCTCCTTACTCCATCTTTTCCTCTCGGTGCTCCTTTCCCCTTAGCTCCTCCTACATATTACCCTTCCTGTTAAAATAAAGCTTTTCTCTCAGAATACAACTAGAGCATAATTATTCCTATTTGTACCAGTGAGGTTCAAGATAGTCTTAATACCCAGTCCATCCTTTTGTTGACTAGTCAGAACCTCTGCCATCTCTCTTGACTAAAACACTTAGTTTATTGTTAGGGTGTTTTCTATATTTTATTTAGAAATAGCTGAGAGGAGATAACAGAAAACAGTCCAGGTTATCTTACATGGATAGTTGGATTTCAAAACGTCAGAAATCCATAGAATTGACGTCACAAATATTTCTATATTAATGTTCATTTTGATTAGAGACCTGTCTGCTCCTGACAGCTTCCTGTCTTGGATTCTAAGAAGAAATTGAGCATTCTTGGAGTTACTCCAGTTGTGGTGAGACAGCCACCAGGCAAGAATTGCCTCTCTCCATCTACAGACAAATTACTGTCCAGAAAAGGACACACTTGCAGAATAGTTGACTGATTATATCTGCCTAGACAGAGTAACCAGCCCTTAATAATTCTGCAGCACTAAAGTCTGTCAGATGAGTTTGGGCCAGAAGGCTGAAGATTTGATGCTCCAACATTTGGTAGTATAGGGGTTGTCCAGGTGTTCAGTGGTCTCTATAAATTGGCTAAGTTTTAGAAGCTATGCTTAGTGCTTCCCATAAATTCAGTTAATTTAGTCATTCTGGATTTCTGATGGCATTGAAGACCTATAGACTCATAGCCAACTCAGGCTATTTACCTTGAGAGAAAAGATCTGAGTGGAGGGTTCTCAGCTGACATTCATTCTAAAGCCAAGAAAAAACCAGGTTCAAAACCTTCTTAGTTTCTAAGTGTCAGGTTAAATTTCAAATCCTTGGTGAGGCTTTCTTCCCAGGCAAGCTTACTTAAAGGAGCCCCTTCCTTCCTTACATTGTGATATTCAGCTCTTGATCTTACAGCTCTCACAGTACCCATTGCCTGTCTTAACTTCCTTAGCATCTGTCTCCATCACTGGAGGGAAAATTCCATACAAGCAAGGATATTGCCTGTCTTGTTAATTACTGAATCCATAATGCCTAGAATAGGTGATTGCCGAAGGAAAGCCCCAATGAATGGGTGATTTAACAGTGGTATTAGAGAGCTAGTGAGACAGCTCAGCAGGTAAAGGTACTTGCTGCCAGGACTGATGATCTAAGTTTGATCCCTGGAACACATAATGGAAGGAGAGGGGAGGTGACTCTTGTAAGTTGTCCCCTAAGTTTTACACACACACACACACACACACACACACACACACACACACACACACA
>JANHMN010000002.1:219599346-219609787 GCA_030674055.1 Rhabdomys pumilio
ACACACACACACACACACACACACACACACACACACACACACACACACTGTGGTATGTTTGCACTCTGTTCTGTAAATAAAAATGTAATAAAGTAATGTTATTATACTTAACTTACTGTATTGTTAGCGCTATTAAGAAGGCAATCAATTCACAAAGAGAATTGGCACATCCTAAAACACTCATTTCTGAGGCCAGCAGAGAGATATTTGTCCATGTCCACCAGCTGGAAAGCAGTAACCCAGCTCCTGGACTCATGTTTGGATGCATTACAAATACACTTAATATGGGACAAAAAAGATGAGCTAAAAACTTCAGCTTCTCTGGAAAAGAAGGTGTCTTGGGACAGGAGAGAGGGTACGTATGAGTACTAGTCCATCCTATAACTGTAGTTAATGACATCAAGTTGCTAGGAACAGGAGACATAATGAGCTCATCTGGAATGCTGGAGGCTACCTTCTGGAGCTATTATAAGCCCATCACAGACCTATGCTATTGTGTGACTTTTTCTGAGGAGACAAGAACAAATATCTATTCCCCTAGATAGAACACCAATGACAGACCAAAAAGATTATTCAACTCAAGCAGTGTGTTGGGTTTGCTTACAGGAGCATGAGTGATGGATCCCTAGAGTCCCTGACTCAGCTAGCAGACAGCTTCACTGAAGAGCCTCTTCCTTCTGACATTTAACCTTGAGAGGAGCTTGTGAGTCCTCTAGGTTTCCTGAATTTCCTGAGTACCTTAAGTTGTCTTAGCCTCCTGAGTCTTATAAGCTTCCTCACTCCTTCTAGAGAGGAATTTTTAAATGCAGAGGAAAGAGCTACACAGAACACAGACTACCTTCTGGAGCTATTAAAAGCCCATCACAGACTTATGGTATTTAGTGACTTTTTCTAGGAGACATGACCAAATGTCTATTCTCTCAGATAAAGTAGACAGACTAAAAGGATAATTAGACTCAAGGCTGATGTGGTGAACCTATGAATGTCTCCAGTACTTGTGAACATTTACTTTTATGGATAATGGAACTTTGCAAATTTGGCTATGAATCTTGAGATGAGGTAAAAATTCTGGGTCACTTGGGTGAACCTAAATCTAAACCATTTCCCTGTAAGAGATGGAGGGAGACTGGAGATAGAGGAGAGAGAGAGAGAGAGAGATGATATGGAAGTAGAAGGAGAGGTTGGAGTCATTTGTCCACACAGTCCCTGGTGACAGGTCTGTGTATGTAGCAGGGCTTGGAAGGGGTCCTCGAGGTCACAGTGGATCATAGATTTGAACCATAGAAACGGGGAGACAATGAATCGTATGGATATCTGCAGAGAGACTTTCTGAGTGAAGTAGGTGTCATGTGTAAAGGCCTCGCATTGAGAGTATGTGGTTCATTTCAGGCAAAGTGGCTGGAGGTTAGAGGTCAGAGAGAAGGCTAGAAAATAAACTCAGGAGGAGAGGACTGAGGCCAAATTTTACTGGGCCTTGCAGGTCACAGTAAAACAGATTTCATTTCAAATATATAGTAAAGCCAATGGGTAGATGTAAAGGAGAGAAGCAATGCACTTTATTTAACATTTTAAAAATGATTATGTGCCTGCTGTAGGGAAAATAGAAAGGGCCAAGAAAAGACCATTGCAAGCACCGTTTAGGGAGGGTGGTATCCTTGGCTGGGTGTTGGGGAGATGGTGAAAGGACAGGGTCAATGACAAGATCCATCCTGAAGCAACAACCTTGGGATCTGCTGAGGGATTAAATGTGGGAAGTGGATGAAAAAACAATGGAGCCTCTCCTGAGATGTCAGTCTGAGGGATCGGAGGAGGTCTGAGAGGAGGAAGCCCAGTGTGGCTCCAGAGGGCTGCCTGGCAAAGAAGGACAGAGACTCTACTGAGGAGAGTGTTGCTATTCTGTTAGCCTTTGCTCATAGTGGAGGAGGAGACCCTTTAGACTCCCAGGGATTGATCGATAATCCCCCCAGCCACTTGGATCAACAGTTGTCATGTTTAGAAGCATGTGCTCTGCATATACTGGTCTGAGCACACCCACCCAGCACATATGTAGCAGAGGACTGCCTTGTCTGGCCTCAGTGGGAGAGGATGCACCTAATCCTGTAGATTGATGCTCCAGGGAAGGGACACCTGGGGAGGGGGAGCACCCTCACAGAGGCAAAGGGGGTGGTGGATGGGATGAAGAACTCTGGGAGAGGGGACTGAGGGGGGTAACATTTGGGATATAAATAAACAAAATAGTTAAAAAAAGAAAAAGAAAGATGTGCTCTGGTGGGGCTCAGTTTAATTTCTGGCCACTCAGGGCTCTAGACAGGAAAGCCTAGTGTCTTTACTGGAGCAGGCATGGTTTCCTCTCTACCCTGAGAGAGAAGAATAAGGATGACATATGAGAGAAATAGAAGGGAGACACGTCCTGGAGTTGTCCACAGCCTGTTTAACTGGGCAGTAGTTTTCTGTTTTAACCGAGCAGTAGTTTCACTGTGGTCCTGGAGTCTCACAGGTTGCCTCACGACTCCTGTAGATGATCTTGCTTATACTTTACTGGTCTGTACTTTGTCTTTTGCAACTATAGAGATCCTGTCTGGGAGAATAGATGTGTTGGGAGACACAGTGTCCCACTCCACAACAGTCTTGGGTTGTATAGAGTACAGTGTGTGAAAGAGCAGCAGTGTGGATTCGTAGGTGAGTGCACACAGATGAACAGTGCAAGGCAGAATACTGAAATATTGCACTACTGGCCTCCCATCCTTGAGATTTTACATCTCATGCTTAACATTTCCTTGGGAAAAAAATCAGTGGCACATGTTCTTGGCATCCAGTAGGTTTGCATGCCATAGCTGCCCACTGATGACCTCAGGCCCCAGACCCTGAGCCCATGTTTGTGTATCTGACGCTGCTCTTCAACTGAGGACTGTTTACAAAGTTGGTTTTTTTGCTAGTAGGTCACTAAGAATGACTCTACAAAGTGCTTATAATGCCCAGTAACCCCAAATCTCCTCTAACTCCAAGTCTGTCTATTGTGGTCATTAGCCACCTGTGTTAGTTTGTTTTATGTCAACTTGACACAAGTTAAGTCCTTTGGGATTAAGACTTGCTTCCAATAGATTGGCCAGAGTCTGGCATTTTCTTGGTGAATGGTTGATGTAGAAAGGACCGTGCCATAGGCCGTGATACCACCCCTGGGCAGGTAGATCTGGTGCTCTAAGACAGCAGGTTGAGCAAGCCATGAGGAGCAAGCCAGTAAGCAGCATCCCTCCATGGCTTCTGCTTCAATTCCCAACTGCAGGTTCTTGCCTTGAGTTTCTTCCCTGACTTCTCTCAGTCATGGACTGTGACGTAGAAGTGTCAGCCAAATACCACCCACACAAGTTGCTTTTTATCTGATATTTTATCACAGCTATAGTAGTCTTATTTAAAACAGAAATTGGTACCAGGTTCATGGGATACTGCTGAGACAGACCTGGTCATGGTTTTGGGAAAAACTTGGAAGCTCTTTGGAACTCCATTGAGTATTCAGAGCTTGAAGAGGCAGAGGGTCAGAGCCTCTCACTAAACGTGGAGCTTGTCATTTCAGATAGACTTACTGGCTGGAAAGCTCCACGGATCCTCCTAAATCTGACTTCCCACAGCTTTGACTACAGGAGCCCAATTTTTATATGGGTATTGGTGTTCCTCATGTTTGTGCTGCAGGGACTTCTGTTGTGCCATCTCCACATTCTCTCAGATGGCTTTTTAGTGGCTGTTATTTCTTGGACTACAGAGACTAACCTGTGACCAATATTCATGAGTTGAGTTCCCAGCTGCCCCTAGATATTCTAGGTCTCCAGTCAACAGTGTTATATTATAGATGATGACTTTATTCCAGGGAGAGGTGTGCCTGAACATATTCAAAGAGCGGAACTTTTTTTTTTTAAATACAAGGTGGAGCAGACAGGGACTCAGTAGAGTGCCATTTGGGATGGCATTGCTCGGGATGCACTGGCCACTGGGAGGTTGGTGTGTTCTGGGAATGATGAGTGAAGTCCATGGTCAGAGATGAGACTCAGCAGATCTGGAGATGAGATTGGATGCCAGGCTGAGACGTTTTCACTTCCTTCTGCTGGCATTTAGGAGTCACTTGGGCTTAAAGAATAGCATGATAAGGTATTTCTTCTAAAGGTCACCTTCTGGGGTGTTGGGACTTGCGAATTGGACATGAGTGAATCTGGGGACCAGACACCAGCTGCATTAAAAGTCTCTAGGTCAGCTGCTTCATCTCTTTGTGGCCTCTTTCCTAGACTGGATGGCCCATGGAAAGATATCTGCTTTTTTGCATTTTTGTTTGCCTTTAGTACTTGGTCAACTTAAGAGAAATATTGTGTATGTAGATGCTGCCGAGTTGGCACCTCTGGGCCTCCTCAGGTGTGACAGGACCCCAGTAGATTCTTAGGGTTTAGGCTGGTACCCAAGTGTGGAGAGAGTGAAGTCACTGTCATTGTGTGTCTGCTATGTCCCTGGCTTGCCACTTCACTAACCCCTTACGTAGCTCTGAGTAATTGCTATTATGTGTGTTTTATATGGGTTATAGGGAAGTTAGAGAAAGCGCAAGTTCTCACAGTTTTTAAGTTGCAGAGCCTGGATTTGAACCTGCATCTGTTGACTGAGTCCAGCAGTCTTTTCATGTTGGCTTTCCCATAAGGCTGTATGCACTTCACCCTGGGCAGCCTATGTGTCTGGAGAGTTCAGCTGATCTTTTGGTAAAGGCAGAAACACTCATCTTGCTGGTAGCCTCCTCCCCTTCCATCTTGATCTTGTCTCCCACAAAGATTAATTGCTGGTTGCCCAAGTTGTGATGTTCTTCTACTTCCCTGTTCCGGCCTACATGGGAGCAGAGGGGAGTGGTGCAGCCATGCTGATCCAGTCTATACCAGCACAGCTGGCAGCCTACACAGCACCCTCATCAGAAAGTGATCCATCAGCCAACAGCCACACTGCCATCCTGTCCAGCTGCCGAGTTGGCACCTCTGGGCCTCCTCAGGTGTGACAGGACCCCAGCTCAGAGCCCCTAGGCTGATCCTTCTGTCTCTCTCTTGGAGGACTGGGTTTTTTTGTTGTTATTGTTGCTTTTTTTTTTTAAGGGAAGGCAGGTGGTGGAGACTGTGCCTTGCTGATCCACTCCCAGGGGGCTTCGGAGAAAAGCAGGTAAGAGACAGGTGTCCCTAAGTGGAGAAAAGACTGCATTTTGAACATAGCCTTTGCTCTGTGCACTGTCAGTACTCAACAGGAGTAGGATTCTTCACAAGTCATCCCTCTCCAGCCTCCTCCAACCCCTGGTAATTTCTCAGAGACTGGAGTATCACTCACATATTCTCAGTAGAGCTGAGGCCAACAGCTCTGGAGTATGGCCTTGGCAGCCCCCAGTATGTGGCTTCCTATGGAAGGAGAGATGCAAGGGAGCCTGCCTATAATCTAAAAGCTAACCCTGACCCTGCTCAAAAGGCCAGGTCCTTCACAAATTTAAGTGGGGTTAACCGAACTTCTAGACTGGTTCCTTTGACTTGCCCATGTGCCAGAATTGTTCTTTCAAATGCAGGTTTCTGGGTCCTGTCTCCAGAGTTTTTAATTTTCTGGGTTTAGAGAAAAGTCTCAAAACTCACGCCTCTAATATGTTTCCAGGTGGTATCCATGCTTCTGACCAGGGACTACAGTTTGAGGCAAGGACAATGCCCTTCTTAGTCCCTTTTGGAATTTGCAGAGATAAAATACTATTATCTTTGACTTGTTACTTCCTACTAATTTTCTGATAGTCTCCTGCCTGGGTAGTCCTAGACTTAAACTTAGGGGCAATGTTCAGTTCCTTCTGGTGACTGACAAGAGCCTTTTCATAGTGGCTCAGCAGGTTTGGTGTAGGTCAGGGCCAGCTAGGGCGGGGTTTCTATCTGAGAGGTACAGATAGTTATGTCCTGTTCTAATTATTCTCTGGCTGCCACTATGTCTGCGTGTGTGTGTGTGTGTGTGTGTGTGTGTGTGTGTGTGTATGTGTGTGTGCATGAGTGCGTGCAAACTGAGATGATAGAGCTAGTTTTCAGAGGGCAAACATTCTTCTCTGCATTACTAGAGGAAATGCCTGGGGTGCAGTTGAGCCCAGAAGAATCTGCCCAGGAAGGAGAGTCTTGGGTAACTCAGTGGCAATGTCCTTGCATTAACTAGCTGTTACTACCATAAAGACTTGAACAAACCAATGCCCAGATGTTTGTTTTGGTTCACAGTCTTGGAAGTTATGGTCTTCTGGCCCACCTGGTTTGGGGCCTGTCGTAAGGCAGCATCGATGGTAGCGGCGTGGAGCTGATCGGTGAGTTAGGAAGCAAAGTGAGAAAGAGAAAAGAGCTAGATCCTACAACTTCATCCAAAGGCATACTTCTAAATTTCTTAAGATCACCGACTAGGTCCACTCTCTTAAATTTCACACTCTCTCAGTAGCACCATCCTGGGACTTAAATCTTTAATAAATAAGCCATTAGAGAACGATATCACCCTGTTTGCAGCCTACTACTGGCTGAGGATAAAGGACTTTCTTTCTCAGGTCCCTAACCCCTCATGCTACCAGAAGTAGAACTGTTTTCTGGATTTTACTCTCCACATTTTATCTATCCTGGGAGCTGCCATAAAATGGTAGCTATCTTGGATAAAGACTCGAGACACGTCACAGTAGTTTTCTGGGCAAGATCTTCAGCTTCACTGTTTCCTCTCATTCCCCAAGGGATAGACTTTCATCAGTTGGATTAAGTTGTCTACTTCACTGTTGGCTGTCTTACAATGGCAAAAGTCTCCCAATTTTCAGTCTCAGACAGATGCAAGGACAGCCTACATCTCCTGGGGCTTGAACTTATTTAAAGATGAATTGGTTTAATCTGAAGCTTCAAGTTGAGCCCCGGTGAGATGCATGAACCGCAGAGCCTTCTACTCCTCACCCATCAGCATCTGTAAGTCTTATTTTTGCTGCTACGCAAGGACCACTTTCAGGTTTAGCTTCCATCCTCTGGAATTCTGGGGAATACTCATTTATCCCTTTGAATGGTAGATTTGCTTATTAGGGTGGGATACTGAAACTAGAGAAAGAGCTATGCTCCTCCTAGAGCAAATGCTAGAAAGTGCTTGGCAAGAAGAAGACCAATTTGTCTTCTAGACTGTTCCTTGCATTGTGTGACACCTTGACCCCTGCTGCAGCCTGCCCTTGCATATGTCACCAACTGGGATGGCAACAATAGCTACCTCCCAACTCTTCAAATCACTATAGTTGGCTGGAGCTTTGGTGTCCTCAGCAGCCAGATTTGAGCCTCTTGTTCTTTTATTTGATCTTCCTAATGATAAAGAGAGTCCCAGTGATGAGAAGGATGTATAGGATGTACAGATAGGATGTATAGATGGCCATAGATAAGGCTATTCATTTAGCAGAAGCATACTTTTTTTTTACTTTAATGGAAATGTTTTTTTCTGAAGCAGTTTATTTATTTAATTTTAAGGTTTATTTTATTTATTTGTGTGTGTGTGTGTGTGTGTGTGTGTGTTTGTGTGTGTATGCCATATTTGTGAAGGTGCCCATAGGGGTTAAAAGAGGAAATCAAATGATGTGGAGTTGGAGTTGCAGGCAGTCGTGAGCCACCTAGTATGCTGAGAACTGAACTTTGGTCTTCTGAAAGAACATCAAGTGATCTTAACTGCTGAGTCTTCTCCCCATCCCCTTAGACACAATTTATTCCCTAGGAAAGGCATGGTCAGTTAAGTCCACACTTCTGGTTTCTGTAAGTCTCCGAAGAGGACGCTTTAAGATGAAGTAGAAAAAGAAGTCTCATTCTGAGATTGTTGTGACAGTAGAAGGTAGAGGATTGAGACTTTCTAGTGTAGACCCCCCAGTAAATGTCTCAGTATGTCCCAGACTTGCCCTGGCCACAACCTTAGGCGACAGTAGCCTCACCATCATTTTCTGCAAATCTTGCGGGCTTCTCTTTGCACCTATGCATGATGTCAAATGAGGGGCCCCCACCAAGGCGCCTGCTGCTTGCTGCCAGGCACTCCTGATGACTTCAGCTAATTTCCGAGTCTGGAAACATTGTTGACAATGTGATTTCTGAAACGTGAAAGGCGTTATCTCGTTGTACCATCTGCGGCGTGTCTGTCTGAGCCTGGGCTTCCGCTGCCACTCTGCCCCCTCGCAGCAACTCTCGCTGCTCCGTCATCATCTCCCACAGCTAATTGCTCCAAACTGACAGGGAGGCTTTTTCCATTTAAAGATACGGGTAAATGGAACTTTCTTGCTGAGCTTTCCAAGTTAAGCCTGCCTTTCAGAACGGCAATGCCATCCTTTGATTGGGAAGAGGTGGTTTGGCTTCAGCACTGGGTCAGGGACAGCTCCCGGGACAGAAGGAACCGGTCCGGTCTGTGCAGAGTGTGGGGTAGAAGACCTCTGCAATTCTAGGTTAGAGGAAGCCTGGTGTTCAACAAAATGGTAGAAACTCACTGTCTCCCAGATAGTAAATTGGGAAATCATCAGAATGTGCAAAAAGAATTTTCTTTTTTTTTTGATGCTTGGAAACAAACTGGAACCAAGCTCTTCTAGCTCAGGGCGTCTTTTAGAAGCAGTCTTTTAGAAGCAGTTAACAGTCATGACAATGTTGTGTGTAGAGGTAATCAAATGGTTAGGGCTGGTAAAGTAGTTAGCTGTTGGTATACAGCACACAACCACATATTTTAGTGACTTGAAATGGAATTTTTGGGGTTTCTTGGTCATTACTCAGGGAACAGCAAGGACCTTGAGAATTCCAAGTTGAGATCATCTGACGGTTTGCCTGCAATTGAGGCGCTTTCCAGGAGGCTCATGCAGGTGGTTGGCCTGATGGTTCTGGGTACTAGTGGGGCTTAATTCTGTTCTACAGGTTGTTCAAGTTCTCATGGTGTAGTGGATGGCCTTTCCATCTATGGATGGGGACAGCCTCAGAAAGAGCCTGAAATGCCACTTACAGTCTTACTCTCTGGAGTCATGCACTCTTCCTTTTGCAGTATTGGTCATAGAGGACGTATTGATTCAACGTGGGAGGGAGCTATATAAGAGTCTGAAAGCCATGAGTCAAGGATCCTTGAGGTCACTTTAGAAGCTGGCAGTGTGTAGTCATATAATAATAACTTCTGTTGGCTGTGACAAGTTGTCAGAGAGTACTGACTCCAAGCCAACCCCTTTGTCTGTGAGATGCATTCTTTTATCTTTGCTCGATCCCCTACATGTCCCTTCCACTGGCCTCTACCTCAGCCCTCCACAGTGTGGTGTGTTTCCTGCCCTGGCTTTGTCCTCGAGTTCCTGAATCATATTTTGATCTTACTCCAACATAACCTCCTATTGTTGAACGCACCACACTCATTATTCATATTTCAGTGATGCTGTTCCCGCTGCTGGTGGTTCAGCCCCTGACTTTCCCTCTCCATCCTTCCAAACAAACCATGGAAGGCTGAGCTAGATGCCAGTGGAAGGGACATGCGCGCGCGTGTGTGTGTGTGTGTGTGTGTGTGTGTGTGTGTGTGTAGAGAGGGGGATGCAAAGATAAAAGAACAAGTCTCACAGGCAAGTTGAGTGTGCTTGAGAGTCTCACTCTCTGCTAACTTGTTGCCGATGAAACAAATCAGCACTGGCTTTCACCTTCACTGGGTAGACAAGGAAGGCTTATTTCCTTTATTCTTCATTCTAGGCTTTGTTGATTTCTGTGGAAGATACTTTCCAAAGGTGGTTAGGCCAATTTTTCCCATCTCACATGCTCTCTGTAATATTTTAGTGACATCATTTTAGTAAGAGATGGGAATGTGTTCGTTCTCTTAAAACTTGGGTGAAGCCATGTTACTATCTCAATAGACGGGTCCAATGCCATGTGGCTTCTAAAGCTAGGCCATAAAAGGAAGCATGGCAGATACCTGGGGCATCCTTCTCTCAAATTGAAATGCACCCACTACCATTTTTGTAGGGAGCAGAATTAGCTTTGCAGAGAGACCCTTTGGAAAAGAATTTAGAGTTCCAGTCAAAAGCCAATATTGCCCATCAAACACATGAGTAAAGGAGCATCCCAAGGTAACTTTAGGTCCCTGGCCTTGGAGTCTTCTGGTGATGCCGCAGAGCAGAGGCAAGTAGTCAACTGAGAACCTTTGTTATTTCTGACTGAAAGAAAATGAGATGATACATGACCACAGCCATTGGATACCATCATGTTTTGAAGTTGTCATGTGATTACATGTCCCCAGATGCCACCAGGTTTCCCTGTAATATATTGTTGTAGCCTCTATCTGTGTTGAATTAGCTTCCATCATTTCCAGCCACCAGGCTGTACAGTTTACAAAGCCATGAACCAAATCCGTTTTGTCCACCAACATCTTGTCAGAGTCAGGAGTGTAATACATGCTCAGAGAATGTATCCAACTGACACAT
>JANHMN010000002.1:219609797-219637039 GCA_030674055.1 Rhabdomys pumilio
AAAAATTCCTATTCCCTTTGCTCAAGACACACATTTGGAATTTTTCTTGACCCTTTCTGTCTTTCTCACTTCTGTAAAAGGATTCCCTGTCTTGGTCATTTTTCCTTTCAATACTTTACCATTCCATTTTTATGACTGCCACCACCCAGTGTTCCCTCAGGGTTCAGCATCATTTCTTTCCCTAAAGACAACTGATCTTCATCTTGTACTCATGTCCATATCAGGAAGTTGGCCTTTCCACATGGTATGTCTGAGCCTGTTATACGGGATACAAAGTTTCACTCTTATTGACCCCCAAATCCTCAATCCTCAAATCACTTGCAGATATAGGCAGGGAATAAGTTAAAAAAAATTATATGCTGCAGCCTACAGTTCTTCAGTGACCTATCCTAGGCTAACCTCCCTCCCTCAGTCTCGGACTAATTCTTCCCTCCAAAACACGTCCTCTAAGCGCAAGAAGATACTAGGTTCATCCCAGATCACTCATTGTTAATTAGATTTCAGAACTGTTTGAGCTGACATAGGCATTACCACAACCCCCTGTCTCATGACATCCAAGACAATTGAAGCATGGAAGGCCAATGGAAGAGTTACCAGGAACAACCTCACCATGGACTCAAACTCCCTCTCTCACCCATTTTCAGCCTCTTTATCTCTACAAAAGACTGATCTCCATCTGTTTACCACAAGGCACCTTGAATGAAGTTATTCAGAATGGGGGTCCTTTGTCTAGTTGTTCCAAGGGCACAGGCCATACCTGGTTCATCCTCAGATCTTCATAAGGCTTCAGTTCAGCTGGCATCAAGACAGCCAAAGTCATTTTCCTTATTAGCGTTATCTGACTAACTGTAGATTTGATGGCTGGGTTTCCTGGACATTTTTCTTGACCTGTCTGTGAGCATCTCTATGGTGTCTTTGTAGTAAACCAATTCTAAGGCAAGACTGAAGCCTCAAACAAAAAGTTCTGAACGCACATGGTCTTTTCTAATAGAACCACAGGGACCACTTTCCTGATCCATCTATCAAGTTAGTTAAAAATCCCCTTATTCCGCAGTTCAAGAGCATGGTCCACTGATCTGCCTCTTTGGTGGTGAGAGTAGCATGCTTGAAAATCACCAGGCTACTTACTGAATTTGCTATTAAAACCCATGACACTGTCTTGTGTCCCTGGTCCCTTGACAGTTTCAGATATTACTTCCCTTCAAGTTACAATCTCTAGAATCCCTGGGAGGTAGAGGTTCTCTGGGTTCAAGGCATTCTAGTGAGAGCTGGGACCCTTCTAGAAGCATGGTGGTCCCTTCGTATTAGTGCGTATGGCAGGCTCTGAGACGGAAAGAGAAAGAGCTACCAGACAATACAATCACTGATTCGTTCCCATTTCCAGAACCAGCTCAGAGACTCTCTGTACTCTCAGTCACTCACACTGAGTCTTCTGCCCGTGGATCATCTCAGGATTTGCTCCCTCCTGTTCACACTCCCAGATCTCGTCCTGTGATTCACCTACTCCAGGGAGTCTTCACTCTCTTTGACAACCAGGGTTGGCTTAGGTGTTTCTTCCTGCCATTTTCAAAGGTCTCTGTGCTCACTTTCCTTCTAGCTCTAATTATCCTGGTCCATAGTTCATCCCCATACTCCTTTTGGTTATTAATCTTCCTCACCAAGCTCTGGGAATCTTTAGAATAAAACATTTGCCTCCATTGTCTGGTTTGGGCTTTGGCATTTCATAGTAGTTCACTCATCACTCTTGGAATGAATGAATTAATCTGAGCACAGACATGAGCTGCCCCCTATATGAACTATTCTGTCCCCCTGGTGAGAGCAGATGTCCCAGCTGCTGTGTGCTGGGGCAGGATGAGGCTACTCCCTCTGCAGCTGCACTGGGGTTGGGGGTGAAGTTTCTTTATGCTGTGTTGAGAGTCCAAACCAGCCAGCCATATGGAGGGCTGATGGCCCATGCCCATAGGTCCTCTCAGACTTTTTGGGTTTTTCTGTTGCTGAGGGGGCCACAGGGGACCATGGCAACATTTGGGAGAGAAGGTCATTTCGAAGGAAAGTGTTCACACCAGATGTTGAGCCCTGTGTGAGTAAAATAACCAGTCCTGGTTTGCGGTTTCTGACATCTGTTTGTAGGAGGGCTTGGGGTCAGGGGGCAGTGTGGGGCACTACCAAGAGTAGTGGGTGTATATTGTGGTTTAGATTGCTCCAGGAAACACAGCAGGGATGTGAGACCCTAGAGGGAAGGCAGTCAACTAAGCATCCAGGGTCAGATTTTCTTCCTCACATGGAGTTCAAACCTGAGACATTTTGGGAGGTGATAGGACACCTATCCTAAAGATATTCAGAGCTTGGTGAGGAAGACTAATGACAAAAAAGAGCATGGGGATGAACTTTTGGGAACAAGATAGGGAATGTGAAAGACATCCACCATCATATTGTATTTGAAATGTCCTGACCTCTGACTTCGAGGCACCAACAGAAGATCATTTCTTTTCTGCCCCAAACAGAATGAGATGTGCGCTCACAATGAGATGCACGCTCACAGGCACAGATGGTCCAGGAGCCTCCAACTCTCATGAACAAATAGAGTCGGTCTGGGTACATTGGCTTTGTATTTAAAGGGAGAGAATTGAGTTGCAAACAAAATATATGGTTAAGTCGTTATGTTAGCCTATACTCCTTATAAAGACTAGTGTTGGTGCTGATTGGTACCTACCTTGTGCCAGGCTCTGTACTGACTGTTTCATTTCCAGTCCAAGTCAGAGAAGCTGTGAGATAAGACTCAAAGGAGGAAACCCAGGGGCCACCCAAATAGAAAGGATGAGCAATGGACCAGCTAGTGATCTCAGAGCAATGGGCTTATTTACTTCTTATACAAGTACAGTTGGGAATAGTAATGTCAATAAAATTAGATATTTTTTCTTTAGCATTACTAAAATAACATATTGGATGTGTGATTACATCACTTGTTCCACGATTGTACTTCCTGCATGCCTCTCTGATTCTTTGCTTTTTTTTTGACTTAATTGATTTGTGACTGATACTCTGTCTTCAAATTCCTGTTCTTGGTTATGAGTGGTAGCACAGCTCATGCTCTTAAAAAAATTGATATTTGTATTTATTCATTGAGACTTTTACACATGCACACAACTCCTCCCAGAGCCTACCTTGCCTGCCAGCATCATGTGTTTAGCCTCTTGATCCTCTTGTCTTAGGCTCAGGTGCTGGCACTACAGGAGTATGCCAGCATGCCGGCTCCTGTAAACGTTTATGCATCTTTAAGTATGGTGGGATGCTTGGAATCCCTTACTTCTGTATGGACTCTTCTGTTGTTCTGCTGGGTCTGTACAAAGGTATTGATTGCTTTCTTCATTGTTTTCATTTGAATGTCCACTGTGATTGTAGGCTCATGGCTACCTCAGTTGGATGCTGTGTGTGTAGGCTCATGGCTACCTCAGCTGGTTGCTGAAGGTTTCTCAGAGACTGGTTATGGTAGCAGCTCAAGGGTCCTATTGTCTGGGGACAGAACAGCTCGAGTATGTGAGTCCCAACCATCATGGTCATGTGTTCTGTATTTTCCTTCTGCTGTGAGTCCAGGTACAGCTGCTACTTCTGGGTAGATGATAGAGCTTTGAAACCTCATTTTAAACCATTTTGTTTGTTTGTTTGTTTCCTTTCCAGGTACAGAGGATGTTCTGGGGATACTTGTTCCCCTTAATGGCTACTTTTAGTTCCACTGCATGGTAAACACTCAGCTTCTGCCACCTCTCCAAATTGTGAAAATTTCTTCTATTCCTGATCCAAAGCTTTGAACACACCTGTGTATGTATGTATGATATATATGTATATACAAGCATGCACACACACATACACACAAACACATACACACACACGGGTATCACTAGTTCAAAAACACCTTTTTATGCTATTTATATGACTTCAAAAGGAAAGGAGGATAGGACAACCTGAGAGCCAGTCCATTGGTACCCATTTTGCATTATTTCCCTTCAACCTCACCAAACCCCACAGGGCTTTCTCATTCCCATCCCTTTTTAAATAAGGACACAGCATGCAAATGCTGTGCATTTAATAAACACTAGTAGAGTCAATATCTAAACTCAGGAAACTTGAGAGTTTATGTCCCAATCACTACCAAACACTACAGATTTTTCCAGAATCTTCAATATGCTAATGGTATGAGGAATGGTCATGAGACGGTTGCAGAATTTCCCAGCTGATCTTAGTCTATCCCTCTTAAGTTTCTGACTCCCTAGAGTCATAATTTGGTAAATATTACTGCATGGAATGAGCAGGGTAAAAGTTGAGGAGAAAACACTGAAGCAGACTACGTCACAGTTTTTGCTGGGTAACTGTGTAGTAACAAACAGCTCCTCAAATGCTAAGGTTCTTAACAAGAATAAAACTATGTTTCTCTTTCATGTATATTAGTGGCTACAGTTTGGTTGCAGCTATCTGAATATGTCTCTGTACCCAGGCAGAAGTCACCCCAACCCAGGCCATGCTTTACTCTAGACGGAAGGAAGAGCATTACACATGATGGAAACGTGAGATGTGGATTAACATCTGCATGAACCTTGCACATGCCACGTGTCTCTACTTGCCATTGATCAAAGCATATCACGCAGACAAGCCAGAATCAATGGAGTGAAAATATATGCTCCATCTCAGATATCAAAAGATCAATTACCCCAATGTGGGTATAGTTTACCATAGAAAATGGCAGCCACCAGGGCTTCTCCAATAGTAAGTTTTAGCTGCAGAGCAAGGGAAGTTGGAAGCTATGGTGTGAAGGTTTACAGAAAGCATGGGGTCGGGGGTGATGAGAAGAGAAAGCTTGTGAACTGGGGATTGAATGGCTTGACATGTCTTGACATAGCTTCCTGGGTCAGCAGTGTTCATCCAGCCTAGGACATGGTGATGGAGGACAGTGCAGGGATGTGACACCCACACCTTACATGTTAGAAATATATTGCTGGCTAGCTCATTCTCAGTTGCCTTGCACGTCCCGGGAGCTCACCCAGCAATAACAAATTGGATCTATTTATATGGCTTCATTCAGTTACCTCCCCCCTTCCAATAGCTCCCTAATCAACAGCTGATCATCTCACCCTATAGCCTGAATGTGATGTCATCTTTGGTATCATTCAAGAAATAGCACTTAGCAGTTGTTAAGTAGGGGAGTCCATTTTTAGAACCTGGCCCTGCTTATCTTCTCCCTTACAAAGGTGATTAAGATTTATTTTTACTTAGATGAAGCAGCCTCCATTGATCTCTGCAACAAAGAAAGGGGAAGGAAAGAGACACTTGAATTAGTGAGAGAGCAGGCTAGCACTTCCTTCTTGTCAACAAGGCAGTGCACATAGTACCTCTACAGGCATGTTCATGGAAAAATAAAGTCAGAGCTGTCTTGCCTTGATGGAGGTAGCAAACTCTGAAACCACAGAATGTGGCTCCCCAGCATCAAGCACTAAGTTTTTGGGGCTCCCAGTTCTCAGATGGAAACATGGAGCTAAACTCTAAACCAGCTCAAAACGAGGTGCCTCAGTTCTCATGGGATGGACTGTATGCTTCCTTTCCTTCATTACATTCCATATCCCAGGACACACGAACTCTGCTAAGAGGAGTCATCTTATGACTCCTATACCAACCTTTGTTGTAACCATACTCACCATCCACATACCCAGGTCTGTGTTAGTTTCCTATTGCTGCTGTAATAGATGTTTTTATGCATTGTTTGTTTTTAGTAGCTTGGGTTTATTGTTTTATAGGTCTAGGAGTCAGGCAGGAACCTGAAGTGTATCACATGAAGCTACAGTAAACCGAGATATTGTCTGGACTGTATTTCTTCTGGATACTTTGTGGGGGGCCCATTTGCATATGAGAGATTCTTGGCTCATGAGCTCCTTCTGTCTTCAAGTCCAGCAATGATAGCCTGACCTGTCTCTCATGATTCCATCTCTCTAGTTCTGAGTTCTTTGCCATCCTAATCCCCATTCAGGGATCCTGTGATGCCACTGGGTCTATCCTGATGACTAAGGATGACCACTTTAATCCTAGGTTAGAATTAGAAATAACTTAAAGTGACTATTTCCGTCAGAAACTTTGATTTTATCTGACCATGTTACCTAACATAGGCATACACTTTTGAGGATTGGGAAATGTATACCAGGATACTATTATTCTGCTGCCCACTTATCTCTTGTCCAATATATGAGTAGATATTTTCTGTGTGTGTGCATGTGTGTGTGTGTGTGCATGTGTGTGTACATGGAGAGCTGTAGATGTGGACGTGGGTGTGTTTGTGAGTGTATGAGCTTGTCCATGTTCCTATTTTCATCTCTCCAGCACTGGAATTGCATGCATGTATCACCATGCCTGTCCAGCTTTCTTTCTTTTGTGAAATTTGTTTTTCTTTATTTTCACTTGTTGATGTGATACTACCTTGATATACTTACTATAATTTTTTTTCTAAAGATTGAACTCAAGTCCTGGTGATTGCAAGGCTTCCTGGATGAGTGATCTCTTCTCTACTTTTCTAAATTTTCTAAAAATGCTCAGACTTTCTGTTCTGTTTTGAAGAGCAGTTGATTTTCTTGAATCTCTTACTTGAACACTACTCAGTTCTAGGACCATCTTATCTGACGATTCATTTTTTCCTCTTCTCTTCTCCCTCTCTCTCCAGCCCATCCCTGCTCTCTCCAGCCCAAAGGTTCAATCATTCATTATATGTAAGTACACACAGTAGCTGTCTTCAGACACCCCATAAGAGGACATCAGATCTCATTACAGATGGTTGTGAGTCACCATGTGGTTTCTGGGATTTGAACTCAGGACCTCTAGAAGAGCAGTCAGTGCTCTTAACCTCTGAGCCATCTTACCAGCCCTGATGATTCATTTTTAATGGTCCAATAGTATTGTTGATTTACTGTAGTTACTGGTCCCCCTCCCCCTCCTCAGCATACTTTTGTATTTTGTGCCTGAATTGATATGTTCCTATCATCTGCTCTCCGTACACCCTTTGGGGAATGTTGTTATGGTAAGATTTGTTTTTACAGAAACCAGTTGATTTTATAAAGTGATGTAATTTAGAGAGACCTTGAACTAATCAACTTATCAAATAATTTTATTGGTTATTTTATTTATTTACATTTCAAATGTTATCTCCCTTTCTGGTTTTCCCTCTTCAAACGTCCTATTCCACCCCTCCTCCTGCTTCTATGAGAGTGTCCCCCTAACCACCCACCCACTCCCGCCTCATTGCCCTAGCATTCCCCTATGCTGGAGCATCAAGCCTTCACAGGACCAAGGGCCTCCCCTCCCATAGATGCCAGATAAGGCCATCTTCTGCTACATATGCAGCTGGAGCCATGGGTCCCTCCGTGTGTATTCTTTGGTTGGTGGTTTAGTCCCTGGGAACTCTGTAGGGGGTGAGGGGGTCTGGTTGGTTGATATTGTGTTTCTTCCTATGGGGTTGCAAACCACTTCAGCTCCTTCAGACCTTCCCCTAACTCCTCCATTGGTTTCCCCGTGCTCAGTCCGATGGTTGACTGCAAACATCTGCATCTGTATTGGTAAGGCTCTGGCAGAGCCTCTCAGGAGACATCCATATCAGGCTCCTGCCAGCAAGCACTTCTTGGCATCAGCAGTAGTGACAGGGTTTGGTGGCTGCATATAGAATGGATTCCCAGGTGGGACAGTCTCTGCATGTCCTTTCTTTCAGTCTCTGCTCCACTCTTTGTCCTTGTATTTCTTTTAAACAGGAGAAATTCTGGGTTAAAATTTTTGAGAATGGTGAATGGCCCCATCATGCTAATCAACTTTTGATTCAAAGAAGTGGCCTCGGGATCCTTTTGATCTTTGAGACTTGATTATTGTGACACCTGAAGAGACACTACTGGTCTGAAAGGACTCCAAAGATTTCCTAGTCTTACATCCCCTTGGGAAGGCTGGAGAGGGCAGAAATCCAGTAAAGGTACCAGCTCTTGTCATAGCTTGGTTGAGATTGTAGGGTTTTATGTACCTTGCTGGTAGACCAGAGCCCCTTATGGGAGAACATCAGGTCACATGAGATCAACTTTAATTACTGCCACCACTCAATTTATGTGTCAATGAGTCTAGGCTACTTGATGCTAAAATATCTCATGAACATTATCATTAGGAGTGTCTAGCAGGAAGTTTCCAGGAAAGGTTAGAATTTGAGCTAGTAGACTACACAAAGCAGGTGGGCCTCTCCCACTTGGATGAGCCACATTTGATCACAAAGGGTCTGAGAGGAACCAAAAGGCAAGGAAGGGGGCACATCTGCCATTTCTGTCCATGGCACTCTGAGATCTACAGTGTGATCTCTGAATCCCATCATAGTCTCCCCTGGGTCTCCAGCTCATGGTCAGCAGCTTGTGGGACTTCTAAGTCATTATCATCTTGTGAGCTGACATTTTATGTTACCTCTTGCCACGTCTCTGTGTCTTTCTCTCTCTCTTATAAATACTTTTGTATGCATACACACACACATACACACATGGGTGGGGGAGACTGCTTCTCTGAAGGACTCTTGTTGCTTAAATTTTTCAGAGACTTACTTTTAATAAGGGTTCTTAAATGCTTTAACCTCCCTAGCCCACCACCCACCAGAGGTAGTGGAAAAGAAAGGTTATTAGGATATGGGGGAAGTAGACCTGTTTGGAAATAGTTCCTTGGAGCAAATATATACCAGCAGTTCAGTTCAGTAGTGTCAGGATAACAAACATGAATCAGCCGTAGTGGCATGACCTAGCAGGAACAGCCAGGCCTCAACCAAATCATTAAGAGTCAGCAGGAGTGACCAAGACCACCAGGGATGTCAGGAGAAGTTCTCAGCTGTGCCTCTGTCAGTGAAGACATGAGACCAAGGAGTGTTGCAAAGCCAGCTATGCAGTCTTCCTGCACTGTCTGTTGTGTCCTATTCATATTCCTCCCAACATCACATGTACTCCATGGGTTTTATCTCACTACCTGTCTTGTCTCAGTACATGAGTTTGAATCAGCTGACATCACCCTGCCAATTGGCCCAAGTCCACAGAATCAGCAAGAAGCCACCAGAACCTCACAAGAAGTGTTTTGGTGTGTTTTTCTCTATAATGTCACTGCAAATGGATCTCAGCTAAGCAATGTAAGGCGAACCAATACACACATGTTATTAGAGAAGAATCCTTCATCACACATCCTTTCATTTGGTGCATTAGCAAGATATCCTTTCATCTGTGTCTGCTTCAGGGAAACACTCCTTCAGGTGTTTGACCCAGCAAAACACCATCTGACCCAACTGTCTCTCCAAAGAAACCATAAGTTTTCACTTTAGACTAATATTAAATATGAATATTAACATTAAATTAAACATATATTAAAATAATATAGATATAACAATATTATTAAATAATAATAATAATAATAATAATAATAATAATAATAATAATAAACACTCCTTGTTTTCAGAACTGATTTCAATTGGCAAAACAAACAAAGGGTTTTTTTCTCTAATTCAGGTGACTGTATCAGATTAGGTCAAACATTGTCCTTCTGAATGTGTGCCCTTCCTTCTTTCTGCTTCTGAGCATATGCTAGGCTGAAACCAGGTGTTAGGTACACGATGACAAGCCAAGAAACTCATCTCCTTCTTAAACTCTGCAGGCTCAACTGACAGAGCAACCCTGGGTCTCATAAATCAAAGGAGCTTGTGTACAAAGAGGAGCAATGGGCAGGGGATCCCACGGAATTGTCCCCCCTGCATGTATGACCATTGGATATCTTCAGTGGAACAAATGTCTCTTAAAAGCCTTTGCCAATTTCAGATTGGGTTTTTGACTTTTCTATTGAAAGAGTTGTAGCTAAATGATTATAGATAAATGCTTTGCAAATATTTCTTTTTCTGGGTTTGCATTCTCAAAGTAAGAATTTCTCATTTGTTCTCTTTTCCTGCCCCCTTCATGCTACACCAGAGGAGGTGTAGCACCTCCTCTGAGAGGTAAGTGCACCAATGTGCACTTACCGTTGGTTGATCTGGGCTAGCATGCTGGCTAGTGCGAAACTCGATATAATAGTCCAGAGTCATTTGGAACGAGGGAATCTCAGCTGAGAAAGTATCCCTGCCAGATTAGCCTGTGGAAAAATCTGTGGCTCATTTTCCTGATTGATGATTGATGTGACAGGATCCAGCTCACTGTGCCTGATGGTTCTGGAGTCTATAAGAAAGCAGGCTGTGTGAGCCATGAGGAAGCAAGCCAGTAAACAGCTCCTTTCTGTGGCCTCTGCCTCAGCTCCTGCCTCCAGGTTCCTGCCCTGACTTGCCCTGATGATGGGCTATATGCTGTAAGATGAAACAAACCCTTTCCTCCCTAAGTTGCTTTTGGTGTTTTATCACAACAATAAAAAACTCTAAGACAGGCAGGGAGTAGAGGACGCAGAAGGGAAACGAGACTTGTTGAAGGCAAATGGCATTATGAGTGAGGCTAGGGCAGGGACAAGGTTCTTTGTATTTTGGTGGGAGCTGGGCATCGTTCTGGTGTTCATCACGGTTCAGTGACCATAGGAATGGGCATTCCTGGACCATTTTGGTAGGGGGAAATCAAAGGTAGGACGAAGGCACAAGCTGATCATCATGGACTCAAGCTCTGCAGACTGTGGACCCTTAGCTCTGTCACTCACCTATACCATGCTGCTAGATGAACTTCCTTGGGAAGTTCTTCTAAGACATAGAAAGTGAACAAAATCCAGCAGCTGCTGAATGACACATCCAGACAGGCTGACATTTAAGATGTTTAAGATATGAATGGACTTTTCTCCTTAGCAGGGAGAGGCTCCATAGCAAAACAAGAGCAATAGCGACGATGCTTGTTAGACTCTGGGAGCATCAGAAGCCCAGGGAGCATCCCCTCCAGGGAGCTAGCCTCACCCTTAGAGCTGCTTGCACAGTAGGTCTATGGTAGAGCCTAAGAGTTTGTCGAGGCTGACAATGTTGGGGGTACTGTCTCTATAGAGAGCAAAGAATAGTAGATGTTTTCATTTATAAACCTTGTAACTGGTGTAAATATTTGAGACATACTCTACTAAGAACCCAGTGTGAATGTGAGCATCCCTTTGTTTCCATCGTCCTTCCACCAATGTCCTCATCACAGTGACTGGATGCAGCCTCTGCTGAAGGTTCTGGGGTATTATTAAATCATGCTCCATACTCTGAAATACTGTGTCTACAAACACAAGGGCAGGTCTGGGCTAGAGTCCAGTTCTTCACGATTGCAAGCTTGCTCTACATTCTGTCCTGCAATCCGTGTTTCCCCCCCACCCCACTTCCTGTCTCAAAAGTCTTCCCAGAAGATTGATACATGGATTGATACCTTTCTTTTCCACACAGCATAGAATCCTTACTTTCTTATGGCTCCCCAGTAATTTGAAATACAGTTTTATTTTCCCCACAGGCACGGAAACAGATAGTGAAAACAATAGAATATTTGAACGAGTGGCGGGAAGAGTCATAATGTTTACTGAGAGGCTCTTAAATGCCAGCAGTGTGTAAATGTTTATGCACTTGATGCTTTTGGGGATCCTGTGGGATAGACATCATGTCTGTAGTTTATAGATGAGTAGATAGAGGCTGAGATGAAGGAAGGAATCGGACCCAGGGTGTTAATACACAGTAAGGGAAAGAATCAGAGTCTGAATGCAGTTGGATTGGCTTCCAAACCTGTGCCTCTCATGATTGCTCCTTAGTGTTTTCACATGTTGACTAAGGAGTGTTCTTCCTAGGCCATGGAAGTCAGAGTCACATTCCACACTGGGTGGGAAGAGCCTTGCACGAGTAATTAGATGACGATGCACTGGTTTGAGGTGAATGCACCAGTTGGGAGTTGTTGGTATTGGGGGAACCCAGGTACCCATACAGTGTCCCCAGGACATGATTCCTTGGCAAAGGCATGATGTTGGGAGCTGACTTTTAACAGAAAGCCGTTAGAAAGCAGCTATCCATGCCTGTAAGGCGCACCTGCTAGCCACGCCTCCAAGGCTTATGTCATATCCACGTGCCTACAAGGGGCGTGGCAAAAGTGTATAAATACCCCAGATTTCCCTTCAATAAAAGACTAGACTAGACTTGAGACTGGATCAGAACCTCTCTTGTCTCCATTCCTAGCATCTCTTCCCCTTATCCCTTATCTCTCTCCCTCTAGACCCTGACCTGAAGACCGGAGCAAGCCGAAACATTTTTTGTTAAGTCTTTTGTCTCAAGACAGGTAGAGCAGAGCCAGTTGCAACAGCATGACACAGTGAAACTATCTGCGTCAGTATGTCTTATTCTGTACCTCTTGCATGTGTGAGGCATGCAGACTTCCTTTTTTTTCCAATCTGGTATGGGGTTTTGATATCACTCATTGGGTGAAATACCTATGTTGTATTTGATTAAAAAATAGAAAAACAATTTATATTAGTTTAAATAGCTAAATTCATTGGCTCATATAACTGATTAGCTCACAGATATCAAGCATCAAGTGTGGTCTGATCAGGGTGTTGTCTGGATTTCTTATTATCTGTGTTGGCTTTATAACTTGTCTGCTTGGCAAGGTGGAACTGCATTTTTCAGAATTTCCTTTTAGAATTTGGCTTCAATGCCAGGCAAGACGTATAGGGTAGGAAAAAACCAGCAGCTGTTGGTTTGGACTTTGACACTCTGAAAGAAGCTCAATGGTTGGGGCAAGCACATGACATTAAGGGAAAAGTGATAGCTGTCCCATGACACAGCTCATTGTCTGTCACTGTCTAGGAAGCTGTGTCAGGATGGCTGGACTCAGAGGAACACCTCAGGAAGAGTTGAGTCCATGGTAAATTAACTCATTTCTTCATATCACTACACTTAAGCATTCCTAGGGGAAAGTTCTCCCTCTCAGGGGATGGTCCTTCGTAACATCTTGTCCCGGTTAGTTGGTATCTCCTTCTACCAAGGGCCTTATCCAATGGAGAGAGCTGTGCTGTGCTCTGGTCCTCATCAGAGGATAAGTTCTTTACCGTACTTGAGGAAGAATTTGATTTCTGACTTACCTAGCAATCCTGCCTACAGGCAGCTGTGTACAAGTGCTCCCTCACGGTTATTTGTCTCTATACTCGTGGAGTATACTCATGATATACTCATGGAGTATACCAGGGTATACTCTATACCCTGGATCATGGACATCCCTCGGATTCGATTTCATAGCCACAGAACAAGTAGCACTAAGATTGCTGAGTCAGCACAGCTTCCAGTGAACCCAGGTGCGAGACGAGGTCGCAATTGAAAGAAGTGACTTTGGTAAGATGGGCAGAATTTTGGGGTCAGTGACCAAGGGGTCAGTGACCAAATGAGCCCCCCACTCCAGGTACAGTGATCTAAATACAGACACAAGGGCAAGAACAGTGTTCTAGTGCTGGGGGAGGTGTGTGAACAGCAGCTCTGGCCTTGTCACCACCTGTGTGGTCTCAGTAGGGGACAGTCCTGTGAACTGCCCAGAGCCAAAGAAGAAGGGAATCTGGTTTCTAAGTGGAGAGACTTTTTCAGGTAATGTATTATGAACTAAAGAATGGAACCTGGTGAGTCTTTGGCCTTTACATAGGTAAACTGAGGCACCGGGAGCCTGATCCCAGGCAGAAGGCACTCAGAAAGGTGGGAAGTACTGCTTCCTGCTGTGCTGCCTAAAAACCCCATTGTGTGTGTTCTGCTGCCAGATGCCCGCTTCTAACACAGTGCTCTGGTGCCCCCACCCCCCACTTCCTCAGTGTAAGCACATGCCTATCAGCAGAGCTGAGGATGCAGAGAAGAAAGTACATTTTAGAAAGAGAGAGGAAATATGGCTTTTTTTTTTCCTGTGTGGGGCCCTGAGGCTGCAGCCAGGCAAAGTGCTGGCCTGTTCCAGCTCATTTTTATGTTTTTATTCAGAAGCTTCTGTACCGGAGCTGATGGCAGAAAATGTGCGGTAAAATGCGGGGAGGCCGCTGGGTAATGGCCCCTGTAAAGTGTTAATTGCCTATTGAGACTGCAGACTTTGTCGATGCCAGGGATCGGAGCTATTGACAGGCCCTTATTTATTCTGGGCCCACAGAGCGGGCTCCTCCTCTGCACAGGCTTCCAATCAGTCACGCTTCCCTGGACCCGACAAGAGGCACCAGTCAATAAGTCTGTTTGCAACCTTAACCCTTTGAAGGTGGCAGTGTAGTCTGTGGGCCGGCCTGGTTCAACTGTTTCATCATCAGGGGGAACCTCTGCAGGCACAGCGGTTCGGAGGGAAAGACCCCGCAGACACCCCAAGATGCTGAGCAGCCCAGGGAACCTGGCTTCCGTGCTGGCTCTATTCTCACCATTTGGGAAGGCCGGCAGGGCTCACTTGAAGGGCTAGCCTCGGGAAGGCTGAGTAAACTGCTGATCAGAGTCATAGAGCCTGTAGAGCCCAGGGGGCACACTGAGGCCCCACAATGTTAAGTCGAAGTGGATGCTAGGGTGAACCCTAGTGCAAGCATACTGGTGTCCTAGAAAGCCCATGTGAAGGGACAGCGTAAAGGCAGCTTGGACAAGGCAGGGAGAAACCAACTCGGCTCGCATCTTGTCTTCTCTATCAAGATTGTTTCGTTTCTAAGCGTTTACGTTCACTGCTGCCTATGACACAGGCGTTACTTTGGAACGTACACATCATCTTGAGCAGTCACAGGTCTTTTGGTGGAGGGTGTGAATAGGCAAGACATTGTAGTGACGGAGGAGGTGTTAGTTATTGTCCCAGGTATGCATATGCTTGGCAAATGCAGGCTTGTGTCGTGTGGTCCAGGCTCCTTCTTTGAAGAACTTCTCAAAACGTTGAATATGGGCACTGGGTACCCTAGAATGCAAATGAGCCCCAGTGGTGGTAAGCCGTGCCGGAGGAGCAGACAGGCCTCTGCAGGGCAGGGTTTCTGGTTTATGCCCTTCTGTTTTGTAAAGAGGAGGAGTGGGTCCTGGGAGACCTTCTGAGGTTCTGTGCCAAGATGGGGGTCAGTATGGGGGAGTGATGGGAGAGGGCACTGGACTTCAGGATTCACTAATTAACCCATTTTAGCCAATCTCCCTCTATAACCTCGTGTCTCAATCACCTGGTTTACTCTTGGGCTCTGAAAAGAACCACATTGGTAGCTGGCATTCTGGAGGTTGTCGGAATGCCTAAGGATTGTGACACTGGACCCTTCCCATGGTTCTTGTTGCTAAGACCACATGTTAGTGTCTCCTTCACACTACCCATCATGTCTGATTGTGTGAACATCTGCATTCTGCATGGTTACATACCCTGGGGCAGGACCCGACTCTGCAGTTCTTTCTTTCCTTCGCCTGCCAGCATAGCACTGACATGAAGTTGCACCAGCCAGAGCCTGTGGGCTGTATCAACTAGGATTCTCTGCTTTACAGGAAAGGAAGAGAGAGGAAATGGATGAGGAAGGGAAAATAGCTTGAGAGTCAAGGCAGCTCACAGATTCTTGGGGTCTTGGGGTGTGAAAAGACTTAGAAGCCACCAGCCTGCATAGCCCACTCCTCTGTGACTTTCCACCACTAGAGAGCATGGTCCATCCAGGAACACAGGCTGTGTGTGTCTGGCAATGGCCCAGCCCTGTGCTGATTGCCTTCCCCCCACTTTCTGGCAACACAGGATGGGAAGAGGGGACTTGGATGAAGCTCAGCCCTGCCTCAGACAGTTCACAATCGTAGGCCTAATTAAAACACCACAGACGGTTTGAACCCCGCATTAAAATTTGATGAGGAATTGATCAGCCAAGCAAACAGGAAATTTAGCTGTGAGTGAAGGTAATGTTTGCTCAAATGTGTAATGAGACCCACGGGGAATATTTGTGGGGACCTCCGTCGTGTCTGGAGATGCTCGTACATTTCAATTTCATCTTCCCTGTGTGCTGTTCCTCTCACTCAGAGCAGCCCCGGATGCTTCCAGGGGAACAGAAAGAAAAAAAAAAAGTTTTCCTTTGGTAAACTTTCCTTTGAAAGCTCAAGGAAATCTAAAATTGTCACAATGTCCCAGGAAAGTAGCATAGGGGTGTGTCAGATTTGAGTTGGGGTCCTGAACCTGACCTTGCTGGCAAACACTTAGATATAAACAGGAACTAATGAGGAATCGTTGGATGCCTAGTGTGGCTGCCATAGACTAGATTCTAGGGATAGATGGGTGCACAAATTAATCTGTCCATGCCTTTATGATTTTCTAGATTAACATGAGAAGTCTGAGTGCCAGCTATAAAATCCTATCTGTAAAATGCAAATACTGATGGTTTTTATGAAAAGGGTACAGTTGAATGCATTTAATTAGAAAATATATACAAAATCCAGTGGACAAGGATTTTGGAAGAAAAAATAAGAGTCATCTTATGTAGCCCAGGCTATCCTCCAACTCTGTTTTCTGGCATCTCCCTCCTGGTGCTGGGATCACAGGTGTGTGCCATCCCTCCTGGCTAGGGCTGACCTCTATTTTATGTCAGGTGAAGGCCCTTCTAGGCCCTTCCTCCTGTGACCAGTGTATACACAAATGCCGAGGGCTTTTCTCTGGTTCCATGCCTCTGGAAGTGACCTAGCCTGGTGTTCACTCACATATTTGTCACTGCTGGTGGGTGTAACGGAGGCCACGGGAAAAGCAAGTCACATGGCTGACCTACTTACAAGAACTGGAATTGGATCAGAAATTCTATCAGAAAGATCAAATAGCAAGTGCTCTTGGGTCATGCGGGGTGAAGGGAGTCTCTCGACTTGAGAATTTGTGCCTCATAGATTAGGGAGGAACACTGGGGACTTAAAATATCCTTTAACCACAATGACATGGCCTGAACGGTGTGGGTGCCACTTTTCCTTTTTTGGCAGCTTTCCCGATAGCATATACCATTGACTTAAGTGGGAGGGGTGTGCCCCTTAGCTTCCCATCATTCTCCAGCTACCCTCGCCCCCACTGCCACATATTTTTCATTCTTGTTCTTACCCTTCACCCCATTCTCACGCCAACACGCACTGCCACTCACCCCTACCTCCATTCTTACCGCCATTCTCCATCCCCCTGTCCCCCACCTCTCGTTTCTACTCTCCACTCCTCACCCTCCTCACCCTACCCCCAGACCAGTGTTCATTTGTCTGTTCCCATTCCTAAGCCCATCTCTCCTTCTCCCCAGTCATCTCCTACCTTCTCCCCAGTCATCTCCTACATGGTCACCAACACCATCAATATTATCTCCGTCATCCTGGTCACGAAGCATTCACACACAGGATTGGGTAAAAAATGCAGGTTCCCTTGCTTCTAGCTTGTCCTATAAAATGCCAAAGGACAATTCCTGACCCAGGCAAGAGTATCCACAACAGTGTTGGTACCATCTTAACATTCTCTTATTATATAGATTGGAGTTTTCAAAAAAGGGAGAATCTGGGGAATCTCACAGCTGAGCCCTTGACAGTTGCTGCTCAGATACACACGATCTTGTCGGAGAGCAGTGATTGGCTTCCCATGTTGAACTTATGTTCATATGGAATTCTATAAAAGGAGACACAGACATTTGGGGTTTAGCCAAATGTAGCCTATAGACAAAACCTTCAATACGCCCAGAGGACAAAGCCTCTAAAATAACCAGGTAGTAGATCTCATAGTTAGGGGAGCAGTGTGTAACTCCAGTGCTGTGCATAGCTGCCCGTAACAAGAAGCACTTTCTCAGGATACCTGTTGAACACTGAATATGATTTTTAGTTGTTTTTCTATTATGAGCTAGACATTCTTCATTTGATTTTATAGATGCTATTGCATTTACAGTCTCTAAGAAAGCTATAGGTTTATACACGAGTAGATTTTTACATCTTATATAACAAGATATAATGCTTTTGATTTTTCAAAATGTTGTATTACTTATTCAAATTTACAGTGGTAACATTTATAAATAATACCTACTTTAATGTCTTGCTGCCTGAGTGGAACCTCTACTGGGATTAATGTATTCAGATTTTTCTAGGTCTATTGAATCAGTTTTGGTCATAATTTTTTTTTATAGAAATTATCTGCAGTGTCTTTCAAGGTCATTTGCATGTAGCTGTGGGACATTTTCTGTACAATCAAAAGCTGCCTTCATTCATCCTTCTGTAATCCCTGTTCCTTCTCCTTATTGTGTGTACAATGCATGTGTGTGGGTACCTGTGTACCACAGGGCTTGTAGGAAGGTCAGATGACAACTTTGTGGGGTAACTTCTCTCCTTCCATCTCTACGTGGGCTCCAGGAGTCAAACTTGGGTCTTCATGCTTGCATGAAAAGCTGTATTTCCCTGAGCAATGCTGTTGACTTTTTTTTTTTAACATTCTTAAATATGTGAAACTCAAAATATCACAATCTCACTAGAACTAGGATATCATTATTGTTATTATTATTATTATTATTATTATTATTATTATTATTACTATATCACTGCATTGTGAAGGCTCTTGAACATTTATCACACCCATCCAAGAACCAGTCTTTATGTTTGGCTACAGGATCAGGGTGGAATTTGGAATGTTGATCAATTTTATGAAGCACAGCTAACATTTTGGGGAACAAAATGTCAGTGCTTCCCCTATGCATGCACAAGATTCGTATATTATTTTTACACACCGAGACCATATCGTCTATTACGTTCCGCCCTCTGTGTCTTCCAGAGCACACCCTTGTATGACTCTCTAGTAATTCCATGACATGGGCAAGCCACATTTCCTGGTTATTTTATAGTCAGGTTGCTTTCTTCATTTGCCACCAGAAGTAATAGTGTGATAAACATTTTTGTAAATAGATATTTGTTCACAGTTCCAATTATTTCCTTAGGATGGAATACCTAAGTGGACATGAACGATTTTCGGTGTCTCTAATACAGATCATTCTGTCACCTTCAGGAATTGGTCCTAATTCACGCTCCCACATGTGGTCTAAGAGTGCCATACTCATTTAACTGGCACCAGTAGTTTTCTTTAAAATTTTCTGAAAATTTAATAAATTATAAAACAAAATCATACAGTCTCCATTTGTATTTTTTGATTTTTTTTCCCCTGAGGCAGACTGGCTTGCTAGATGAGCTGATTTAGCAAGCTTTGTGTTCAGTGAGAGACCCTGCCTCAACATATAAGGTGAAGAGCCATCAAGGAAGACACTTAACATCAACTTTTTGCCTCTGCATGCATGTACCCACAAACACTCAAACATACACACACACACACATACACGCACACATGTGCACACATACACATTCATGCAAAAGCTAAAGTGTGCATTTACACGTTCCTAGGGATACATATAATTCCCATGTTTCTTGCTCCTTTAATTTATGATAGAAGGACATATTACCCAAAACAAACCTTCAATGTGACAGTTACCAGGATGCTCAGTGTGACACAGTACAGACGGTGTATGGAAGAAGGAATATTTAGAGCTGAACACCCATGGAAGGATGCTTATCGACTCTGCCCATCACTATTATCCTTCAGACTATCTCTGCAGAGCCTTTGGGCTGTGCTTAATTCTCAGGATTAGTAGTTAGAAGTTTGGGATGGATTTGACAAGTTGGCTGGAGTCCAGGCTGGGGGTAGGGTACATGTGACTGACATGAATGATCTCTGGGTTCATGCTTTGTGTACTGGGAACAGGGAAGGAACCTGTTAGGTTTCTGTTGGTGAATGCCCCAGTAGCCTGGATGGCTTTCACCTTCCCTCTGCTGTTCTTTGACATTTGTCCCAAAGAAGGAAACTCTTGATCACCAGAAAGACACAGGAAGGACAGCCAGTACATTGGCCGGGCTCCACAGTCAGGCAATGAACAAATCCTCATCCTTCTCCCACCCTTTTTATTTCTTCTCAGTGAAGAGCTAGGGGACCAGTGGTTGAGAGAGACTTCTCCCAGGCACAGCAATGTTGATAAGACATAGCAGGGCGATTGACTAGTCTGTGTTTGGTATTATCATTAATAATTAAAACAAAGCTAGCTTATCAAAACAAATGCACCAACCAGAGTATGCCTGTTTGGCTGAGCACATGTTTAAGGGGATTAGAAAGATTTAGAAAGAAACTGAATCTGTCTTCTAGACGTTGCCCTCCAATGAGTGACTGTGTATTGATCAGCCTCCAAGAGGAAGCGGCAACGTTAAAAGCCCCGGCTTAATGAAACAGTGCAGGAGAAGGCAGCACGGCTGGGCTAGAATCCCGACCCTCTATTTCTAAGGATGCCCTCAGGTAGGCTTTTTGCCTGAGTCTCTGCCTTACTCTGTTGATGAGGTAGTGTTGTAATAGCTAGCCCTCAGGAGGACCATAAAGATGAAATGTAAGAGTGTATGAGCAAACACTTTGTAAATACAATAATGGTATGTAGATGGTGCGGGTTCTGGTTGTTAAGTATGACGGACAGTCCTCTCCCCCACCCCCAGACACCAGAATTCTCAGCCTCAGCACTACTGACAGGGATAACTCTTGGTTAGGGGTGTGTGTGTCCTATGAATTGAGAGATGCTTGCAGCATCCTTCAAATATCTCTACAAACTAACCTACGTTTTTAAACTACTGGAATGGCAGGCATAGAAACTGCTCAATGGTTTTTGGATTCTCTGAATTTTTTTTATTAGTTTGTTACATTCCAGGATGCCAACAATTGTCTCCTCCTATTCTAGGCCACTACACTGATGTATCTTCCTGCTTATAATTCACTGGCCAGGATAAGCCACATGACTACTTTTGATTTCAACGGGGCTGGCTTGTTTAAGCCTGTTGTAGGGAGAGGCAGGCAGGTCACAGAGTCTGATCTTTCTCATTGGAGTGGAGGGTACCTAATTCTCCCCTGGGAACTACAGAGTTTTAAGATAAGCATTGTCTTCCCAGTGGTAAGTTGTGTGTGCAGGCCCTTTGTCCTTCATAGACACTGCCTTTCATATCTTTTCTCTTTCCCTGGAAGTGCTTTGCCTCTCTGTCCACCTGTGGAACTCCTATTCATCCTTCAAGAACCCTCTCAGATATAACCTTTCTGACTGTGCCCTCCTTTATATCCCAGTACTGAGCTGGCTTTTATACAGTCTATATTTTCATAATAGTATTCTTCACTCATTAGATGGTGAATTCAGCAGGCAGAGATTGTGCTGCTGTTTTCTTGTGGAACCAGCATTATCTGTAGCCTTGGTTACAGTGACAGGGACATGGATAATTTAATTCTCCCCATGTGTCTGTTAGCCATATAATGAAATGGAGATATAGGGAGATTTACTTACTACCCTCAAGTCCAACAATGACCAAAGATGTTGAGGACCCAAAGCTTCTGACTTCTCCACTGCTTCTCCCCATTCTGCTGACATTTGGGAGAAATGGCTGTCAGTCCATAGGGTGTGTGATGGTTAGCTTTATCTGTTAACTAGGCACAAACTACCTGGCTAGAGTGATCCAGTAAGGAACTGTCAGACCAATTTGGTCTATGGGCATGTCTGTGGAGGATTGCCTTGATTGATAATCAGCATGGGAAGACACAGTCCATGATGGGTGGCACCTTCCCTATGCAGGGGCCCCTGAACTGTATAAGAGAGGAGAGAGCAAGCCCGCATTTCTGCTTTTGACTGTGGATATGATGTGACTCTTTGCTTTGAGGTCCTGCCCCTGTGAGTTCTCCATTATGATAGACTATAACCTTTCTCCCCTATGCTGCTTTTGGACAAGTTATTTTGTCTGAGCGACAGAAATGAAACTAGAATAAGGTGACTGGTAGAATGTAGAGCATCCTTGGGACTCTTGGCTGCCCTTGTGCTTTTGTGCTATTGGCGTCTTTTTGGTGCTGACTTGAGTCACTGACTTGAGTCTGTACACGTCAGTGTCTAGATGTCATAAATCATTGGTGCGTCTTTATGACTAAGGGCTAAGATTCTGGTGCCTCGAAGATCTATCTTTGAATCTCAGCTATTCTATTTGTTAACTGTGGAAATTTTAGCAAATTTATACCTTTTTGTGCCTCTGTGTCTTCAGCTATAAAACTAGGGACTGTTTAAAGTTTCTCAGAGGATTGACATGAAATGATGTATGCAAAAAGCCTGAGCCTATTGCCAGTCACATGGAAATGTTGGATAGTCACCAGCTCTGGCTCCCTTTTCTTACACCTTTAAAATATGACATATACTCTTGGATCCTTTAGTTGGGTCCTTTGTTCCTTTAACAAATGTGCTGACGTCAGAAAAGACTCCATACAGTGTTGGTGCCCAGTTGTCTGATTCATACTGCCTCTGAAGTGCCTGCTTCATTTGAGACATCATCCCATGACCCAGGCCAATAGTCGACAGCGCATATTGCTTCGTTCAGTTTTGTCAGTTGTGTTAGGAAGACTAAATTTTCCCCATTCTATGGAGGTAAACACTGAAGCCAAGACCGTTAACTGAGTGATTTGGGAGAGGATGGATTGAAGCTGAGAGTATTCAGAAAACCAGGGGGAAACGGTAAAGTCCAGCAATGGGAAGGAGATCCTGTCCTGTCCCGGCAGTGTGGCCCGTGAAGAGGAAGAGGGCCATTATCAGGAAGCCAGTGGTTGTTACTTTCTTATCAATGTTTTAGTAAAATGGAATCTTCTCTCTGAATTATAGGGCCTCCCAGGTTAAGGTTGGATTGAAAGCGTTTCCCTAAAGGGCCCACATTGAAGGTTCTAGTGCAATATTAAGAAATAAGGTCCAGGAAGTGATTAGATTATGAGGGTGCTGACCTAATCAATGGCTTAATCCATTGATGGATTAATTATTGGAAGAAAAGCTGGAGAGGAGAAAATCAATGCTTCGATTGTGCCAAAAGCACATCTGTGTGGTCCCTGGCCTCCTCCCCACCTTCTTCTCTTTGCTTTCTGGTTACCACGGGGTGAGCAGCTGTGCTCTGCCAAGCTGTCCTGCCGCATGCTCTGCCTTCCTGTCACCCTACAGTACTCAGGCTGGTTGGTCATACGCTAACATCTCTAATACTGTATAAGCTCAAAGAAACATTTGATTTTATAAATAGTTCTTCCAGGTATTTGTCACAGTGTTAAGATAGCTCACATATAACCCAAGCACTAATATGACCAAGGTTTTCACATATAAACCATGTGCTAATAAGACCCCGGCCTTCACATAGGACCGACATACTAATAAGACCCAAGCCCTCACTGTGTGTAGTAGAGCTATTTCCTTGGAATTGAGATTTGGGATTAGCTAACACTTACAAAGGCTCAGGAAGTAAACATCTACATCTCAGAAAGCCCACAGAAGTTATAGCCTCCCAAGGTTATACAAGCAGTCATGGTTGCTGAAGAGAGGGGACTCCCAGACAGACTGAGCCACCTGAAAGTTGTGTGACTCAGGGGACACAGGTTTCATCAGTTGTCAAGTGTGCTTGGCTGATCTCTGTCTTGTGTGCTTGGGTGGTCTTTGTCATGTGTTCTTGGGTGGTGTTTGTTATGCAATTTTGGGGTGGTCTTTCTGGCAAGGTTCTGTCCTGGCACCTGAGAGTAACCCCTTGCTCATACTTCTGTAAAACATCCCAGTAAACCCACCGGCTCACCAAGCTAGGCACGAGTATAAATGTTTGTGTGTCATTAGCATCCTTTCTGGACTGAACAAACATTCATATTCCCACATGAAATTGTCACTGTGTGCCTTGTGTCTTCCTCATCTAATTACATGGATTCTTATGACAATTCTGAGAGCCAGGACCTGTGCTTCCTCCCTCCATCAGGTCAGCTTTTGGATGGCCCAGGCATGTGCTGGATGCTGGCTAAAAAGGACAAACAACACAACCAGGATCATGGGCCTCAGAGAGGTGAAGTCATGTGCCAAGGTCACACAGCTAAGTCAGCAGTGGAGCCAGGCATCGTCTCTCTAGACTGGCAGTAACAGCTTGGCTTAGTCAGCGGTCTGTGTATTCACCTGGATTCCTACCAGTGGAACAGCCATCTTTGGAGGGCACACATGGCAAACCTGAGCCTGATAGGGAGCTTCCACTGGCCTAGGACACCAATTCAGCTTTTCTGGTCTTGACAGAGGCTTATCTGAATCTTGGTTTTCAGATGCAAAAATACCACAGAGTAACCCAATTCTCCTCGTCTGGAGAGAGCCACTATGCATCTGAGTTTTAAACATTTTTTTCCCTAGCCATTAATGTATATGACCTTAAAAAAGGCAGAAAGAATCTCCTTTTGCATATAAATATGCAGCAAGCAAGTGGCCTTGATACTGGACAGAGACAGTTCTCAGCTGGATCTCAGTGCAGGCCGTGGTAGGATTCCAGTCAGAAGCCCTAATCGTTGGGCATAGTTCACCTGGTCCTATACAGGCCTCTTATTTATTTATTTGTTTATTTATTTATTTATTTTGAATTTATTTTTGAATCAGTTAAATCAGTACTTTCTTACTTCACTGTACATGAATCCCTTGGGATGGCGTGGCGTCTGACCTAGTCGATCTGGGGAGGGACTGATGAATTCAGCTGACACTGGTGTTGATGGTCTGTGGTCGCTACTCTCCACTGCAAGGATGTGGGCTTGGGTTTCCAAAACCATTTCCCATGGAATTCTAGAGTTGAGCAGCATGGTTCCTTTTCTCTGTGTTAAATAGCACTGGGGAAAATTAACTAGAACAAAATCAAATGAACTGTTTTACTGCAGGACTTTTCAGAATCTTTACTATACTCCCGTGCATGTATGTCTTGAAGGTATGGATTAAAGATGTAATTTGCCACCGGGCAGTGGTGGCACACACCTTTAATCCCAGCACTTGGGAGGCAGAGGCAGGCAGATTTCTGAGTTTGAGGCTAGCCTGGTCTACAGAGTGAGTTCCAGGACAGCCGGGGCTACACAGAGAAACCCTGTCTTGAAAAACCAAAAAAAAAAAAAAAAAGTTAAAAAAAAAAAGATGTAATTTGCCGACTTTGTCTTCTCAGGACCTCTGTCTTCGAGTGGTCCCCTTCCAACAGACCAATCCCACAGTGTTCTTTGAAACTCAGAACCACCCTCACTATACTGGACATCCTCATTTGGGAAGCTTTTTTCTCTCCATGTCAAAGTCTTCCCCTGTGTGCCTCATCCTCCTCCAGCCTGTGCATCTGTTTCTCTTCCCAGTCTGGAGATAATTCATTAAAGCAGCTCCCACTCCCTGCCTCCCTCATCTGATACACCTTTCCACCCCCTAACACCCAGACTCAAAAACACCATCAATATTTCATAACCTCACGGTGACAAATTTATTTTAATGTGGTCCACCGAGAACCAGAGATTGATTGGTCCCTCAGAAGCGTGACACGTTTCAAAGCAGGTTATTCATGGCGTGTTTTAGTGCCTACATTAGTCAGAGAGGAGCTGAGCCTGGATTTATCATCCTTATGATTTCTCAGTATCTATTCTCTCCCAGCCACCAGCAGTGGCTCTCTCAATGCTCCCTATTGATTGGTTCTGTATCTTTAAAATGTGCTGTCAGGGTGGGAGGGGGCGTCTTGGGCTTCCAGCAAGGGAAGTCCTGATTGCTGGAGTCTCTGCAGGTCTGGGTGAAGCCAGGGGCTGATCACCAGACGTTGATTTTGATTCTGAAGTGCATTAGTAACAGGAAGGGAGACAGTGAAGCCAGGGACTATGGCACAGAGTGTCACCTGCCTTGCACCTCTACACTCTGAGTTGAGAAAGCCATCACAGGGTCTCTGTACCCAGGGTCCTGAGGCTTGAAGAGATCATGAGTTTTTCCTTCAGTCTTGAAGAAAGATGACATGCAGGTGTCAAAATTCTTGGATTTAGGAAAGTCTTTACATAGTAAAGCATAATTATCATGATGGCAGGTGGCATTATGAAGCCATTGTGGACACTGGATACAATGTGTCAATTAGAGACTTCACTCTCCCTAACTGCTGGAAGGAGGGCATTGATATTACTTCTATTTTACAGTGGGGGAAACTGAGGCATAGGGAGTTATGCACGTGGTGTGTGGTTTCACAATCATTCAGACAAGGTCTGCCGAGTTTCGATGCTGGCTCTCAGTACGCCTGACCATCTTTCATGGTTCAGCATCCCAGGAAACGGACTCTTCCCTAATAGATGCACTTCAGCTCTACGCTGTTCAGGAGGAAGATCTCTCTCCAACAGTATTCTCTGGCTAATTTGATTTTCTAGCTGACTTTCCGAGGTGGTGGGGCCAGCAGCCACTTCCATTATTGAGGGTAGGTGAGTTTTCAGTGGACCTTGTCCCTGAATCTTCTGGAGGGATCTCACTAACTTCCAGGATCCCATGAATGTATGGTCACCTCTTTGGCCTGGATAGCTGTCTCTTTCATGTTCAAGAAATCTTTGTGAATCTAGCAGCATTTTGAGTCAGGATTGGATACAAGCATATGGACCTAAATTGCCAAATATATTTCCTTCCTTCCCTTGTTTGGAGGCGGAAACAAGGGTCCATGACAGATAGCTCCTGCCTTGGATTCACTGTAGATTCCAGTCAACCATGTCTAGGGGAACTTGTCAGGGTGGTATCTGTCAATATTCTGCATTGTAACCTCATAGAGTACTTACACAAGATAGATAGGAGCTACCTAGGAAGATCGGAGTCCAAGCCAATGATTACATAAGCCTCTTAGAGTTTCTAATGTTGAAGAATGCCAAGTATGCCCAGGCCAGCACAACATTCTCTTGTCACAGCTGGTCTCTGACCTGTGACCTCCCATGACTTTAGCCATTAGAACATCTTCAACCCAGTGTTAGGCACGCAGAGAGTCACAGGGAATTCCCAACTACCACCTACACTGGGCTTCTGAGCAATGGCTGATGCCTCTCAGTGCTGTAGGACTTTAGAGCCTTTCAGCCCACGGGAGCCCCTGTCCTGAGAGCCCTCTCTACTCTGTGCTCTCAGGGGCTGCAGTCCTGCCTGTTGTTGGGCTTGGTGTGTGAAATCATTAGGTCATGGAGATCTCTGCATCCTACCATCTCTGTGAATGGGGCCAAGCATTGTCACCTCCTGCCTGGACTGGTGGAGGGATTCAAACTCATTAGAGTGCTGCTGAGCCCAAATCAGCAATATTGTGAGTCTGTGACATTTCCTTCATGTTTAAAAAGTAGCCTCCATAGCTAGCTACTTGCTTTGTATTCTTATGTCATATTCTGGGCTAGAAGGCCAGGCAAAGGGAAATGTGAAAGCAGACAATCTCTCTCTCTCTCTCTCTCTCTCTCTCTCTCTCTCTCTCTCTCTCTCTCTCT
>JANHMN010000002.1:219637049-219649735 GCA_030674055.1 Rhabdomys pumilio
TCTCTCTCTCTCTCTCTCTCTCTCTCTCTCTCTCTCTCTCTCTCTCTTATATAATGTCTGTGGGCATGTATTCATGTGTGCAGATGCACATGTCCATGTGAGATTGATGCAGAGATATCTTCCTTTATCATCTTTCTCCCCATGCTTTCCTCCTCTCCAAGATCTCTTCACAGAATGTGAAACTCACCCATTTTGGCTAGAGTGGCTGGCCAGCAGGCTGCTGGGTCTGCTTAGCCTATTTCCATGCCCCAGTGCTGGTGTGTGTGGGATTTGAACTCAGGCCCTTTCACAGCAAACACTTTGCCCACTGAGCCACCCCATTCCCACCTTCCCTACCCCCCTGCCCCCCCCCCCACAGCTCCAAGGGCTGCTTTATGAAATAAGGAAGTTTTCCCCAGCAGATAGCTCTGGATCCTCATGGTGAGGAGAGAGAGGGATCCTGGGCTTAAGATTCTCTCTGATACCTGAGCTATGTTGGAGTTTTGCTGGCAGGGAAGAAGTCTTGGACATGGCAACTGTGCCATTAGCCATGGTCCCCATTTTCTCACCTCTCCAAGGAAAGCTGCTGTTCTTTATGCTTTGACTCCAAGTAGGGTCAGAAGCTTTACATGTGAGCTTTTATTCTCCTGGAAGCTTCTATCAGATTTTTCTCCTCTTTCTCCTGCATCCTGGCGGCCACATGTCCTCCGATACTCTTTAGCAAGTCAAAGGCACAGGATTTAATTAAAAGCAAAACTTGACACAAGTGTTTTTAATTGTAATAGCAAACACTGCCTGTTTTTATAAAGGTGACAGTTTGCAAACACAAGTGTGAACATCTCCCTTCCCTCACTTGTCGGAGGCCCCATCACCGAGTGGCAGGGTGGTGCAAGGAGGTTGATCTGGTGTGAATGACTTCTTCCAGCAGTGACAGGTGCCACCTGAGCTCCTCCTGAGGAGTGCCAGTGGCACCTGTCATCAGGAACGCTTAGCTAATGAGATCCAAGGGCAGCTTTGGTGCCAACGCTTCACCTCAGCTCCCCGGCTTGACTAGAAGAAAGGTGAAGCTCACACTCATCTGGGAGAACCTGGCACCCAGGACACGAGGCAGGAGCAAGTGTCTCCCAGAGTCCAAGAGTGATGTAAAGCAAGGGGACCATTCAGTCCTATGATGTCTCCCAAATAAAGGCCACACAGCTGGCCAAAGCTTGTCTTTGCATTTCTCTTCTGGACACTGGGCCAGTGTACACTCTGCCATGGTGTCTCAGGGAGGTCACTGACCCTCCTGAAGGGAAGACTTAGTCTCCCCCATCTCTATCTGCACTGAGATGCCAAAGGGTAGAAACTTAATGGATATTCAGTGGCAGAAAGCAGGACCAGACTCATCCAGCTCATATAGAAAGAGGAGATGCTGCAGACATCTAAGGACATGCCAGGACCCATCTGTAGAAACCACAGGTAACATGAGTTAGTGTTGGCTGCCATGACAACTGAAGAGAAGCAGTTTGAAAGCAGAGAGGATCCCTCTGGCTCTTGGTTTCAATGATCACAGAGATGGCATTATTAGTATTTTTTTTTTTACTATAATGTGTGTGTGTGTGTGTGTGTGTGTGTGTGTGTGTGTGTGTGTGTGCATATGTGCCACAGCATGCGTGTAGAGGTAGAAGTGTAACTCTCAGGGGTCAGTTCTCTCCTTTCACCTGGGGAATGAACTCGGGTCATCAGGCTTGGCAGTAAGTACCTTTGGCCTCTGAACCATCTCACTGGCCCAAGGCAGAGAATTATAATGGAGAGGAATGGTTAAAATAAAACAAAACAAACAAACAACCCAAACACCCAAACCAAACCAACCAACCAAACAAACAAACAAACAACCCTGCTGGCTTTTGGTGGCAGGAAGCAGAGAAGAGATAGGAAGGAGGTTGGGACCAGGTACATTTTTTTTGAGAGATGTCATCAGTGAACTACTTCCTCTCATTAAGTCCCCACTACCTGCTTATCACCACCTCCTGACAGGGCTCTATGCTGGGATCTACTAAGGCATCAATCACTCCATGGACAGTGTCATGGCCCCCATGATCCATTCTTCCCAAGTTCTGTGCCAAGCCTTTAGCCACTGAATGGGTTGTTCTTATTTCGGTGGGGGAATCCCATATCCAAACTGTCACAGGCGATCTACTCTTCCATTTCTGAGACCAGCCTTTTTTCAATGAAGCCTTCCAAATCCAGAGCCCCTGAGGGTTGCCATCACCGTTCTCTGAAGCACATTCTATTACCAATTCACAATTCACAAACCGAAGTTCAGCTGGCCATTCATTTACTAACTTATAGATTGATTGTTTACCCTCATGGAAATATGCTTGCAATGGCCAATAGAGACAACTCCCATGGTGTGTGTGTGTGTGTGTGTGTGTGTGTGTGTGTGTGTGTGTGTATAGGAGACTGAATTGTTCAGCCTGAAATATCCAAACCGATCAGTGCTGACCAAGGAGGAAACACACTAGCCAGGCAGGTTAGTTGAGATTGGGGAATGAGCTGGAAGGAAGTGGCTGACTTTCACAGGGGCAGTCCAGGTTGGATGATCACATGGTTATCTTTGATGAAATCTGAGCCACCTTAAGCTTGGTTCTCAAGAACTCATCCCTAGTGTATGACAGAAGAGGCTCTAGGGCGGGATTTTACACTCAGCTGGATTCTGACCAGCTGTACACAGACAGCCTGATTCACTTGATGGAAAATTCTAGGTCCTAATTGTCAGGTGTGAGTAGGCATGCAGCTGCTGATGGCTTTCTGCTGATGTCTGGGATGTAGGCTGAATGAAAAGGAACATGGAGCCTTTGACGTTCCGTGATCCTTTCTTCACTAAACAGAAAGGAATAGCTCAGGCTCTCAGGATGGATGGTAGTGACAAGGGGAGAAAGTAGCCAGCACCAAAAATCCCAGCACTTAGGTCAAAACTTTGAGTGCAGACTTAGCAGGCCAAGAACAGGTGGGAATGGGATTTTTCATCTGCTTGCCCAGCTGGCATGGATGGAGGATGATTGGCACATGGCTTGGTCATGGAGAAGACTGGGAAGGAGGCTATGATAGTGGCCTTCCTGGCACCATGAGAGTAAATAAGGAGTCATGGAGTCTTTGAGTCTAAGCCAGTGGTGTATAGAGTTGCTATCGGTGTATAGGACTGGATGGGTCTGGAACTTGTGTGTGTGTGTGTGTGTGTGTGTGTGTGTGTGTGTGTGTGTGTGAGCACAGAGCAGGCCAGGAGGAACCATTTAGGGTTCTGAGAACATTTAGTACGCATTGCAAAAGCTATGCCTTTTAACAGCTTGAGGTGACAGCTCACAATTTGCTGTGTCCCTTCCAATGCCAGCACCAGGAAAAGAAGGCTTCCTCCTGGGCCCACAGGGTTCTTCCCATGTGCTATCAACAAACAGCCTAAGGCTGTATTTCAGGAGAGTTGTTACAAGGGAAACTTCGCCTGTAAGTCAAACACTTCAGTTTCCCAGGCGTGAAAAACAACACTCTTTATCTGTGGGCTGGCCTGGCTTTGTGAGCTGTGTCTAACAGCAGCAGCAGGAGATATACCACGGTCCTGTCAGAGTGGTCCCTGGGCTACAGTTAGCAGAATACCCTGAGCAGAGGTGCCAGGAAGGCTGGGGTCAGAGTCTTGGCCTGCGGCTTGTTTTCAATGAAAGCCTTTTACAAATGTTTCCATTCAACATTAAATGGAACAAAAATATAAAAGAAAACAGAAGAAAACCAGAAGCCAAATCCTCCTGGAGTTTGGACGTGTTTAAAGAAACACTTCAAAAACAGAACACAGTGCAGGGCTCTCAGTCTCTGGTAAGGGCTCCATTAGCATCTGCTATTATTCTAATCATTTGTTGTTATTCTAGTAATTTGCTAAAATTTTTAGGCGCAGTGTCCCTGTTCTCAGCCCACGTTGATCCAAGTGCATGTTGGTACCATCTGTCCTGGTCTTTTTTTGTTTACTGTCTCATGTAGGACTTTCAAGGACAGGACAACAATTCTTGGACCACCCTTCTCCTACCCCTCATGTTTGGGCAGGTGTCCAGGATATGTGGTGCTGTGAGGAAGGCTTGATGGTCATCAAAGTGGGCACTTGTGTCTGGCTCACTCTCCTTCCTACTGGAGCTGAAGCTAAAGTGGAAACTGCAAATCCTCCATAAAGCATCCTTCTTTGCTGTTTTGTCTTATTTACTCCAAAAACTCTGTGTGGGTTGGGGAGGCTGGCGGGATGCAAGAGCAGGAAGAGGGGAGGAGAACTGTGAAAAGCCATCTTCTTGACATGCATGGCTGTTGCATCCATGAGAACCTATTGGTACCGGTACACAAGCAAGCCAGGCAACATTCTAGGATGGATAGGGGATGGGGATCGTGAGGCCCCGCCCCTAGCTGAAGAGCTATTGGCAGTTTGATGGCAACTGGAAGAAAGTAATTTTTCTGTATGGTATGGCCACTGGCAGGTTGCCCATGTCCCAATCCGTGGCCCCAAACCATGAACATATGAGCAACACTTGCTGGACTCAGTGGGTTACTTTAAAAACCTGAAAGGTCCTGAAGTTAGGAGAAAGGTGTGAGAGGGGTCCTGGAAGGGGGAAGTTGGAGTGGGAATGGAAGATGGATATGATCAAGGCATATTGTATACACGTTTCAAAGAACAAGTGAAATCACTTGGAAACTCTGTATGGACTATTGCATTTGTCGAAGCAACCTTTCCCCCACCAGGACGCTTTCCCAAGATGACTTTATTGCTCTTATCAGCTAGCTGTGAGGAATGTCTTCTCATTGTACACCTTTCACAGCAAACAGTGTTTTTCTATGGTTTCTGCTTCATGCTCTTACTTGAGTCCTACCCTGACCTCCCTGGGATGATGGGCTGAAACCACTAAGATGAATTAAACCTTTTTTTCTCTTCTAAGGTGCTCTTGGCCAGAGTGTTTTGTCATAATAACAGAAAGGAGACTAGAACACAGGCCACTTAGTTTCTCTCTTCACAATCCCTTCTGCGATTGTGCCTAAACAGATGTAGACAGTATAAAAGGATGGTATACTCCTATTTTTCTCCTTGTTGTGACCAAATAGCCAACAAAAAGGGAGGAAGGATTCAGTACAGTGTGGCAGGGAAGGGTGATGGCAGGAGTTGAGGCAGTTGGCCATATTGTATCCATAGTGGGGAAGTAATGTGATGAGTAGCTTTGTTCATCTTGCCTTCTCTTTTTTATTCAGCCCAGGACTCCAGTCGACAGCACAGTACCACCCACATATAGGTTAGGTCTTCTCACCTCAAATAACCTAATCTAGATAATTCCCCACACACATGTCCAGAGATTTGTTTCCTAAGTTATTCTAGAACCGTCCAAGTTGACAGTCAATATTAGTCATCGTAGACAGCCACATTTGGCCTGGTCTCAGGGATTATAGTTTGTGGACTTCTGCTCCTGTTACTTCCTAGTTGTTGAATAAGACCCACCCTTCTCCTAGCCTTTCCATGTGAGTTCCCAGTTGAGTTCCTGGTCCCCAGAATCAATGGGTATAGTCAAGTGGTTGCTTTCTATTGTGAGGCTTCGGGTAGTTTCTAGAAAGTACACATACCTGAGCTGTTCTTCCCTGGTGGTATGGTCCTGTATCTATCCCTCCATCTACACACCCAGTTCCTTAAATGTTGGCACTCAACCATCTGTATCTTTCTACGTTTTCCTTTCCTTAGCAGCTCTAGTGCCCAATGCCAGGTGCTGTGCTAACAACTCTACTTGAGTTGTCATCTTTAGTCTTCCCAGTCGTTAATAAACAAAGGAGTGTATGAGTTTAGTAAATTGTCTCAGGTCACTGTAAGATCTATGTCCATTTATATACACTTTGAGGTCTTCTGTCCCTTTTGATTACATTTTTTGCAGACTTCATCAGAGTTTTTGGAAATCAGTGAGTAGCTTGTACCTACACCCCAATCTTTAGGTTTATTGAAAAGAAAACCAAAAGAGTTCCTTTGAATTATTACACATACATTTTCCACAGGCAAATACTGGGTCTAGCATACATATGCACGTGAGAGATGTGCACCAGAAGGTCTGAATTAGTGCAAATGTATAGTTATTGGTTATATTTTCATGGTTGTTGTTTTCTTATCTTTGAATATATATAGTAATGACAATTAGGCTAGCCAGGATTTGCTTGTTATTTTAATCAATAAAATGATTTGTAATCAGCACGTCAACTGCACTGAAGTGATTTGTGCTGCTGAACTACTTGAGGGGGATTCAGTGCCGTGCCACCTTAGGTAGATGTAATCATCCTTTTCTTGAGTCTTCTCTTTCATTTTACTTTCGGGACAGGCTCTCAATCTGTAGCTCAGGCTGGACTGGACCCCATGATGCTCTCGCTTTCATCTCCCAAGTGCTGGGAGAGGTCTGCATCACTGTGCCTGGATTCTATCAACTTTCTTCCTCATAGATCAAACGGAGCTTTGATGAATTCATCCATGCTTCAGCTTGTCAACTCTATACTGGTCAAGGGGTAAGCGACCTGCCAGGTTGTATGGACTTTGGTAGAGCCCTCTGGACTAGCAGCAGGGTGCAGTGTTGTCCTAGAGATGCTGTACATAGTTATTTTTGAAGTTCTTTATAGTGTGAGCTGTTCATGTTTCTCTCTTCTATTTGTATAAGATTCAGCAAGTTCCAGGGAGTATGGCCAATGTTGGGTTCTTGAGCATAGACTGTATGGCTAGTGAGGACTTCTATACCATGGGGAGATTATATATAGCCACATCCTTGGTGAAGAGCTGGCTTGTGACTGGAATCTATGACTTCTCCCCACTTCTGACTGCTCTGATCTATGGTGAGCAAGTTCTTATTCAGGCCTCCTAGGGTGGCAGGGGGCCTAGCAAAGAGATCGCTTCACTCAAGATGTGCTGTGCATCTCTGGGGGGTCATGATGGGATTGAGAAGAATCTTAACAAAACAAAACACCAAAGAACAAACAAAACATCTTACTACCTCAAATAGCTTCTCCCCTTTGTCTTCTCTCTCCCGTATTCATAAGACTATGAAGATGTGGGCTCAGGTTGTCTAGGTGTGGTGAGTATTCACAGAACAAAGGCCACTTAGGTCTTCCATGCCTCTCTGGGGGTGTAGTCTCCATGTAGATTCTGGTCTGATAATTCCTTTGAACATTTTCATGGTCTTAGGCAATAGAAGAAATGGATTTCACTTATTTTGAGTTGTTTTGATCAGGGAAACTAATAGTAATGTTTAACCTTCCATATTATAGGACACAGATTTCTTTTCTTGCCGTTGTTGTTATAAATTAGTATTTTTTTACATGTATTTTTAAGCTAGCATGGAGAGTAGTGGGTTTAATTACAGCATTTTCATACGTAGACGCCATTAGACTTTGTTCTTATTCGATCCCCCTCCCCCGTCCTCTCCTAGTCCCGCCTGTCCCCTCTTGTTGGTTCTCCTCTCCTCCTACATAGTCTGTACTTCTACTTTAATGTCACATGTATTCCATTACTCTAGGAGACAGATTTCTGTCCCAAACGTTTCCCCAGGCTCCTCTCACAGCTGAGCATTGGACTCATGAACTGGCGAGGATTCTGGCATGTGAGAGGTTGAGAGTCTCTAAATTTTACCTTGCTTATCACCACTTTGGCCATTAGTCTGCTGGTGGCTCCTTTAACATGAAACCAGGGAAAGATCAGCCATTTAAGATGCCAAATGCATTGTCTTACACAAACCTGCATGTCTCCTAACAGAGAAGCAAAGTCCTGTCTCAGTAACAATATCTTACTGTGGCTTCCTAAACATTGTTACTTCTTGTATCTGCCTCTTTTCTCTGAGAACAAGGGTCCTTCATATTGTTTTGACAGGTATTGGATACAAAGATGCTTACTCCCTTAGATGCTCAGAGATGACGACTGGTGTGTTTTATGTCCTCCTTGTCCTCAGGTAGGACATGGATATCTAACACTCAATCTACACATGCATGCCTCTCCGTATGTACCTATGAATCAATGCATCTGTCATCTGTCCAACTACCCATTGGTTCATCCACACATATATTCATCTATCTATCAATCTACATATGCATCTACCCATTCTTCCCTCCATCATTCATCCTATTATTCATCCATCAGCCTATGTAACATTTATCCATTAATCTATGCACCTTTCCATCTATCATCTAATGGGTCCTTAGTAGAATTCCAGTTTGGAATCCATTCTGAGACAAACTTAGAGAGAAAAGGGAAAGTACATTTCTTGCATATAGTAACAAACTTGCCCTAAAGGATTTAGGGTACCAGGATGCCTTTCATAAACTATCCTTGGAAAATGTTGAATCCCTCACCATGTCAATTTCATTAGAAAATTACTGCCAACTCTATTCTGTATAAAAATAAAAACGAGAGACAGTGTTGAGTGAGGAATAGATTAATACTTAAATAAAAATAAAGATTCCTTAATGTATAATTATCACTTCAATCTCGTCTAGTTTTGTTCATTGTTTGGTTTTTTTGTGTGTGGTTTCAAAGGAAAGAGATACTTCTTTTTGTATTTAATTGTGCTTTCAAAGGGAAGAAATGAGACTAGAATGATATCTTTCTAGACTGAGTTCCTGGATCATTGTAGGCAAGGCTTTGCTACAATAACACAGGAAGACCTGTGGTGTTGCTAGCTTGTGTGTGGGGGTGTTGGGCAGAGTTGTGGGTCTTGTTGGGCAGAGTTGTGATTTCCGTGCATCTGCTACCTCAGGCCGCTGGACGCAGTTCTGGGGAGCAGAAGCACTGAAATTTGGCTGAGTTCGCTCCACAGGCTGGGCAGATGCTGGGCTAAGAAGCCACTCAGGGCTCTGCCCTGGGGTGGAGAGGTCTCAGTCTGAAGGTCTCATGGGGGCAGGGCTCCTGGTCTCTGTCCTGGGGCTCCTAGAACAGAGACACGAGGGAGAGAGGGAGGCCCCATCAGTGCCCCTTGGGTAGAGATTCTTTGTTACCGTATTTGCTTGGCTGGATCGGCTAGCTTGCTTGAATCGGTGGGCGCCGTGGCTGGAACGTAGAGAGGTCTTCCACGGGAGATTAGGAGGTGGCTCGGTAATTGAAGGCCCCCTCTATGGTTCTCCAAGGCAGGCCCCAAAGACATGAGGAGGAAGTCCATGGTTTTACAAGGCAGAAAGTAGATGAATGTGACTGCACCCCTACAACCTAAGGCCTTTGGTTAAATACTGTTTGTAAGGAGGAGAGTCTGGGAGGAAATACTTAATTGGCTACGCCCTCTGGCCTTTAGGTATCTCATTAATATGGAAATCTCTTGAGGCTGAGGCCTGTAGTCACACCCTCTACCTGTGGAGGGGCTGTAGGAGCATTGCCCTCCGTGACTGAAAGGTGCTGATCAATAGAGGTCTTGGCCATGTGTCAGGATCCTGGAGTCTGGGAGCATGGCGAAATGTATGCCATCCCTTTGTAGGGTCTTTAGTCATTTCTTGCCAGTACTCTATCAGAAACCAAGCTATCCTTTCAGGGTCCCACAAAAACCCAGATCTCAATAGTGCAAATACCAAAAGCTCATCTCTCATTGAGACAAAGATCAGGAGTGATGTTCCTGTTTGTTTGTTTGTTCGTTTTAATTTTTTTGTTTTTAAAAAAAAGTATAACTGAGACTGAAGATATTGTTATTCTGGGATGCCACTACTGTCAATACCGTCAACCAAGTTGAACTAGTTGACATCTATAAAATATTCTATCCTGAAACTTGAAGCAGAAACCATTCTCTTTTTAAGAGTCTAGAGAACACTTACAGAGATAGATTATGCTCTAGGCTCTGAAACTAAGCCATTAGCTTTGACAGCTCTAAACGGGTTAGGGTCATATGTAGTGTCTTCTCTGACCAAAATAGAATTGACTCAGAAAACCCAAAACAAAAAGGTCTCTGAGGAAGCCCCACATAGTTAGAAACCAAACACAGTGCTTCTAAACAGACATGGAACGAAGGATGAGGGGAGAAAGCCTTCCTGTTGGAATGAAAGAGATCACGTAGATTCATGCAGTGAGACCTTGGCAGCAATTGTTGGGAAACTGACAGTGGTAAATGGGTATACTTGAAAAGAGGGTATACAGAACTAAATGACCCTGGCTTTGAACCTAATCAATTAGGCTGACAAGATGGCTCAACTGTGCAAGCCTGGCAACTTGAGTCTGAGCTCCAGGACCCACATAAAGACTGATGGAGAGAACTGGCACCACAAGGTTGACCCCTGACCTCCACAGGACATTGTTCCCATCCCCAGCAACAGTAATACAATTAAGAAAAGAAAGAAGGTAAATTTAGCCTAGATGAAGATGAAATAATAAAGTTCAGCATGAGGAATTGATGGTAGAGAAAAAAATAGGCGAAAAAAAAAAAAAGCAATAAAATCCAAATAGGTCAATATCTACTAGAAAAATACAATCTGTAATTGAAAACTTTTTAGTAAGAAACTTTAAACTGGAGCTAGCTGCACAAGCATCTAATGCTCACTGACTGAGGAGGTGAGGCAAAGGAATCACAAGTTCAAGGCTGTCTTAGGTTACAGAGAGTTCAAGCCTAGCCTGGGTACCTTAGCAAGACTCTGTCTCAAAATAAAAAGTATGAATAAAAAGCTAGGAACGCAGCCCAGTGGCAAAGCACCTTCCTCGCATGTGGGACACTCTGGGTTCCATCCCCAGTATGGCAAAAACAAAAACAGAACCAAATTGAAACGAAGTGGCCACCTCTAAACCCATATGTCCTTGTTGAATTATATCAAACCTTTAGGAAACTATATAAGTGTAGTTAGACTCCACCCCAGAAAGCAGAGGAGTCCTGAATATGCCCCTGTTACTTCTATTCAACATTGTACTAGGGTTCTGGCCACTGCAACTAGACAAAGAGAAGCCAAAGGCATCCAAATGATAAAGGAAAAAGCTCAAAGCAGCTAAACTATCTTGTCATGGTAGACATGACAGTCTATATAGAAAATCCCATGCACGAGCATGGCGGTACAAGCCTGTAACAGTGACAGAACCACTTAAATTTTGCATTTATTAACCAAAGTTCTTCTATTGAAGCTCAGAATTGGAAGCTCCAAACAGTAATCAGGGCACTTGAGTATCTTTGCCTGTGTGTCTGAGCTACATGTCATACTTTTTGATCCATTCTGTTTCTTTGCTTTTTAGTAAAGTTTTCTCACTGCAAAAAAATAAAAGGGCAATACAGTTCACAAGAGAATAAAGTTATAATATACTTGATAATAATTCTCATATGAAACAAGGAAGAGCAATATCTGAAAACTCTAAAACATCACTGAATAAATAAAAAAATAAAATCTAAAAAAAGCAATATGCCTTGTTTTTGGATCAAGTCTGAGGAATTCATATCATTAAGAACTCAGTTCTTTTCAAAATCCATGTGGAAGTTCTAAGGACTTACTACCTTCAGAAATAGCAGCAAAAAGGGTGACAAGGTTTGAAGCCTCCAACTTTCTGGTTTTGAGGTTTATTGTGACAGCCATGAAGTTGGAATCTGGATAGACAAGGGAACAGGGTGAGTTCAGAAAAAGATGTGGCACGTGTGGATAGGGTTTTAATAAAGGTGAACAGTGACAGAGTGTGGGAGAAAAAACCTTTTTCACAAGATAGCACTGAGGCATTTGGAAGGCAAACAGACCAGGGCAGAGCAGAAAGCAACAAGAGGTCCCCTCACTACAGCCCCGAGCAGGTTAGAGTTCTAACCCAAATCTTTCTCTCTCCAACCTCACATCCTGATAAGCCATGGAGGCTGAGTTTTATAGTGACCAATCACGTGAGGACATGAATGTGGAGCATAGTATGTCCGTTACATGTTGGAGTCTGATTGCCCAGGACTAAAAGTCTACATCTCTGGAAAATGGGAAAGTTGTATGCATGAGTGAAATATGTGTGTGTGTGTGTGTGTGTGTGTGTGTGTGTGTGTGTGAGTGTGTGTGTAAGTACATGAGTGTGTGCATATGTAGTGTACATGTATAGGCACATGCAATATTGTACATGCTTGTATGAACACATTTACACGTGTGTCAATGTGATATGTATATGTATGTACACATGTGCACATGTGTGTATGTGTCTTCAGGATGGACAGCTACATTGACCCCGTCATAAGAGTTGGGTGACTGGGTCCAGGGCACCTGAATCACTGCATTTCCTTGGCTTCAGGAAATTCTCTGCCCCTGGCTCTTAGTGATGTGCTTTGAGTGTGGTTGAATTTGGTAATGTAGAGCCTGCCTTATTAAAATACACATTGTGCCTTTATGAATCTTTAATATGAAGCACTTAGTAAGAAGCCCATAATCTCCTCAAGTGAGCTGCTGAAGAGAGGCCCAGTGGGGAGAGGAGCCCTTTCTGCAGAGGCTGCACTGAGAAGAGGGGGCTGGGGTGGGGATGAGAGGTACTCAGACAGCATCAGGGCTCCCATGGGTGGAGACCTGGCTGCTGACAGACAGGACAGTCAGTTCTGCTCTCCAGACTTTAACCCGGAGGTGGGGGGTGCAGAGCTAGGAGTTGAGTGGTGGCAGGCCATTAAGCTGAACATTCCTGTCCAGTAGAAGCTGCAGTTTCTGTTCTCACAACTAATGTTTTGGGCAGCAGGCACACGCGTGTGTGTGTGTGTGTGTGTGTGTGTGTGTGTGTGTGTGTGTGTGTGTGT
>JANHMN010000002.1:219653925-219670874 GCA_030674055.1 Rhabdomys pumilio
GAGAGCAGAGAGCAGAGAGCAGAGAGCAGAGAGCAGAGAGCAGAGAGAGAGCAGAGAGCAGAGAGCAGAGAGCAGAGAGAGAAATGTGAGCCATGATTCTCCCATTTGAGGTCATGATTGGCTGAGAGTCCACAATAGAGTGAACAAAGAGACAATGGACTTTGTACTGAAGTCATGGGCCTCCTTAGAGTGGAGAAACCATGCCACTTCTCCATTCTCTTTTTTGTGTCTGGACCAGGATCCTGCTTCCTTCTTTTTTCCCCTTGGTAGAAATGGTCAAGATTTCTGGACTCAAGATATTCACACTGTACTTGGGAGAAGCTGGCACTCAACAGACCAAATGAATAAACAATACAGGTGTTGGGAGGGGTTGGGGTTGATCCATCAGGACAGGCCTGTTTTCAAATGAAGACTGGCAAATCTCCCATGGTCTGTGATCCAAGTCCCTCCCATTGTCCTCTTTTGTAAGCGGAGTTCAGTTGGGACTGAACTGCCATCTGCTTGAGTATTGTCTAGGCTGTCTCTTGTTCTACAATGGTGGAGGACAATGGCTGCAATGGGGACTATCTAGCTCTCTAAGCCAGAAAACATTTGCTACTCCTGGTTTAGAACAACCCATCTTTATCTTCTGCCTGTGCTTCAAGTCCTTCTGGGTTGGTCCATGCACACAATTTATTGGTCATCCAGGGACCTGGTCTGGTGACACACCTCCATTTTAAATGTTCATAAGAGGATATTGGGAAGGTCCCTATAAGCTTTGAAATGTCCATTCCCAAAGTGACATATGCTATTTCTATTCAGAATTCATCCACGCCATGCAAGAGAACAGTATGAGACTTTGCCATGGGCTTGGAAAGAGAACGTTGAACAGTATTTGGTAACCCATTTCAATGACTGTGAATATTGTTGGACATACCCAAGTAGGGCTAAGTCATTGGGAATGGCAGGGGCTTTGCTTTGGGTGTGTATGTGGAGGCAAGAGGTTGATCCTGCGTGTCTTTTCCTGGGCTTCTTTACCTTGAGGTCTTTTGTTTTGGTTTGATTTTTGGTCAGAACCTCTCGCTGAACATGGAGCTCACTGGATGGCTGCATGGATAGGCCAGCAAGCCCTAGGATCCTCTTGTCTCTGCCTCCCAGCACTCAGCTTGTAGATATGGGCAGTAGTAGTGAACAAGACAGATGCCCAATGGTCTAGGCAAGTGATTAACTGTTCCATCCTTATGTGACTTTGAAGAGATGGCTCAATCAGTAAAGTGTGTCACCCAAGACAGAAGACCCAAATTTAACTGGCAGCACCCACATATAAAGCCAGGCATGGTGGCACATGCTTGTCACCCCAGAACTGGGCAGGTGGCGGCAGAGCAACCACTGGAGCCTACTGGCCAGCTAACTTAGTTTATCTAGCTAGTTCCAGGCTAGTGGGAGACCCTGTCTCTAAAGTGGAGTGGGGGGAAGCTCAGAGGAAAGATACCTGGGGTTGACCTTTGCTGTCTCCACAGACATGTATGCAGGCATACATATGTACATACCTGCTCATATATTCACACACAGTATTTTTTTACATGAACACAGGGGTTGGAACTCATGTCCTCACATTTGCATGTCGTTTTGGCTTGTCCATAAGCAACTTACGGAGGAATGGGTTTTCTTCACCTTACAGTTCCAGGTTACAGTACTTCCTTGAGGGAAGCCAGATAAGAACTTAAGGAGAGAAGCCAGAGGCAGGAACTTGGAGGAATGTTGTTGACTGTGTTGTTACATTTTTTTTTTTTTTTTTTTTTTACAGTCCAGGCCTAACTGCCTAGGGATGGCACTACCAACCATGGGCTGAGCCCTCCTTCATTGATTACAAATTAAAAATTCTTACAGACAATACCAGAGAGGATAATATGACCTGGGCAATTTCTTGCTTCAGGCTCCCTCTTTCCAGGCGACTCTGGATTGTGTCAAGATGCCAGATGAAACTAACTATGACACATGGTAAACACTCTGCTGACTATTCCATGTCCTTAGACACGGCAGGGGGCATTTCAATGTTAAATAACATAGCCAGGCTTGGTCTGATGAACATTCAGCTGAATTACAGCCTGGTCTGTCTACTGTCAAAGAGTGACCCCATTCTGCCTCAAGATTGTGTTACCTGCTCTCCTGGCCTGTAGAAAGGATGCTAAGAGAGTCACTGGATAGACTGATATGGGAGCATGTCCCCCTTGTGAACTGTTCAGGTATTCAGCTATCCTACCCAAATCACCTTGCTCTAGCCACATGGATTGTTTCTCCTGGGTTACCCCATGCTGGGCACAGCAGGGCAACTTTGCTGGTCCATCTGAGAGTGCTGGGCTCAGGAATGGGAGTGAGGCTGAGACTCTAGAGGCACTACATTAAGGTTATTAATAACCCTCTCAGCCTTTATTGAAAAGATGCTCTCTCTGTCTGAATTTGCCACTATGGCAACCCATTTATTAAGGCCGTAAGAGCTGGAGTTGCTTCAGACCGTATTTATTACTGTGATTTGCTGAGGGAGCATCTGACCTGGACTGGGCCAGTTGTGGGGAGATAGCAAGCCGTGGCTCAGAGGCAAGGCAGGCCCTGGATCACCCTGCAGGAAGTCACCTGGGAGGCTGCAGTGTCCACCTTCCCTGTAATGTCAAAACTTTAATTATAGAAGGGGACCTGGGGTGGATATCATAGGAATCCCTCCTCTTTGCATATACATAAGACCATCAGGAGGGAGTCTCTAGGGGACCAGAGCTAGTGTGTAGCTGTGATGGTCCTAAGAATTAGGGCTTTATGCTTCTTTTTTTTAAAGGCAGGGCTTACTTTTTATACAATCCCCTCCCTCCTATATACAATAAATCCAGTTAACATAATAAAAACAGCAATAAGACCATAGAGCACCACCAGCATCTAATGACATCAACACTGTCCCTGGCCTCTCTGCTTCCTTTCTGCAGGACAGTGTCAAAATGCACACTGGGTGGATGAGCTGGAATTTGTGTAAGTTTCCACAGACTGTACAGCTTAAATACCAGGTCTTCCTCTTCTTGCTGTTCAGAACTGTAGGTCTGAGACCAATCTGTAGGAAGGCCTGGTTTCTCCTGAAGCCTCATTTCGTGGCTTGCAGACGATGTCTTCTTGATGTATCTTTGTGTGCATTTGTGTTCTGGTCTCCTCCTCTGGTAATGCCAGTGGTGTTGGATCAGAGCCCACCCTAGCACAGCTGCTTACATCTTTTCAAATGCAGTCACACACTAAGGCTACTGCAGACTGAGGTCTTCAACATATGAATTGTCAGAAACACGAATCAGTCTACAATAGGACTGAAGGGTGTCCTCATGTCTGAAGTACTCCGGGGCCAGCCTGGAGTGACCACATCATTGTGTGGATCTTCTCTTCCTACCCCACCCCATTCTTTGCAAACATGCTTCATGTTTGGCACTGTGTTTGGGGAATGAGGATTCAATGATGAGATCAAATAAATGTATTGTAGGGCCTGGGGATGTGGCTCAGTAGATGAGGTGCTTGGAAGCAGGACCAACTGAGTAGCACCTCCACAATCCATGTAAAACATGCTGGACATAGTGAGTGCACCTGTAATCCCACTGTAAATGTCTACCTAGAAACAGGCGGGTTCCCCAGGCTCCCTGGCCTGCCAGTCTAGCCTGCTTGAGGGAATTTCAGGCAGTGGAGAGACTCTGTCTCAAAATTCCAGACAGACACTGGGTGCATTAATTAGTACATACCTTTAACACTAGAAAGACAGAAATAGGCACATCTCTGTGAGTTTGAGGCCACCCTGGTCTATGTAGTGAATTTGACCATTCAGGGTTATATACTGAGACCAATAAGCATTAAGTGGAAAAAAAAAACCAGGAACCCGCATGAGATGTGACTGCAGAGACCAAGTCATTGGGAGCACCAAAGCTTCACCAAGAAGTCTGTCTGTTGAGTCTAAGCAGCACATGGAGCCATTGCAGGTCATTGTGATGGGACAAAATGGGCAGGTAACTCAGGTGCAATAGTACCAGAACCCATCCTGCCTGTGGAGAGAAAACAAGGCAGGCCAGAGAGCCATATGTGTGTGGCTGAAGGTGGGGTATCCCGATGGACAGTCACTGTCTCCCTGCTGTACATCAAAGGCCTTTTTCCTTACTGCACACTGGAGATTATCATTTGGAGCCTAGAGATCAAAGATACCCAGCCACTGATCTTTTGTGTTGGATAATTTTCTTAGTTTTTAATTTTGAAATGATTTTACTCTCTTATTGAAATTGTAAAAAAAAAAAAAATACAAAAAAAATTCATGTCACCCACTTTCTTCATCTTCTGTTGATTATGTGGTACAGAGTCAAGCCAGGACGCTGTTGTCTGGACAACCTTATGGTGGACAGCAGAACTTGTCTTGTAAATTTCTACAGTGCTTTTCTACCTAGTTCTAAGACATTAGCTTCTAAGTTTCTGAAGAATATAGATTACATGTTTTTATTTATTCATTTATGTGTGTGTGTGTGTGTGTGTGTGTGTGTGTGTGTGTGTGTGTGTCATGTATCTTGATTAGCTTTTTGTTAACTGGATAACTATGGTCTCATTAGAAGAGGAAGCCTTAACTGAAGACTTGTCTTTATCTGGAGCTGGAGAGATTGTTTTGCAGTTAAGATCACTGGCTACTCTTCCAGAGGATCCTGGTTCGATTCCCAGCACCCACATGACAGCTCACTGTTAGCTGTAGCTCCACTCCCAGGAGATCCCATGCTCTCTCCTGTCCTCGTCACACACTGACATTCATGCAGGCGAAGCACCCATAAACATAAACAAATTAAAATAAAGAAAAAGAGTTGCTTCTACTAGACTGACCTGTTCGCATGTCTGTGAGGTACTGTGTGGGAGGTCCTAGACCATCATGGGTGGTGACACCTGTGGGCAAGTGGTTCTGGGTTGCGTAAGAAGGCAAGCTGAGCAAGCTATGGCAAACAAAGCAGTAAGTAGAAATTCCTCTGTGGCCTCAGTTTTTGTTCCTCCCCTGAGTTCTTGCCTTGTCTTCCTTAGCAATGAACCACAACCTGTGAGACAAATAATGTTGTTTTTGGTCAATGTTTTTTATCACAGCAACAAAAAGGATATATGAGGATAACACACATGTGAAAGTCAGGCACCATTTTGCAGGAACTGATTCTCCCCACTACCTTGACCGGCACCCTTTGCTTGCTGAGTCATCTCTCCAGGCTCTGCTACTGAGTGTTAAAAGATATAGGATAGAGAACTCTAGAAAACATCGCCAAGGCAGTGTCCTGTATTCCAAACAGCTAGAGAACTCTTTAGAGCGAAAGTCAGAAGCAGAGGAGCTTACGTAAAGGCTTGGATGGTTGAGGGAGTTTTAGGGTGGATTTCCACTCATTCATAACCCTGGCTCTTCAGTCCACACCAGCCATAGCTACCTTTGCTTCAGGCTGACTATGCTCTGCAGGTCCTCATATTTCCTCTGTCTCGCTTATACAGAAGAGTATAGGCTGTCTCATAGATCTGTCCACATGGCCCCAGCCTACTCATCTTTCTTGCAGCATCTTTCCAACTTACATGAAGTTCTTCAAATAGCCTATCTTACTTTGTTCTGGATGTCTGTCTCATTCCTGTTTCTCTCATCTCAGAAATGCTTTATTCTCCACGTGCAAATTCAGCATATCCTTCAAGGTCTTGGCACACCCACCCCAGTCTCTACATCTTCACCTGACGGTGTTCAGGCGTTACTGCTGGTGCTCTCAACTTAGAGATATCTTCTGTGTTTTTTACTTGGTTCTTTTGGATTCTCTAATAATCTTTCTGGTTGACTTATTTCTTGTCTTCCCCATCAATCTGTTTATTTCAAAGACTAGAACTCAATCTAGGTTGCTCTCTGATGTGAGCCCTACACCAGAAACTGACAGTGAGTAGGTGCCCAGTGCACATTGGTAGATACAATGGATGGGACATCACTGATATGAGTTATACTAGATTAAAATATTATAATGATAGAAAAGTTTTATGTGCGGGGTAGCTCACTATTGGTTAGTGTTTTGCTATAGCAATAGAGGCAAACTAGGACTTTACGCATGGGCAACATGCATGAACTCTCCAGCTGGCTTCCTTGGGTGCTGGTGAAGACTGCGCTGTGCCATGAGCCATCGCCATATTTAGGGGAGTTTATCTTTCACACAGATGGAGAGGCCCTTGATATGGCTCATATTCATTTCTGAGTCTGTTTTAGCTCAGGAGTCAGCACAGGGAAAGCTTCCATTGTAAATATTCTGATTGGACAAATGTTTTCACAAATGAGAAAGAGCAGCTCTCATTGGTTTTGTTCTGTGAATGAGGCAGTCCAACCTAATGCCCTGAGACACACTAGCAGCAGAGCTGGGTACTGGAGCCAGGAATCCCTCCCCAACCCGTACCTGTCCCACCATGCACAGGCTCTTGGCCTGTCTCCTACTCTCTGGGCTCTTAGGACAGTAACTATAAACCCATAATGCTCTCTCCAGTATATCTTGCTTACCCACTCTTATCAACGTAGGGGGGGAGGGCTGAAAAGGGCTTTCAAAAGAGCCATCTGTTACTTTTCAAAAAGGCATTATCTGCTTCCCATCACAGGGTTTTTGCTGTCTCTGCCATGTGTCTGCTCTCCCTCCTCTGTCTGAGAGAGCAGAGTGTGTGGTGCCTCTCACTCTCCTGTCTGTGTGGGGCTGCTGGAGGTGGGTTGCAGATGGAGTATTTATCTAAAAGTGAAGAGATCTGACTTATAAGCAAGCCCAATATTAAATGTATAAATAATGCATCCCATGGCATTATTTATAATGGAATAACATCCCTATAATGTAATAAAAGTATTCAGGTTCCCAGAGCTTTACTTAACTCCTTCATGCCTCAGAAGATACAGGGGGTCCTCCAGCTTTCTCTGTCCTTCTGGGATTTAGTATAGGTTCCACATTCAAGGCCTAAGTGTGTCCCAGATTCTGCAGAGCTGAAATCCTTGGCCAGTAGCCTGCAGGATGAACTTGACCCCAGTGTTGGAGTTGGACAGCTCTGGCCTCCTCAGCCACTTTTGGAACCTTTCTTCAAGGGAAAATTTTGTTGAAAGCCCATTGTTTTGTTTTGCTTTGGTATCTCTGGTCACTTCTTGACCGCATTCATGAGGTCTTCTCTGACTTAAGAAGATGTCGCATCATCTTGGGAGGTTTCAAGGTTCCACTCTTTGCCACCTTTCTCTCATATACATGGTCCCTGTGTTAAAAGTCTTGGTTATGATTTCTACACTAGGGTTTCATTTGTTTGGTGTCTCAATGCAAACCTTTCTAGAACTCAATCAGTACTTACCATCAACGTTACTCTTCTCTTTCCCTTTTTGACATAAGACATCAAATGCCCACTCAGGTACCCTTGCTGGAATCTGCGTGGCATTTATGTCTAGTCAATGACCAAGTTCTCTGAATAGTCACTACCAAGTCACCCCTGCTCTCACCTCTTCATGCATTCTGTCCCTCCTGGTGCCCTGACGTCCCTGTTAATGTCATCTCCTTCCAGCATCATTAACTGTTCATCGTCCGATTCTAGTCATGTGATTCCCTGTGAAGTCTTTTTCTTTGAAAACATTGGTTATGGATATTTAAAATATGAAGAAATTATACAGAATGGTAGCACCTGTACTCATTTTTCTAATTCCTGGATTTGACAAACCATATTTAGATTAACTAGTTATAAGATAAAACGCTACAGAGAGTTAGAGAGAAGGACAATCCATCCTCCCCATTTTTCCACCCTAGAGGTAATTATCAAACCGTAACTGGTGCACAACCTTTCTTTCCATGTTTTTAAATTATATATGTAAATTTATATTCATGAGTGGGTTATTGTTTTGAATTCTTAAAACTTCTATAGATCTTATTGTACTGTGCTCATAATTCTGAAAGATTTTAATGGCTACGACATCTATGAGATTTACTCATGTCAATACCGAGATCATCATTTATCCATTCAAACTGCTGGGATGAGCTGCAGCCCCACCCAAAGCTTCTTCTATCCACTCCCCCATCCTCATGTCTGTCTAGATTTTTCCACTTACAAAAAGCACTGTGGTGTCCATCCATATCCACAGGTATTCATGAGTCATATGCTTTCCCCTTCAAGAGTCAGGTCTGAAATGGCAGCACTGAGCATTGTGGAGGCTGACATCTACCTTACCCTGTTCAAAAATCTTAGAGGAGGCAGGCAGGTTAGGAGCAGAGTACTTAATTCTCACAGTTGTGGGGACCAGGCTCAAAGTTCTGTCAGACCCAGGAGGTCTGCTCTCTCACACAGAGGCTTTTAATAGGAGCATTGAATGTGACACTTTTCCTGGGGAGACATGACACACACGTCTGCTCATTCCAGATAGGGAACTTGTGACAAACCAAAGTAATGATTCTACTGACATGCACCTTGCTGAACCAATGAGTTTTTACTAGGGTTACTTAGAGGAGCAGCCATGACTCAAAGCAGCTGCATCTCTGAAAGGTTCACCTCAGGTAATGACTCACACACGCCTGGAGCTCTCTGCACAGCTTGCAGACAGCTCAATGGGTCTGAGAATCTCCTCTGGGCATCTCAGCCAGCCAGACTTATCTCTCAGCAGTTCCTTACTGATTCTATAACCTGTTTTCCTAGACCTGTGACTTTGTTTACATCCTAAGTTTCAGGAGTACCTTTCCTTCCTGGAGGGAATGTTTCAATTCTGTGGTGATTTCTACACAACTTCAATGCACAGCCATCTTCCAAAGGACCCATTCCTCTTCCGGTAGTGCTTATTGTTTGTATTTTAACATTGAGTCCAGAGAACATACATATTCTGATCACAATAGCATCTTTACACATAGATGCCTACAATTCTCTCTTGGAATACTGAGTTCTATACACATTTATATCTTGAGCAAGAGTGTAATAAAATTTCCATTCCCTTATATTGTGACCTCAGTATGTAGACACTTGAAATATGAACAACGAGAAGCAGTGCCCACTGTTTAAGTGTGTGTTTCCCTAACTGCTAGTGTTTTGGGGGGTTGTTGTTAAGGATGTTTTATTTAGATTGCTAGTTTCAATCTCTTGTGCATTTTTATATCATTTGGTACATTTGCTTGTGTTTTAAAATTAGCTTTTAGCTGTTTTATGCTTTATGGGAATCAATTCTTTATTGCTCATGGGCTTTCCCTTCATTTATGGGATCATTTCTTCCCCAGAGTTGATTCTACTGTGTTACGTCCGTCTTTACTATTTGATGTGTATGTGTGCGTGTTCGTGTGCATGTGCATGTGTGTGTGCGTGTGCATGTGTGTGTGCATGTGTGTGTGCGTGTGCATGTGTGTGTGCATGTGCATGTGTGTGTATGTGTGTGTGTGTGTGTGTGTGTGTGTGCGCGCGCGCATGCCTTATTTAAACATCTCACTCTTTGGTTTTGATTTTGTCTCATTTTTGAGATATCGTCTCTTATGTTGTCCAGGTTGGCCCTGAACTTACTTTATCATCAAGAATGATCTTGAACTCCTGGTCCTCCTGTGCCTACATCTCAGGTGCTAAGATTATAGGTGTGTACAACCATACAGAGGCTACATTCTATTCTCTGAGTATTATAGAGTTGTTTAGTTACATGTCTTTAAGAACATTTTTATATCACTCTTGTATTTTTAAAAATTCACTTAGGTTCTTTATATGAAACCCATGCGTGTACGTGGTATGGAAGTAGGATTTAATTTTCCTTCAGTTTTCATGTAGATAGCCAGTTGTGCAACACCATTTATTGACTAAACAGTTTCTCCATAGACCTGTAATGGAAAGTCTTTCCTATACCGCATTCTTTTACACAGTCATAAACTTTTGAGATGTGTGTTCTCTTCCTTTTGGTTTAACTGCTCATCCTTCTATTAGAACAGCATGCTTTAGCTGGTAAAGCTTTGGGATGATTCTCTTTTAAAACCTGAGGCATCGTTAGCATATTCACAAAGTTCTTCCTTTCAAAAGGTGCTCCTTATGTTTGACTGAGCTGTTGCCTATAGACTCGTGTGCTGAATGCTTGGTCCGAGCTGCTGGCACTGTCCTAGGAGATCATGGAAACATTAGGGTCTGGGGCCTTTCTGGAGGGAGTAGGTCACTGATGTGGGTGTTTGGAGAGATACGTCCTTAACTCCCTCGGTCATTCCCAGTCTCATAGTTTGTTTCCTGACCCACCATGTGAACATGTGAACAGAGCTCTTCTACCACGCTTCCCCCACCCCATTCACCCATGGTGGATCAATCCATCTGGAATTAATACTTCCTCCCTTAAACTGTGTCTGTCAAGTACACCTGCCACAACAGTACAAGAGTAGTGGACACAGTGCTATTTTACTTTCTGTATAGTTGCAGAGTTGGGCAAACATTACCCTTTTCCTGCCCCGCCCCACAAAGAAATTCTAAACTCTATAGCTATCATGCTTACTTTCCCCTTCATCCCAAGCCCCAGAAAAACCCCATCTTCTGACTTCCTGTGTTTGCTTTTTCTAGAACATTCTTCTGGATGCGGCACAACATTTTGAAGGTTCATCTCTATGACTTTGCACTATTCAGTTGTGTGGACACACCTCAGTTGGTTTATTCAGACATTAGTTAAGACACTTGGGCTTTTCTACTTTGGGACTTGGATTAGTTACTTTTGTCATTGTTAGAAAATACTTGACTGAAAACAGTATAAAGGAGGCACACTGTATTTTAACTCACGGTTTCCAGGGGATTTCAGTCTATGATGCTGGGAAGGTGTGGAGGATCTCAAGCTGGGGAAGGTCAGGAGGAGTTCACAGTAGCAGGAGACTGTGCCAGGCTCCTCAGGGGCATCAGACAAAGCCAGCCAGGAGCACAAGAAACTATAGGTTTGAAAAGGCTCCCTCTAGTGACACACTTCTGCCAACCAGGTGATCGCCACCTAAAGGCCTCAAAATAGTGCCCTGGGGTCAGAGCCAAGCATTTAAAATCATGAGCCTGGTGTGTGTGTATGGCTATTTCAAAATGAAGCCCAAACAGGGCTCTGCTGAACAATAGTGCTGAGATCTCTTATCTGCAGACTTTTGCATGAGCACATTTTAAATCTTCTGGCTGTGTACGTAGGTGTGAAATTGTTGAGTCTTAGAGTACCTCTTCTTAATTTATTTAGGAAACACTTAATCCTCCCGACCAGTACACAATGGCTGGATGATTCTAGTACTGGCACACCATTGTCAAACTAATTACTTTCCATGAAAAATATATTGTCTTCATGAAGTCTATACTTTAGGCATGCATAGCTTGCAGTCTACGAGGTAGACATTGGGAATTTCTCATGGAATCAGTGGAAAATGTCATTTGGATAGAAAGAGCATAGAGGGAGGATGATATGGAAGAGTGAGGAGGGGCGGGGCTTGGCTTGTAAGCAGGACTTAGATTGTATGCCAGCAAATGGTTTGGTATAGCATGTGAGTTGACTGGGTATCTCTACTGACCCATCCTCAGAGAAAAATGACCTGGACGTTATGACAGCCCCCTTGTGTTCTGAAGGAGGTACTCTGGTGTCTTCTGATGTTTCACCTTGCAGCCTCTAGGTGGCATGCCTAATTACAGCCTCTGCTGCTGTAGAAAGAAGCTATTTTCACAAAATAGACCTGAGAGTTAGCAAAGGATGGAAGTCCCATGGGGGCTAACGAGCAGTTCTCAGAACACAGAGAGGGGAACTTAAGTCTGTGTTATAATAATTAAAAATGGATTCCAAGAAGGCAGAATAGATCTTGCCATTTCAATGACATTATGGGAGATTCAACAGCAAAAGAAAGTCATCCAGTAAATTCTCTTTCTCTTGGCTCACATTTTCTGTTTCTTCTGTGTGAGAATCTATCCTAGAGCTGAACACGTATAGAAGTCAACATAGCTAAGCTTCTTCCTGGAGTCTAGTTAAAGGGATAAGGAGTAAGCCAACAGAAATGCTCAACTACAGCAGACAGAGATGTGATAAGGGCTTATCAGTCTGTGTGGCTCCCTGCAGCAGAGCTAGACAGATGTACATTGCCTCATACAACTCAGACAGTGTAGCAGAGGTAAGGTCATTGGGGACCAAAGAAAACTGTGCCCAGCCCCAGGGCCCTTAACCAAGTAAAAGATGGATTTGGGAAGCCACCTAGGAGTCACTACTTGCTGCTGTTAAGTGTCCAGGAGTCAGGCCGTGGTGGGATGAGCTATGGGATTTGAGATTTTGTTAGTAGTGATGTCAAAGCAGAAAGAGGCTGTGACTAGAGTCACCTGCAGGATCTTGCGGATGGATATGAATTGGGGGAGGGTGACAATTTCTGCAGCCAACGGAGAGGAAATGTGGGCAACCTTCCAGGGGGGCTGTCACAGAAGAGGAGTGGGCAGAGCTAGTACAGTGTTCACAGAGGTAGGACAAAGGAGATGATCTTGATGGGACATCGTGACTGGACATGAAAGTGGAGGGACACCGAGGAATTCTTTTGATGCTTGACCGCTGGTCTGGGTGACCATTACATAGCCTGAGATGACTTTCTGAAGCCCCATGGGGGTTTCTGCTTGACCCCAAAGCCATTCCTTATTACATTCAAGTGTGTAGAGTAACAGAACTGGACTAATAAAGTGTTGCAGTTCTGCTTTAACGAGCAGAAAGGAGTCATTTGTAATTAGCAAATACATTATTTGTACATAATGAGAGCTTCCAAAATCCTTGCGGGGGTTGTTTGTCTTCCTAAGCGTTGAAGTCACCCCCTCCTCCCAGCCATCTTGTTTACGCATGTTTATTTGTACAGTCTGTTCCTAAAGGTCTACACAAGCACATATGTACAGGTGTGTACACCCACGCATCCACAGTCATCTGTACATCGCATGTAGGTAGAGAGTCACACATAGAAACACGTAGCTACCCTCATCCCCTGATCCACAAATAAAGTCCTATGCTAGCCAACATCAGCACAGGGTTCTACTCAAGTTACACATAAATGTACATGTGTATATATACCTATTATGCCATGGACATATGCTAAATTAGTTACTTTTCTCAGTGCTGTAACCAAACACCTGACAAGAAGCAATTTAAGGGATCAGGGGTCACAGCTCAATGGATCAATCCATCATTGCAGGGGAATCATGGCGGGTGGAACTCAGGGCAGCTGGTTACATTGCGTTTGTAGTCAGGAAGCAGAGAGAGAGTGAGGGAGGGTGAAGGAGGCAGAGAGAAAGAGAGAGAGAGAGAGAGAGAGAGAGAGAGAGAGAGAGAGAGAAGAGAGGATTGTTATATTTCTCTCAGTATAAGACCTGAGAGAAGGCAAATATAGGACCTCATCTCACAGGATGCTATCACCCATAGTTAAGGTGGGTCTTTCCATCTCAAGTAACCTATTCTAGACCATTCATTGTAGACACGCCATAGGCTAACCTAATATTTATAAGCCTCATAGGCGTGCTTACAGGCTTGTCTTCTAGGCAATTCTAGATTTTGTCAAGGGAAAAATATTAACCATCACACCCACTGGGAAATACAGACTAACATAGTATGTGTGATAATTGGAAGTCCACAGGTGAAAAGTTCTATTGATACATCTGCCCATGCCATTACCCATGCATCCACACAAATCTGCATGCATGCATGTTCATGAAAGTAATCACATACATCCTGGGGAGGGCTTAGGATTTGGTGAGTCCATCTCTCTTCAAGCACCAATCATAATAAGTCTTCTTCACTTTGGTTTTGTGCCAAGACAAGGTTTTTGAGGTCTTTAATAACTATTTTTTGGACACATCTGTTTTTGTTTGATTTTGCTACTGTCATGTGATGCTTCCTCCTGTTTATGTTACTAGGTAAGCCTGTGTGGTGGTTTGATTGAGAATAGTCCCCATAGGCTCGTATATTTGAATACTTGGTCCTCAGTTGGTGGAACTATTCGGGAAGGATTAAGAGGTGTGGCTTTGATGGAATTGGTGTGTCACTGTAAGCTTTGAGGTTTTGAAAACGTATACCATTTCTAGTCAGAGCTCTTTGCCTCTCTTGCTTTGTGCTTGTGGATCAAGATGCAAGTTCTCAGCTACTGCTCCAGTGTCATACTTGCCTGCCTGCTCCTATGTTCCTCAGCACAATGGTCATGGACTGGAACCCCGTGCAACTACAGTGTTCATGGTGTCTTATCACGGTAATGGAAAAGTGACAAAGATAGCTGTGACTGCTGTGTGGAATAAACTACAGACACAACAGCACCAGGTCTAACTGAATTAACTAAGCAGTACATTTTTGCATCAGGTTCTTCTTGGCAGTAAGCACCACAGTGTCCTGGTTTGGGGTCATCACACGAAAGCTCTGCATGGTGACATAGAAGATTGAAGACAAACGTGTGCTGGGAATTGTGTGTCAGAGATCTCCACTTGGATTCTCTTAAAAGAAAAACTTTTATTATAATAAACTTGCAAATAAAAAAATTACACAATGAAATTAAGCCAGTCTATGCATCTCAATGAACTTCTATACCGTTTAGAATATTTATTCCAAAGCTGTGGAGCCTCACCCTGGATTATCATCAATTATAACATCAGTTATATTTGTGTGCACTTATCTAATACACACACACACACACACACACACACACACACACACACACACACACCGAGAGAGGGGAGAGAGTGAAAAACAAGCCCTTGAAGAATCCATGGCAGCATTAAAACTAAAAAAGCAATTATCTTGATGTCCTTTTTCGTGATTCAAGTGTCCATTACCTGCTCTCAGATCTTCCTATTACATAGTAGTTACCATTTTTTTTTCTTTTTGGTAAATTTACCATGTTCCCTTTTCTACGTGCTAATCTGTACCAACACACGCATTTGCTTTGTTTAGACATGTGTCTATGCGTGCATGTAAACAGCATACTCATATATATCATACATATATACTTATGTATTGTAGGCTAGGATCTGCACATTAGGGAGAACATGTTTATGTCTTTCTTTCTTTCTGAGATTGTGTGACCTTAGATTTTTGAGGTCAGAATCATTATCCTTTTGCAGAGACAAAGGCAGATGCTCCAAGAAATGGAAACAATTGCTTATGGCCATTCAGATATGAGTTTATACCCTGATGTGTCTATTTATGATGTTATTTATTTATTTATTTGTTTGTTTGCTTATCTCAATTGTCTATCTATCTATTCTCCACTTCTCTCTAATTCATCATTCACTGTTCTCCCGCTCTTCCAGGCACAGACAGGAAGCACACACAAGAGGGCATGTCTTCCATGGATCTCTGAACTCCTAAGAGACATTTTCTAAGGCTGGGTGTGGTGGCACATGCCTTTAATTCCAGTGCTAAAGGACATTTTCTTGGGGACTGAATAGATGGTGCATCCACCCAGGGATCCAGGATGGTGTCTTTTTTTTTTTTTTTCCCGAGGAATACCCAAGAGTTACCTTTTTCTGTCCTTGGTGATAGTTTTTGACATGACTGATTAAACAGATGGTGTAGTCCTTCTTTCTCTGGGGATTTGAGTGGACACTACCTCTTGGGGTCAACTCTGGGTGCCATGTGCCTTCAAGGTACCCAGTGTAAGGGGAAAGGACCAAGATCTCTTCATGTGTTAGAAGTGTCCAGTCTCCTGTTAGACTTGAAATCCTATGTGAAGGAAGTAAGAATATTACTTGCAAAACCATTAATGGTCATTGATGAGAACAAGCAGGTACTGTTGATTGAGTCCCATAGTGCTGGCCAGGGTCAGAATGTTTGCCATGAAATAGTCTATTTCTCCTGACTGTCCTATGAAGTTCTTGTCCTGGGCTGGGTACTCCTATTCCTATTTTACTGGCAAAAAGTGAAAGAATAGTGAGATGAATTGTCCATAGGCAGAACCCATCTCTCCTGACTCTTAGGACAGACTTGATACCCTATGCTCCCCAAGTTTGACACTGCAGACACAGGCATGATGGAACTAGGGTGCTGGGAACTACATACAGTACACAGTCCAAGCTCCTGTGGCTCTAAAACTTTTGTGACCCTGGTGCTTGGGATTCTTGACTTTCAGTCTGGACATAGGAAGGGTCCTAAGCCTGCTTCGTTGACCATAGTTTAATCTCATATCATTTGACAGTTTCCATAATACAATTATTTCCATCATCGCCATTTTCAAGCTACTGCCTATTTAACAATTAGTAGAGAAAGCAAGAGGAGGGGAGAGAAAGGGACGCTCCGCAGCTGTATAAGTAACAAAGAACTTCCTGTTTCTAGCCAGTTGTTGGGCTCAAGACTCTAGCAATTAAGCTTTTGATTCTCCTGGATTCTATGGAGACTGGACCGTGCAAACCAGAGGCTGTTTCCAGGTAGGTTCTCCATTACCTCAGCCTGGGTGGGTTTTTCCTTCTTGCTTTGCTATCCTCAGAGACAGAACAAAGACTGGACCCCCAAAAGGCCAGGGCCTCTAATCTCTCAGTTAAAAAAAAAAACTTATAAAGAAGAGGAAGGTTGCTACTCTGCCATAGAAAGCTGGCAAGCTGGGTGTCCGGAGGCCAGGGCCAGGGGCTCCATGAGTGAGGCGGATAGCAGAGCCTGGCAGGCTGGGAGGAAACGTCTGGCGGAAGGTCTCCTGGACCCTCTATCCTGTCTCTGTCACTCCCACGTAGATTAACGCGATCCAGGATGCCCTTGGTGCTGACCAGTTATGCTTGGGGCTACCCCGAAATAGACAGGACGCCTGGTGCATCTTGTCACAGTCTTAGCTATTGTCTTTATGAGCTCAGTGAGTTCAGAGGTCACACCCTAACACTTCCTCTCTGTGCTAATCACCATCAAGATGGATGGACACTTACAAGGGCCGCCTGGGGCTGTCTGGCACATCCCAAACTCTGGGCGTTCAGGATCTGCACGTGTGTGTGTGTGTGTGTGTGTGTGTGTGTGTGTGTGTGTGTGTGTG
>JANHMN010000002.1:219670884-219705306 GCA_030674055.1 Rhabdomys pumilio
TGTGTGTGTGTGTGTGTGTGTGTGTGTGTGTGTGTGTGTGTGTGTGTTGGGGGCATTGTGGAGGTTGTCAAAAGACTCCGTCCGTTCTTTGCTGAAGCTGGAATAGGGGGCATCAGACTGGTGCCATGGTGGGGTAGTGTATGTCCAGAGATAGCCACTAGGGGGCAGGCCACGACAGCAGGTGGGCCAGGTTAACTGCTGCCTCAGCTCAAAATGTCTGTGAGAGGACTTAGAACCTGGTAGAGTGTTTGGGGGCATCTCCAGGATTTGGTAAATTCTGGAGAGATCTAAGGTCCAGGGCTGAATAGGAGGTGAGGACAGAGGACACGGGAGTCTAGTGTAGATATCCGCTATCACCTTAAGGCTGTGGTGAAGGTTCGGAGGCATGGGCATGAGGACAAGATGGACACATGAGTTTCCCTGCTGAGGAAGCTGTAGGGTAGGTAGAATACCAGGGGTAGGGAGGGCAGGTTGGGGAGCGCCAACAGCCCAGGATCATAAGCCAGAGGCAGGAATCCTGGCTTGAGGGTAGAGGAGCTCCTGGAGGGCCCTTCTTTATTTAAAAATCCCGTAGGGCCTGCCTGGCCTGGTTTCTTTCCTGTTATCCCAGCAAAACTGAGCTTTTCCCAGTGTCTCAAAAAAAAAAAAAAAATCCTTGCCCTTTCTGCTCTGAGCTCTGCAGCATTTGGCCTTGGTTGATTCTGGCAATTTGTGAGGCTTCTGAGCCTGCTGACTGTCCAGGATGGAATTTTCCACGGAGATTTTGTAGAGCGATGCTGAGGGCCAAAGAAACTTGGACTTTACACTGAGATGAGACTGGTGAACCCACTCATGACTGTGGGCTCCAGAGGACCTCATAGTCATCCATCCACCCATCCATTCACCCATCCATCCACCCATCCATCCATCCATCCATCCACCCATCCATCCATCCATCCATCCATCCACCCATCCATCCATCCACCCACTCATCCATCCACCCGTCCGTCCATCCATCCATCCATCCATCCATCCATCCATCCATCCATCCATCCAGGTTTTCTTCTCCTCCCCCCACCTATCCTCTTAACAAGCTAGCCATCCTTATATCAATTCACTTACGTGCCCTGATATCTATCCCACTATTCTCTTCCATCCATCATCAGTCTAGTCTATCAAGATATATTATGGAGGCTTACTGTATGCCAAGGTCGCTTTTTGAACCCGAGAATACAGCACTGAGCTTGAGAAAAGTCTCAGCCCCTACATCCCGACAGCATCTCAGCAACAAGAAATCACTGATTATGACATGGGGTAGCAACTAGCTGTGCCTGCTTTTAAATCCCTGAGGTGACAGATTCCCTTCGTCCTTTGCCTTGATCCACCCACGCTCTCGTGGAGTGACCCCACAACCCCCGTGTGTACATCGGCTCACAATGTCTGTATCTCCTTGGAGAGCGATGGATCTTCACAGTCATGTACACACAATTTCACAGTACGAACCTACAACTACCTAAAATTCCTGTGTGCGCATGTGTCAATTCACACACAGGCACATGCGCTTCCACACGAGTGCGGGAGGTACTTACGCACACTCGTAACCCATGTACAGACACAGTCAACCAAGCATACTGATCTTTGTGCATAACTGCATACAAATATGTCCGCTTAGGTTAGGTTCAGTTAGGATTTCTGTGGCTACAGGATGTATGGACCCATCTACCTGCACTCAGGTCACGTGTACACACTCCATGTACATGCCCTTGACTCCCCCGCCCCCCAAAGCCCTCACACCCTCTCACAGCCCCACCCCATCCCAGGGAATTATCCATACCTCTGACAGGAGAATGGGTTACAAATGCAGCCATGGAGCTGTTTTGACACTTTTGATGAATAACATTCAATACTATTAATTAGAACAATTGCTTTTCATTTAACTAAATCACGGGAATTGCTAAACTAAATTGAAACGGAATGTAATTTTGCCTCGCACTGCTTTAATATGGGCCTCTAAATGTCTTCTCCCTGAAGGATTAGTAACTTAATCACCCACCAGTGATAACTGCTTCCCAGGCTCAGCTGGGAGGTTTCCTGCTCAGGAAAAGACTGACTGAGAACAGGCTAGGGGCCCCTGCGGCAGCTCCTCCTGCCCCTGGCTTCCTCTCCCTGAATTATTCATCACTAGGATGTCACTCTCTCCCTCCTTTTAGTCCAGCCGGACCCTCAGAGATAATTTCCATCTTCAGTCGTCCCATCCCTTGGTGTGTAATTGGTCCTGTGTCTGAGGCCCTGAGAACCTGACTGTGAGTTCACATAGCGTCTTTGCCCTCCCCAAGCCTGGCCAAGTCTCTCTAGCCTTAGTACAGATCCTGGCATGCTGGGATCACTTAGCTCCTGGAGGAAGTACAGAGCCCGGTTTAGGATTCAGTGGCCCATTGACAGGGGCCAGAAAAATCTCCCTGAACTGCCTGGGACAGTGGAGATTGGCCCAGCTTGGTGTGCTGTCCTAGGGTGACCAACTGTTTCAGGTTGCCTGGGAGGGCTTTCCATGACAGTCTCTAGCAAATCAAAACAGCTAGTTACGCTGGCTCTGGGACTATCTGCTTCCAGCTAGGAGTCTTCCTTCATGTTTATCTGATGTTGACTGTATGCTAGCCACTTGGCATACGTTATTTCATTTACACTTTGGAACAATTGCGTAAGTCTGTATCATGTTCACGTATTCATTCTGTAAAAGGGAAAACGAAGACTTAATTTTTAAAAGCCTAACCGAGACACGGCAGCAGTAGTGATGACGAGGGTCACAGCAGCTGGACGCCTCTAAGGGTTTGCTTGTGATGAGGCTAGCGTCTACCCCACGGCCATGGAGATATGGCATGGTTGCATCATTTGAACTTCATACTTGACTGAGCTACACAGAGCAGAGCATAGTGCCAACGAGTACACACTGTCATTTGGAACTCAAGAGGGTCTCTCTTCAGCATCAATTGCATTGACCTGCCCAACAGGTTACATAGGGACCTCCTGTGTTCAGTCCCCTGGATACATTGGAGTCCCAAGAGAGAGGCTTCCGCAGCGCAAGGGTAACTGTAGACTGGAACTGTGAGCTGAAAGTGACATCATTATGTATGATTTTTACCCATTGAGGTACCAACTATGCATGACCATCCTGTGAATAAAGGTTTCCAGATGAGCTGTGTCTAGCCCCTTCTAGTGACATTGTTCTGTAAGTGGCAAAGGGCCTGTAAGTTCTGTGCCATATTCCTCCCTCCCCAGTCTTGGGGATCTAGAGGTCACTAGGCTCATAGCAACCACCTCTCCATAGGTCTCTGCATCTCTTTCTCCTTCCTTGCTTCTTCTGCTACACCAAGGTTATTGGGCTAAAAGTCTAACTTCAGGTCTGAGCTGCCATTCCAGCTTGCAAAGGGGCCCTACTTGTGCTAGGCATTACATTAGTTTTCATTTAGTTAAATGTTATCCCAACCGAATGGAATTATACTCAGCTTATAGTTCAGGGAAGTGAGATGCGGAAGGTGAAGGAATCATCCAAGTTCACGTACCTAGCAAAAAGCATCCTGAAGATCAGGAATCAGGTAGCCTGGTTCCATAGACCCTGCGCCTAGATTTTCATTCTCTAAAGCACAGTTACTCCCAACCTCCGGTTCTCTAACTTCCTTTATCTCCCTGGAGAGGGATTGGCTTGGTAGTAAAGCCTACAGAGACTAGAGGCAATGGATGGTAGCCTGAAGCTGGGGCCTCATCGGATCTTGGGCTAGGATCTGTGTGTCTATCTGAGTCTTCATATATAAAAAAGGTTCACAAGGTCCTCATGTCATAGCCACTTTGGGATGGCAACACATGGATCTCAGAACTGGGCTTATCATATGTCAGGCTTAATCAGTAGTCATTACCGTGGTAATTTTGTGATTTCTGATTATTTGAAAGGTTTCTATCCAATGTTGAACACCGTGCAGGCTTGTCTCACTTGTCCCTTTGTTCTGTCTACACACTTGAGTTTCCCACTAACTCGATAGGTCTGACTATAACAGAGTCAGTTGTTCATGGGATTTTAAAGTCAACCAACACCCTACTGTTCACTGCTTCCATTCAGTAAAATCAATAGTCGTTGATTGGACTTGGAGTCTGTGCAGGGCCCGGAGGCTTCCCTTGAGGTCGATTCAACCTCTCACTAACCTGGGTGGAGTAGCTAAGACAGTGTCTTCCTGTGAATAGGTCCTGGGTCAGCAGCCAGCATGTCACCTGGGAATCTGTTAGAAATGAAAACTACAAGGTCCTATCCGTTCCTTCCCCAACCAGACATTCTGTGGGTGGGGCCTGGAGTCTGCTGTCACAGGCTCTCCAGGTCAAACAGAGGCAGCTAAAGTTTGAGAAGGGAGAGAGAACAGAAAGGAGCAGATGAGACTGTGGAAGCACAAGAGAGGGAAGAAAATGTGAACTAAAGCTTTGGAAGTGGGAGCTGAGTCCAGGCTAGTTCAAATGACACCATTGATCCACAAGTCAGAGGTTCTTCTGGTCCTGATGAGAGAAGTGCAGCCACTGAAGGAACAGGGGCTGCCTTCCATCTTTCTTTGCCTCTCCTTTATGCAAGGACCCAAACCAACCAGCATCTGGTGGGCCTGAGGATATTTGAGAGGGTCAGAAGAGATGAGACCTGTCCTCACTCTATAGCTGGCTGCTGGGATGGCTTGTCCCCCACTACTGGACTCTCGCCAGGCCTCGGTCCTCTGCAGTCTTTTAAATGAATCAGGCTGTGAAGGCCAAAGCCCCTGGGAGGAACAGGGCAGGCAGAGCGGAGTTATGAAGACAGCTTACCATGGACTGGAGGAGACAGTCTTTGGGGAAAAAAAAAATCAAACAAATGCTGATAGCTTTCTGCGCAGGCCACTCTTGAGCTGAGAGCTCCTGCCAAACAGACCAGCTGGATGTGTATGCAAAACGATGCTAGGTGCTGGGCTGTGAGACAGGAGAAGATTTTTATCCCTTGCTTGCCCAATAAGTACACCACAGCCAGCCCTCTTACTGTCCCCTGATCTCTCAGCACCTGGAGATACTCTTCAAACCCTTGCCCAAAGCCAGCTGGCTTCTTCACATTTTCCTGACACAGGCTACATGGACAAGCTTTGGTGCCTCTGGATTCAACCTCACCGAACTGACTTTTTCCCAGCAGAGAACCCACACTTTCTCCTGTACATCCTGTTCTAGGGCCTGATGTCTCTCATGTCACCTGAGGCTCTGATACCCCTCATGTCACCTGAGAAGTCTCTTTAGGTTTTGTCCTTGCCTGGTGACCTGTAGCCTTTGCTTTTCTTGGAGATTTCCTGTCCTTTTCAAAATTGTTTTCTCTCAGAAGATGACTCTTGTAAGCATGCAGGAAGGAGTGCTTGGGTCTCTTCTGCTCCTCTACTGTTCCTAGACTAGATGCTCCCTGTCGCTATACCAGTTTCTCCATTCCAGTATCTGTCGCCATCAATTTTGTACAAGTCGGGGTACGAGAGAGCATGTCCAAATCCATCCTCATAGGCTCCTGAAACAGCGTTATGAACACCATCTGTGAGCCATGTTCTTACATCTGTGACTGGGTACCCTGGAGCTACCACCTATCCTGTCCTACACCCCCAATTCCCTAACACATGCAGGCAAGTTCACCCACCATCTACCCATATACACACAACCTGAGTCATTGAAACCCAGAACTTATGCTAAAAAGTCAGTTCCTGGGGGTAAAGCGAAGGGCAGCTGGACCATGTGTCTCTGTCCAAGGGTCCTGGGGCACCACACCTCTTTCTGTTGTCTTAATACGGAGGAAGCACCGACTTGCATTTGTACCTGCAGTACTAAATTGGATAAACTCCTCCCCCCCACCCCGAGTCTGAGAACTTTTCTATAAGCTCAAAAAGAGCTCAGAAATTCAGAGTTCTGATTTAAAAAAAAATTGAAAAAGAGGAGCTTAGAAGAGGAGGCATTTCTCAGAGAGGTGGTGGATGTGGGCGGCTCACTGTCTGGATACGCTACTCTGAGAGCATTCTGAGAGTCTTGCCTTTAGTTTAACAGTCTTTAGTGAGTCCATGCCATACAACCTTAACCCGTTCAAGGAATTTCACTCATTGGAGGCCATAACTATTTTCGGGCTTCTCAAACTATGTAAGGCCGGGCGTCTTCCCTGTGTCTTATGACCTCTGATGCCTGACACTTGACACTCTTTTGGCTTTTCCCCTCATGCATCCTCTACCTCATGGCGTGGTGCAAAGATGCCCTTCTCAGCACATTGATCTCTCTGCCATGCCTCCTTGTCTCAGCTGCCCCCTTTCCCTGCACTTATCTCCTGAATCTTAACTCTCATTTCTGTGAGTGGCATTCCTGAGCCGAGAACATGAGGACAGCACCTTTTGGCATGGTCAGCTGCTGGGGAGACGATATTGTCAAACGCAGTCCCTGAAACATGTCCCGAACTGAACTCTCTGCCTTCCTTCCCCAACGGCTTTTCCCCTCACTCTGCTCAAAGTAGTTTCACTCAGACTTGGCAATTAAGATGTTAATCCACTATCTCTATTTTCTTCTCTTCCAAAAAATCTTATTAACAAGTTCCTTAATTTCCACACCATATTTTTTTTCTCATTCGTTGACCTCTTGTTTGCCGGGACCCTCACTGTCATAACAACCTGTTTCTGCCCAGTCTTCTTTGCATTCATCTAGATGTGCTTCCTGCCAGGCTCATCTCTCTCTTATCCATCCAGGATCATGTCACCATGATGTCTGATACGATTCTAGTACAGGGGCTGGAGAGATACTCAGTGCCTAAGAACCCAGTCCTCTTGCAGAGGATCCCGGCAGCGACTGCCCAACTCCTGTTCCAGGGGATCCGATGCCTCTGTAGATACCTTCACATACATGGAACACAGAAACTCATGCAAGCACCCAACATAGACATGAAGTTAAAAATTCCTCAAAAAATATTCTAGTATAAATGCTAGTGCCTCTCACTTTTAACTGGAAGGTGTCTGCTAAGGGTAAGATTTGGACTACACCGTGAATCATGCCTGGGTAAGCTCTGATGCTGATATCCCATAACCCCTTAGTAAGTGAACAACCCTCCATGAACAAGATTTCTCTGATTTAATCAAGTGTACTTAAACTCCCTTTTACTAGCTCTTACTTTCTTATTTAACTACTTTGGTCCATGGCTTTGAAACTTTTTTAAAAATTGATTTCTTAAGAAGAACTAACTTGGGAACCTAAAAATGTAATGAAAACATTAGAGAATTAGAATACATCAACATATATGGTCCCAGTGGCTAAAACTGTAATCAGATGTCAAGTAGCTCGGTGAGTTCACAGAAACCTTCATGGGAAGATTGCTACTGGCCATCAGAGGCCATCAGGGGCCATCAGGGGCCATCAGGGGCCATCAGGGGCTATCAGGGGCCACCAGAGGCCACCAGAGGCCACCAGAGGCCAGCGTCTCTCTCCTCCGTTGTAACAGTAATGGTGAGCATGTGGTACTCAGCTCTGCTTTGTTTTTATTTTCTCTTGAAATTCAAGATGATCGTGCAGCTCCAGTTGCCAACAGAGTATTATTGGAAGTACTTGATGTCATTCTCCACCCCTCCTCTGCCCTTGCTTCCCCCTTCTAGCCCCGTGTGATTATCTTTGTCTTCACTCTCTCTGACTTATCCTGACAGCAAGTAGCATCTTTTGGAAGCTATATGATAGAGATAAAAAGTTCCTGACACTGGGCTTCCCCCCGGGACAGTTAAGTGAGAGTAAATCTAGGTCTAACTTTTAATCTACTAAAATCTGGGTGTCTGCTTGTTATCACTACTTAATACATACTATCAAATATGTAACTTCTCTCTGTGGTAGGCAGATTTCTGAAACGTGTCTCCAAAAGGCTGTGCTTTCGCATCTGAGACAGACTAGAGGCATCCAAATCTCCCTGAGCCACTGGAGCAGGAGTTTAGCATGGTAATTGATTGATATTAATGAGTATTTATTCTAACTATGTCTTTTAATGGTTGTTTTCCTTTAAATAGGCTAAAGTGTGTGTGGGTGAAGAGGCTGGGTAATTTGACTCACTCCGGTGTCCCAGGTGCTTTGAGCAAAGGACTATCAGCTAAGCGGTCATCTGGGCCAGCCTGATGTTAGCACTTTGAACGCTGTATGTACCTTGAAGAAGTTACACAGCATCCACTGCTGCTTGCTGCTGATGCAAAACTCTGACTCCTATACGTGTTATCCTAGCCACAACTGTTTTGGAAAAGTAATTAATTAATTAATTGTATTTATTTAGGTATTTTGCCTGCCTTCACATTTGTGCACCGTGCCTGTTCCTGGTATCTGTGGAGACCAGAAGAGTGTGTTATGTCCCCTGGGACTTGAGTTACAGATGGTTATGAGTTACCATGTGGTGCTAGGAATCAAACTTGGCTCCTCTGGAAGAGTATCCAATGCTCTTAACTTTTGAGTTATCATTGCAGCCCCTGTCCCCTACCACAGTGGTTTTAAACAGATTGCCCTGGATAGTGTCTTTGTCCATTATAAGCCTTGGTAAACTCTAGATAAATCTACAGCCGTTTCCACCCAAGGTGGGTAGCGTAAGGTGGGTGGGCACTTCTCATGGTGTCTCAATAAGAAGCCTGTGACTGGAATAAGCAAAGACTGTATGATGGGTAGAAACACCCTTGCTGAACCCCTTGTCTGGCTGCATAAGCAGACTGTTTCAACTCAGTGAGCCAGCTAGGAGACATTCTCTTCTGCTACCCTGGCACTGCAGTATTAGGCCCAATAGAAGGCTTTTTTTTGAGTGGTCTTTTCTTGCCTATTTTAGATTTTTATAGTTAGGAGAGTGTATCAAACTTGGAACATGAGGGAAGGATAGGGGAGGCAGCAGTTGAGTAGTGAGTGTGCCAAAAGGAAGGCACAGGCATGCTAGGGCAGACAGAGGGTTGCACAGAGCAGCTGGGGCAGAAATGATGCAGAGCAGTAGAGGAGAACTGACTTGGAGAAACTGTGGGCCTGGCCATTGGAGGCGTCCAGACAGCTGCCGAGAATATCAGCTATCTTGGACTTGAGTTCTGTGATATTACCCAGTGTCAACAGCTGAGGATTCTGACACGATTGGCCTTAGTGTTGTGACACTTGTTGCTATGGGGATGAGGGTCCATAAACCAGAGGCCAAGAGTAGAAGGCATCCTGTTGTTGCTTCCTGCCATCTTCTGGACCTCTACTTCTACCGAAAGCTAAGAATTACAATAGTTGCCAAGTCCTGGGAGCCCAGCCTCCTGAGTGTCCAACCCGAGTTCCTAGAGCATAAGTTGTTGGCTTTGAAAGCCTGGAGCAATAAGTTTTTAGATCTCAGGGCTTTTAGGACTGTAAGGGTTTCAGTTCACCAAGTTTGGGTCCACCAGCCCAGCCTATAGACTATGGGCATTTAAGGGCCTGGGATTGCCAACAGCAGAATTTCTCATCTGATCTTCTGTACAGGTGAACAAAAGTCAAGCCGGCTGACTAGCAATATATCCAAATATCATGTGTAAGTATGAGCTATCAGTCTCATGATTGTGTGTCAAGTTGACCTTACAAGGGAGAGATTGCTTAGTTCACCAGGTAGACTAAGTGTTGTCCCAAGAGCCCTCAAAGGCAGGGAGCTTTCTCAGCAATTGACAGAGAGGAAGCAAGAGACTCAAAGCAGGAGATGAGGTGGGCTCCATGTGTGGTGTGTGGTTGGTTTGAAGAGGAAGGGGCCACGCAGGCAGGCCTGTGAAATCTTCCAGTGGTTGGGCAAACTTCCTGGCTAAAGGTCTGCAGTAACATTAGGAGTCCAGGCCTAGAACAAGCTGGAACAAGCTGGATTCTGCCAACAACCTCAATGAGTGTGGAAGAAAATTCCTTTCTCCAGCCCTTAGATGAAAGCTCACCCTGGCTGATGCTTTGATTTCTGCCAGTCCCATCTGGAGTTTTGACCCATACAAACAACAAATGGCCACTGTTTTAAGCCACTGAGCCATGGTGCTTTGCTATGAAACAGAAGCAAACTGGTACAGCCAACCTTAAAAAGGCCCAGGCTGAAATCTAAGTGCTGAGGTTAGAAGCCTTTGCATGGAGTCAGGCTTATAGGCCTTTGTTGTTGTTGTTGTTGTTGTTGTTGTTGTTGTTGTTGTTGTTGAATGGACAAATGATTTGGTGTGAGAACCACTAGAGCTGTTTGCCATTACCTTGGAGTGTAGATCAGAGATTTTAAGGTTCTCTTACAAATGGCAAGATAACCAGTGTTTGGACTTTGTTGGTCTTTTTCAATTCTGTTGTGTTCAACTCTATCCGACTCTGCCAATGTGGCTTGTACAAAAGCAGTGTTAAAGGCTTCGTAAAGGAATGTGAGTATGAGGCTGGGTCCTAATAAAATGTATTTTAAAAACAAGTGATGGGTCAGGTTTAACATAGATCATTGGAGGTGTGTGTGTGTGTGTGTGTGTGTGTGTGTGTGTGAAATTGGCATACATATATATATGTGGGTGTTTGTCTCCATGAGTGTGTATATAGAGGGCAGAGATTGATATTACATTTTCCCCAGTCTCTTTCCACCTTAGTTTTTGAGAGAGAAGTTCTCACTGAGCTCAGAGCTAATTGATTAATGGCTGTCTTGCTAGACTCTTGGGTTCTCCTATGTACCTGCCAGTGCGAGGATTCCAGGGCTTACCCTTATGCTCAGTCTTTCAGATGGATACATAGGATCTGAATTTGGGCCTTGAGGGTTGCACAGTAAGCACTCTACCCATGAAACCACCACACCCCAGTCCCTATTACAAATATGTAGTCTGATACTTCCATCCCAAGATGTGGAATCTTGACTATATAACCACATGATTTTAAAAAGAAATTATTTTGTGGCCTGAAATAGTTTTTACTCTAAGAAGTACTTGGTTGGTCAGGCTTGAGAGCCAATGTAAGTTATTTCAGAACACGTGGAGCTTCATGGTTTTGGGGAGATGGATCCTATAAAAAAGATCTCATATCCGTTGGCTTGTAGGAATTCTTCCATCAATACTCCCTCACCTGGCTCGTCCCTCTCTCCACGAGGCAGGCCTGGATCTATGGCCTGGCAGAAGGACCCGGCTTGCAGCAGTTTGCAGGGTGGGAGGTCTGCTCAGCTCCAGCTCAGACCCCTGCCCCGTGCATGAAGCCTAAGTGTGTCCCCAGCCAGCTCCCGGCAGAACTGGTACATTGCTTATGGGCCTGCCTGCCCATCCTTCATGAATTTTTATTAAACAAAACTGTAAGCAGATTGATTTTGTCCTCTTTTATTGCATTTTTATTTAATTCCCTTCTATGGTGGAGGCTCCATCATGTTACCGCAGAGTAAATCACTCCGGGGCATCAGGCCAAAGCCAAGGAGAGGGCAGGAGCTGGTTTCCCCAGAGCACATTTACTGCATAAGAACCTTTATTAGCAGGCAGTCATTGATTTTTTTTTCAGGTCATAGCCTCTTCACCATCCTTTAAATAAGAGAGAATCACAAACTTAGTGTGGGGGCAAGGCTATGAGGTGGGGTCTTGGGGTGTTGGTATGTGTCCAGGTCTGATGATCTCTGTACCATCCATAGCCACTACTCAGCACCTACTGTGTGTCAAGCACTGCCGTGTAACAAGTTGACAGGGGAGTCACTTGAGTGAGAGATATGGGTGTGGGAGAAGATTAAGTATAGGAACAGATAGGTAACTATTAAACAAAAGTAGGTATGTATAATATATACACATATATTAAACTACTTATTTAATATATATTATACATATAATAAATTTTATATAAAAACACTTGTCTATACATATATAATATATATAATTTATAAATTATGTGTAGTATAATTTATATAATACACACACACACACACACATACACACACACACACACACACACACACACACACACACACACACACACACGTATATATAAATCCAGACTGGTTATGTGTGGTTCGACCTCAGATTTTTCTGCACAAATCAAGTCCATCATCATTACAATCCAAATCTTTTCCTCCTTAGAAGCTCTGGTTTTATACTACAGAATAAGGATGTTGGGATTTTTTTTCTCAGGAACTGAAGAACCTCAGAGGCAGTGTGGAGGATGGAGTCAATTCTGGTGGATCCCGATGGCAATACACAGCTATCGGGAATCATAGTTTTGAAGATTGTCAAGGAGGAGGATTGGGATCCATGTGCTCATTGACCTAGAGGGAAATATTAAAGAAAGGTTCAAATTTCAGCTCGTGATCTGGAGGGCAGTGGAATAGGGCCCAGTCCCTATTACAGCAGAATGTGACCTGGAGAAAAGCTAGACTCTAGGATGTCAGTGAGGAGGGAGCTGCCATCGTCTAGCCATGAGGCAATAAGCCCTGAAGTCAAGTAAGGAAACAGGAATCACGGCCACTTGGGGAAGATGGAAACCAACAAGCCAGTAGTTGTAAGTTGCTCTGAGGTGGGTTGCTTTGTTTTGTTTTGGTGTTTCTTCTCCTGCTGCATGAAGACATCAAGAGAAAAGCAAGTTTGAGCAAAGAGGGGTGGGGCCAGGGAAGAGAGCTATGTCTCTTGCTTAAAAAGTAGAACTATCTATAAACTTGTTTTTTTTGTGGATCCGATGCTGACGTTTGTGAAGACCAACAGGACGGAGACGGAGGCAGTGGCACTCTCTTGTTTCCTGTTACCACGTCCTCGTGTGAAGTAGTTCTGATCTTTACTGTTTCCTTCTAGGTAGATGAAATAGATGGATCGTGCTACTCAGTGGGCTTTAAAAATATGATTGCTAATAGCGGTGTACTCCCATCTGGATACAGCAGAATTGATCCCAGCGTCCACCTATTGTTGGGCTTTTCTGTGATTTACAGCTCCCCTCTGTTATAAATAACGCCACAGCGAACATCCTACTCTCTGCTTTTTGGTCTGCATTTCTGATAAATTTCTAAAGTGAAATTATTGAGTTAAAGGTTATAATTTTTTAAAGGCTCCTAATTCATATTGTCTGATGCTCTCCAGACATTTACTGATAGAGTGGGCACACGTACTCGTTTCACACCACATACATCAACGCTGTGGGGTTATTTTTATTTTTTTAACCTTTGCCAGTTGCACAGCGGGAGAGAAAAGCAGGGCACATCACCATTTCCTTCCTAATTTTTTTTTTCTTTTTTAAATTACAGACACTTTTTTTTTTTAGTAAATAGCAATGACTTTTTTGGCCATTTTATAGAGTTTGAAAACTAATTTTTTGTTACACGTTGTGCATGTGTCTGTGTGTGAGCGCACACATGCAGGTACCCACCAAGGCTACAGACATCAGATTCCCTGCAGTTGGACTTACAGGCAGCAGTGAGCTGCCCATTGTGGATGCTGGGAACCAAACTCTGGTCCTCCAGAAGAGCAGCGACTCTGAGCTGCTGAGCCATCTCTCCAGCCACTTTTGAAATTTCTTTGCCTTTGTGTACTTTTGTATTTCTATTATTCAAGATCTGGCTTTTTTTTTCGACATGTAGAATTTCTGGTATTTTATGCAGGACTTGTTATCAATCTTCTTGATTCTTTCCTGCTTTCTGTTATACTGTGACCGCTCCTCTCGGTACACAGTCAGGTTAGCACTTACCTATGCTCTCTTTTAACTTCCTCTATTTGCTCCCTCACCTCAGGGATCAGACTACAGGGACCATGATTCTTGCCTGTGGAGTTCGATGGACCGGGATTTGGATTTGGATGTCTGCATTTACCGTGTGAGCTAGAAAAGTTGTCTAACTTTTCTGAGCACATCCCTCACACCCAAGATGCGGCGAGGACTTGCAGGACATTGGGAACAATCCTTGGCTGATAGCAGGCACTGATGCTGAGGACTTGTTAGGTCTTGCAGGCCTCGCTAGGTCTCTAGTAAGTGTTCACAGTTTTGATTTCATGAAGGTGGAGATCACACGCTGTTTAACTTCATATTACGCATATAGTACTAGGCATGTCTTACTCGGTGAACATTGTTGAAGCAAGAAACATATGAAATGAGATGAACAGAGTCCATTTGTCCATTTCAAAAGCTAAAATGACCCAAGAGCCTACTTCTGAGAATCTACTTTGGTATTTGGAAACCTGCGAGATAGTCCGAACAGCAAACTGTGCGTTTAGAATATGCAGCAAAGAAAAACAAGCGGAGAACAAGAGAGCATTGTTCTTTCATTAGCTGTGGCTCACCACTCACAGTGGTGTGTCTGGCCAGTCACCTCTGACCCCTGACCTCTGGTCCTCACCCAGGCCTGCAGGTCATTGCGCCACTCGCTTGAGTCTGTGTGTAGAGATTTAAACAGCTGATAGGCCCACTGAGGTCATTTGCTTGGCTCAACTTCCAGCATTTGTGTTAGCTGCCAAACACTGTTTTCTAAAGGAATGCGATCCTGGATTGTGTACAGCCAGACTGAAGTGGAGATCCTGTGACTGACAGGCAGGGTTAAGAGGCCAGACACCCTCTGCTGGGGGCTTTGCAGGTGCCACCCATTCTTCAGGCCTGACTGCAATTCCATCCCTCCCTGACCCTAAGTTGTGGGGATTACTTTTTATTTATGTCCTCCGTATTGAACACCTCCTCCCTGAAGCCTGCTCTGACCAGCTCGGTCTCCTGTGTAGTGACAACCTTAAATCCCTGTGATAGTACAAACCTTTGTTAACCTCACTAAATCGACATCCATTAATACATTCATGTTCCCCATTAGACTGTGAACAACGCTGGGATACAGCTGTGATGGGTTTCTTCACGGAGACATCCTGAGAGCGCTGACTTCAAGGCTGAGTGTGCAGTTGGTGTTTACGGATGTTAGATGCCTCCTGTAAAGCAAATGCAAGTGGCATCATTCCTTCTTTACCCATATGGGACAAGTCTGGACTGTGTCCAGCATGAGCTATACACTCTCTGGGTACCCACAATTCATCTGGGAAGCAGACAGATAGGATACAAACCCAGTCAGAGTGACTGACACATTCATTTCAAAGGTAATGAAAGTATTTTACACTTTGGGCGTTTACTGATTTGCCAGGAGAATAAGTTCCCCAATAGAAGGACAGTCTCCAGGCCAATGACAGCACATGTTCTTGGTGATGCTGCCACCAGTGGCAGAGAGGGGGACCTGGGTCCTGCCTGAATGGAGCTTCAGGGTGGGAGAACTCTTTTTTGAACACCTTGTTGAAAGGGAAATTACATCTCCCTGGTGAGAACTAGATTGGGAGTCTGTGCCTCCCCAAGTTACCCACTTGTATGTCTGCTGGGGTTCGCTTTAGAAGGGAGAAGGAGTGAATATGGGGTGGGGGGGGTGAAGCGAGAGGCGGAGACTGGGAGAAGCGGAGGGAGGGGAGGTTGCGATCAGGATTTAAGGTAAATGAATAACTCAGTCAATAAAATAATGGCAGTGATCACCTTGGGGGAGGGGAGAAATCGAGTAAGGAGTTATGTTCTGAGTGAGCCAAAAGATTCAGCCACCTCTTGCTCCTTCTGTGCTGTGGCTACCAAGGGAAGTTGGGGAGAAAATAGTCCCATCTGTGACACTGCAGGACATTGGGAAGAAAATAGGACCTCTTCCTCATGACCTGTGAGGTTGCAGTGATTTGGGCCCCACCCCAGCCTGTCTTCATCCTGTCCCACGCCCTGTCCTGATGCAGATGTCAAGCTCAGAGTCAATTGTAAAGGAAAGAGGCCCTCCTTGTTGCTGTGAGCAGCGTTGTAGCTGTTGTAGCTGGAGAGTCTGCAGGCATGGCACTAGATATCCACATGAGCTTTCTCTCCAGTCATTTTGTCTAGAAGTATCTGGGCCAATGCTTGTACCTGCACTGGTCCTGATGCCAGCTCTGGCTGGGCTACCCTGGAACCCATTCCCAAGGCTGCTGATGGGAAGCAAACCCCAGCAGACTTCTCCCAGGCCTACCTCCTTTGCTGTGCCAGGCTGCTAGTGCCAGCTGAGGAGGAGGCTCCCTCCTGTCTCTGCTTGTTTCCCTTGATTGTTATGTAATGTTCGGCAGCAGGAGGTAAATTCCTCTCCAATTTCCAGGCCTGTTACAGCACATGAACCCCACCGTGGGGAGCCTCGGTGATTGAGCTCAGCAGCCAGGTCCCATGCTGAGTGTCATAAATCAGGCCATTACCAGCTCCTTGTGGCAGATGCCACTGCCAAGAACCTGCCCACTCCTCTAGCCTGAGATCTAACCCTGAGACCCGAGCCTCCTTTGCACACAGTTAAACCAGGACAGGAAAATACAATGGGGTTGGGGATTGGAGAGAGAGAAAGACTCTCCATGCTTTCCAAGCTGGAAGTTGCCAGGAATCTTATTTTGAAGTCCTTGCCAAAGCATCTCAAACCTGATGTCCAGAAGCCTCCTGTGTAAGGGACTTCCTCTGTCCCTGAATTTGCAGGCCTGGTTGCCTTTGGGGTGCCTGGCTTTCATGTAAGAACTTTTTGGTAACTTATTAGTACACAGTTCCCAGGTTGGTCCCTAGAGATTCCAACATGGTGGGTCTGGTTTGGGACACAAGACTCGACATTTTTACAAGGTCCCAGATGATTCTGATGTGGGTGGTTCCTGGACTGCCTTCTGAGAAGCTCAGTATTGACATCAGCTGCATTCCTAAAGTGATGCCCGTAAAATGGATGCCTATAAATTCAATCCTTCTTTCCCATTTCCTTCTATCATTTTGCTGAAGACGTGCTTCCCTGGGGAAGAAGATGTGGGCTTCAAAAATCAATGGCAATCATGCTGAAGAATGAAGCAAGTCTTTGACTATGACATATTTAAAGGCCAATAATAATGCTAATAACTGGGGGGGGGGGGGAACGGCCCATGGCAGGATGCTTTTCAGTCACTTACTGTGTGATACAGGGCAGTCTGTCCTTGTCATGCATGGTTTTGTCTCTATACCTTGGAGTGGCCATGTGCTCTGTTTGCAGGATGTATAGAAGACAGTAACCAGTGCAATTTTCGATAGTCCTCTCTTGACACTCAAAAGCCTCAGTTTAGATGCCTAATTACTGTTTTCTCAACTACCCACTGGGTGCTCCTCTGAGACAAATAATTTTCTCCCACAGATATCTGACCTGTGGGTGCCTTGGAGAGAATACTGAATTGACGCTGGTTCTGACTTCCACTAGCTCTGTGGACTAGAAGGAGCAGCATAAAGGCCCCTTAAGGAAAAGGAACATGTGATGATTCCTTTGAATTGTCAACTTAATACAGTCAAGTCACCTGGGATGGGAATATCAATGGGAGATTGTCTATACTAGGTTGGCCAGACGGCATGTCTGTGAAGGATTGTATTATTTATGTTTATTGAGATAGAAAACCCAGGGCTGGAGAGATGGCTCCTTGGTTAAGAGCACTGGCTGATATTCCAGAGGATCCTGGTTCAATTCTCAGCACTCACATGGCAGCTCTGTAAGTCTAGTTTCAGAGGATCTGACACTCTCACACAGACATATGGACATACATGTGGGCTAAGCACCAATGCACATGAAATAAAAATAAATAATAAATAATAAAATCTTTGAAAAAAGAGATAGGAAGACCTACTGATTGTGAGTGGCAAGAGTCTCCCCTGAGTAGAGGATGCCCAATTGTATAAGAGCAGAGGTGGGGGAGGAGCAGAACGCTAAGAATGCATGCATTAATTTATGCATTAATCTACCGCTCTCTGCCTTGACTGCAGATGTGATGTCATCAGTTGCTTTAGACTCCTGATGCCTTGACTTCTTTAAAATGACGGACCTGGAAATGCAAGCCAAATTATGTCTTTCTTCCTTAAGTTGTGTTTGGGTGTTTTATCACAGCAACAGGAAAGGAAACTGAGGCAGATGGTATCTCAGTTGCTGACCATAAAAGCATGCACAGAGAGTTTTGGGCCCCTGGCAAGCCTTTGATGCCTGGCTTTAGGTATCTGAGTTGTGGCTGCGTTTTTCTCTAAAGTATTAAAATAAAACATTATGAATTCTAAGGAATGCATGACTCCATGCAATTTAATCACATGGACCCTGTGATGGCTAATGTTGGTTGTTAAGTTGCCAAACCTGGGAACAGGAGACCTCAGTTGAGGAGCTGCTTCCATCAGATTGGCCTGTGGGAATGTCTGTGAGTCATTTCCTTAATTGTTCATTAATATAGGAGGGCCCAGTCCACTCTTGGAAGTGCCATAGCCTAGACAAGCAGCCTGGAATGTATAAGAAAGCTGCTGAGCCAGCCCAGGGGAGTAAGCCAGTGAGCAGCATTCCTCTGTGGATTTTGCCTAAAGCTCCATCCAGCCTTGAGTTCCTGCCTTGGCTTCCTTCAGTGACAGATTGCAACTTGTAAGATGAAAGATACCATTTTCTCAAGTGGCTTTTGATCATGACAAAAACCAAACAACAGACTCTCATTCTCTTCATCTGGAAAATGGGCATAAAAATCTCCAACTTGGTAGAGGACAGGTGAGCAAGCATTTAATAAGTCATCAATAAATGATGATAATTGGTACACCCACCATGGTAATTGATACACTGTCTCCATTGTACACCACAGAATGGAGAGAGAAAACACAGTGGCTCATGAAACTGAAGACCCCCTATCAGGGGAGACCCTCAATGAAGTCTCTGGAAGTCACGGCCACCCAAAAACTCGCAAGACATCGTACCTGCATGCAAACAGCAGAGACTTTATTAGGGAGAGTTAGCCAGCTAACAGTCAATTCGTTTGCCCATGCTGGAGCTGAATTGACAAAGACAGGCTGGCTGAGGGGCTTTTTAAAAGGGGAAAACCACAAGCCAGGGGAGTGAGGAGGGGGTGAGGGGTTGCTAAGGAAACATAACATAAAAATAGCAGAAAATTTCAGAGGAATTCAACCTAAGTGAGTCAGGGTCATGTGGAAAACACTATACTCATTCTTCTCAAAAATGTGGTCTTGCCATGTCACTATGGCCTTGCCCTGTCACTTGCTCAACTATTTCTCAGTTGCTCAGACACGGCCCTGCCCTGTCATCATGGTTACTAGTTTCTCAGCACCACCTAGATGACTTGCATTCCTCTCTTCCAGTTCCTGAAACCGGCCAGTCTACATTTTTAGCTTGCTTCAGAGAAAATTTTCCATGCCCTTTAAAGTGAGGCTTAGATAAAAGCCTATATACATTTTATAAAATGATTTTTATAATTTTCACTCTACAAAACAACAGAACATTTTACTGTTCCCACCACATAAGCAGAGTCACTGACTGATCAGAGCCACCAGACAAGGACTCGGGGGCCTTGTTTCTTCTGGCAGACCTGAGTAGGGGCTGAAGCAGGGTTTATAAGCATAAAACCAGCAAGCATCTGAGTCAAGTTACAATTGTAATTTTCACCCATCAGAACTCAGGGAGTAGGGACTTTCCCAAGTGTTCCATCATTGTCAACTGGCATTGAATGTAAATGGTTTTCTCCAACCAATCAAATTCATGTGTTTTGTTTTTTTTTTTTTTTCCTGTTGTTTGGTACAAGCATTATGTTTTTGGGAACTGTTGTTGCTTAGAGAAAGGGTTGGTAACAGGTATGTTTGGGGGGTGGGGGACTATTTTTGCTTAGAGAGGGAGTTGGTCAGCTTAGGTAAAATGGAGTCCAAAGTCAAAATGGCAGCACTTAAGACAAGTTCCTCTTACCTGTTCCCAACAGTAGTGATTTTTGTTTTTAAAGACCGTGATTTACTTAAAGTGTTTCAGAATGTATTTATTCTTATTTTGGCAATGTTTCTCTACTAGTCTTTCATCAGTACTCCACCACTACACCCCAGAACTTTCTGCTATTAAGAAAACTAAGAGGTATCCCTGAAAATGAAAAAAAAAAAAAAAAAAGCTGTGATCCAGATATAAAATATGTCCCCACAGGTACGTGCATTTGAACACCCAACCTCATACAAGCTGGGAATGGGAGTAGGACTTATCTGGAAGAAGGGAGTCTCTGAGGTGTAAAGAGAGTGGGGTGTATGGCCCATCTCACTTCCTATACTGCCTGTGTTTACTGGTCTGTAGACAGATAAGTGAGCAGCTTCATGCTCTGATGGACTCTCTCCTCAAAATGTGAGCCAGAATAAATCCACCACCTGCCCTTGAGTTGTTTCTTGTTAGTATTTGGTCTAAGGATAGCTATGGGAAAGGCAGCTTTCGGTGCAGCCTGACATTTTTTTTTTTTTTTTTTTTTTGAGTCTGACCTTTTCAAGGAAGTGAAGAGTTTATCCTTCACTAGTTTTAGTGTTACATGGGAGGTCCCCTAGTACATTTTGGGAATTGTGAATTCATCAAGGCCTTGGGTGTATGTGGTACTGTAAATGGATGGGAGGTAAAAAGGCCAGGCACGTGAGCCCAGGATACCCACTCGTGTTTCCCAGACAGCTGTGAGATCCTACATGTTTCACACATGAGTTGAGAGACTGTTTGTACATACAGAGTCTAAAGTCAGGACAGAGATGCTGTGTTGTGGGGGAATTCGTGATCAGAAGGTAAGGCTGCACACCTTAGCAGAGAACACCAATGGAAAGCCCTAGAAGAGACCAGTCACACCTTGGTGGATGTTGACAGATTGCTCAGGAGGCAGGCCACAGTTTCATGCCCCCTGACTTCGATGTTTGTTTCCATCTGCCTTTGGGGAAGGAGATAGGTTGCGGAGTAGGGGTAGGGGTGGGTCAAGGGAATCAATCTGTTTTAGTGGACAGACTGTCTCAGGGAATTTGAATTTTACCTAGAGAAGCATGTGGAAGGTGGCTTTATTTACAAACTCATTTTATTATTTGAACTTTCAAAGTCTTTATCACAGTACTGTATGGAACAAAATCGCAAGAACCAATCCGTTTAATGAGAGCTAGGCAAATACCTATGTAAATGACAGTGAAACCATTAGTATAATGTGGGCTATGTCACCATAGGGTGACTCGGACTGACTCACTGCTATACTTTGGGTCTTAAATGTCCCCTTAAGGTCTGTGTGTTTAAGACTTAGTCCCCAGAGTGGAACTACAGGGAGGAAGTAGAATTTTTGAGAGGTGGATCTTGTGGGTGTCTTTAAGTGACTGGGGCTCCAACCTTGAAAGTAACTGTGGGATCCTGAGCCTTTGCTTTTTCTAGTCATGAGGTGGGTCTTTGATCCATGCTTTTTTCATGTGTTGTCTCATCACAGGCTGAAGAGCAACTGGGCCATTCAACCATGCACTGGACCCTTCTAAACTGTGTGCCACACCTTTTCCCTTTGCAAGTTAAGCATTTCAGCTATTTTGTTACAGTGTTGGAAAGCTAGCCTACTTACATATTGCAAATTAGTCAAAGTGACTAGAGCTCTGATAGGCAGGAGAAAAATCCACTCAGAGCAGCTGCAGTGAGAAGAAAGAAAATGGAGAGTGTCTGAGCTCAGCCTTAGGGGCAAGAAGCACCTGAGTCAGGGATTCTGTGGCAGATGAAAGAAGGAAACACTCCTGGAGAACGGGGGCAAAGGAAGCAGGACAGGGTAGAAAGGAATCAAGAGAGCATGTGGCCTTTAGGTGGAGACTAGCTCTTGTCTGATCCTACAGGGAGCATTGATATATAAATGACACCATAGAATTGATGTCATCTTCAGACAGAGGCAGGCATTCCACACAGAAGCTAGGGAATTGGTGCATCATTTTGGCTGAGGGGGACAGGATACCAGCCACATCAATTATTTAAATATAATACATCTTCATATATGTGTGTGGGGTGGGGGTGTAATGAAGAAGGGTAAGAAAAGTCCCATGTTGCATCTGGGCTCTGAAGAATCAGGAATAAGAGCCGAGAATCAGTGTGATTCAGAATCAGTGTGATTTCTGGGGAACGAGGGAGGGGCAGGAGTTGAGCACAGTTTCAGGTCAATGACATTTTTAAAGACATATTTTTATTTAATTTATGCACATGAGTGTATGCCTGTGCATACAAAGAGCCTAGGAGAACATGTTGGATCCCTTGGAGCTAGAGTTAGTGTTAGATGTTAGCGTTAGATGTCCGACCACAGCTCAGAACAGACCACTCCAGACCACATGGTTCCCAGGGGGAGGTTTATTCAGGAGACAGGGCAAAGGTGGGGGGAAGAAGATGGAAAAAGAGGGAAGAAGAGAGGAAGAAGAGAAGTAGAGGCCGGCCATGACCACATGGAGAGAGGAAGAGAAGAGGGAGGGGGAGGGGACAGAGAAGCTAGAAGCAAGAGAGTAAGAGGGTAAGAGGGTAAGAGGGTAAGAGGGTAAGAGGGTAAGAGGGTAAGAGGGTAAGAGGGTAAGAGGGTAAGAGGGTAAGAGGGTAAGAGATTAGAGAGGAAGAGGCAAGTAGCCCCTTTTATAGTGGACCAGGCCTACCTGGCTGTTGCCAGGTAACTGTGGAGGTGGAGTTTAGACAGAACACAGTTAGAGGGGCTTTGGGGATGTTCAGATTGTTAAGTGGGTAGTGGGATACGAACTCTAATTTTCATGATGATTACACAAGCGCTCCTAACCATAGGCCCTTCTTTCCAACACCACATGGCAATGAATTAATCAGTACAAAGAAAACCCCAGCAGAGTGCTGGAGCTTAGTGCCCTCCCTGGATGGTGACACACATCATGTGCTGGGACAGTAACTTTTCCTGAACTCACAGGCATTTCATGTTTGGAGCTCACTCCAGCCTTCCTGTCTGGTTTCTCTGGCTGGTCTTGATTTTTAACCTCCAAGAGGAAGCTATAACTCTAAGAATAGCACCTGCCTGGATTCTGTGAAGCATTCTAAGGTTTCCCGGGACCCCAAGAAGTCAAAGGAAGCTGTGAATTTGTAGCTAAATGTGGTGTCAAGTTCTGGGGACCTTCAAGGTTGTGGTTGGTAACTATGGCAAGGACAATCAAGTGACGGCCTGTGCTTACCCTGTGAAGTCTGACATCATTCCACCTGTGCATGTAGCCTTTTGAAGTTAGTTTTAATAGAATGTTGCCCTTTAATAACAAACTTAAGAAGTGCATTTTCTGGCCCTCCTCACCTCTCACACCAAAACTACAGGAATCTGACTACTGTCCCTTCTGATTCTGATGCTGTCATTCACTGTCTAGTAATTGGGCTCTTTGCACTTGGCATTTGCAGGGGCATCTTGGCTTCAACATGCTAGGATCTTACAGACTGTTTAGAGCCAGGGTTTATCATTTGACACTACACATTTTCCTATTTAGTATTTTCATTCATAGAGAACTTCCTTGCTAGGATTTGCCAAGAAAAGAAAAGACCAGTGCACCTGCTCAAGGGTGTCCAGAAAACCATCTAGTCAAGATTTTAACTTTATTTCATTCTCAGGTTCAATCAAGGAAATTAACAAAGACCCAGGCGGTGGGGTACCACAGTGCAGACCAGGGCAGACAGAAATGGGGGAGCCCCTATTTGCTCCTGTGTTGCTTTCTTATTAAACCGAATCTCTATTCTGTGATAGAATTCTTGTGTTTTTGTTTTCTTTCCTCAATTCCTAATGCAAACAGCAATCCTCAGAAAAGCAACATCTATTAAATCAGGGGGATTACAATATCAATGGGAAGTTATCATGCAATAACCTTCTATTGATTTGTGTATTGCTGGTAATGAAATCAACTGGAATATTATTTATTAAACATATTGATTAGCAAGAAAATAATTTGCAGGGACAGAAGCCTGACTCTGCAGGGGATCCCACTGAGCTTTCTGTGTGCACATACCATTGTCCTCTTTTGTGGTGGGGAATTGTCACCATGGGTGTCTATTCTATCTAACACAGAAGTAGCCCCAAGATTATGTGTCCTTCGGGGTGTTCCTTGGGTAAAGAGAAGATCTTTAGCTTGTAGAGATAATCCTCTTGGGCCTAGATATTTGTGCAGCATGCCAGGGGGATGGGGGATAGGCTACTATCTGTGTCCTGCAAAGTGCATTATTGACTGGGTAGAATGTTTTCCTTCTATTTATCAGAGAGGGAGAGAGAGAGAGAGAGAGAGAGAGAGAGAGAGAGAGAGAGAGAGAGAGAGAGAGAAGATGAGAAACTTGGTAGGGACTGGTGAATGGTAAAAACATAGAGGAAAAAAATGGTTTACTTAGATTCTCCCAAAAGTGGGCACTGTGACAAAGAGTTGGATGCAGGTTTCTGTTCTGGGTAGGTGGCAGAGTTCACCTCAGAAAGTGCAGTGGTTGGGGAGATAGGCGAGAGTCACCACCGAGTGTGCTTTTAATAGACAGGAATACCTTTGTACAAGCAAGGCTCAGTCCTGTTGTCGACCTCTGACTGTGTTGGACAGAGCCTCAGGATTGTCAATCAGTGGGCAAGGAAGCTGAGACTTTGACCATCGTTTGACCAGCCTGTCATTGGCTAAGCTCTGTTCCTCGTTCTAATTTTTCAGCTTCGTGGGCATCTCTAGACCACTCTGTGTGTTGGTTGAAGGCAGCTCTCAGGCAACGTGTCGCCTCCGGTAGAGACAAGTGTTTGACGTGCTCCCTAAATGATGGAAACTGCCCAGTGCAGCCTTGGGATCTTTTGGGGACAGAGCAGATATGAGAAGGAGCCAGACAGCATCTGTCACAGACACAAGATGTATCAATTCAGGCTATCTTTGCAACTTGTCTTTAACTTTTTTATCTCTTGCTTCTCCGAGTCCCCGAGGTTCTGAGTACTTTCTCCCACTGGGGTAGGATCTGAAAATTTTTCAGACAAATCCAGGAGTGATGGAACAAATGCGACAAACCCCAAAGCTCCGGAGGGGAAGTCGTTAATACACTTGTGCAGTACACTGAGGGCGTAGAATGTGCAGAGCAGGAGATGAGAGAGCTGCTGTTCCAGTCAGCTTCTCTCACTGGGCAGCGTGTAATTTGGTTTTGAGCTTGGTCTCTGGGGAGAGTTCTTCTGGCCTGGTATCTTGGCTTCATTCCTTGAATAAGGAACTTAACTATTCTGACCCTCAGTTTCTCTACTTACCACGGCCACAGTGACAGTACTCGCCCTATCAGCCACTGTGAGGATTAAATGGTAGCATAGAACTTGGTTCTCAATTAGAGATTCAGTTAAAATTGATGCATTGGAGATGAGAGGGGCTCACGGTTCTCCACCCCGAAGTGAGGAGCTAAGGATAGTTGATGGCTCCCGGGGAAGGAAGAATCTGTTTTCTTTAAGGGTGTGGCCTCATGCTCCAGTAGATAATGAAAATATTATATTAAGCTTAGTTTACTTCACTGTTTGTTCCAGGACTCTGTAGCCTTAAAGTGATGGCTGCTGCCCTGTACCTGGCCAGGGTGTCTTTGAGTCATTTCTTGTCCTTTTTTCTTGTATTGTATGTCACAGTGGAATTGATACATGCTGATTGCCTTTTCTAGGCTCTGTTAGAAATCACTTCTGGTTGGTGATAGGCAATAATTGGTGCTGGTAGGAAAATGGAAGGAGACAGTGAGAGACCAGGACACTTCTCATCTTGTCCGGCAGCAACTAATCTTGGTGGCTCCTGTTCTTGTGGGACACTCTATCCAATGGCCATAGTTGTGGATGCCAGGAGCCCCCTTCTCCTTTTGTCCCGTAGGATGATGGCAGTCCCTGCTCTCATCGGTCTCTAAGTTGCCTCAGCCCTTTCATCAGCCAATACAGGCAATTTCACAGAGTAAATTCTCTTTGCTTTAAATTCTCAGGTGGCTCGTCTTCCTTCTTAGACCCTGACTGAGGCAACATCATCAACACCATCAATCATGTATTTCTGTCTCTGAAATTCTCTTGCCTTCCGCCTCTGATGTCTTTGTGTTAGACACACAAATGTTGAATAAGTGAGGGAAGCGTGTTGGAGGAGAGAGAACACATCACTATTGGGTACCTGGTGCATACTCTCCTCTATTATTTACACTCATTTCAGGCTTGGGCATTTTCTATTTAGACTAAAAAATAAAAACTGCCACTGTGGCTAGAGAGATGGCTCAGTGGTTAAGAGCATTAGGGGGGCCCAATCCCAGCATCCACATGAGGGCTCACTGGGTATTTGTAGCCGCAGTTTCAGGGACTCCAACTCCCTCTGCTGGCTTTCTCGGGGATCAGGCATGCATGTGGTACCCAGCTTACACAGACACACATTCAGACAAACACTCACACGTGTAAAAAGCAGAACCCGGCACTAATATTCTCATTTTAGAGGTGAAAAGCTAAGATGACCAAGAAAGGTGGAAGACCTGTGTTACCAATGGTTGGAGTTTAGATGTAGTCTCAGTGAGATTTGTCCAATTTCAGTTTCTCCTCTGCTTCTCAGTGAAGGCATGTCTTCGTCGTCTCCTCCACATCCACACTTGAAATCAAACTTCCTGAGCCTCAGTTAGTCCAAGGAAAATAGCTGATAGCTAATGAAGGCTGCTGAGGATCTATTGCTGCTACCTCCCGACTGACCTAGTGATATGAAAGGAAGCAGGGGCTCTTGGGAGTGCAGACATCCCTGAGAGGCCAAGGCCACTCTCTGGACTTCAGCCATATATGCAGATATGGGACAAATTCCTACTGATGCAACCACACCCTGTTAGTATTTGGAGTATCAACTGTTTCGCTGGGGGATACTGGATGGAGAGAGAGAGTTCCCATGCAGTGGTTTGGGAGTGTGGTGTGGTTCAACGTGTCTCAGATCAGAAGGTTCTACATCTTTCTTGAGTGTGGGCTAGCCTTGGTGGTTTGTGGCTGACAGGTACCATCTTGTGGCAGGGAAGCTGAGTGGTTTTTGAGGCTGGGTTGTAAAACACCTGGGGGCTTCTGTCTTTCTCAGAGGACACACCTCTGCAGAGCCTTGAGCTTCCATGGGGGCAAGTATGGGTAATGTGATGGTTCATTTCCAAGATACTGAGTTAGAGAAAGATGCCCTTGCAATGCCAGCTTTCACAGCGAGTCTTCCCCTTGTAGGTACCTGACGTGATTGAGTGAGCTGTCAGATATTCTAACTTTACAGGTGATAGTCGTGAGACCAGCGGAGAACCAGAGTGGTTAAGATATAGTGCTGAACCCAGCTATACTGATCTTAGTCAAAAGTCAATGTTGAGAGGAAAAAAAAAGTCAGTATCAGAAATATTGACCTTTGAAGGTTTTAGAATTTTAAAAATTATTATATTATTGTATGTGTGTATATGATAATTGTATATATACATATATGATACTTGTGTATCTTATATACATTCACATATGCATTCATATATATATGGTGTGTACATATGTGTGTTTGTGTTAGAGAGAGAGAGGAGAGAGAGAGAGAGAGAGAGAGAGAGAGAGAGAGAGAGAGAGAGAAAGAATATACACATGGAGATCAGATGACAACTCTTGGGAGCTGGTTCTCTTCTTCCTCTGTGGGTCCTGGATCTAACTCAGGCCATCAGCCTTGCACAGCAAGCACTTCTGTATGTGGAACCATCTTGCTAGTCCTAAAGTCTTGATGTTGTTCATGGATAATTGCCTCAATTTTCAGAAGGTATTATCAGTTGAAATATTTATGTCAATTATTGAAATTTTGGCAACCAACCCTCATAAAATTGATGCTTAGCATCGCCTCATCTTCATCCTGTCCTGTGAGAGAACCGGCTAGAACTGCCTGGCCGATCCCAGCAGGGATCAGAATGCACGCCTGTAAAAGGATGGGCTGGTTTAGTAGCAGCTGACTGGTGCAGAGAACATTTGAGCCTGGGTTTAAATATCGAGTCTACTACCAGTTAGCTGTATCACTAGATAAGTCACTGGTCCTAACCTGGCAATGCTTGGTTCTGATTTTGTGCAAAGTGGACATAGTATACTTCCAGGGGTTGCTGAGAGATTAAACCAAAATATCCCATCACTGCGTACTCAGCATCCTGCTTATGTACACTGACTACTCAGCCGGCAGCTGTTATTATTGTGTTTCGCTTTTGCTGCTGCTGTTGGGTTCAACTTGGGAGAGAACCTGGGATTATTTAAAGAGCTCCTCCTCTTACTTCTTTCATTGCATGACGTCATAGGTAGCTGTCCTTTTGTTTGCATTTTTGCCGGCCAGGTTGCCTGACACTGCACAGTCTCAGTCCAGACTGCAGATGTGAGCCACTGGAGGTGTCAAATGTGGAACCACCAGATGGCGAAACCAACGAGAGATAGAGCTCTTGATAAGAATGATAGTCTTGGACTGAGAACCTCCAAGTTTAAAAGATCCACACTGGCAGAATTAAACAGGGGAACTGGCACTTGGTGCTGCACTTGAGTTGTGAATATATATAAAATGTGGTATGTGAGTGACTGGGTTGGAGTGACAGCTCTGAAATCTAAACTGGTTAGTCATGGTTATCTGTGGCTTGACTGTGTGCTCCTGTGTTTGTGTGTGCACATGTGTCCTTGTATGTATATATGTCTTTTGTACACTTGTGTTTATTTATGCCCACATACGTTTGTGTGTGTGTGTGTGTGCGCGTGTGTGTGTGAAATTTAAACTGTAGGAACACACATTCACAGGCTTGATTAGTATAGTTATTGGTATGAAGCAGCCACTGTTTACTGAATGAATTAATGTATGTGTATGTGCATGTATGCGTGCGCATGTGTGAGTGCAGCTGTTTGGCTTTCTGAGAGTGAGGGGTGAATGTCTGAGTGAGTGTCAGAATGGGGGTTCTATATCTGATTGCTTGTTTAAGTTTCTCTAACTAGAGGAACAATGAGTTTTCTTGTCCTGCCTTGACCCTGCCACCCTCTTCTCTAAGACTCCCGTGCCCAGAGAGATGTCCTTCTGAGCAGCCTGGAGCCAGCCCTGATGCGGACCTTTGCTTTTGAGTGTCTTCCGGAGGACACAGATGGCAGGAGCAGAGAATCGGAAGCACTTGGCAATGAAGCAGCAATTCACTCCGCAATCCCTTCTTATTCATCTCAACAAAGCATGCTCTGATGGCTTCGGAGCGCTGAATGCAGCTTTCAATGTGCAATCCAGCAGGAATTACTGTGCTGTGTGGCCCTCATCACGTCCACTTATTGTCAAGTGTTACCGAGAATTCTCACGCTCGGCATGAGGGAACCACTTGCTTTAGTAACTGATTTCCGAAACCTCCTCTGTGCTCGGCTTTGGTGAAGTGCCTGGCTACGTCTTATTGTTCCTGGTGTATGTTCTGGACATTTGTGTGCTCTGCTGAAGTATGTAAATTGCCATAATGTGAGTGAATGAGATTTAAAAATAACCCAAGGGCCGTGAGCGCTGGAGAAACTTTGAGATCCTCATAGCCTTTCTGGTTCTGCTTTGAGGTTCAGCATCATTTCCTGGCAGTTAGGCAGGAAGAGCAGACCCGAGATAATATGGAGGGTATTTTTTTTGAATAAACTGACTCCTGTCCAGCCTTCTGTCCAGCTGCTCAGGAAGAGCAGGCAAGGCTGGGGACAGAGGTGTCAGCCTGTAACCCTAGCATGGGGAGGCTGGTGTAGACAGATAATTTGGAGTTGGAGGGTAGCCTGGGCTACAGAGTGAGTTTGAGTCCAGGCTGGACCACATAACCAGATCATGTCTTAAAATAAACAACACCATCAGCAACAACAACAACTGCAAAGTGCAGGGAGCCCCATCCTCAGGAAAGTGGCAGGGCTAGGTGTGCACTGGGCATCAGCTGGTCGGCAGAACTAGTACTGAAATTACTTTTCCCATTGCTGCGTTTAAATATTCCGACAAAAGGAACTTAATGGAGAAAGGGCCTGTTTTGTCTCCTGATTCCAGGGTGCTGTCCATCATGTTTGGGGATGTTAAGGTAGCAGAATCTTGTTGTAACTGGCCACATTGCATCCAGGAAGCGAAGAACAGTGAGTGCTGGTATTCAACTTGCTTTTCCTTTTCATTCAGTTCAGGACTCCAGGCTACAAGAATGGTGATGCCCACAGTTAAGGTGAGCCTTTCCAGCTCAGTTAACCCAATTAAAACAACCCCCGCCATGGGCTTTCCCAGCAGCCTATTTCCTAGGCTATTCTAGATCTCATCAATTTAACAATGAGATTAACCATCACACATGGGTTTGGTTCTTGTTGATGATGGCTCAGGAGAGACCCCAGGCTTCCCCAATGCATGTTCATTGATGATTCCTCTGCTTCTTCTGTTGGGGATCAACTCTCACAAGTGGCTGTTTTTTTTTCAGGCTAACAAGTCTTAGGGCTTCAGCTAGGGTTGACCAGTGTGAAGCGCCAGGAGCTGGGTGGTCAAGCTCGGGAAGGCCTCTGCTTACCTTCCTCTCTGACTCCTGTCAGTATGCTCAGCACTTTCTTACTGTTCTCTCATTTGGTATAATGACACTCTAAGGTGGACATTATTAATATTATATTCCATAGACTAAAACAAAGGTCCTCAGAAGAAGGGCTGAGGATTTGAACTTGGGAATTTTCATTGCAGTGCTCCAGCTATAGGTCATAATTATTTTTATCCTTTTTCTAGTAACACCTTCCAAAGTGCAGCTGGTGGCACTGTAGTTCCATGCCACACTGCACAAGAGAAAATTGGGTTACATGGTGAAATAAGCTCATGGACCATGCCTGCTTTATCTCTATCCAGTCCTGGAGATTTTTAATGGGAATTGATATAGTAAAAGCCTTGGAAAGTCATGTCTCAAAGAAGCACCTTTATTTCAGATTATCCCACCATGGTGTTAATATGTATAATCCCTCTTACTATTCCTCAGAGTAAGTAGTTCAAGGAACATGCTTTTGAAAATGTTGCACTAGAAAGCAGACAACGTGCTCATGTGTGCATGCACACATGCATATACACACATACACGCACACACACATGCACAAGCACACTTTAACTAAAAATCTATTTGGGGAACAGAGGTCTTAAAATCACACCCTGAGAAGTGGCCTGGACGTGTTGCTTATGATGTTGTGGTGGTTTAAATGAGAATAACTCCCATAGGCACATACATTTGGATGTTTAGTTTCCAGTTAGTGAAAATGTTTGGGAAGGATTAGGAGGCGTGGCCTTGTTGGAGGAAGTGTATTGTTGGGGTGAGCTTTGACATTTCAAAAGCTAGGCCCAATGTCCATCTCTGCCTGTTTCCTGTGGATCAATCAGGACATAAAGGTCTCAGCTACTGTTCAGTGCCATGCCTGTTTGCTTCCTGCCATGATGATAATGGAGTAAATCTCTATGACATTAAGAAAACCCACTAGCAAATGCTTTCTTTCAAAAGAGTTGCCTTGGTCATGGTGTCTCTTTACAGCAATAGCACAATGACTGAGACTGGTGCATTGCTAGCACCTGAACCATTCTCTCTTAGATCATGGCTGTTACCTATATCTTTACCAACTGAAGCATCTTCTCTCCAACATCCTAAATTACCTCAAATGCTGAAAGTGTGGATTTGCTGGCACTCCCATCCATGATCTTGCTTTTCTCCTTACAGAGGGTCTTTTAGAACATGTGGACCATGCTACCTTTGACCTTGTACATTCTAGAACTTTTAGATCTGCAGTGCATTTTCTCAACGTACATAGAAACCTCCTTCTTGGTATTTGGTCTCCTGAGCAAACACCTGTGAGAGGGGTGCCTTGGCCAGATACACAGGCCAGAACTAAACTCCCACCTTTTGCACTTCATGCTTTTATTAATATTGATGCTTGTATGATGAATCATGTCTTCTAGTTCCTACATCATGGTGTTACATTCTTTATTCTCTAGCTGATTTTTAGCTATATTTGTGTTTTCAAATTGTCTAAATGTATTTCCCAGGCTTCTTATATTTAATACACCCTGGAGAAAATCTATAAGCTAGATATATCACATCTAAGTGCCATTTTTTAAATATATGTGCCTTGGAATCTGGGTGTGGTGGTATATACCTTTAATACCAGCACTCAGGGGACAGAGGCAGGAAGATCTCTTGAGAGTTTGAGGTCAGCCTGGTCTACAAAGCAACCTCTCTGCCAGCCAAGGCTACAGAGTGAGAGCATGCATTGAAATAAATAGAATGATGCATATGTCCTTTGGACCCTCCTCTTACTGCACTTTCTCAGAGAAAGGCGCACTGTTCTATCTAGTCGCTAGCTCAGAGAAGGGCATGCTGCTCTATCTAGTCTCCAAGTCACATCTGGATACTGGGAGGCATTCACTCACTGCTTAGGTACGCAGAGTCTTTCATAAAACACCAGTCTTCTTTCCCTTTTGTATCTCTCACCTGAGTCTGGCCTGCCTCATCATTGATAGATTCTCTCCCCTCCCAACTTCAATATTTTTGCTTCCCACCAACCATTCGACTGAGTAGAAGGAACAGCTTTTATAAGTTGTTAATGCTGGATATAACATGGGGAATTATGATCCATAACTAACAGAAAAAATTTATTGCTGAACTATTATATTGACAACGGTAGCAACTCTACACTTTTCCAACTGACCATGTCCTGGGAGACAAACAGAAGGTCCATTTTTTTTGCTCCTCCTCCTGTGTGATTCCTTTCCTTTCTTCCTCTACCTGCAGCCACTGTGGCCCATTCAGTTTCACACAATGAATAAAGGGCTGAGATATGAATTTTAAGTCTTTAGGTTGTGCTGTTATGAAGGAAGAAAATTTATTATATCCAGTATTGGAGCAAGGCCCCTTTAAGGCAAGCAGCCCTACTTTTCCTTTTATCGATCCAGGTTGTTATTCTAGAAAATTGCCTCCCTTTGTCCTGTTTTTACCAAAGATCCTTTATAGTTTGTTATCTTATCACAAGTCATGGAACCCAAGGTGTTTAGTCAATTTTCCAGTCCTGGAAGGGGAGTAACTCCATTTTGCTATGGTGAAGAGAAAATGGTGGTGGTAAATACAGTTAGAGCCAAAATATTTACTTTTATTATACAAAATGCCTTCTACTAGGCATGCCCACATTGCTGGTTTTCTTGTGATCAAACTGATCTTTAGATATAAATTGCCAAAGAATACATAGTGAGAATAAATTAGAGGAAAGAGCGTTATCCAAGGCCAGGCTTAGTCCAAGAAAACATGTTACTCCTTAACAATGTGCCTTGATGTCCAACCAAAGCCATTCAGAAAACAGGCTCTAAAAATGTTTTGTTGGACGTGTGGTAGTAGTGACCCCTCCGTGCCATAATGGTGGCCAGCCATTCTGTAGTCACTTTGAGTTGTACACTAGGATACTGGTCCTCTCGGCATCCTCTTCCATCTTTGCGGATGCTGAAGGCGTGGTTTCATCATGGCTGTGGTTTCTTCTCTGAAGCACTCCCCATTACTTTGCAGACCTACCTGCCCAGCTTACTGGAGTCTAAATAGTCTGGAAGAGCAGAGAAGGTCACAGGTCACACCAACACAGAGAGATTCCCACAAATACTCCTTGCGACGTTCATTAGCATATTAATGCTCGGCCTCCCCACTGAGAGGTGAGCAAAGTTAGGGCTCATTTAATTGGAAAGCTAAAGGACAGCACCTGCCACAGCCCACCGGAATTTATGCATGTCTGTCACCGTGAGGTTGGAGGGAATGGGTGATTCATGGTGGGATCGCCCGCCTCCTGATTTACAGCACATCATTTACATGTCGCTAAAGTCAATCAGCACACAGGAAGGTCACACTCAACTAGAATCATGTTCACTAAATCTCGGCAGGCCTGGACTAGACAGAGTGTGCCCAAGGAGCGGAGAAGAGGAAAAAGATTCTAGGTAAAGAATTTGGTCAAGGACAGCAGCGTGGCAGTTGACGGAAGACACTAGAGCGGTGGTTCTCAACGTTCCTAATGCTGTGACCCTTGAATACACAGTTTGTTATGCTGTGGTGACCCCCCAACCATAACATGATCTTTGTTGCTACTTCATAAGTGTAATTTTGATACTGTTATGAATCTCCCGGTAAATATCTGTGTTTTCTGATGATCTTAAGTGACCCCTGTGGAAGAGTCAGCCTATTCCCCAAAGAGGTTGAGACCTATAGATTGAGACCCACTGGTCTAAAGTTGGCCCGTTAAGAGTGTGCAATCTGGAAGGAGCTACTCTGTTTTCTAGCTTCCCAACTTCCGTGGAAACAAGCTGACCTTTCTTAGTTATGTTTTTATTTTTTGCATCTATAAAATGCCAGTGATGACAGCCTAAATCTTACAGGGCTATCAAAACTAAAATGAGATACATTTAGTATTTAGAGCGTGGCCTAGCAGCTAGCAGGGCTTGTTTGATGTTGGTAACGGGACTTGAGAGTCTGTAGTCAAAGAGGCCTATTCTAGATCGAGATTACTTGTGACCAGATTCTCATTCCTTCATTTAATAACTTCATGACTTTGGAATACGTGCTTGGACTGTCTGGATCATGACATTTCCGTGAACAGTCTACGGATGGTGTAAGAATAGTGTTGCCAGTAACAGCAGTATTCATAGTGGGTTTGAGTGAAAGCAGGATTTACAGGTAGATCATTCAATGGTGTGAAGCCTGCTAGTGTGTGTGTGTGTGTGTGTGTGTGTGTGTGTGTGTGTGTGTGTGTG
>JANHMN010000002.1:219705316-219717566 GCA_030674055.1 Rhabdomys pumilio
TGTGTGTGTGTGTGTGTGTGTGTGTGTGTGTGTGTGTGTGTGTGTGTTGTATAGTGCATTTGTGCAGGTTCACATATCTATTCATGTGCATGTGAAAGACATAACAAGATGTTGGGTGTCTTCCTCTACAGCTCTCTGCTCTGTTGACTTAAGACAGGGTCTCTTACTGAACCAGAAGCTTCCTGTTCTAACTAGGCTGGCCAGCAAGCTGGAATCTACCTGTCTCTGCTCCCTAAAAACACACAAAATTATTCCTGATGTTTTCCCCCCAGGATTCCTGGGGATTTGAACTTAGGTCCTCATGCTTGTATAGTGGTTGATCTCCTATCAGCTGAGCCATCTTCATAGGCCAACCTTGGTGCTATGGAGCTAGGTCATTCATTACTCAGCTCCACTTTGCACAGATCTTGATTCATGGAGTGTCTTAAAAAAATGGCAAGCTGGCCTGTTGGCTCTCACGTGTAAAAAAATGATATGTTTTTACTTTTAATTGACATAATAATTGCATATTTGTATGAGAAGTTGTGTGATGTTTGGATACACACACTCTGGGGTGATTGACAGCAGTCACATTTCTTCTCTTTATAGGAGTAAAGATGCATCTTTCTTGACATGTTTTCAGAAACATCCGTGGTCCCTTGCTATTCCTTCATTAGACATCCCCAGTTTGTATCTTCAAAGTTTCATTCTCAGAATCTATATTTAGCCTACGAATGCACCAACTCTCTTTGGACTAAGGAATTGGAGGGGTTTTGTTTGTTTGTTTGTTTATTTTTTTGTTTCACTTCTTTATTACTTTGAGTGTGAGACATGCAGGTTGTTAGCAAATGCCATCTTTCTATGGTGGCTGCTGCCTTGACATCCATACTTAGGTTTTGTCCTTACTTCTGTCTAGGGTACTGGGGGGAGGTCTATGGATTTGAGAACCAGGTTGAGACCCCTTACTCATAGCATGGAATCCTGTGATTTGTTGACTTCGGATCTGTAGCCCAGTGACCACCTGCTTTGATCATGTTTTCATGGCAGCAGAAGTTTGTCTGAATCAGCAGCCATCTCAAAGTTACACAGAGTAGCCCTGTCCAGGAAATGTTTGCTGAGTAGAGGATGAACAGCACACAAAACTTAGAGGGTATTTTTTTCTCTTTCCTTTCTTCATTTACAGGGAGTTAATAAGCAATGCCTTTTTTTTTTTTTTTTTTTTTTTTTTTTTTTTTTTTTTTTTTTGTAAAATGTACCATCAGCATATTCCTTATCAAAATGTTATTTTCAACATTAAATAAAATCTCAGTGGGTTACTGTCTTTTGGGAAAGCTAGTTGACTTATTTTTAGTGAAGTTTCTGGAGTTTTCTTTTAAAAGCCTATTCTTACTTGTGATATAATTTATAATCAATTCATCATGATAACTTGTGTATATTTAATCCTTCCTGGTGTCAAGGGATAAGCTTGATTTTGGATATGTCAACTTGAAGGTCATCGTGGCAAAGCAAGAAAGAACATGAGAAGTTCCTGGGAATGTAGGAGAGCCATGTCTGGGGCTGGCAGATATCATTTCCACCCATATGCCATTGGCCTGAACTCAGTATATACTGTAACCCAAACAGGACTGGAGCTTGAAGGAGTAGGCCAGTGTGTATATGTTCAGTGGCTATTTCCACTGTTCATAGGCACATAAAGTTAACTGAGTTGGTGTGGGTCACACAGATGGTAAGATGCAGAGTCAGAAAACAAAGTCATGACTCTTGACTTTCAAATCTATGCTCTGTACCAGAGACCAAATCTGGACTTGAGGGACAATCTGGCCCATTGTTTGGATTTATTTATTTTGCAAATAAAACTTCATTGAAACATTACCACATGCCTTTATATCTATAGCCATTTTGATGTTCAACAACAGTGTTGAGTAATTGTGACAGAGACTATATTCACAGATTCTCAAACATTTGCTACTTGTCTCTTTGCAAAAAAATTTCCAATCTCTGCTTCGTGTATATATTTGCACACAATGTGACTATTTGCACACAATGTGACTATATATATATATATATATATATATATATATATATATATACTATATAACTATAAATAATTTTATATAACCATACTGTATAGCTATAAATTATATATAATTTATACTATATCACCATATAAAATCATAATATGTATCTATAAATGATATATAAATCATATGAATCATTTTTATATATCATCCAGCTAGTAGGAAACCAGAATCTTCCATTTTCAATCAATTAGGATGCTTCAGGTGTCCCTGCAATAGACTAGATTCCTGCCTCTGCCTGTTATCTACACTGGAGTCTTTTCAGTTGTGGGAAAAATGGTCTAGATCTGGGTTTGTGAATTGTTGACTAGATAATGTTTTACTCAGCATCTTTGTGTGTGTTTACATTTGTACACATGTATGTACATGTATATATATGTGTATGTGTGTATGCATGTGTGTGTTTATGTGTGCATGTATATATGCATGTACATATGTGTGTATATGCATACACATGTATATGCATACACATATGTGTGTGCATGTGTGTGCGTACGTGTGTGTGTCTGTGTGTACGAGTATGCATTTTAGTTAAATTTAAGTATCTGTAGGTTAGGCATGCCACATTAACCACCACTCCCTTTTGTCTCACATGTGGGTGCCTTCAGGTACATTTCTCATCTTACTTCTAAAGACATTAAAACTGGTGGATCGTTGGCCTCAGCTCTGCTTCAGTCTTCTATTGTGAGCCCTGAATCTTAGAGCAAAAGATTCACACTTTTGTATGTTGGTACAGGAGCCAGCTGTAGACATCTGAGATAGGGGGATTGAGAGTTTGGATCAAGAATTAATTCCTTAGGATCCAGAGGAAACAATTTAATTGCCTCAAGACTTGATATTTTTTTTTTGTCTCTGAAAGTTAGAGCATTGTATTGTGATAGAATTCTAAGATAGCAACCAAGATTGCTACTTCCTCTTGGGTATGTCCTTTTTGTGAATGTGTGCAAGATATATAAATATGGTGAAATATCACTTTCAAGATTATATTGTATTATATGACGAAAATGATTTTTTTGCAAATAAAAGAATGGCCTCTGATTATTTAGTTTTGTAGTCATACACAAACAACAACAACAATAGCAACAACAAAATAACAACAGCAACAACAACAACAACAACAACAACAATGACAAACCCTAAGCTCTATAATCCCCAAGAAGGATTGACTGAGTTAGTCAGGTAAGCCCTTCAGAATGGCATGAAGAAACAGGTGACACCTTCCTGTTGGCCTGGAAGAGCAAATGATTACATTATAAACCACTTGTGAAGAAGACCACATTGATTGAACTGAAGGCAGGCCTCAGGAGTTAAATGTGACCCATACCTGTCAAACAACAATAAATTGGAACCTCTGTCATCTTTCAGCAAGAAGCCAGAGGGCCCCAAGCTCCCCCATAAGACCCCAGACTAGATGTCCTATGCCTGGACTCTTGGCCCAGAGATACTTGAAATAACAAATTGTGTTGTCTCAAATGATTTTGTGGTTATTGATGATGCAACTATAAAATACCCGAGACACATAGCTGTCTCAGAGTGGTGTTGGGAAGGTGAGTCAACGCCTCATGTGCTATGTTCCCTGGTACTGTAGAGTCAGAACACTGCAGCATTAAGAGAAGCCTGATGCACTAAGTTTCTTTCTTTCTCCCAGAGACTTAAGGTGCTTGGAAGTTTGGCTTTTGCTTCCTTGAAGGCAATTCTTCTTTCTGATTGGTTGGAGAAATAGCACCGAGTACATTAGTATATTGGGTTTAGTTCCTATAGGAAGGTTTTGTTGAAGGAAAACCATGATGAAGTGTGAGAGATGGAGCAGGAGGGGCAGGGAAGATGTTGGCCACCCAGAGACTAGACTCTGGATCCCTGGATCATGAATGGCCCGTTGGGTTTCCCCACTATAGGGCAGGAATTTGGCCTTTATATCTTATACTCACCTATTACAGCTTGAGATCTTGGCAGTAGGTTCAGGAAGGAGAACATTCTTTGCTATCCTTAGCAGGATGGATCTGTTCACCAAGCACAATTCTTTCAAGAATCTCCAGCTGTGAACTGCTGATGCTGGAACAAGTGAATGGTATGGGAGACTGAGTTGGGTACCAAATGTACTTACTGCATCCTCCTTTTCTTCTAGTTGATGGGTAGGCTTCCAAATCTTTCCAAATCTAGGTCCTTAATCTTCCCTGCAGTCCAATAGGTTTGAAGTACCTGGTGGAAACATATTTTGGTGACCATTTGAAGTTTTCAAGGGTCCACAACAGTCTGCTGGGCTACCATGGTTCACACAGTTCGCAAAGCTGAATACCGACTCCATGATAAATCTACCTTTAGCTCCCTAGTGCCCTGAGCTTCAGTCTGTTTATACCATGCTTGTGACTCCTAGTTATGTGCCTGGTACTGGGTGGAGTAATGGGGGGTGCATTAAGAATGAAGCTCTTTCCAGTATTCACTGCTGCCTGAGAAAGAGAAAGTCAATTAATAAAGCATTGCAGGGATATGCTGGGACCTACTGTGACAGTGTCATAACTTTTTCTTGCCACCCGTCCATCACCTCCAGTGCGATTTATTCCAGCTGCCAGTATGTTGAGCAGCTATAGCCTCTTGTCTCAATCCATGGGGACCACTCAGGAATTTGGAATCTTGGGGATTTCTGGGGTGTTAGAAACTCATGAACTGGGCGTACCCATCTTTGTACACAAGACAGAAATCCTGAAGATCTTTTCCCGACACTGCTGAGAGGATCCTGTTGCCTACAGCACCACAACATATTTTTTAGTTGATTTGATTGTATTTCATTCTTCACTTTCTGCTGTATATGTGCACTGTTTGATGCTTCCCATGTGAGTTACCTGGTTGTGAGCCTGAATTTCAGATAATACATTTAGGGAGAGCTTGGGATACAGCAAGGTCTCCTAGTGAACCTAACATGCCACTGTTGCCAGCCCAAGGGCAAACATAAAAGCTCTACCAACCAAGTCTACCAAGTCTAGTATCTTGACTGAACCCCAAAAGATGAAATCTGAGGTCAAGAGTAGAGGTAGGAAAAAGGTATTCCAGGCTGAGGGAAAATTTTTTCTACCTCCTTGGAAGTTCTATTTTTGTCTCTTCTGTATCTGCTGACATCCTATTTATTCTTCAAAACCCAACAGGCATTCTTTACTGGGTGCTCCAGACAGTTTGTCTTCTATGAGAACACTCCCATGCATTGTAGCACCTGACCTGTAGTTTACACAGGAGCCATCTAGACAGCAATCAAAATGATTCTCAGGCCTTTTGTTAGGTGTTTACTGCTGCCTTAAAAGTTACCTCAAAACTTAACACTTAAAAATACTTTATTATGTTTTTTTATGGGTCAAGAAGTCAGGTACAGGTTAGCTGGAATCTCATGCTACATTCAAGGTGTAGAGTGGGCTGGGGGGACTCAGCTGAAGACTGACTAGGGAGAGATTGTCCTCCAACCTTATGTATGTGCTCTGCATTAGTCAAGCTTCTCTAGAGGAACAGAACTACTAGAACAAATGAATGAATGTATATATACACATATACACATATACACATATACATATATATACATATATACATATACACGTGTGTGTATATGTATATATATCATAAGGTCCTTTATTAGAGTGGATTGCATGCTGTGGTTCAGTCTGTTCAACAGTGGCTGTCTCCCAAAGGAAGTGCCCCAAATCCAACAGCTGTTTAGTCTATGAGGCTGGATGTCTCAGCTTGTCTTTAGTCTGTTGGATTCCTGAAGTGGTAGATTATAATACCAGCAAAGGAATAATGCAGCAGCAGAGTAGATGAACTTGCCAGTGAGAGTGAAGGCAAGCAGGCAAAATAAAATTACCCTCTTCTATGTCCTTTTATGTAGGCTGCCACTAGAAGGTGCTATCCAGATTTAGGGTGGGTCTTTTGGCCTTAGGTGATCCAACCAGGAGTAGTCCTTGGGTTTCAGTTGATTCCAGATGTGTTGGGAACGGTTCAGGCAGCCAGCTGTCTCTGCCAATTATTTACATTTTGGAAGCTTCATTCCTACACTTCCTGCATACTCAAATACTTATTCTACCTCAAATCCTCCATGAAGTTGAAAACTAGTCATAGTCTCATAATAAAACCTAAGTTGTTTAGCATTAAAGAAGGTGTTCTAGATGTAAAAAGATGGCTTTCAGATGGTAATACTAATTAAAATCAAAGATGGTTGGGGTACAAAATTATAAACTTACTAAGCTGAGAGAGATGATAAAATACTTTATCTAAATTGCCAAATATAATGGACTAGATGTTACAAGTATATATTGTTCCTTATAATTTACATAATTGCTATAATTATATTCAACTTATATCTGAGAGAAAAGGAGCTTTTTACTGGACTAAAAATAGGAGTTGTTGAGGTTTTGTCTTTTACTGTGTATTATAATGCTAAGTGTGCCCCCTTACCCCCAGGTGAGAGAATCCACACATAGTCACTAAGTGACCCTGCTCCTAAGTATCTGTGATTGGTAAATAAGATGCCAAGAGCCAATAACTGGGTAGAAGAGTAGAAGAGTCCTAGACTTGGGTTTCCTGGGCTTAAGGTTGGAGGAAAAACACAAAGAAAAGAAGAAGGTGGAGGAGGAAGAGAAACCACCATGGGTTAGGTGAGCTATAAAGACATGGCCCTGAGGACTGGTCAAGTTCCAGTGAATAAGGAACTCAGGAAGAGTATAAGGGCTGGAGAGATGGCTCAGAGGCAAGTTGCCCTTTGACCTCTAACATGTGTGTAATGATGTTTGCACCCCTACTCCCACACACAAATAAATAAATGTAATAAAAACTTTCAAAAAAGAATCTGAAACTTCTTTTTTGCGATTGTATTATACTCCTGGGTTATCAAACTCTCAAGTGTTCTAGGATTTCCCAAGGACCTCGGGAAACATCAGATGCTCAGGGAGTTGTTGACAAGACTGATTAAGTCAGTCTCTGGGGTGGAGTCTGAGGACAACACTTCCAGAAAGCTGTCTAGGTGATTCCAATATGTAGCTAAGCCTGATAATCTCCTACATGACCAGCCCTGGGGGAGCCATGGCTTCTGCTACTCATGCTGTCCCTCTGATCTGGGCAGGGCTGCGTCTTGCTTTGATCAGCAAAGCTCAGTAGGTGCTTGAGTGACAGGAAATACCTGGTAGTGATGTGTTTGCTTTGCTGCAAGCGGGGAGGGTGAGGGAGGGAGGATGTCCCTGAGCTGCCATGAGAGGTGAGCTGTTCTCTGGAGAGACAATCGAGAGACGCCCTGAAAAATGCGTACCTGATATGTCCAGCCATTACACTCTGAGGTGACTTGGCACCTATTTGTTTCAGTTACTTCCTTTTGCTTTTGGACAACTGTCCAACCTGACCGTATTGACAGTAGCCACTTACTGGGGTGCATTCAATAGGTGGAATGGGCTGCAGCTGACTCAGTTGATAAGGCCAAGAGCCCTTCCCCCATATACACTTTGCTCCAGGACCTGAAAGCAGAAGTTTCTCTGGGTTGGGAAGTCCTGACACTGGCCCAGAACAGCTTGAATATCAGGTAGTTTATTGCATGGCCTCTCTGAGCAGAACAGCTGTCACAAGAAACAGTGTTTCTCTACTCCTGGGAGAGTATTCAGGGTGGAAGATTCTGATACAGCTAGTTTTGGATCAGAGAATCTGCATTTCTAACAAGCTCTGGCAGTGTGCTGATGATGCTGGTCGCTGGACCATAGGCGGAGACTGCACTGGATATGGCCCAGAGAACCCACCTTGAGAGACACCCTGATCTTTATACTATCTGAAGTATCTATTCAGACATTTATATCTTTATTCTAAGATTCTTAACTTTATATAGGTCATTTATAGGCACTGTAAGCACCTCCTAGAGAAACTCCTATGGATTCCTGCAGGCAGAGAATCCTCTAGAGTGAGAGATCTTTTATTTGGTCATGGTGACCAGCAGGGACATAATATTGTTAAAAATAAATGGATAGACAAGTGATTAACTCCAGAGTCTACATATATGTATGACATATATACGTGGGACTTTTCTCAGTTTGACTTAGAGCTAAGTGTCTTAATGCTAAGTGACCTCAGGATCTGATTGGCGTTCATCCTTTCTGAGTACGAGAAGATAGGATTTGGCTGCGACTAAGCGCTTCTTAGACATAGCCATTTGGCACTAAAGAAGGGATAGTCCCAGATAGACTGAGTGGCCGTGAGGGTAAAGGTAGACTGAACTTCCCAAGGTCCAGGCACACACTCTTGCCCTTGAGCTTTCTGCCACATCAACATTTTGTATATTTCCAAAGCCCATCTGTGCAGTCAAAGGAGTGACTTCCTGTGTGCAGGGGCGGCCCTGGGAGGCTGGGTCTCCAAGAGCCCGTTTGGATTATAAGTCTTTGAAGACATCTGCAGGGAGGGGATAATTCATTCCAGACAAACGACTCCCTTTGCCATGCAAACCAGAGCCCAGGAATGGAAATGAGATTTCTAATTACATGGGGGCATTTCAGAGCCACCTGCTGGCTCTGGCATCTCTCAGAGTGGCTGCTGTGTGGAGGTGCTGGGGAGTAGGCCTGGCCTCTGAGGTTGAGCTGCTGGGAGGGAGGCCTTCTGGGTCAGGGCATGAGCTTCAGCCTTCAAAGTCTTTCAGCAGCTGCATCCAGCTGGGCTTGCAGGGAGCTGATGCCAGGAAAGGCCTTCTCTGAATTTAGCCTTGATACCTTCCTGCTGCTTAGAGAGCCCTAGGACCTGCCTTATATGTTTCAGAGTTCCTGATCTATGCTTGGTCTGCCTAGCACTGGACTCAGGGGTCCAAATTGGGGTGCCAAACAGTGATAATAGATAATAGTTGATCTTCCTAGGGGGACTTGCTCCCATCTCTTCCTGAAGGAGGTACAGAGACAGAAGTTGGGGTGCAAGCTGTTTGCATGGGGTAGCCCCATGAAAGGCAAGAGGAATGGCAGCATTGGGAAGCAGGAAAAATCAAATCATGATGCGCATCCAACAGGGAAGGAAGCAAACTGGAGTAATTATACATTAGTATTGTCTTGGATAATATTTATCTCATTATTACCAGCATTGTCTTGGGTTTACAGTGAATGGATCTCTACTGCTGCTTTGCCTAGTCACTGGCCACTGGGTCCTTTAGGAAGGACACATCAGGAGGGGCTAGATCAAGGAGGGGCTCAAGGAATCCTACCCTTACCTGATATGGACCCTGAAAGCTGACTGTTGGGAATCCATCTCCAGGTGGTACCCAGCAGATGGCAGTGAGCAAATCAATGCAGGAAGTTCCGAGCATCACATTTCATAGACCCACATCTTCTTTCATTCACTGGCCTTAGAAATGGAGTTTATGTTTCTGCACAAATTTATGTTCACGTTTCACATTCCTATTCACAAATGGCACAGATAGTCACAGATGTCTGTTGTCGTGAAGCTAAATTGTCATGGCACAAAGCTGCCTCATAAACATCGATGTTTATGCCCACAGACAAATGCCACTTCTAACCTTGACTAGAGAAGCATCTCTTTACCGTGAATAGCTGTGAACACAGAGAGGCATGGCTGCTCAAGGTGCTAAGAATAAATGATGGCTGAGTGCTTGGCCCTAAATAGGATGTTTGCTACCTACTCCAAGGCCCAGGGAGAGAGGGTGGAAAAGATGTAGGAGGCAGGGCACACCACTGTGACATGCTGTCTTCTGGGTATGGCAAAGCCACCACCATTACGATCTCACCACAGCTGGGGTTGCTTCCAATGGACTTGCACAAGACGAGTCCTATCATTAATCAATTATGGATCAGGGAGGATCTCAAGAGGTCCTACCTTTCCCTTCTGAATTACTGGCTATTGATGGATGCTCACAGGGTGGGTGGGATTCTTGTCTTCAGTTGAATACCCACAGGTGAACCTACCAGGCTCCAGCAGACATTTTTCAAACTTATGGTTAAACAGATGGCTCTGGTTAAACTTAGTGGATCACAAAAGAAAGCAAAAAGACACAAGAAAGGGACTTTTAGGGAAGGGGGTGTGCATGACAGAGGTGGGAGGGGAAGAGGGGAGGAGGGGGGTCGAGAAGAACCAGAATACATTGGATATATGTATGAAATTGTCAAGAGCACAGTTAATAAAAGTGGATTCAGTGTCTGCACTAATGCAATTTTTCAATAAAACCCTTCTAAAACAGAAAATTGCAAACATATGCAAAACTTACAAAAAAGAAAATAGCGAAATATGGTGATCTGTGTGCCACTCACCTTCCACAGTGACCAAGCGTTTCAGCTGTGCTCCAGCAGTAGTCCCAGGAAGCTGGGGAGCAAAGGTCCAATTGAGAAGCATTACCGTTCACCTGTTAGCATATCAGATGCAGCCCTAGATGGCAAGACAGGCAGAAGCAGCAAGCAGAGCCATGCTATGGCTCTTTGTGGTAAATCAGAGGAGATCATTGAAACAAAGCACTTACTACAGTGTTTGGCACACTCTAGGGACATGGAAGTGCCAGATAAGAACACATCCTCTTTGAAGACAAAGGGAAGGAGGACTTAGCTCTGTTTATGTAGGGTGACAAATATAGAGTATAGTTATGATTCTCCTTCATTTTTCAGTCATGGAGGTATGCTGGTGTTCTAGGCAGCTGCCACCCACCAACTAGGTTTGCATAAGAGATAAAAGTGCTTCCTTCCCAACATCCTAATAGTTAAACACAGCAAGTAGCCTTCTTCCTTCTAGAATGTCTGATAACTGCTACCCAATTAGATGGTTCAGGGTCTGGACCACTGTGATACTGTTCACTGACTGTGCATAGATCTTTCTTTTCCATTCACAACGTAGGGAGGAGCTGTGCAGTTTCCTACTGGGAGAATGGACAAAGAGAAGCCAGCTTTAAAAGTATTTGAGAGTAGGGGCTGGGGCAAGAGCTCGATTGCTAAGAGCACTGGCTGTGCAAGCATTAAGACCTGAGTTCAGAGCTCTGGAACCTGTGTAGAAAGCCAGGCACCATTACCAGTCTAGTTCCAGAGTTCTAGATGCAGCGAAAGAAAGACACTGTCACAAAGGAATAAGGTGGAGAGTGATAGAACAAGACACACAATGCTCTCTCCTGGCCTCCACATGGGTACATGCACGTGCAAATACACTCACACATCATACACGTATATATACACACACTCACACATATGAAACTTTAATTTTTTTCAAATTCTATTTTTAATGATAGTTCTTAAGCACTTTAACATCCTTGGTAGCCCACAATTCACCAAAGGAAGTGGAAAAGAAAAGATACAGGGACCTGGACCTGTTTAGAAAGGTTCCTTGGAGCAACTCCCCTCTGTGTTGTCTGGAAATCAGTAGTTCAGTTCACATGTTAGCAATGGCAGCTTGATCAACTAGCGAACGCTCCACAGAAACACTAGCAGTCTAGTTCAGTAGGGACAGCAAACATGAATCAGCAGTGGCTGCACTACCTAGCAGAGACAGCCAGGCCTCAGCTTTGGCTTGAAGTCAGCGGGAAGTACCCAGAGGGATGCCAGGAGAAGTTGGCTGTACCTATCTCGGTGAAGCAAAGACTGAAGACCAACATGCGTTGCACAGCTAACTCTATAAAGCAAGCCGAGCTCAGCCTTCCTCACTGTCAGTCCTGTTTATATACTCCAAACACCATGTGTTCTCCATGGGTCTTACCTCAGCATGTGCATCTGTCTCCTCTGACATCATTCTGCCAATCAGCCCGAGTTGGAGTAAGTGGCAAGAAACTGAAACACACCACCAGAAGTTTTTTTGATGCATTTCTCTCTATGGAGTCCTGATAAATGTGGCTCAGCTATGCAATGGAAGGCAGACCAATACTTGAAGGTTGTTAGCAAAGAATTCTTCATCACGTGTCCTTTCACATGCTTGCTTTAGCAGAACATCTTTTCTCCTGTGTCTGCTTCAGCTAAACATTTCTTCACGAGTCTGCCTTAGTCTTTCACATGTGTCCTCTTCAAGAAAACACTCCTTCACGTGTTTGCCCCAGCAAAACACCTTCCAACACAACTGACTTTCCAAAGAACCCTTAAGTTTCCACTTCACATATATAACCTTCTACACTTACACACACATACACACACACACACACACACACACACACACACACACACACACACGCACAGAGAGAGAGAGAGAGAGAGAGAGAGAGAGAGAGAGAGAGAGAGAGA
>JANHMN010000002.1:219717576-219740935 GCA_030674055.1 Rhabdomys pumilio
AGAGAGAGAGAGAGAGAGAGAGAGAGAGAGAGAGAGAGAGAGAGAGAACACCAAGCAAGTAAGCAAGCAAGCAAATAAATACATAAATCCTTCAAGAGTATAATCTTCTGGCATTTGGCATCCATCTCTATAGCAGTGTTTGTTCTGTTCTCTTCCACTCTTTGCCTCTGTTTCCCTCATGGCTTTACAGCTCCTCTTTGCTCTCCGTCTCCAGCCACTGGGTGTTCTCCAAGCAGCCTTCCTCACATTGTTCACCTCTATCTAGCCAATGTAATCATGTCTCCAACTGTTGGGCCAAAAGGAGCTAAAAACGGAGGTCCTGGTGTGTGCACACGTGAACATGCACATACAGGAAAGAACACTGAGCCTGTAAATGTAATTCCGTAGTTTACACAATAATGTCTATCGGTTTTCATCATTGGGATCTTTATCCGGAACCCCAAAGGCACTGGTGATACTGTCTCCCATATCAAAGATCTCAGTGAAGGAGGTCAAAGGGGCGCATTTGGTTCCTTACTCTGAGAAACGTGAGATCCTTACAACAAAGGATATGCTTCAAGTTTTGCATTGCTTTCCTTAAATGAACACTTATATGCATGCTTACTGTTTAAGCATGGATGGATTGAGTGTGGGGGCAGGTGGCCTGTCTACCATTGGTATGTGGTAGGGAAAGGGAGACATTGTGTGTATAGAACCCCTGGGACATGAGGGAGACCAGTTTAAACAGCAGCATGTTATACAAGCAGGCTAGGGTATAATTATACCAGCCCTGGGTATAATTCCACTTTTGAGTGCATTGACATAATATCTGGGAATCACTAGTTATGAAATTCTACATTTTCAAAACCGCATTGTGTGCTCTATAAAAATGTGTGTCTTATTGCTTGTAGGAAGGAGCTGGTAAGATGAATCTAGTCTCCCAGGGCTGAGTCAAGGCCTATCTTATACCTATCAGGACTGCTCTGGTCTCATTGTACCAGATCTGAGCTAGGAGAGGTGTGAGTGGCAGGGCCGGTGTTTCTGGCTGGCCATTCCTAGCTGTGGCGCACATGTGACCTCTGGCTGTTTCTAGCAGTGGAGTACACATGGCCTCAGGGCACGGAACACTGTGGCAGAGCTAAGCAGAGCCGCTGCCGCTTAGATAGTCTGTCCATTTAAAAGAAAACCATTTTAAATAGCTCCCGCAACAGCAGACTGGGCATCAGTGTTGCCTGGCTTTGAGACAGTGAGGGAAATGACTTCTATATTCTCCCTGTCCCTTTAAAAACACTGTAAGACAACGTGGATCAATGGTCAGACTTTGTGTAAGCCTTTCTGTGACCTCAAATCACACAAAGTTGATGAAATTCTTGCTAAGAACTGAGTAGAGTGTACCCACTCAGGAAGAGACACATGGGAAACTAGTAGGGTTGCTATGCAGTATTTATAGACATAGCGTATTTTTGTGTGATGAGCATGAAGAGATAGTGAAAGGGTGGACATGGAAGTGAAGGCAATACTCTGGTTTTACAGGAAAAGTAAGGGATGAGATTTGATGAGGAAACTTGAAGGTTGTCATTCCTTCTTTGTAAAAGATGTGAACTATTTTATTTCTTTTTCCTCAGCTTTACTGGTAGGTGGTTAACTAGTAAACCTATCTGTAAGGAGATGACTCAGTTGACCAGATTCACAAGCTCTAGGTTCAGTACTAGACACTGTCTCCAAATACCATGTAAAGAGAGAATGAGGAAGACACCCAACACTGACTGACCTTTGAGCTCTGTACAGGCTTTGAGCACATACATGAATACATAAACACACACATATGAGCACATACACACACTCCCGTATGCATTGTGTAATAGTTGATATACTTAATTAACATAACCATAATTTTATTTAATCACATTTAAATTATTACTATTTAAAAATATCTTACTTATGCCGGGCAGTGGTGGCACACGCTTTTAATCCCAGCACTTGGGAGGCAGAGGCAGGCAGATTTCTGAGTTTGAGGCCAGCCTGGTCTACAGAGTGAGTTCCAGGACAGCCAGAGCTACTCAGAGAAACCCTGTCTCGAAAAACCAAAATAAATAAATAAATAAATAAATAAATAAATAAAATAAAAATATCTTACTTTACTTGCATATCTGTGAGTTCACAGGCAAAATACTTTTTTTGTGTGTGTGATAGTTTTTCTATAATATCCAGGTTGACTTCTGCTTTTGTTTTCTGAGTACTTGATTTACAAGCATGTGCCACTATGCCTGGCTTCATGATACATATATACATATGTGTGTGTGTGTGTGTGTGTGTGTGTGTGTGTGTGTGTATGTATATATATGTGCATATGTATGTATATATATGTATGTATATATATGTATGTGCACATACATATATATGTATGTATGTATATATGTATATATTTAGAGAGAGAAAAATTAAAGTCTATTGTCTTAGTAAGTGTCCAGTACATAATAGAATATTACTGACTACAGTTGCCATATATACATTTAGTGTCTAGGACTCATTTATCTGGTAGGTGAATGTTTGGGTCTTTGGGTAGCATCTTCTCACTTGGCCATCCTACTTGACTTTAGTAACCACCCTTGCAACAAGCTTGAATTTTTAAGATGCCACATGCAAATAAGATGATGTCATTTTGCTGTTACTCAGCACAATGGCTTCCAAGTTCATCTACATGGTCCAGCCACCCCACATCTGGGTATTCATATAGAGAACACAAACTTGATTTCAAAGGGATTGCTACTTACTGTGGTGTTTAATATTACTTATATCTGAGTGGTGGGCACAGAGTTTTGTTATATTATTTCTTTAGTGATCAAAATATTTAAAACATTTCACTATTAAAAAGACAAATTTGATTAACTTTAATGGAGCACATACCCACAATTCAATAATAAGAAAATCACAAAGCTTAAGGTAAGTTTTTTGAGTCTTCCTTTTCACACACACACCACACCCCCACATCACACACACACACTCACACCACACACACCCCATCCCCACACACATTACACACACCACACACAACACACACCACACACACACACCATACACCACACACACACACCATACACCACACACACATACCATACACCACACACACACACCACAGACCACACACACACACACACACACACACACACACACACACACACCACACACACACAATACCTTTGATTAGCAGAAATGCTAATATATATTTGGTGAGATGCACATCTCAGTGATAAGAAACTGACATAAAATTACACATGTGTATGGATTACCAATGGGGGTATGTGCTGAAAAATGTATTGTTCCCTCTTTGTGCCTACACTGTTGAGTAATACATATACAAAAGAAGGTAGATATGGTGTGTATAGGTCATAAGACGTTATAGGATCATGCACTTTTATGTGATCCACCATTGGCTGAAATAGGATTAAACGGCACATGACTGTAGATTCATCTTAGTGGCCAAAAGTTCATCTCCTGGAATAGAACTGTCTAGACTCCAAATCCACCTTTATCACTTGCTTGATTTGGATTATTTGTGAACTTCAGCTTTCCCATTTATAAAAGTAATGATGATAGTACTTGCTATCGAATAAATTCAGTTATTCAACAAAGCACACAGAGTATCTAACATGAAGTGAGACTGCACTGTAAGATAGTTATGTTTCTTCACCAACTCATACCATTTTATGTACAGAGCAGAGTAGAAGCCAGACATATTAGGTGGTGCACTCCTTCATTTTCAGCATTTGGGAGACTGACTAGGAAGATTTTGAGTTCTAGGCCAGCCTGGGCAACACAGTGACCGAATCTCAGAAAAGGAAACAAAACAGAACATAGAATACAGATATTTTGAAGAGGCTTGAGATTTCCCCAGATCAGAGGTATCTGTAAAGCACAGGAATCACACCAGGGTTGGGCTGGTCCTTGAACATAGGCTGCCAGTTCCTAATGAAGTGTAAATATCCCACAAGCAAGTGAGGCTGGTTGGCTCCACACAATGGCCCTCTGTCACTCTGTGTTTGGTCCTCTCAGAACTGGTACTGTGACAGGGTGAGATGATAGCTGTGTGGCCATTCTCACTTGCCACACACAGGCTAGTGTCCTTGGGGACAGGAACTGCTTAGTCCTATTCTCTGTACAAGCCAGCAACATTTCTGTCTGGACCACTTCCTTGTGTGGTAAATGCTGAGAAACGCAAGGAGGGAAAAGGGTTCTGGTGCACGTTCCCTGACATCTTCAGTATCCTTTTCCTGGATGTACTATCTAATGGATTATGTTATGATTTTTTTCTTCTGGTCCTAAGAATTCCACTGTGATAGAAAGCTTCAGAGGTGTGGGTAGATGTAAACTAGAGTCTTTGTACCATGGTCTGGGGGTAAAGGTCACAACACTAACACCTGGATGTCATGAGTTTTAAAGATTTAAGATCCTTATTCTAAAAAGAACCTAGAACCTGGAAAGGTTTTGGGTCTTCCATAATGATCGGAATGATTCTGGCCATTATGAGAAGACTCTAAAACTTTTGAAAAAATGAATGATACTAATTTGTATTCATTAAAGATAACCATGTCTCTAATTCCTTATAGTATCTTGTTTGAAATATTTTATGTGGATCATTGAATTAGATACCTTTTATGAGGAGGTGAGAAAAAGCATTGATATGTCTGTCTTCCTTAGAGGGAATCAGAGCTACCCTGCCCACCCATCGCCACAGGCTGTGGAACTGCTCAGCCTGTCTCATCTTCTGTTTGCACCACTTGGGGAAGAATTCCATTGTCAAAACTCCTGTTTTCTTACACTAACACAAACTACAGGCAAACGTTTAAGTTGAAGTTTCAAAAGTCACCTCCTAGATTTAAAATTTTAAGTGACAAAAATGAAAAAAAAAATCCTGATTTCTAAATGTTTAAACAGTGAAGTTTAGATGTTATTTACCTATTTATTGTTTTCCTTTTATTGAAAAGGGATTTTTTTCCCCTCACATATACCCTGATTGTGGTTTCTCTTTCCTCTATCCCTCCCAAACTTCTTGCTCAGTAACTTTAGACTTATGTAAACATGCAAAAGAAATAAAAAAAAAACCCAAAAAACAAAAAACAAAAAACAAAAACAAAAACAAAAACAAAACCCAAACCCTCCTCTATTCCAATATCCCTCCAGTCAGATTTTCCAAATGTTAGCATTTTTATTTTTACTTCATCACGGTTCCTCTTTGTGCGTCTTTATTATCTTTATGAGCCATTTTGATGAGTAAGATGTAGGTACGACACCTGGGCCCTAAATACATTCGTTACTGTGCATTTCCTGATGACAAGAGCACTTTCAAACTCTATCAGAAGCAGGCCAGCAGTAGGCAGTGTGTTTGAAAAAATTCACAAGCCTTCTTCAAATTTTGTCAGTTGTCACTTTAAGCTAAGATGACTCCGTGCACGTCACTGCCAGCTTCTTTGGTTGCTTTACTCTGTATTACTTTTTCCATCTTTCTTTGTCTTGACCCTGATGTTTTTTTGAGAATGTCAAGAATACTTATTTTGCAGTCTCTTCTCCCATTTGTTTATCTGACGGTTTTTCTAAATTCTTACACATTTCTATACTCTTACAAGTCTCTTAATTTGTAAATGATTTATTATTTATAAATAATCTGATTCAGTACCAGATCCATAGGTAGCATTACATAAGTACTAGTTAAGTACATTTTCATGTCTTTTCTTATAGTTACACAGGGTTGGCCAATTGAAGGCCATAGGATAGTTGAGCAGGAAGACTTGCCATCTGGGGAATATAGGATATTGCCAGCTTTGTTTCATTTGCTGGGCTTTCCTGAAGCATGCTTTCCACAGTAACCATCAATGTGTGCATCCCTGTTTCAATACTTGATAGTATAAGAAAACAAAAAAAGAACTATTCCATTAGTCCTTCACACAGACTCTGGTATATGGAAAAAGATGGTGGTGGTATCTAAGCTGACTTACCAGCCACTTAGCGAGATTACCTCATCATTGGCTATTCAAGAATCCTAAGATTATGCCTGAGCGGGTGGTTAGGACTGCATAGTATAAATTGACTATGTATGAGACACCTCTATATCCTAGAATAAACTGCAGACTGTCTTCCAGTGGCAGCAGGGTTGGTATGGAATTTGATGAGGTGCTCAGCCTCATGCCCATTACGGGATTACATCTTTACTTCTTCCCCGGACAAACCCCAAGAAGCAGAAGGCATCCTCCTCGTGCTGTCGTGCAAATGGGATGCCCTCTGTCTGCTCCATTCTGAGCTTTCTTTTTTGTTCTTATCTGGAGGCCATTCTCCAGTTCTCTGTCACTTGCTCTTCTGCCCTGTTCTGAAGCACGGACTTGCAGCTCCCAGGTCCCCTCTACCAGGTTGTGTTTTCCTTCTCATTCTATGTGATCCAGTCTTTTACCAAACAAGAAATGGATTTTCTGTTCCCTACCTTATATAATGTTTCCCTACATGTTCTTTAAACTCTCCGAGGCAGGTCTACTTGGAGACATACTTATTTTTAATAAGCAAAGACCTTCTTTCTTTTAAAATTTTTATTAGTACTTTCATTAAAATAGTGTTTTGGTTGTATCACCCCTCACCCAACACCTCTCTTTCCTACCAACCCCAACTTTTTGTCCTTTTTTGTTTTGTTTGTATGTTTGTTTGTTTGCTTAAAAACCTATCAAGTCCAATTTAACATGGAAAATCCTTGAAAATTTATTTTACGAATATATTTAAGGATGGACCATGAATAAAGATATTTTAAAATCTCATTAAACATACCCCCAAGCTAATATTTATCTAAGGTTACCTTCAATTACTTGGTAATTGCTATGCTAAGTGCTTCATGCACATTACTTGATTTAATCCTTCCAAGAACTCTGTGAGGTTCTCAGTAGTATTACCACATTGTGGAGTGATAAGCAGAGGTCCAGGCAGGTTAACTGAACTTCCCAGGACTGTGCAATCAGTGTCCAAATGGCATAGTTGACATTAGATTCCTTTCATCCAACCATAGCTACTACATCCTGTCATCACCAAAAGAGAAAAGAAAAAGAACATATATATATATATATATATATATATATGTATATGTATATGTATATGTATATGTATATGTATATGTATATATATATATAATTTTTTTAAAGAAAATAGAGGGGAAAAAAGAAGCTTATTTAGCACCAACCGGCATCTATCAATGATCTACCGTGTCCTGGGAACCATTGGATACTTTGATATATACCTCACAGCCCTGGGGAGCAAGCAGGTACTGTTAGTATTCTCTCTGTCCCCTACCCCCTTCCTCTCTCTCCACGTGGCCATGGCCGGCCTCTACTTCTCTTTTTTTTCTTTTTTCTCTTCTCTCTTATCCTTCCACCTTCTTCTCCTCACCTTTGTCCTATCTCCTGAATAAACCTCCCCCTCGGAAATGTGTGGTCTGGAGTGGTCTGTTCGGAACTGCGCCGACGTGGAGAGAGAGGAAGCGGGGAGGGGACAGAGAGGCAAGAAGGTAAGAGAGGGTAAGAGAGTAAGAGAGTAGAGTAAGAGAGTAAGAGAGTAAGAGAGTAAGAGAGTAAGAGAGTAAGAGAGTAAGAGAGAGAGGAGGGGGCAAGCAGCCCCTTTAATAGTGGGCCAAGCCTACCTGGCGGTTGCCAGGTAACTGTGGGGCGGAGCTTACCTGGCTGTTGCCAAGTAACTGTGGAGGTGGAGTTTAGACAGAATACTAACAGGTACTACATATCTATTTTGTAAATGAGGAAATTAGGGAGTGATGTAGTTAAGCAACGCTCTCATGGACTCACATCTCAGAGGTGGTAGAAGTTTCTAGTACATTCAGATGCGTTTTGGAAGGCCATGCTCTGATCCTTTTCATCAGTCTCAAAAAACTTCCTCGACTCTCAGAGAGACTTAAACTCTACATTAAATTATTTTTTGCCCTGAAAGCTCACAGCCGTCAGGTGTCTTTCAGTGTCAGCCAGTCCTAGGGGAAAGCCTTGCAAGAGAGGCTGCTGGGTGGGGCAAAGAGTGATGGAAGGGTGGCGCTGTCCTACCACCCTCCCTGTCTGGCCCTTCCTGGTGAAGGCTACGGCTACAATGGCATGCAGGAGTATACTCCAGTCTTTCCAGAGAGTAATGTTCTGCTCAGGGGTGATAGAAGGCTCTGTGGCTGGCCCAGCCAAGGTATTGGAGAAAGATCCATCACCCCTGAGTGATCGGTGACCCACAGGTACCACGAGTGGAACCTCATGACCAGTCACTCAATTACCAGTTCAGTGACATGTTTATAAGGGTGAACTTTAGAGAGCTATTAGGGAGCAGACAGATGAGCTATAGCTGTGCCTGCAGGGCAGAGCTCACCCAGACCCACTGCCTCTGCAGACCCATTACCCAGTAATTAGGGGAGTTTTAAGTAGGAAGCAAGGAGTTAAATTATTGCTTAGATTAGCGCCTCACTTGTCACCGTGGAAAAGTGCTGCTTTGGGAGAAAGTGGGAAGACTGGTGGAAGGAAGACAAGAATGGTGGGTGAAAGGGAAGAAGGGAGAATGAGAAGATGTATGAAAGCTCTGAGAAACGGAGCTTTGAGATGAGAAGTTCATTTTTCCAGCTGGCTTCCGTGAGAGGGATGACAGCTGAGTGATACCTGGTTACCCGTGCCACAGCATCCTCTTGGGCTATTGTAGCTCATCAGGAAGACGATAGCAACAGCACCCACAATAATAGGTACAAATGACTCATCGTACTCCACGAACTGGGAACTGTGCTGAGCAATGTCCATGGGGCATCAGCTCATCTGATCGCCCCACCCCAGAGGAGGCGGCTAGCACTGTGATACCACTCACCAGGTGAGAACACGGGACCTGTTCTGTGGAACTTAGCAACAGAGCTGGGGTGACCTGTCTGATGCCAGGGCCCGGATTCTTGAGCATCTCACCACGAAGCTTAGTAAAGTTTTCACCATGCTGGAGTGATGGCTGATTTAATAGTTGGTTTGACACAGTGCTGTGTCACCGGGAGTGAGCATCTTGATGAGGGATTACCTAGATCAGGTTGGTCTATGGACCTGAGTATGGGAGGTTGTCTCAGTTATGTTAATTGACATGGAAAGACCCAGCCTAAGAGTGGGTAGAGTTATTCTATAGGTTTGGGTCCTGGACCATGTTACAAGGAGAAGGTAAAGTGGTTATGCATGAGTGTCTAAATTTCTCACTCTCTGCTCTTGACTGTGGATATGATGTGACCAGTTACTTCAGGTTCTTGCTGGTGCCTTTATTTCCCTGCAGCAGGATTATGACCTCGTATTGTGAGGTAAAATAAACCCTTCTCCCCAAGTCACTTTTGTCAGGGCATTTTTGACACAGTAGCAGGTATCAAAACTAAGACAACTGGGTTGTACCAACCCCACCCTTTTCATAGAACGAAGGCTGTTTTAGGCTTATTTCTTAGCTTTTCTTTCTGATTTCTATCCTCTGTACTCTTGATTCATCTCCAGAGAACGACTGTCAACTACTGTTAAGTTTTCCTGTGTGTGGAGTTTTCATCACAGGTATTACAGATCAGGTAGAGAGTATCACACAATAGACGGTTTTACCTCCATCTCCTGGTTTCTGTCATACTTTGCTGGTGGATCTTGTACTTTTTTGTCTTCTCTTGAAATATTTTGAAGCAAATCTCAACCATCATTTCATTTCACCTCTGAATACTTTACTTCCAAAGGCAGAGATTTCCTTTAAAAGACAATCAAAATATTTGCCGATAGCCCCCAAAATAATGATTACCATTCAAATGGTTTTAATTTCCTAAATTATATAATTTTAGAGATAAATTTTTGCTCAACTCAGGATCCAGATAAGGTCTATACATTGCAAATGACTTGTAGATCTGTTAAGTCCCTTTTAATCTATTTGTTTCCTCAGTGTTCATCTATCTAAAACAAATTTGTATGAGCCTTAAATAATTATGGAACTGGAGAGATGGCTCAGTGCTTAAAAGAACTCATTGCTCTTCCAGAGGACCCGGGTTTAGTTTCCAGCACCCACATGGCAACTCACAACAATTTGTAATTCCAGTTCTAGGGCTCTGACTCCCTCTTCTGACCTCTGAGGACTCCAGGCACCCATATTGTGAACATACGTACCTACAGGCAAAACACTCAGACACATACAAAGAAATCTTAAAGTATTTTCTAGTACAAATACATTTTCCCATTGTTTTCATAGGAGTTTGAGAGAGAATTTTTCTTGGTAGCCCAAGGAAGCCTGGAACTCACTCCTGCTTCAGTTTCTAGAGACTTGGGATTAAAAATATCAACTGCTATGCCTAGTCCTGTCCGCATCTTGATGACAACCTCTTGGGTTTAAATACCCTTCACACTTGGGAATTCTAAGAAAGTAAGTTAGTAGCTAGATTTAGAGTTTGACCAAATTCAGGTTTGGATTGTTTTAATTAATTAATTAATTTATAAATATACATCATGGGTCCTAGATATCCAACCTTTTGACATTATGACCTGATGGTCCCATCTACAAATGTGTTTGACTTCATTCACAACTATCAGGGAGGACCATGGCCCGCGGGCTGCATATTGGACACGTGTTTTAGCTAGGACATCTATTTGATGGCCTTCTGCTGTTAGCACGCATTGGTTTTCATCCGTGATACTGATAACAAGATCATTCCTTTCCTATTAATTATCTGACTCACATGTTAAAGAATAGCTTCCCTTCATCAACTATTTCTTATCTTGAGATGGGGTTTATATGAAACAATAAGTTAGTGTTTGATTCTTTCATTTTCTAGGTTTGGAGATAATAAATCTCTTTGCTCTTTATGCAGGGCACTGATGGTCTCACCACATTATTCCTGTCATCCTGCACCCTTGGACTTGAAAATTCTTTTTTGTTTGTTCTGAGACAGTTTCCTGGAGCCTTGGGCAGCCTCGGATCCCAATTTTCCTGCTGTCTCCTCTCAAATGCTGGGATTGCAGGTGTGCGCCACCAAACCTGGCTTTAATGGTCTTGTAGCTATTATTTATATAGAGATCAAAATCCAAATGTCTGGCCAGTGGGAGACTTTGCAAGCTGATCCTAGAGTTTATTTACTTATGTAATAGAATCACACTTGTTTTTTTTAAAAGTGTTTTTAGATTTAGCTTATATTCACTGTACAAGCTAGTTAGACTTCATTATGTGTGCCTTAATCTACATCATGGGTTCTAGATCTCCAACCTTTTGACATTATGACCTGAAGGTGCCATCTACAAATGTGTTGGGCTTCATTCACAGGTATGCAGCATCCGTGTTTTCTTCAAGTCCAGCAGGGCATGCTTTAGAGTGAAGATGTTTCCATCGTGCCCGGCTAGATTTGAGAGCCACTAATGGGATGTGTATATGTATGTATGTTATTAAACGTATATTAAATATGTATATTAAAAATATGCATGTCGTGTACTTTTCTGAAATTCAGATCCTTCTCTTGTTTTCCCTTTACACTGGTTCCCTTTGCACTTTCTCCCATCATGTCTTAAAATCTAGAATCTGCATATGAGAAAACCCTGCAGCATTTGTCTTCCTGAGTTTGGCTTATTTTGCTTAGCATGCTGACTTCCAGTTCTATCTACGGTCCTGCAAAGGTCATAACTCTGTTTTTCTTTACGGCTGAATAAAACTTCCTTGTGCTTGTACACACTGTTTTTTTTTTTTTTTTTTTTTTTTTTTTTTTTTTTTTTTTTTTTTTTTATTCACTCATCTCTCCAGGGCTGCTGCTGCAGTCTCGGTCAGCAACATTCATCTGCTACTTAAGAAGTGGGCTAAGGCTAAAGACTTGTTTGTGACCCTAGGCTGGCCTGAGTTGGAGGCCTGGCTCTCTGTGTCCTGGGCAGAGAGTCACATGCTGCTACTCTGGGTAGATTCTTAATCTTTCTTAAGCACAGGGGTCCAGTCAAGGAGATGCATCTCCTTGCATGGATACAAAAAAAAGCCCAGTCATGGAGCAGACCTAAGTCTCTTTTTTGAAGCCAGTGTTCTTACCATGCAGAGAAGCCTGGGTTCACCTGAAAGGTCTATCTGCCTGTGCAGCTTTTACCAATGTTAAGAGCAGGCACAGGATATTTGATCTTTTAAGAAAAACAGAGCTACCTGACCTCAACTTCTTTCCAAAGCTAGGCTGTACCTGTGTCCTTTCCTGACGTATTTTACCATTTTTCTTTTCACCTTAGTCTTCAAACTTTGATTTCCTCTGGTATTTACAGTAGCATCTGTGATTTCTCAAAGTCCGGTTGGGTATGCTTCAAGATGAAGATGTTTTCGTAGCGTCTGGCTAGATTTGCAACTCACCAATGGGCAGCTGACTCTGATGAAGTCAAAGTGAAGGAAAAGTCAACCTCAGTTTCTTGGGATTTCTTTTTCCTTACAGGAAAATGGAGATCATCAAACAACTTCACTTTAAAGTGTTTGTCCCTTTGCCATCGAAACTTGATCACCTAATGTATCTCAAACACACACTGTGAGCCAGACTGTCTGTGTATGAGGCACTAGGGTGTAACAAAACCAGATGTGGTCCTCATCTTATAGGTGGGAAGCAAGGTAGGGATGGAGGAAGAATATTTTTGTAGAAACATGTGAAATTATATCTAGTGATTTGAGATCAAGCTTACGTTAGCTCAGGGGGCTTGGCATAGTGAGCAAAGACATCCAAAAGTAAGTAATCTTGTGGAGTTAGTGAGATTACTTATAGAGCTGTGGGAAGGGAATTCAAGTCCTGAGGCACAGATGCAATTGCCCAGCGATGGGAAGACAGTATGAATACTCTCTAGTGAAATGAAGGGCGGTGGAGGGGGCAGCCATGACTGACTGTGGAGGACACTGCAGGTAATGAGCTAGGAGAAGAAATGAATGACCACCAAGGTGGAACTTCCGAAGCCACCCAGATGTGTGTTGACATACTCTTTAATGTCATGTAGATTTGAGACCCTCTAATTAGCATGGACTCTTCCAAGGTCTGGGTACATAAACATCACACACACTGTTCAGGCTTATTTGTTGCACAAGGCAACTTTTGGAATGTTCTGAAATCTCCCAGCTCAACTATAAAATAAACTTGGTAAGAGGTTCAGCTTGGCATCGCTAATGAGGGACTAGGAGGTTACAAGAAATAATTTTCATGGCACTGCACCAGGGTGAAAATAGTTTTTTCACACTCCTTACAAAATAGCATCACTTTCTCATTATCATATGAAGAGGTCAAAAGGATGCCATCAACAAAGGGTGGAAAAAAACTATTGCAGAGTTACACTAGCGTGCAGTCGATAAAAAGGCTGCAGTATACAGTCTCATCCCATCTGCCTCTGTCAGGCATTGACCGCCACAATGAGACCGTCATCCTATATCCGTGATTACGATTTTAAAGCAAAAAGTCCTTTCCAGGTCTTTCTCCCTCTTGGTGTTAAAGGATCATCTTATCAGACCCTCAGAGATGGTCTCATTCCTTGGATCTCAGGACTGGGGACATCTAGTCACATGGAGGTGGAGGGGTGTACAGACAGAAGGGCGGGACTCTGTCTTCTCACCACTCATTCTCACACAGGATCTTCATAGTCTAAAGTAGATGAGACAAAAGGCTGTGAGAGATTTGCATGAAGACAGTGATTGACACAGACAGCGGTAGGCTGCCTGAAAGACAATCACCTTAAAAACAAGCTAAATGGACGCATCCCTGCACTGAGGCAAGAAACGCAAAGTAAGGCACATCTATAATGCTGTCAATACAGGCACACAGATTGGTCTGCTCAAGTGGAACATTTGAAACAATTAATGCTTACGCATTATTAGAGAAACTCTACGCACTGGTGACTGTTTGGAATAGTCACATTCATGAGTTATTTTTTTGAAATTAGACCCAACTATGATAATAGATTCTATGCCCTCTTGGTTACTTTGTGTTTATGCGCAGAAAATTAAACAACCCCAAGTTCACCCCTTTGCTCTGCAAAGATCTCAACGATTTTCCCCCAGTCCCTCACAGGAGGTAGTGACTGGTAAGGGACATTTCATTGGTCACTGTTTTCTTCCTGTGACTGTCATTGGTGTCTTCAGACACATGCTCTACTGTTCAGGATGGCAGTTGCCCAAGTTGCCCACCACAAGCAAGCACAACCATAACATCTGTCAATACTCTTTGTAAGTGATGCAGAGGCTTAAGTTTGCAAAGTGGCATCTTTACTTCCAGCATCCTATTTTTCAGTTTCATAAATGTTCACCATTTTCCTTTGGTCTAGACCAGTCCTGGTGCTCTGCTAACACAATCAACTCACAGTCTTCTATATCTTGGAGTTGTCCACTGCCCTTGTTTTCCAAGTGAAGTCTTAAATACTTTGAGCCTTGTTTCTGGAGTCAGTCTCTTAAGCTCATTTTACAATGATGTGGTTCTTTTCTCTTTTGGTCCAGATGTTCCTATGAAGACCTCATAAGGATACTCCCCACCATCCCTGCCACCCACATGACCATGTGTACTCTCATGCATATGAAGAAGACCCCCTGCCCATAATAATGGAATACCATTCCAGAACTCATAGATTCCCTAGTGGTTTGTGTCAGGATTCTTTCCCTAACACCTCAAACAGGGCAGGTGCCTGGTTCTTGCAGACTTCTGTACTTTTTCTTTGAGTGTGTTGGGTTATTAACTAATTATTGCTTGTAAACTCCTCGGGAAATACCAGGCGCTTGTTTGATGCTAAATATGGTTATTAGCGAAGCTTTGATTTTAGAGCAGAGCCAGGGAGTCCGGAAATAAGCAAATAACAGTTGTTCAGGGAGGCAGGCAGCTTAGGGACATGCCACGGTGTATAATCAAACTCTGCATGGTTCTCAAAGGCGTTTCGGTTCACTGCTTGCTGCGTCTGTCCTTCCAGGGAGCTACACTGTTTTAGAGAAAAGTACAAAATGATTGATTTTTCTGAGTCCATCTCATCTTTCAGTGTTTGCTTATGTTTTCTGTTCCAACCACCTTCCTTACAGTGGATACTGTCTACTACTCTTAGGGGGAATAGAAGATCCACCCGAATTGCTTTACTATCTATCACATATATGAGTATATGTATATAGTCTAGAGAACAACCTTGGGTATTGGCCGGTCATCCCCAGGACCTTCGTGTCTCCACCTTTTTAGTGCTGGATTTACAAGCACATGCCACGGCAGCCAGTTTTTATGTAGTGGGTTCTCTGATTTGACACAGGTTCTCACGCTTGTGCAGCAAGCATTTATTGACTGAACTATCTCCCCGACCGTGTTGAGTATTTATTATTGTTTTCTTGTTGATTTGCGGGCTTAAAGAATGGTTGACTTTGCCCTCCTGGTTGCTGAAGCTAAAGAATTCCAGCTTTGAGACAACATGGGGTACATGGGGTGCAACTCCTTGAAATGATGGATTTGAAGAAGGTCTTCCGATCCCCCAGCCCGGGTTTGTCCCATGCTATGAGTACTCTGATTGTGGCCAATTTCAAGTTATTAATTTACTCTCTTCAAGCCAGGAGTTGGAACACACCTCTATGTACCATGCTCCTGAAAAAATGGGTGCTAAACAGTCTGAAAAGGGCAGGAAGAATGACTTCATAATGTGATAGGGAGGCCATGATCACTTTTAAGTATTGATTACCTTTTACAGAAACCATTTTTTATTGCAAACTTATATAGTTTAGTTTTTTTTTTTAAAAAAACAACCTCTGCAATTATTTGTTTATTAGTATCATCCAGGACTCATGTTCAGTATTCCTCCTCAAATTACATTAACAAACACAAATGTAAAGAATCCAAGTCAAAATTATATAACAGCACTCCATCACAAAAGAGTGTAAAATTACAAGAACGCTATTTTAAAACACTGGCACTTTAAGAGAACGATAATCTCAAAAAAAAAAAAAAAATCCCCACAAAATTGCCAAATTGTTCCCTAAACTAAGCAGATTAAACATGATTAATGAGTGAGTTTGGGTTTTATAAAGAAAAAGCAAATGGATTGGACAACTGGTACTAATATGCAAAGTTTATCCTCTTTCTTTGTATCTGATTTATAAAGGGACAAACCACAATATAGGAAAATATACCCTTCATTTTAAATGTGGCATAATTTTAAAAAGCTGGCTCAACTAATTAAAAATACTTTCAAACAGTCAAGTTTCCTGAGCAATCTGTACTTAGTAGGGCAAACGCATTATAGCCAGCGTTCTCATGATAGCCTTCGCTGGGACTAAGGTCAACAATAGTACGGCAGTCTGGTATTTTACGCTCACACTTTTGGGGATACATTCTCAGGTCTTTAGCAGGGGAAACTGCAAAATATAACTGTCATTACACAGTAATGGCAATTAAAGGAGAGGCCTCATGTGAGGATTAGAACACACTTTTCTGTTAGTCCTTCAAGGACAGACTTTCAGATTGCTTGGTTCTAATAATCCCATGGTGTGACAGAATTGATCACTCCTTGCTTTGCCAAGTACGTTATATAATCTCTTATCCAACTAGTCACATTTTTGGAGATTCTTCAACTATGGATGAAAATGTTACCCCCACCACAATATTCAGGGTATGTAGACAAAAGCTTTTTTCCAGCTAACTACATGAAAAGATACTCCATGTGACCCAAAATGGGCAAAAGCGAAAGACTAGCTTCCCCTCGAGAAGAAAAGTTTCAGACCTATGAAATGAACAACAATATTAATAAAAAAAATTGTATTTACTTAGAAGCATTCAGAATGTCAACAAAACAGCCACATTTTTTTTTTTTTTTGCAATTACAGAGTGGTATTCAGTTAACAGAACAATTATTTTCGTATAAGCTGCATCAGAGACAACTGAAGATGGAAAAAAAATAAACCCAAAAATAAAACCAAAAGAAAAGAAAAACAAAAACCAAACTACTGTCCCCATATATAACTAATTTGTGCTGTGCACCAACAAGAACCTGCTTTAAATTTCCATGCCAATTTACAACCTCCAGACTGTACCAGGCACGGTTAGTGGCTATTGAAAGTACCATCAGGACAGGGCTATCTAAAGACACATTCGGTAGTGTGTTAACTATACAAAAAAAAAAAAAAAAAGACACTGTACAGTTTAAAAACAAATCTTACACAGCCTTACATTTCAATTTTTCTTTAAGAGGAGTGAGTTGTGTTCAGGGGGATTAAATGCTTTATAGACAAGAAAAAAAAAACTGTGCTAGAACAAACTTATTCATCATCTTCTTCATCTTCCTCTTCCTCTTCCTCCTCTTCCTCATTCTCTTCATCATCATCCTCATCTTCCTCTTCCTTCTTTTTCTTGCTCTTTTCAGTTTTGACTACCTTCTTTTTTGCTGTGTCAGGTTTTTCTTTAGCTCTGTAGGCAGCAATATCCTTTTCATACTTCTCTTTCAGCTCGGCAGCCTTCTTCTCGTAGGGTTGCTTGTCATCCGCTGCAGTGCTGTTCCACATCTCTCCTAGTTTCTTTGCAACATCACCAATGGATAAAACAGGATGCTAACCTTTGATTTTTGGGTGGTACTCAGAACATAACAGGAAGAAGGCTGAAGGAGGCTTCTTGGGTGCATTGGGGTCCTTGAACTTCTTTCTGGTCTCCCCCTTTGAGAGAGAATGTAGGTTTTCATTTCTTCTTCATAACAAGCCTTGTGAGCCTTTGCCAAATTTTCAAATTTCCCCTTTTCTTTAGCACACATGTTCTTCCACCTCTATGAGCACTTCTTGGAGAGCTCTGAGAGGCTGACAGAAGCATCTGGGTGCTTCTTCTTGTGCTCCTCCTGGCAGGTTTGCGCAAAGAATGCATATGAGGACATTTTGCCTCTTGGCTTCTTAGGATCTTCTTTGCCCATGCTTAGTTGATTTTTCTCCATGAGGCACAGAGTCACCCAGTGCCCATCTGGCTCTTGCTTGCCCTGGCGCTGTCTCTATGGAGCTTGGTGTACTGCAATATCTGTGAGAGCCTATGGTTTAGTTTTTAATAGTTGAGTGTGATAACTGGTCTACAACATTCTTGATAATTTAAGAATTAGCTTTCATGAACCAATGTGAGCATGCCAGTGATCAGACAGTTTGATCTCAGCTTCAGCACAAATACATAAAGGAGGGAAGACCTATAACTTAATTAAAAAATATTACCTTGTATATAGTCTATCATTAGTATAGATGACATGAGACACCCATAGTCCAGTTGCTTACCATCTACTAGAGATGGAGGTCATGTTAGCTACAGTATAGCTGTAGTCCAACTTACAGAGAATTATGAAAAATAAGATTATAAACATATACTTACTAGCAGCTATTTTAACGATTCCTTTTAAATTTATTTATGTGTGTGTGTGTGTGTGTGTGTGTGTGTGTATGGTACAAGTATAAGTAAGGTGCATATGGAGGCCAGAAGAGGTAGTCAGATTTTTCGGAGCTGGAGTTAGAGGCGGCGGTGAGCTACCTCATATGGGTGGGATCTGGTATCAGAACTTGGATCCTTTGGAAGAGCAGCAAGTGCTCCCAGTTGTGTAGTGATCTCCCCAGACTCCTGGTAGTTATTTGAATGATGATTATCATAGCCAATGTTATCATAAATATATTATCATAGCATAAATATTATAAATCATGTTATCATAGCATCACAGGGTGTGCCAAACATGATGCTCATTATGACCGAGACTCACTTTACAGTAGATCTCTGGGTCCACCTTCATGGTTTTAGACTGATGAGCACTTTTGCTAGGATTTAGGTACAGTCCCCTTTGCTACTGATAAATGATTACTGAGAGGGTGGCCTTGTAACAAAGCTCCATATCTCCTCTAATGGGCAGACACAGGAAGTGGACTCATAGATGGAATTGCAAGTATCTATAAGGGATTTAAGCCTGGTAATGTCAGGCTACCCATAGACTAGGCATTATTCAACTCGTGAATGAATTGATCACATGTGTGAATGAATTGATCACGTGATTGTGGAGTGTTTTGTTTATGAGCCTGGGTAATCACAAGACCCAATATTTGTGGGGTCCTTAGACTTGTGAATATGGCCACAAATGGACACTTGGCATTCTGATAAAGGAGTGTGCTTTCCAAAGGTGGACGGTATATAGTGAAATATATATCTTCAGGTAAGCAGATACAGAGCCACACCACACCATAGGGATACCAGTAGTAGCCTGTGGCTGCTACACACTTGAAATGGGATTACTAACTTAGACACTCTGTAACACATACTCTAAATGTTGGGGAATTACCATGGAAAAATGTAATTATCTTGCTAACAATTTTATATCGATTATATTTCCACATTATGCTACTTTGAATATGAATAAATAGAATTCACTATCCAAGCTAATCTCATGTGTTTTCCAGTCTCAGAGAATGCTACAATATTTAAAGTCATGTACATGTCTCCCATGTATTCATGTCCACAGTCCTATTCTAAAGAATTCACTGGCAACTTCCAGGGCACTGGGTTCTCCTAGGGCAAATCAATGTGGACAAAGGCTCCTGATATCGAGATTGGCCTCTGACTGTTGGGGAAATTGTGTAGAGAAAAGTGTTTAGCTGTGTCCCTCCCCATTTTGTCTCCATCTCAGCTTACTATCGAAGGCCACCATCTCTTGTGTGGATGACTCTCTGTCTTGTTCTTAACTGTTTTCTATATTTTGCTTTTGCCCTACAGGAATCCATTTTCCTGCTACTCTTAATGGATAGAATAATATTTTTAAAATATTATCTGTTCAAAAGACCTCATCAAAGTCTTTGTTTGTTTGTTTTTTAAAATAGCGTCCTGATCTCTTTGAATTAAATCTAAGGTCATTGTAGCTTTGCCTGGGAGACCATAGATTCTCTCTCTTGCTTACCCTTCCTGCCTTCTTTGTTTCCCTTGGTGGTCCTAAGAATCCATTTAGCCTCTTAAGTGAGGCAGCTGCTTTAGCCCCTAAAGCAATGGTTCTCAACCTTCCTAATGCCGCAACCCTTTAATAGAGTCACTCATGCTACGATGAGTCTCCAACCCCTAGATTAGTTTGTTGCTACTTCATAATTGTGTTGATTTGAATATGTTTGGTTCATAGGAAAAGTTATTATTAGGAGGTGTGGCCTTGTTGTAGTGGGTGTGGCCTTGTTGGAGGAAGTACATCACTTTGGGAGTGGGCTTTGAAGCACTGCCCCATGTGGAAAGAGAGTCTTCTGTTCACCTCCAGAACAAGATGTGGAACTTTCAGCTTCTCCAGTGCCATGCCTGCCTGAATACTGCCATGTTTCCTGCCATGATGATAATGGACTGAACCTCAAAACCAGTAAGCCAAACCCTAGTAAATGTTGCCCTTTATAAGAGTTGCTTTGGTCATAGTGTCTCTTCATATCGAGGGAAACCCTAACTAAGACAATAGCTGTAATTTTGCTATTGTTATGAATCATAATATAAACATCTGAAATGTGGGATATCTGATATATGCCCCTCAAAGGGATTATAGACCACAGGTTGAGAACTGCTACCCTAAAGTAAGGCAGCTACCTTCCTGCCTCAGGGACTTGGCAGGGCTGCAATTTCTGCCTAGAACCTTCTTGCTCCATTTGATACCTCACCTGGATGATGTCATCTGATGCTTTTGCTAGCATCTCCTTTGATGAACCTTCTCCATTTATATGCCTTAGTAAAGACTGTCCATCTGTCTTCTGTTATGCATGTTTTTCCTATCTCATTCCCACAACTGACCCCATGGGCTCACTTATGCTCTCTCTTGGCTCCTCTGGGTTCAGCTGTAGCCTGTAATCCCCCTATGATGGGTCCTAGGTATTGTCCCCCAGGAGGCACGTAAACATTTACCAAAAAGGAAATGATTGAGTGGTGGTCTGTTAACTGAGCTGGGACACAAGTTCAATACCAGCCTTAGCAATGATAACTCAGTGGGGATGGACTGGGGCTTTGAGAATGGGGAAGGGAAGAAGAAAGACACAGGGGCTGGGGAAGAACAGAACCTAGCCCAAGCCCAGCAGGGATGGCTTTGCTCAGTCCCATCTCAGGCAGTGACTTCAAAGTTCTTCAAGGGAAGCCAGTCAAGATGTGTCAGTCCTTGGAGGTGTCAGTGGCAGCCCCGCCCCCATCTCTGGTCCCCACCCCCTCCCCCGGGTCTCTGATGCTACAGCACCTTCTAGGCAGGTCTGGTAATTAACTGTAGCTGCACAGTGTGTTCACACAGATGTAAATCACCGGGCAGATACTTTGGGGCTTATCTACTAATGAAAACTCCTTGGCATTTCTGTAAGCATATTATGGTCAATTACAATTAATTCAGTTCGCATCGACTGCCTTTTTCCTTATGCAAAGATCGTGCAAATGGAGTGTGTGCGCTGAGGGCTGCAGGCCTGCAAAATCCATAATGGTTAGCTTTCAGGGGTGGCCAGGAAAGAATGAAACTCTGGGCTGTTTGAAATTTAAATCAGAGTAAGGCTGGTCAATAGAAGCTGACTCCCTGCTCTTGGCTGTGTGTGGGAGGACACTGGGGGCACTTTCCTCCTATCCAAGGTTATGGGGTCACCGACTATCCCTTTTCCTTATCACTGTCTTCCCTTCCTTGAGACTCCTCCCTTCCCCCCACCTCACGCCCCCACAGCCTTCCTGGTTACCATCTCCCAATGACCCAAGGGACTGACTTCCCTTCTAAATATTTGTAGCTTTGGTGACTCACAGGGACACACAGTTGCTTGACATGAGATAAGGGCTTTTTTTGTTTTCCTGGCCTTCTCCAACTTTAAACTCCAACAAAGTTGGAAAAATAACAAGTGGTAAATACATATTTAAGTTTCAGTGTCTGGGTCAGCTGACATCTGTTTAAAATTAATTATGGACCAGGACTGTGCTCTGTGCTTTGTGGGTATTTGCAAAGTGTGGGTGTCCCAGACAAGTCTGCGAGCGGAGTACTTCTTCAGCGTAGAGACTGCATCATACAATTAGACTCTAGACTGTACATCAGCCCTTATGGGGTCACTGTGAAGCCAAATGACGGGAAAACCGATTCTCGGTCTTTATTAGTTTTTTGTCACCGAACTCAGCCAATGCCTGAAGAAGATGACTGCGTGTCTGTTCCCTTGTTCTTCTGTGTGTTGGTAAGACCCTGGGGCTTCTCAGAGAGACTGGGAAGTTGGATGTCTGCGTTTCCTGGGTAGAGATGAGTCAAAGAGCCTCTGGGCCTATAAAATGTTTTGAGGGAGCTTTGTTTCTGAGAGGCTAAGCTCACTCACATCCAAAAAGCCAGTGACTGCTATAGTACTCTTGAATTGGAGGGTGGTACAGACAGCTCTGTACTTGTGGCTACAAACACATCTGACTCTCTCAAGGGCATGCCAGCCCATTTACAATTGCCACCTGGATTAGTGATTTTTTTTTTCTGTAGCTGTGATACAATCATCCGACCAAAAGCAACTAAAGGAAACAAACAAACAGAATATTTTGATTTACAGTTCCAGAAGGATAGAGCCCATGATGGTGGGGATAGCAGAGCAGAAGGAGCAGAGAGTAGAGAGGTCACGTTCCACCTGCACACAGGAAGCGGAGAGAGATCATAGGAAGAGGGGTGAAATTATAAACTCCCAAAGCTTCTCCCAGTAACTTACTTCCCCTAGCAAGGCCCCACCTCTGGAAGAAATTTCCATAACTTCCTCCAAACAGCACCACCAAATGGGGACCAAGTGGTCAATACAGGGGCCTATGAGGGATATTTCCTATTCTAAACACAACACCATCTTTCATCTTCTTGTTCAGATGTTTTCTCTGCCCAACACTTGGCCTAGCTGTGAGACAGGTAGGAGGGGCTAAGGTATGATATTTCTCCATAGCAGCCCTACAGCCCTGGAGTGTGATGTGTATAGACCTTTGTTCCTTCTTAGCCCTCAGTAAGGCAACTCAGATCTCTGCTCTACGGCAGCTCCTAGGTTCACCAGCAAGATCGCATGCTAACCGGCCACAGTGCTAACAAAACTAATGGCGCACGTTATCCTCTGCTTTCTCTTCCCCTCTGGTTTCTCCACTTCCTGATGGCATTTCTGAGGTAATGTTTCATGTACAACTGTACAGGAATTCTGTCTCGGGGTCTGCTTCTGGAAAGCTGCATCATAATACCTCTTAGTTCAAAGGATAAGCCTATTATTAAAAACTATCCATGGCTTGAAGTAAACATAAATATATTCACATTATATAAATTAATCAACCAATGCTTTCTGGATACTATTGTCTCACATGGGTGTACCAGAAATGATCATGATCTTGTTTTTTTCTGATGGTGATTCCCTTCTAAGTAAGCCAACACACACACACACACACACACACACACACACACACACACACACACAC